>CM040749.1:6993986-7696486 GCA_022829145.1 Albula goreensis
TGTTGATTATGATTGTTGCCTTGTCAATGAAAAGAACATAGCAGTAGCCTGAAATTTTTACCTTTACTATTTAACCTTTTATTTAACCATCTGAGAGCTACATTCTCTTTTTCTGTGATGACTAAGGGATCACTGAAAAAGAGATGTAAGCCATGTAAGCAGGGATTGTTAAGAGATGACCAGATGTTGACAGCTAAAAACCGTCACAATTTTCCCTCACTGTTGTAAACTACCAGTCGCTGTCATCAGAAAATATAATTAAATCAAATGTTTCTGTGACTACAGGAAATGTGCATTTAACTTATTTTTTTTCATTTTCACAACTATTTGCCTGCTGGTGGAGGAAAGTTGTCCTAAAAACACGGCCCATCTCCTGTAGGTGTTTTTTTCCTATAAACTAACGGTCAGTCTCTTCTTTTGACGAATCGAAAGTCCCAGTGGTGGGTGTGTGAAGTGATAAACTGCAGTGGGCGCTAATCAGATCTCAGAGAGACCAGGCCAGGAAAGTTAACCGAACCAGGCAGATGCCGCAGCAGAGATTGAGCCTCCGCAGTGACAGCGGGGAGCGGCCAGGGCCTATCAGGCCACTCAGAGATCCCGTCTCCATTTTTCATAAGCGCCACAGTGTGTGTGCACGCATTCCCTCAGAGATAAAAGGTCCAGGCCCCATGGTGAGACGGCAGACATCTGCTCGGGACAGCCTGGCCATAATGACTCACCCCTCACAATGCGTTCAGCAGGGAAAACATCTGAGCTGTAAAACCTACGGCACACCATCGCGGATCATCCATCCGACTCCACGGCGCTGTTAAAAATCTCCCCTTTCAAGAGTCCCCTTGTAGAGTTTAACCATTTGGGCCCTATCAGCCTGTGTTTTTAAGCATATATCCGGGACAGATATCCGGTATCCGGAGACCAGCTACGCACATCGGTAACACTGATAATTGTTACCGCCTGCATTGTAGGCAATGATTATTTAAGGAGCTTAAATATTTTCTCTGATTTATTTTTTTGTTTGCCCCCTTGTTTATACATGTTAACTGTTTTCAGTCCTCGCAGATGACATGTTAGAGTTATGACATAAACTTGACTCATGTCCTTTGTGAGACTGGTTTGATGCGTGCCCAAATATTACTCTCCCAGCATGCATTGCCAGCACTGGTCTTCAATTTAGACGTATGGTTTATAATGTCAATATGTGCAAAAATATTTTCATGTGAATTGTGATTATTAAACATATTTTTATATTAACCATCTGACCTGTAAATATTTGCTGATTGTATGTGAGATGTATAGCTACAATACCATGGTACACAGTGGTTATTTACTTATAGAAGTATACAGTTTTTGTGCTGCTGTTTAAGAAGATGACAATGTCTCAGAGTGGTAGTGCTGTTCTGGGATCAGTTTTCCACTGTCCTGTCCTCATTCATTATGAGAATAAGCGAATCCCTGCTCTGGAACCCTCAGGCCCTGGTCCTTGAAGGGCATGGAGCAGGGGTGTCAAAATCCAGTCCTAGAGGGTCGCAGTGGTACCTGGTTTTTGGTGTGTTTTAGCACTTAATTGATTAATTAAAATCACTGCTTGGCTCAGAGAGTCCACACACCTGGTTTCCAAGGCCTAAAATGGCTGCCAATTGAAAGGAAATAACAAAAACCTGCAAACACTGCGGCCCTCCAGGACCGAAGTTTGACACCCCTGGCATAGAGTATGCATGTTTCACTATTACTCACACATTTATTTATAAATTCAAGTGTTCGATCACGCAGTTGACTCACACGGCTAGCCCTTCTACAGGTCCTGTTATTGTCTAATAAATCTGACCACATAGTAAGAATCATGAGGTGAGGTAATAAAGTCATTCATAGCCTAAATTCTGACACAGATTGTTTGCTTGAACAAACACACTCCTTAAACAATGGACACCATTTATGGCTGAGAAAAGCATGCTAAATTTTTCTTTATTATAACTTCACTTATTACAACTCAAAGACTCCTCTCTGACACTGCTATTATCCAATCAGAAAACAAGGAGACACTGCTGCTGAACTGCATTGTGGGATGGCAGCCCACTGTCCATCAATCACATTGTGGGGGGGCAGAGAAGCTGCATCTTTCCGCTCCAGAGTGTAATGAAAGAGAGCCAGCAGCCTGTTCAGATGCTGTTCTTACGCCGTCCCCCCGGGTCTGTCTGCATGTTTTCCTTTTTTTTTTCATTTAGTTTCTCTTCCAGTTTATGTTTCTGTGGGCTTTGATCTCTCCGGTTCTTTCTTTGGTTGTTTTGAGAACAGATGTGTGGCAGCACCGAGCTTGTGGAGATAACCTCTTCATGTGGGAGCGCCGGTTTCAGCGTGACTGCTGTCTCCACCGTGCCGTCGTTAATTCGGCGGCGAGTCTTCCCTTATGTTTTATGCGCGCTGTCATTCTCGCGAGTCCCGGAAGGATGGTTCACGGACTGCTGACACATGGCTATGTGAATTGGGCTCCCTGCTGTACGCTGTACAGGAAATCAATCTTCACATGCAAATGAATCTCGGCTCCTCATACTCCAGGGCGTCTCAAGTATGTCAGGCCTGCACTGGTTTCATGGTAGCTGAAGAAAAATCAAAGATTCTGGTGAACGATATCAAATGAATGTTGAAACAGTACCAGAGTCAGTACAGAGTCTTTTTTAAATTATTAACCAGCAGTGATTTTTTTTACAGTTTCTAACCCCGGGTAGCTCCTGGAGGCTATAGCACTTATCCTAATCTTTGAGCTGCCGAAACGGCTCCAAGTGCAAATAAGGCTACCTTAAAACAATCATTCAGCTTGCATTACTGTCCTAAACCGCGACTATAAACACAGGCAGAGAGGCTGCATCAGGTATGCTGCTTGAAGTCTTTCCTATGACTCAGCTGGCTGAGGATTCCAGAACATTCTACCATGGGCAGCGCACCAGCTCACTCACTGCGGCACTGGCTCTGGTATAGCCTGGTGTTCAGAGGTGTGGAATGCAGGATTCTGGGTAATGGCTAGCATATAAACCAGCATTGATTCATGTTTCCACCCGTGTTAGAGCAGAAATTGTGTGTGTGTGTGTGTGTGTGTGTGTGTGTGTGTGTGTGTGTGTGTGTGTGTGTGTGTGTGTGTGTGTGTGTGTGTGTGTGTGTGTGTGCAAGAGGGCAAGGGTCTGATGTTAAACTATGGAATATGAAATTTATGAAGCTCAAAGCTAAACACTCAAACGTTCTCAATCATTTAAGATCGAGGGACAGAGCTTCACTCCATTAAGATTAAAGCAAACTGTCAAGATCACTCTTGAATCTGAAAAATATTTCTCTCTCTCTCTCTCATTTTCAATTGCTGTGCCCTGGACCACCCAATCCTGTGTCTGCCTCCAACTTTGAGGCTTGATAGATCCCCTAGTTAAATAAAGGAGTCCTGTGTGTATATGTGACTGTGTATGTGTGTGTTCATGTTTGTGTGTGTGTGTATGTGTGTTTGTGTGTGTGTCTGTGTTAGTTTTAAATGTGTGTGTGTTTGTGTTTATGTGTGTGTGAGTGTGTGTGTGTTTGTGTTTATGTGTGTGTGTGAATGTGTGTGTCTATGTTTGTTTTGTGTGTGTGTTGTGTGTGTGTGTGTGTGTGTGTGTGTCTGTGTTTGTTTTGAGTGTGTGTGTGTGTGTGTGTGTGTGTGAATGTGTTTGTCTGTGTTTGTTTTGAGTGTGTGTGTGTGTGTGTGTGTGTGTGTGTGTGTGTTGTTTTGTGTGTGTGTGTGTGTCTGTGTTTGTTTTGAGTGTGTGTATGTGTGTTTCTCTGTGTTTGTTTTGAGTGTGTGTGTGTGTGTGTATGTGTGTGTATGATTTCCTCCTCACACAGCACACCTGAATCACCCTCACAGTGCCTCACAGAGGAGGACCCTCTGTCTTCGGTAATCCCTGTTGTGTTAGTGATGAGACTCACACACTTCTTCCCGCTCATCTGCTGTCAGGATTCACAGTCTGGGGTTTTCCACAGTGTTTGTCATCCTCTGCGTCAAAGCCAGTTAAACATAAAGAAAGAGAGAGAGAGAGTAAAGAGGGATGCAGTGGTATGAAAATGGGGACTCTTCCTCCACCCGAAACTCAACAATCATTCCCAAAATCTAAGGCACAGACATACCTACCTGCAGTATTTTTCTTGGGCACCTCTCGGCATACCTTCAGAGTATTTTAATTAATTGCATGACGGTGGGTAGAAAGAGGGAGTGTTTCAACCGCTTTTCCCTGGCATGGCTTCCCCATCACAGCTCCTGGCTTCCAGTTCGCTCTGGGTGTCACGGTAACTATCAGTCATTGTATCATCGCAAAACCCTGTTCTTGTTGTTGTTGGGGTTGCTTGTGTGTTCATTTCAGGTTAACCACTGTTGGCTGCATTGGTGGAGTGAATATCCTGCTTGGTCATACCATACATCCACAGTGACACTTGTAAAACCAGAACTAGCAAAGCCACTTCCCCTTCTCTCTCTCTCTCTCTCTCTCTCTCTCTCTCCTCTCTCTCACACACACACTTATGAAGAGAACGATTAAATAATGTCACAACCCGTCTATGTGATTAGCATTGCATTAGAAAATCCCCCACAACATGGATAGTAAAGTTTTCATTCATCTGGTAGATGTAGATGAGGTAAAACGGAACATTTTGCTCTGCATCATGGATAAAAGAGCCCCATTTGCTTGGATCATAACTATGAGCCTGACAGGCTGTTCTCTCTGTTGTGGGCTAATACCACCCATATTTGGGGATATTCTGTGCTAATATACCAATGATCAGTTACAACCTCTGACTAATCACTCTAATCTCATATAAAGTACCAAATCGCATGTAGGCGGAACACCAATTAGAAGCTACGCAGTGCTAGGTACATTTTCTGGTGGTTCTTCTGTAATAAATGTGAACACGAGCCAACCAAATCCACCCTCAGAATACTGACGGCACAAATATGCTTGCAGGTAGTTACAAATCTTTCTGTAAGTGGCTTTGAATCTACCTTAAACCTCTTGTTGAATCTTCCTTTAAGTCACTTTGAATCTTCCTGTAAGTGGCTTTGAATCTTCCTCAAAGCTCTTGTTGAATCTTCCTTTAAGTCACTTTGAATCTTTCTGTTAGTGGTTTTGAATCTTTGTATGAGTGGCTTTGAACTGTGATTGTGTAGTTCAGTGACACAGACTGGAAGACGCTGTCTCTGTTTCTTTGCTGATGCACACAGTGAGGAGGGCGACATGAGCCAGCATGGTGCACAGATGCTCTCCGCTATTGTGCACTGCAGACGCTCCAGGTATTACCCTGCATTTGTCCGGGGGACACGCTGGACAGAGTGGCTGGGTCCCTGCGGAGTGTGATTACGGCAGCTTGGCTCGCAGACGCCGAACAGAAGCCGTGTGATTTGCTCGTGCTTCAGTTTCAAAGACGCTGTTGAGAGATCATCCCCCAAATCCCCCACCCCAGCCCTGCCTCCCACTGCAACCTCCCCCCCATCCCCCCACCAAAAGTGGAGCAGGTGTCCCACTGGCCAGGACCTTGGGCTCTGGCATCGCTGGCCCCCCGTTTTCCCTGCCAGGTGTGTGAAAGCAAGCAGAGCGGAGAGCAGGGGGCTCAAGGGGAGACTCACTTTCAGTTCAGCGCCTGCATATACACAGAGACAGCGCAGCCTGGGACATACACTGTATTAGTGTGCATTCAGTTTACCAATGCTTTACCAATGTTATGCCAACTACTTTCCATCCCCTTTGCAGCCATAATGGAATGGTTTATTCAAACTAACATGATCTGAGCTCACTTACATTTTGTGATATGTTCATGAATTTCTGTCGAGATTCATCAAAGATTTTTTTTTTTTTTTGTTTTGCGATTTGATATATTCTTTTCTCTTGTCCAAGTTCATTGTCAAAGGACCAACATGGGAGTATGTACTTTTTTTCCCCCTCTCTGTCCTCCCATTTTTTATGTTTGGTTCCTCAAGATGGATGAAATATATTCGTGCTGTCCAGAAAACAGCCTGCCGAATCCCTTCAAAGGCAAAGGAAGCCCAAGCCTTGAAGGCAGAAATCCTGGGATAACGAGAGCGGCCGGGGCCTGCATTAACGAGGCCCCCTAATGGCACAAGGTAGGGGAGTTTATTGGTGGCTTTATAGTCTGGAAGTTGGGTTACACAGAGCTCCGGCACAGCCCCTGGCCACATTCACAACCCCCTTAAAGACTGAATTATGGGAGAGCCCTTTTTACTGGGTATCACATTGCGAAAAAAGAATGTGAAGCAATAATCACTTTCAGCCCGTTTTACAAGGAGAGGCCGAAACGGATCCCTCATCTCCTGAGTTTAGAAACCGTTCCTATTTTTGTGTGGCGGAGACGAAAATGCGAGGTGTTTGTTGTTCTTTTCTGTTAAAGAACGAGCTGCAGCCCTGCACTAAATCTCAGGCCGACCCCCTCACGCCTGCTGCTGATAGGCACAGAATGTGGCTCCTGATCTATTTTCTCCCCCTCTTATTCTTCCTTTTCTTCCTCCTCTTGTTCTTCTTCTTACTCTCGCTGTGGCTGGTGTGCCCCTTTCCCCCGACTGATTTATGACCGGTTTTTTCCAGCATTATAAATAAACACATTTTTAAAACGTATAATTAATGTTCCCATATGCCGGCTTTAATGCCGAAATACAAAACACTTAAAAGCAGGTCACTGGTCTCCAGATGTCCACGGCTGTGGAAATCTGGGGCCGTAGGAGTGAAATCGCACCATCAAAGGGCCCAGAGGTAATTTATTGTGCGGGGTGCAACACGCTTTGTTTCCATCGCTCACAGCTCCCCGAGCGGAATGTCTGTGGGGTTAAGTGATTCCGTTATTTACTCCATATGTCGTTTTATCAGTGTCTTCTGAAGAGTTATGTTACGTCAGACAGACTCGCGCTGCCTGCTGTCCTCCTCGCCGTTTAACATTTGACAAATAATTGTTATGTGTGTTTTCCAGTGGTGTTAAGTGTGTGCTCTGATGTGTGCATGTGTGTCTGAGTATTTCCCAATATGTGTATGTGGTCTGTGTGTGCATGTGCACATGTTCATGCGTGTGTGTGTGTGTGTGTATTTGACAAAGAGAGAGAAAGTGTGTGTCTCCAGGAATGTGCTTGTCTGAAAGATTTACGTCTATGGCTTGTGTTTGTGGACGTTCATTCAACCTAGAAGATTTAGGTGAAATCCAGTGAGGGAAGGTAACAGTGTTGAGAGGGCATGTTTATACAACCGTGGGCTTTACTGAGATAGGGCATTGTGCTCGGACAAAAGATGAGGCACAGATTCAAGGAAAGACAGAAAGAAGAGAGAAAAGAATGAAGAGACGTGAAAACCCAAAAAAAGAAATATAAGCCAAGCATATAACACTTGGTACTGTATCGACACGAAGCATGTTGACACAAGTTTAAAAACGTATTACCCCCGTAGCCTTCTCTTTCACTGGGCGTACACTGACGAAGTAATGGAGGGTTGCCTTTTTTTTCATTGTTTTGCTTCTCAGCGGAGAAGACAATAGCTCTGGAGTGAAAATAGCCCACCCACCGTACCTCCCAACGGTGTTTGGCGGAGGGGAAGGAATGTTTTAATGACGCGCCGAAGGCTGGCTTTTCTCCGCTTTCATTGTAGCACAGCGGTCGGGGCAGGAGTCGGATTTAATCCTGCAGTCTGTTACAGAGAAGGGTCTCCCTCCAATCGGTTTTGACGGCTTGGGGGTCCTTGGCCGGCCTGGGATAAACATTAGGGTGAGATGGGGCGGGGCTGGGAGGAGGGTGTGGGAGAGTTCACTGCCCGGGGTGACACTGGTGTATGTTTAGACATGGGTCACTCTAGACATCTTCCCCACTGACTGCCCCCTCCATCCCCCCCACCCCAGTGACCCCTGGCCTGGTCAGTTATTCTCAGCGCTGGCAGACATAATCCATTTACACGCTGTGTTTACTGAATGCCGATGTTCCTCCTAAGTGCTCCAAGCCTTGCACTGCACATTCCGCTCCTCTTCGTTATTTGTGTTCTTTTAGATACCGAAGATCGGAGCCGTAATACTGAGAATGCCGCAGCTGAAAATTTCACATCCGTTCTCTAAACTGTACAGACAAAAAAAAAAAAAAACATAGGTCTGTGTGGAGTTGACCTGCCCAGGAGAGTTCTTTGCTTGGCTGCTTGTACCTCTTCAACTTCAGACACTTCAACTCTACCATGGTTGACACATATCTGAAAATAAATACGGGTATGAATCATACTCTTGCCGAAACTTGACTGTGTGTACGCACTGTGGAACAGGTGAAGGGCACAGAAGCTGCCGGCCCACATTACCCTGGTACGTTTCACTTTTTCGCACATGTCAGATACGGCCCCAGCTCGTTGAGAGTGAGCATGCCTTTGTTGTGGTTCAATCAGTAATCTAGCTGTGGCACCAAGTGCAAATATTAATCGGTGTCTGTAAATACGAGCGATGGACTCACTTTGCATCACTGAGATTTACAGGAAGTGGGCGTGGGTGTGTGTTAGGTTTGAGCTTGAGCTGATCAGGGGTGAGGGCTGGCTCACGCAGCTGTTAGAGGACAGAGTACCTGTTCACACGGTCTTTCAGTCACAATGGCCAAAGGGGCTGGGATTTCACCCCCTGCCTCAGATAACATCAGAAGCATATTTATGTGTGTATATACGAATGTCTGCGTACGCATGTCAGATTATATGTGCGTTTGTGTGTATGTTGATCACAGGGGGTCTATGTGCATATAGGTCTTATTGTGTGTGATGATCAGATTAAGTGTACATTCATGGATGTGAGGGTGTCTCAAAATGTGTGAGTGTGTGAGAGTGTGGGTTATGCATATGGGTGCCTGTATATGTAATTACATATGTGTAAGTGTATGTATGTATGTATGTACGTATGCAGTGTGTGTATGTATGGGTAAACATGTGCATGTGAATGCATGCATTTTCTTTTCTGTGTATGTGTGTACGTGTGTGTGTGTGTGTGTGTGTGTCCAGTGGGTTTGTGCTGACATGTGCATATGCAAGCATGCATAAGTGACAGTGTAAATGCTCATGCAGTGCATATGTGCAGGAGGACTGAATTTCACAGACCATTGTGCAAGAAGACACCCGCGTGGGCGTGTCCCGGGAAGCGGGCATGTTTCCTCATGCCCCCACGGAGATGAGTGTGTGGTGCGGAGTGGCGTGACGCGACAGGGGCCCCAATCACAAAAGAGAGCTTCTGGGAGGGAGGAGAGTCCTCTCGCCCCCTCTTCAAACACGGAGAGAACACGGCACGCACACGCCTCAAACCGCTACAACTCATCCTTCCAACACCTGAGACCCCCCACCCCACCCACCTCCCACTCCTTGCTTGCCCAACTTTCTCACTGTCTGCCCCAGACAAAGAGCCCCATCCCAGGCCCTCCTTGCTGGGCGTCAGGTGTGTTGACTGTCAGATCTCCACACAAAAGGCTCTGCAAGGCTAAACAAGCCCCGGAGGGGGGAACAGAGGAGCACTGTTTCGGAATCCTGGGCTTTACGAGCTGCCTACTTGGAACATCCTGTTTACTGTCACGCGGGCGTTACCGAACCCCCGGCCAGCCGGCCAGCCAGCCCTCCTACCAGGGTGCTCCCGGAGAGCTGAGCAGGTGAAAATAGTGAAGGGAGACCGCCCAATAATGTTTAACGGGGAGAGAGATGAAAAAAGAGAGGAGAGAGAGAGAGAGAGAACATGACATCATGGTACACACTGTGGTTGCAATCAAAGAGAAAGGGCGCAGTTCAGATCTTTTTACTTTTTTCAGTGAGACGTTTTCTGAACAATAGCCGTGACTAGTCTGATTGAAGGGCCTCAGTAAATTTCCACTTGCGGGTACCTGCAGTGCGTATCGGACTCCCGCCACAGCGCCCCCTTCTGGAGGCACGGAGCGGTGACTCTCAGTCCAAAGGATACCATGCCTCAGTGCGAATGCCTCCCGTCTGTGGGGGAGAAATAATGAAATAATCTCTTTCTCTGCTTTCTCTGCTCTTCGAGAAGATCAAGATGCAAGGATGCTTGGAAATGCTGAATCCTGAGGGGACAGCTCTCCGGGGATTTCCGGATGAAAATCTACCTTTGAGCTACTGTATCTGGGGTGTAATACGCTGAATGAACTAATGCATGCGTTTAGAAAATGCACACTGTCCCTGTCAAAGGAATTAAATAATTAAAGAAATAAGCAAACATATTTTTACATGTCGATGTACAGAGCGCCTTCCTCTTGTCCTCAAAGTGAACCCGTCCCCGGAGACAGGCTGCCAGCAGCAGCTTATCCCAAAACCTGGCGGGCCTTCAGACGCAGGCCCGTGCGTGAGCGAATAAGCGCCGACGCAGAGCAGCGGCGTTCACTAGTGAGGGACAACACGCCGTACCCCCCCAGGCCCACCAAGCCCCTGCTCCGGCCCCCTCCACAGGAAGTGAATTTGAGACCCCTGAATTTGCCCACATTCCAGCGGTGACAACAACGCTTTGGGTGGGGGAGGAGGATGATGGGAGCTTTCGCTCCCAGCTCTCTCCACCGCACCCCCCCACCCTCAGGTTCCACCATCAAAGGGTTTTTTTTTTTTTTTAGTGGAGAATGCATGCCAGGTGTTGAATCGGGGGAAAGTACAGTGAGAGGGGCCCCTGTCTCCGCTTTCTCAGGTGTTCCCACACAGCCGACACTCGCCAGTGCAGGCTGATAATGGAACAAAGATGAGAGGAAAATGGGAGATGGTGGCCGCAGCAGGGGCCGGGGCTGGGGCCGGACCTGGGGGAAGGGGGTGAGGCTGGAGCTGAGGCAGGGGCTGGGGCTTGGGCCGGGGCTGGGGCTGGGGCTGGGGTTGGGTCAAGAGCAGGGGCTGGGGATGGGGCTGGGTCAAGAGCAGGGGCTGGGGCTGGGATTGGGTCAAGAGCAGGGGCTGGGGTTGGGGTTGGGTCGAGAGCTAGGGCTTGGGCCCTGGCTGGGGCTGGGGTTGGGTCAAGAGCAGGGGCTGGGGATGGGGCTGGGTCAAGAGCAGGGGCTGGGGCTGGGATTGGGTCAAGAGCAGGGGCTGGGGTTGGGGCTGGGTCAAGAGCAGGGGCTGGGGCTGGGGTTGGGTTGAGAGCAGTGGCTTGGGCCAGGGCCAGGGCTGGGGTTGGGGTTGGGGTTGGGGTTGGGGTTGGGACTGGGGTTGGGGTGAGAGCAGGGGCTGGGGCTGGGGTTGGGGTTAGGGCCCTCTTACTGAGGCGAGCTACCATAGCGCTGCGGTAAACAGGGGCTTCTTCCAACTGAAGTCACAATGTAAAAGAAAAACTGTATTTTTCTTTCTTTCTGTCTTTGTTTTTTGCCTTCTTTCTCTCTTTTTTCCACCAAAGAGATTAGCTTCTCCTTGAAGAATCTCTCCCCGTCTCTCTCCCTCTCTTATACACACGCAAGCGCACATACATACACAAGGAAAGATGCTTGGCAGTACTTTCACACGCTCGCATATCAGTTTGCTAAACTTGAAATTCTAACTATCATCTCCTCCAACGGATTTCTGACTTGATAAAAACAGTTGAATATTTGATTTTTTTTTCCTGAAACACTGCTTCACCTTCAGCTGCACAGTCAGGTGATTTAATTTCCATTAATTTCCTCCTGCAGCTTCCTCCACTGTGAGCCAGAATGTGGAACACATGCTGCAGGAGCCCAAACTGGTTCTTATTAACACTTGCTCAATAAAACATAACGCTCAAGATACCTGTTCCTTGGAAAATGGAAAATGTTTTCCACCCAGGACTTGGGCGTTTGTTTAGAAATCAGTTGAGGTAGAGGATGTTTGTACAAAGACTGTTTTGTGATTTTTTGGGTAATGGCAGATTAAATCCTTTGCTTACATGTCCTTGATTTGCAGAAAAAACAGAAAGCCTTGAGTTTGGGAGATTCACAGCACACCATGAATTGTAGTTCTCATGGCAGGACAAGGATTCACGCATTATTAGTTTGTTATGGGGCTGTGTTAATCATTGCCTTGGAGTCTATCTATCTATCAGTCTATCTAACAACTTTTATGCATACTTTTTTCATTTACAAGCACGTTGTCAGTATCATCCTGTCAGGGTGCTGCTGCATTGTGTGGATGGGTCACATTGCTTTGTTGAGTACACTTTCCCGCCAAAGTGATCTGGATCAGACATTATTAAAATCCAGGGCACTGGTGACTATTGACCTGGACAGTGGGTGTAATTTTATGGAATTTTCCACAAAGTCCCAAGACAGGAGACAACCCATTGACTATCTGCGCTCCTCGACACATCTGCACCGGGCCACTGCATGTTCTTGCCCTTTAGTCTGTGAGAGCGTAACATACAGGGTGTGTGTTGGAGTCAGAATGCCGAGTGCATGTTTCTTTTTTTTTTTTAAAGTAATGAACTTTACTCACGGTAATTTCCTTCATTAAGGCGATTTGCTGCTATTGTGAAGCCAGTGACTCATGGATAGGCTCCCGTTCGGTGCCTCCAGTCACACAGTGATTCATTCAGGGACGTGATCGCCTGCGGTTTCAGTCGGTAAAATCACGCTGCCATGTAAGAACCTTGTTTAGACATGCAAATTTTGTGACTCCGCCCCCTTCCCTCCCCTCCCCCCAGCAAAAGGAGTGTCTTGGGAGATGAGTCGTTTGCAGAGTAAGAGGTGTTAATCTTGGTGTCTTCATCAGATTCACATAAAACTAGCTCTCTATGTCTCACACAGTCCTTTAAATACCCTACCTACTTTGAATTTTACACATTAATGCTGAGTTCTCAGTTGCATTACGTGTTAAATGGAGGTAAAATGAATAAACATGCATCTCATTTCATAAATTAATGACAAATACACAAACTTGTTTGTCAAAGCCATCTTTAAAGAAATAACTGCCGCAATCCAAAATGCTGGCAATCTGTAAATACAGGCTAATACTCTGCAGTTTATCTACAGTTTCAGCCTCGTCATTCATTTGCCGCTTGGCATGGTGCACTAAGTTCTCATGGCTTTGTGTTGCCATTATGCAATATTATGGCGTTGCCTTGACAACCTCCCAGGTGTGTGACATACGTAAGCCAGGGTTTTGGTAAGTTACATCTTGTCAATGATTTCTCTGTAGCGAATTTCGAAACTTCACCCCACATATGTTTTGTTTTGTTACCCCAATCTGGAATTGTCAGTTGTTCCTCTCCAATTCCCGTTATGTCACCCACACCTGGACAACAGCTACAGAGCTGCTGGGGCATGTAGACTTCTCTCTTATACTTGCCTGTAATCCATTAATTATTTTACATTTGACAGTTCATACACTGCCACAGTGTGAGAGGAGGTATATCCCCTAAACCATGGGTGGCCAGCCTTGGTCTGGGACAGGTACAATGTGTGCCTTTTGAGAGTTTACTAGGTTGCCATAGGTACTTTGGAGTCAGTAGTGAAAATATAATACATTGTTGCACCAATTCACCTTTAGATTTGGAGAATGCAGTGAAAAAACATACATCAAATAAAGATTAGGTGACAGTTTAATGTCAATAATAAAATTACAGCAAAACATTGTAAAACATACATATTAACAATGTATTAACAACAAAAAAACCTGCTGCAACATGACACTGAGTGAGTGGGTCTATGCCAACATGATACACCGGAGTAATGAGTGGGAAATTTGGCAGATGACACAAAGTCCCATCGTTTGGCAATAGAGGGTTGTGCACTGTTGCTGCGGCTTTCGGCCCTGTCAGCAGTGGAATTTCATAAACGGACAAAACAGAAACACGTGCTGGTCTCTTTCCAGCAAAGTGCCCAGGGATTAATTTTCACAGCCGAATGAAAGAGACAGAGAGGGGGGAGAGAGAAGGAACAAAACTGGCAATCTGTTATTACCGTATCCGTATACATGGATGGTGTAAACTGATTTTTGCTTTGCACACGTTCCATGCCTTAGAAGGTTAATGAGCTCCCTTAACTTCAGTCATTACCCTTAAGAAATAAATTGCATCATAATGATGGTGGAGTTAAATTACTCTCTGCTCTCTCTAAAAGCCTTGTGGCAATGGTTTTTTTTCCATTAGGTTACATAACTTATTTATTTTTGTTCATTTATTTGGTTATGTAATATTGTTCTTACATTTGGGGGCATAATGATGACTGCAGTTTTGTGGTGATGACAAGAATGCTGAGAATCTGAATGGAGATGAATGGGCATTGACAGACACTGTGCAGGTAAAGAGGGGCCGAGTCTCTGTCCAAGCTGTGTTCTCACACTCCCCAAGGTACACCTGTGTAAAGGCAGACGGACGCACACCTGCATGTCGACTTGGTCATGGGCCCGTTTCCGGACAACGTCTGTCCCTGGGCTGTGGGATAGCATGGTTTATATAAGACTGATATGACTTTTTGTTTTGTTTTTGTTTACTGTCTATTCCGAATGAAATAACTGAACATACACAAACCTTCCTATATGTGCTGATATCATTTTTTCATATTTTATGTTGTACATTTACTTTGTTTTTATTAAATTAAATAAATGTGGAGAACCCACAGATTCCTACAGGTTGCTCTTTACCACTTGTGTGCATTCATTTTTATACTTTTATGTATTTCTGTACTATTGTGAATTTTGAATCAATATTCATTATAAACTTTTTTTGTGGACAATAAACTAAACCTGGGTATCGGATTTTCTGGGGATTCTCCATGGAGTGAGGTTTCTTCCTGGGCTTGCAGTGCATAATGGGACAGCATAATTTCAGAGGCTGATGGGACTCCACGTGTGCCCTTCTTGCGAGTCAGCATAGCTCCTTGAGTATCTCTGACCCCTGAGACACAAAAGCCCCTTTCTTCTGCGCACCCCCCGAGACGGAGGCTGCAGCTTGCAAAGAGGAATGCGAGCTTAACCAGGGGTACTGTTAGAAGCCTTCAGGTGTTGCATTACAAAAAAAGAAAGACTTTTCTTCAGTCTTTAGTTCAGGGGTGTCTGTAGCTATCACTCAAATAATGACTTGGCCCTTTGTTAGGACAAAATTTCATGTAAGAAAAGGCCTTATTGTGATGGAGGGAAATGAAAGAAAAAAAAAAACTACTATTTTAAAGCTTACATTTTGTAATGGAGTGCCTGGAATCTTATTAAAATATCCATTATCGTCTGAACTCGGCTCTCTGCACTCCCTGGGTGCTGAGTTGACATTCTTTACACACAGCAATGTGGCATTTGAATAAAATGCGCATATTGAAGTACCATCAGTGACAGCTCTGTGTTCTTTATGGCAACGTTTCAGTGTAGCTCTTCACAAAACGCTGATTATATAGAATGTGCACTGCATGAATGCATGACAAAAAGGTTGTAGCACATTTGTTTTCTATCTCGGCTATAGGCAGTTGTGACCTGCTTTAGAAACAGAAAAAGCCGGGCTTTGAGCTGAAGAGACTCAGTGTGTCACACATGGTGCTTGGGGACAGCAGAAGTGTAGGTGCCACTATTGCTTTATTCTTCAACCCAGGTTCTGGGCTTGTAACTCAGAGGTTACAGGTTCAGTTCCCAGGTTGGGCAGTGGTGCTGTAGCCATACATAAGATAATATACCAGAATTGCTTCAGGAAAAATCCACCTGTATTAATAGATATTGTGTAAAGTTATAGTTTTTATAATTGCATAATGAAATGCAAAAACTGCAATGTACAGCTTGCATGATATACAGTGTTGATTATAACTTATTGTGGGATGACCTGTGGTTTTATCTCACTTAACATATTGTTTACCATAGTTTGGTGATATTTATGTTATCTGTGTCCATGGAATGTGCTGCTTTCAGCTGTGGCTGAGGTGTTTGACCCAGGACTTACAACTTTTTCATTAAAAAGGAAAGGCTAAAACAAAATGTTTTTAATTTCATATTTAAATCGAGTTCTCAGTCATATGCAGAACACAGTGTCATTGGCCATGGTTTTACAGACATGTCTTGAGAAAATGATGAAGTAACGGGTGATGTGAGTTAAGGCACTGGCATACCTGCATATCCCATCCCAATGACACCTTTCTGTCGAGTGGTGTTCAGTGTTTGTGTTCAGCAGCATTTTCCTGTACAGTCATATAGATTCTGAGGCCATCTGTAGAGGGTGTGGCCCTTCACCTTAGACAGGTCAGTTCACATCTGATTGGGTGGGATCACCTAGAGTGTGACTCATGCTTCATGGCTGAGAGCACCTGAACTGGCCATTGGCACAGACAATTGTTTATTATTTGCAGTATTACGGTCATGGTAATTACTATGCTTTTTACACTAGGGTTCAGTAGGGAGTACATTCACTGATAACCACCTCTGATATTGTGTTTGTATATCTTATTTATTTGTTTTGTGGCCTGGACTTTCTGATGGTGGATGTGGTTGACTGGGGCAGTGGTTATTTCACACAACCACACCCTGCAAGATTCCATATCTCCACTCAGGGCTTTCTGTCCTCTTGTTCATCCCTCCATGTTGAGTCCCACCAACACAAGACAGTATTTTTCCAAAAGTAGTAGCTGTAACCATTTGATTTAAATAGCAAAACACATCCCTATAACCAAAGGAGGAAACTCCAGCTTGTATTAGTAAAAGCACTGCCATGTATTAGTTTGTCCTGTGCACAAAAACAAGTAATTTTATTAATTAGCTCATCTACCTTGGTGAGAGTTGAGCTAATTAGGGCCAGCTGGTTTAGTGCATGGGTGGAACAAATACATGGTACTGCTTCTACCCTCTGAAAGCAGAGTTTTCCAGCTCTAATGGACAGTTATGCCGTAATGGAGTGAGAAGCTGGTCAGGTTCACAGCTGTTGAGCTTGACAAGTGTGGCTTGGTGTTATGTAAGTGCAGAATCCCATTCTCTGTGAGCTGTAGGAATATAAAGTAGACGTTGAGCTGTTTCTCTCTGCTAGGTTTCCTTTATTTATTCATAGCTGGGAAGCAATGTCTCATGTTTGCATAGTAATCCTTTTACATAAACAATGAGGTTCTGGCTCCAGAGAGGAACGAATGATTTCCAATGGCGCCAAAAAGCTCGCATATTTCTGCCTCTGTGTCTGCATATGGCATTACTCATTTGGTAGTTTATCATTAACTTAAACTGACGTTTTATTTCATGAGACGTGCATTTCAGAAATGTCGCACAGGTTGGCAGAATGACAGTGAGCAGAATCGTTTAACAGCCAGACACTGTGTTTTTCTTTTCAGAAGAATCCTCATCACCACGCCCCCTCTCATAAGAGCAGGACTCTCAGTGAACAGCTTTATTAATGAGCTTCAGCACTCACTGAGAGAGGTAATTCATGTCTGCATTTTGAGGAAAAAAACCTGACGGATAGGAGAGTTCACTGTACTTGGATAATGTCCTTTAAAAGATAAACTAATTTAAAAGATGCAAGACACTCCCAGTATGCTGTAAATAGCCGGTTAACTCATAAAAAAAGAAATGACACAGTCCTGCAATTCTGGAACTTCCTGTACTGAAACCTCTTTTGTTTCATTCTAAAAATGGTACATTGCAATGCAAGAAAGATGCATGCAGCTTTGATCATTTCTCCTTAAAAAACAATAAATCAATAAATAAAAATCCATTTTGAGATGAATGTGATTCCTACATATGGAAGCCATTTTGTCAAGTGTATTCTTTAACTTAAGTGCTGTGTTCTTTTTTGATTTTGTGAAAGACCTGAGGGTTTCTACAAAAAAAAAAAAAAGGACCAAATCAGAGTATCAGACGTGTTGTTCGCAGCGCTGGCTGCGGGCCTCTGTGAGGGTAACGGTTCTCACCTTCAGCTTGTTGCTGTGCTGTCAGAAACAGGGACACGGTTTTATCTCCAGAGAATCTAAGAAACTCGGCCCAAGGCCTGCAGCTTGTCACCCTCGCCCCTCGCTGGGGAGTCTGATAAGGACCCAAACAGGAACTTCAGTAGGCTTCTTTCATTCTTTCAGTCCCTCAGAGGGATGGAACTGGCACAATCATACCTCCTCCGTGTGTGATGAACAGCCCTGCGGTATTGTGACGTTCGCCAAAACCGAATCAAGCAACTTCTGCTGAGTGCTCCTTCTCACTCGTCTCACAGCTGTAACCGAAACAGAACGCAACCCCTTTCAACAGTAAACTCGAGAATCAGGATCCTCCGCCCTCAGCGACTATTAAACCTTAACGAGCAAGTACCTATTGGACCGCAGCTGGCAATAAGGCAGAACGCCACTAGCAGTTAAACATTCATTTGACCAACGTCGACAAGACGTCGGCATGCCATTCAAATAATGGTGTATTGCTGATTTGCAAAACGCTGGCGCACCGACCGCAATTTGCAGATAGCGGATTTACAGCATTAGCGATGGCAGGCTGCTAGCAGTACAACCAGATGCCAGGGAGGAGCGAGCGCCTCAGGGCGATAGCTGCTTAGGATGCACATCTGGCGGGTGCCTCTTCACTCAGAGCGGCCCGAGCCTGTCACGTCCTTTCACCTTCGGGAGAGCTGTGACCCCCGCCATACGTGCAAACATACGCTGAGCGGTCTGAAGAGGCCGCACAACCGAGATTATGTAACTCTAATTTAGTGAGAGTTGACTGAGATTTGGCAGTCTTGTCAAAAGGTAGCAGGGACCTAGGCAAGCTGGTTCTGAACAGCTGCGGTTTGTAAGTCGAGTTCTTTATCTTTGGCTAGTATTTTTCAGAGTAATAACATTAATAATTATTATGCACTTTATGTACAAAATACTCTCCTTACATCATGACTAAAGCACTACAAGCACAAAAAAAAAAAAAAAACTAAAAAAAGACAAAAAGTAAAAACAGCCAAAGTTAAGAGGAAAGAATAATTATTAAACATCATAAAAATAAAATTAAAAAAAATCATAATGTGACAAGGCAGACAAGCCTTAGTAAGAAAGCTGTAAATTATACATGTTTTTGAAAGAAGGTTAAATGTTTCCATAATATCTGAACAGTTCCAGAGAACAGATACTCCCTAAATACCCATGGGGTGTGCTTTATGACTGTTCCACATCTTGGCACCAACAATGGCAAATTGCAGCGGTCTGATTGAAAACCTTCTATGCACAGTGTAATAGCAAGGCATTTATCATAGCTTCCAATTAATTTCATTCATGTGTCATTTTCTCCTGACCTTGGCAAATATCTCATACTTCTGCAATATTCAGAGAATATATAGCCCAAATTATAACTGGCATATATGTAATTACTCATAGTTAAGCCATGTGTATAAAACTGATTTAAACCACATGGAACACTTAACTTTCATGGTAAAATGTAGAATTCTTTTTCCAGACATACCATACATTTGTTTAATTAAGTGGAAAAAAGAAAACCTATGTTTTTCACTGTGCGCTTGGTCTAGAGTCCCAGGCACAATCAGTATGTGGGAAACATATATGTTTCATCATTAAGAGATTTTAAATTTGCAGTTAGACCATTGAAGCAGCATGCAAGCAAACATTCCTAGCTATCCGTCTGTGATTGTTTCTCGTGATAGTGAAAGTGAAGTTCATGGGTACATTCAAAAATAAGGTCGGCTTTGGCTGTACATTCCCTTGTCTCCTTTTTAACTTCCTTTCAATGAATGATTTTCTTCTGCGAGGCTGACTTTGAGAGGTAACACCTGCTCAAGGTGAGACATAGAGCTGAAGGTGTAACTGCTATGCACAGCAGCTTCCACTAAAGGTCTTTCATGCTCATTAGAGCTATCATTTTTTTGTGAGTAGTTCTATATGCTGAGAGCTCTGAATAATATGGTGGTTTCCTGCAATATAGCCACATAAAACCTGATGGCCCAGTAGCTTCAAGGTGGTATAGGGGTACAAAGATATATAACTTTATCACTGTGATATATAATTTCTTGAGTTCTCCTAAAACCACAAGTGTCCCATATCTAAATTCAAATTTGGCTGTGTGCTATCCATAACACAGTAAGGTCTGTCCCTGTCCCATTTAGTGTCTAGTCTAAACATGTCCAATATTAAGAAACGCATAAGAAATGTTTTCATAAGTAACATTGGCACTGACAAACATTTCCATTCCACCATTGAATGAGGAAAACTATTCTTTTGCAGACAACACCCATATCAGATAAAAGCTTGAAAACCTTTAAGTGAACTAAAGATAAAACAACAATTTTATCATGAAAGTTGAGTTAAAATAGCATTCCAAGCCACTGTTCAGGTGTGCTCAGGACACAGGTAGGTGTAAGTTTCTTTACTGAGAATTCTAACAACCATTTTGCAACCTGACGACTGCAATTTTTCTTTTTGAAAAAAGAACACACATTTGGGTCAACAACTACAAAAAATTGCTTTCAAGATATTTTTTTTTCCAGGTAGAGAACAGCAAGTGCTTACCCTTAGCTTTCTCTGAAAAGATCTCCCAAACTTTCAAGGATCACAAAAAGTTATTAGCATGGCACAAACTCAAGGTAAAAACAGAAGCTTGCTTTGATTGCCTGACGTGAACCTTAATCTCACACATTGCCAAACTTGAACAGCATGGACAGCATGTGTTTGCCTTATTTTACCGAGCTTCAGAATTGATCTCCAGCAAAACTTTGAAGTCAGGTATCCAGTGTGATTGGCAGCTGTGGATTTGTCATTGGAGGTGGAAGCACAGGCTCCCCGCCCGGCAGAACGCAGCCCTGCTACAACTTGCACACTTGGTGAAAATGCCCCTCTTTGACGCCCATTCCAAATGCATTTAACAGATGCTGTTATGGAAGTGTAAGTACCTTACAAAGCATACAGCATACCAGCAGTGAAATATGAGTGGATATTTTACTTAAGCAATTCAGGTTAAGTACTTTGCTTTAGGGTATAACAGCAGTGACCCATCTGGGAATCAAACTTGCAACCCCTGATTTACAAAACCCATATTTAATATTTATGACTACATTTTATTATGATTACACTGATTAATAATGCAAAGGTGGTCTCAGAGTATGGATGTTCAAAAGGCATCAGAACTTTGGGGGGGGGGTACAAACTCCACATACTCAACCCCCCACCTTCACCCCCACCAACTCCCACACCCACATTCCACAGATCCTTGGTCCTTCCTTCCTCTGAAGTGCCTAACCCTTTCTCTGTCCATCCGTCACATAGCTAACCCTTTCAGCGACCGACTGCACTTGTCCATCCCTGCTCGGAGCCGTGGGAAAGAGGGAAGAACAGCTATATTGTCGGGTGGAGCACTCTTGTCCACCCCCCCCCCCCCACCCACCCTGACCCTCCAATCAATGGCCGCCTTATACAACTGAACACTGAGTCCAGATTACTGAGGGGTGACGTGCTTTCAAAAGGGCCTTTCATGTCAAAATTGCGAATGATAAAAAAAATAATAAATCGGAGTCCGAACCCGACTGATATGGCATAGGATCCCCTTCTTCCAGTGTCCCATAACCACCCTCCCCCCCCCCCCCCCACCCTCAGCCCCCTCCCCAAATCCTCCCTTTCTTCAAGTGCTTGGCTCCGTCATCCACCGCACAGACTTTGGGCCAATATCTGATCAAGCCGTCTCGTCGACAGAGCCAGATTAGAGGAGAGTGGAGCCGAGCCCTGATCAGGCACACACGGAGGCTGGACAGAGGCATGATGCATGGCCGACTGCCACTCTCCTGATCCCACCGCACGGTGTGATAGAACGCAGAGGAGCAGGGGCAGGGGAGCAGGGCCGTCTCCACGATATCGCGCGCAGAACAGCATGTTCTGTCTCGGAACAGGAAGTTGTAAATATTCATCCCCTCTGCTAAGAGACCCACATCCCCCCCGCCCCCTGCTGCTTTTCCAAACTCTACGCTCTCCCCCACCCATGACCCCCAGGTCTTCCTGACAGAGGTGTCCAGAGATAATAACGCAGCAGCTCAAAAGATTTACTTTCAATTTGGGGCCAAAATGAGTCAGCCAGATCCGTGCCTGCGACACGCAGAAACTTGCCTCTGATCAAAAGCCTTTCAGGCGAAACAACTGCCAGAGTTTCTGAAGAAATTTCTGAAACAGCTTGACCTTTTCACGGTAAACCTCATACCCATCGGCCTTGAGCTTGAACCAGGAATTCCCTGTCGAGACCTCTCTGCTGTCACTCACGTGCGCTCTGCATCAGCACACATATACACTTTACTGCTGAACACATCCACATACATTTTATCCCATTTTTGTTACTAGGAACATGAATATTAAATGCTACAAAAGTGACTGAACCATACAAAAATCAACAATCTTTTGTCTGGAGTCACTCTTATTTAGAATCACCTCAATAGTCAGTATAAAATGAATACAACTATTTGATTGGTATATCAATATACAATATTAAATATAAAATCATTCATGTTTACAGCAATACTTTATGCACCTTGATGCATCTACATACTGGTTGTGTAAAATTGTAAAGAAAAAAAATGCATCACCCATTTGCAGCTTGTAGTCAAAACTAATTGGATGAGGACCAACTGAGAAAATTTCAACAGGTCAGGGAGACTTATGAATTAAGTGTGAATTATGAGGTCCTTCCAGGAAAAATGCCATGAGTAGTTTAATGACCATTAGCAATGCTTACCAAATACAACCAAAACAGCCACTGTTTTACTGAGTAACACAGTTCAACATTCAACTAACAATACTCAGCTGCCATCTAGCGGACGCGGACAATGGCCATTTTCGCAGTGTTTCTACCGAGGTCTCGCCTCATCACCCAAACAAAGAGACGGCGATGCTCTTTCATTTAGACCAACTGCCTCCAATAAAAACCAGTGTAAATTAGTGTACAGGGAATTAATTATGACTGTACATATTTATAAAACAGTTGTAAAAGAATGTGATCGTACGTGAAATACATATGTACATATCCTGCAATGATCTTGGGTCTCCCTTAACAACACATAATCACTGATAACGTAATGTACAAAACGTTGCAACTATAATTCAGACGACCAATCGCGGCGAAGAGGAAGACAAGCGACAGTAGACGCTGGACTTGCCACTAACGGTTTATTATTGGACTTTGATGGCCACCGTCAATCTCTCTGCGCTCATATTCCTAAAACATTTACGCAGTTGTTTTTTGTCGACTTTCTAGCAAGCTCAAGATACTGGCGTTGATTTGCGTTGCTAAAACATTTTTATTTTTTGAGGACCCAACTCCATCATATTGTCAATGGTGGCAGCGCCTCTGTCTGACGCCTTTGGATATCGATTGATATTTGTTAATTTTTAGGCAATGTGAAGCCCTCCGACATAATGCTGAACAAAGTAGAAAAACTGAAAGAAAAGCTTTAAATTTCCCGCATCTTCCTTGGAATTATTTTAATTTCAAACATCTTAAATTTTGGAAACCTAAGAAGCATTCTCCTATTTTGCCATTTACAAGTGAACAGGGAAAGATGTTCGGTCTGCTTGTGCGGTCGGTGTTCGAAGCTGGGCATGATCTTTTTCGCGGATCAGTACTGTCCGAAATCATCCATAATTGGATCGGTTCCAATTTTTTAACTCTTGTCTCAGTACTGCTTGGGGGTGTGGTTTTCTTTGTTATTGTGTCGTTTAGGAGAAGAGGGCAGCGTGGGGTTTCGTCCACCTTCACTGTTGATTTCAACAATGCAGACGTCTCTCTCGAGCAGGTCCTGCAAACACCGTTTCGCCTGACTGTGAAAAGGAGCAGGCAGGACCCAACAAAGAAAAAAAGGAAAGAGAAAGATAGAGTATGTCTCAAGAACGCAAGTTGTCATTGTCATCATTAATCATCATCATCATCATTATCATCATCATCACCATCATCACCATCACCAATAGTGATACTGTTTTATGTCAAAGGACTATACATTTAAATGGGGTCATAGCGTTTGCGAGAACTCAGCCCAAAAGGCATAGTCTGATTTCTCTGATTCGGTTTAAGACACTGCAGATGTTGGTTTGAGTTTCCCCTTTTCAGAGACAGTAAAAAGGAGGCTTAAAAAGTGAGCTTCATGCTCAGCTTCATTGTCCCACATGACCGGCTGCTGTACGTAACGAGCGACTCTCTGATGTTCTTTGTTATGTCAGTGACAGCGTAGTGGACTGTGTCATTTTTTTTTTTACATTTCTGGCATTGGTTACGATGATGACTGCGATAACCAGTACCGATAATTTGATATTACTGCTGTTGTCCAAACTGACCAGTTCAGCATGCTTTGTCTCTTCGCAGGATGAACCGAGTGGGCAGCCGGCCACCACACCTGAAGGCAGTGTTACAGGAAGCGAGGTCGCGCAAAACCCCGCTAGCCCAGACAATAAGTCCTCAAAGGTACACTGCACACGCTAAAGGGGTGGGGGTGGGGTTGGGTCTAGTCCCGATGGAGATTTAACGGCTGGACACCCAATGGACTTGGTCTTTTTAAAAATCACAGATATGGCTAGGTGCATCCTATTTTTTCCTCAAACCCCCAACTCTTGATTTCATTACAGTTAGGCGTTTGGTAGACGCCCTTAATTAGTGTGACTTACGCTTTTCGATCTTAGACACTGTCCATACATTCAGCTTGGATATTTACTTTTAAGAAATTCAGGTGGAACCTACAGCAAGCCTATCAAACCTTAAACCTGTGAGTTAAAAGCCAATCTCCCTAATCGTCATATGAAACACCTGAACTTTCATTGTTATTTCTGGTTTGCACTCAACGAATATAAAGTGAAATGACTTCCGTCTCTGAATGACAATGGATGGTTATATCCTGTGCTTTAAAACAGATGCATGCACCCGGCTGAATCAGAAATTGAACCAATTAAGGCAAAGTTAATTGTTTGCAGTGAAAACCAGAGTACACTCTGCCCTCACTGAATTCGAAAACATTGCTCCAAGCCCCTTATATTGCAGAATGTAAGAAGTAAGTTTTACTGGCACAGGAAATGGTTCTGTTTCTAAAGCAGCATGGGAAGACTCTTCTAAGTCTCCACGAAGTACAGCAGTTTATATACTGACATGACAAGTGCTGAAAGCACAGTGACAGACAGGGCAATGGAATTATGTTTCACGTGCGTTGAAGGGGCAGCGGGAAGAAAACGAGCAGTTCATGGATTTTTACTGAACGTCGATGCACGGCTGCTGTTCTGGCAGGGTAATTGGCTCCTTGAAGAGCTCTGAGCTCAGTGTATCTCACTCTTGAGAGAGAGAGAGGAGAGAGTAATTGATTAAACTCATTCTTTTATCCCGTTCAATTGCTTAACTTCACTAGCCCTAATGAAGGGATTCACAGTGTGTCAGACTGAGCTATGACAGATTGTGGGGGGATTTGGAGTATGAATGACTTGTTGATGGGTCAACTAGGCAGGTCAACAAACACAACTCAGTAGTGTTTGGCAGTGACCAGGCCGGGGATTGAAATGGATAGGGATCACAAGGGAAGCAGGGAGCCAGCTTTAAACCTCTGGTTGCAGAGCATTGCAGCTCTGACTGCCGATTGGGGGACTGTGTGCGGTTTTCACTTCCTGGTTCGGGTTACACCACTGTACCCCTGACGGGGCTATCCAGCCGGAGCAAACGTATCTCAAAGATTGTTGCGGAATGTTGTGAACCAGTCTGTATAGGCCAGAGAAAAAGTGGCAAAGCCCAGAGCATATCCTCTTTTGCGCAGTGCCATGACGTTTCTTATGGCCACAGTGAGTCTAGGGTCAGCACGGTGGCGGAGGATTGGATTTATATTTGGGCCAGAAGGAAGGGTGCCTCAAACGGGCCCATCAGCTTAAATGGATTTCCTCATAGGTCTCTCATCTAAGTAATAACTCAGCATTCACCTGCTTAGCTTCAGCAGTTTGACGTGAGGAAAGAACAGGGTTTTTTTGGCTGCTGGCAGGTGAGGTGCACTCTCTGCTATACTGTCTCTGCGGTGTCATGAGATAGAGAGTACTCTGTGCTGTTCTGTCTCTGAGCTCTTATAGTTATGTGGGACTCTGTGCTGTTCTGTCTCTGAGCTCTTATAGTCAGATGGGACTCTGTGCTGTTCTGTCTCTGAGCTCTTATAGTCAGATGGGACTCTGTGCTGTTCTGTCTCTGAAGCTCTTATAGTCAGATGGGACTCTGTGCTGTTCTGTCTCTGAGCTCTTATAGTTATGTGGGACTCTGTGCTGTTCTGTCTCTGAGCTCTTATAGTTATGTGGGACTCTGTGCTGTTCTGTCTCTGAGCTCTTATAGTTATGTGGGACTCTGTGCTGTTCTGTCTCTGAGCTCTTATAGTCAGGGGACTCTGTGCTGTTCTGTCTCTGAGCTCTTATAGTTATGTGGGACTCTGTGCTGTTCTGTCTCTGAGCTCTTATAGTTATGACTCTGTGCTGTTCTGTTCTGAGCTCTTATAGTCAGATGGGACTCTGTGCTGTTCTGTCTCTGAGCTCTTATAGTCAGATGGGACTCTGTGCTGTTCTGGTTCTGAGCTCTCATTGGTTGGACAGGAGTCTGTGCTGCTCTGTCTCTGAGCTCATGTCAGGTTAATAGAGATCTCTGTGCTCAGAGACTATGATGGAGCCTTGCTTTATGCCAGTGCTGTCAGATTCCTTCATGCATAATGCTTCTGTAATGTGCCCTGCCATATGTCTGTCTTCTTAAAATAAAAGCTCTGCTCTGTGAACATGGCAGTGAAATTTAAAAAGTGACAGCTCCGGAGGTGGAAGTGTGTGTGCATGTGTGAGATGAGACTGCCAGTGAGACAATAAGCTGTAACTGGTGTCCTGTTGAGTAAGAGTATGTCTGCAGAAGTCTCTGGGGAAATACATGCCCTAAAGAACTATCCCCATCCTCCACTGAAGACACCAGCAGCTGTGTAATACTGCACCATTCACAGTTCAAGCTTTTGATCACTAACATGCAGACTGACAAGCAGAAAGTAAAGAGAAAAGTACCTATTGAGATGTTATTCCCTCTGAAATCTGCTAGCACTTACTAGCATGATGTCATTAGATTTTGCTGCAGCAGCAGCAGCAGCAAAAAAAAATCAGCCACTGTAAATACACTTAATTTTAATTGAGCTATGGCCTTGGATCTTGCTGTTTGTGAGTCTGTGTGCCAGTATGTGCATGCATGAGCATATAGGACAGAATCCATTAAACCGTAAGACACTGATGACAGTTTTATGATAATCTCCTGTCCTTTGTTTTCAGCCCAAGAAGAAGAAGAGGAAAACTGATAGTGTGGAGAAGAGAGAGGTGCATCTGTCCAATGACCTGGTCTGTACCAAAGACAAGAGTGAGGAGGAGGAGGCTGGTATGTCGCCCTGCACTGTCCAACACCCACCCAGCCAACCAGTGAATGAATCAGCCAGCCGACCAACCAATCAAACAGTCAGTCAGTCACCAAAAAAAAAAAAAAACAATGTTCATATTTATTATATACAATTACATCATCAAAAGAGACTGAGTAGAAACCATGCTGCAGATGAGCCATAGCCAACGACAGTCCTGGAGAGCTACAGCATGCGCTGGCTTTTGTGATCACCTAAGAATCAGCTACCAGTTCAGGCTGGAGAATCCTGTGGAGGTGAATTACCTGTGCAATCAGCTGTGCTAATTGAGCCATTAAGTTCAGAGTACAAACAGAAAGCAGCATCTGCTGAGGCTGTCCAGGAGCCTCCAGGAAGTGTGGAGTAAAACGTAAACAGCGCAGCAGAAACAAATGAAAGATGACTGGAATGCCACGCGCGAGTGCAAATGAGTCAGGTGATCTTATATCGTTCAGCACACCTTACGTTTCGCAACATGAAAGGGGTCTATTCTCCTTACTGCGTTTATGTGTCACCACAAGTCGTTTTCAGGTTGCTGTTGCTACGGCAACTCTTATCCACTCACCAGCTTGCTCGGTTTCTGAATCACGCCACCAACATAACCGAAGCTGCTACATGACAGGCCAATTTACTGCAGGGTTACTGTGTACACTGACTGCCACTGGCAAATTTATCACTGGCTGATGTTTTATAATGGATTCACTGTCCTGGAGAACTGCATAAATATTTGTGCTTGTGCTCTCTTCTTCTTCTTCTGTGTTGTTTTTCACTTTGAGCATCACAGCAGTCTGAAGTCCTTTATCTGTTTGGTGGAGAGATGCTCTGTGCCCTTCACAAAAACACATACAAAATCTAAAAAATGCCTTTTCCCCAGAGCATATATTCACTTTTTAAAGTTTTAACACTGGTTCAAGTGTGCTTTAAAGTATAATGGATCTCTTTTTTTTAAATTTTGACAATTCACATGCTTTCTTGTTGCCAAAGTACAATATCTCTCTGAAATGCTAGACAAAGAAACTGTATTATTGTATCGTAAGGGGCACAGTGGCACTGTTTTTTACCCCAGGGGTTTGGGAGAGGAAGATGAGCAGCAGGGAGAAGAGGCAGCTGAGAAAGGAACGCATGAGGAGGAAGGGTAAGTGCCACTCAGATGGAGGGTACAGCAGCGAGTAGAGGACATTTCATGGGAGAGAATAAATGACTTACAGAGAATGGATGTTAGATATGAACACATGGAGAATGGATGAAAGATACAAGTGCATGGAAAGTGAATGGGAGCATTCGACAAAATGAGTTTGGGTTATCTCTCAAAAGCAATTATGGCTTTCCATGAAAAAATTATTTTTCACAGTCCTTTACTTTCCACAACAAATTACACTTGCTCTGTGGCACACCCCACATAACTCTCTGTGAGCTGGAGTTACCATCACAGAGTATCATTGTGCTGAGAGCTGAATGGTGTGTTAGCGCTGCCACAGTCTTAGCAGTGCTGTACCAACTGCTTTCTGCAAACAATCAGTGCTGTTTTTAGCTCACTGCTCAACAATTAGCCTGAGATGTTATTCTCAGACCAATGTATCACTGACTGCATAAGAAGGAACACACAGCCAATGTGCCTGGTCTGCAGAAATGCAGTTGACATTGTTTTTCCACTGTATCCATTTATACATATTTACTGAAATAACTTACAAGCCCAGTTTCCTGACAATGTTGCCTGCTGCACACAGCTTGGTTGTTCACTGCCTCCCTACAGAGAACCCCAGAGGAACCTCCCAGCAACGCCCTCTGGTGAAGGAGCCTCGATGGAACGCCCTGCCCCACACAGAGGGGGTGTGGCAGCCACGACCTGGGGAGACCGGAGGTTCTGCGGGAGGTGGGCTCCATGGTGGTCCCGAGGGCCGGACGACCGGGGCTTCCCGGAGGGAGACACGGCCCCAGGAAGCAGGGAAGGCAGGAAAGACGAACCGCAGGGCGGTGGAATGGGCGCCCCCTAGCAGACTGGAGGAGGATATCTTCTCCCATGTGGGTCAGTAGCTGAGTTGTATCAATCTCAGATGCTCATTCTGTAATGCAATCATGGATTGATGTTTTGGAAATAGGCCACCTGCCAGATCAGTGATGCATTCAGTCCTGAAAAGTTTGCCTGTATCTACATTAATTACAGTGGGACCATCTAAGAATTTTCAAACTCCACTTCAGACTGGAATCTGAACAGATAAGACACGTTTGTGTTCTCATATTACTGTAGTCAGCATCTGTTGTCACTCCCTTAATTCATTGTCAGAATGTTTTGACTTCCAACAGCCAGAGGGATATTTACATCATGGATACAGAGGGCTCAGTCTGTGAAGGGTCCGTGGTGCTGGTCTGCGTTTATAAACCATTTATAAGAGTGCTAATACAGCGTCAGATTTCCCCAGTCCATACTGCACAATTATTAATTATGAGCTGAGAAGCTAAAGCTTGCTCTGTGTGTCCTGAGAGCTTGTGCCGTGTTCCTTTCAGGAACATGGGATTCTAAAGATGTGAAGACGGAGCCCGTCACCTTCGGGACGGTCCCTGACCTTTCATCTGAGTTTGGTGAGTAGAGGAGGGCCAGGGCAGTTAAGGGGTCTGTTTACACTAGCAAGAGCAGAAATGGGAACCCCCAACTTCAGAGAGTGATATACCATGTGTTTGGTCCCTCCACACACTAAACTGTCTGATTTCACTAATTAACTCCTGTATCTGGCTGAAGAGTTGTGCTGATCAGCTTTCATAGAAGCCGGGTGGAGCAAACAGGTTCATGGAAACATTTTTTTTTAATTGGTAACACACGCATTAATGTTACACTCACATCAGTTTTACTGCAACCCACTTCAACTTCCAAGCTAAGCTTTTGTTCCTGGACAGCTGTGAGGTTTTAGAATGCCTCAGAAATCTTGCTAAAATTCAGTTAATTAAACAGAAAATGAGGGGTGAACCAATAGTGAACTGACCCACAAAAACACTGGAATCAACAGCTGAAGAAAATAAAATCAAATCCTCTCGCACAAATGTTATACTTATAAGGGAGGAGGGACCAACAACAGAATCTTGAGAATCATGAAAAGACACTCAGAGGAACTGCAAGATAATATGTTCAAATCAGTCATGAGAAATTAACATAAAGAAAGTAAACATCGTGTCATTTTTCAATCAGATATGAATTAAGTGCTGTTCTTTTATACAAAAGCAGCTCTCTTGTCACTTGTAGGAGCTAATAATACAGATTATGTACTAATAATATAAAATATGTTCTATCTTGTGTTTGTAACCTAGGCAACAGCACATCACAGCCCAGTCTATCTCAGGAGGAGTGGTGTTCTCAGATGACATCACTGGGCGTGGAGGATGCGTGGCTTGGGCTTGGTAAGAAATATATATGTGTGTGTGTGTGTGTGTGTGTATATGTATATATATATATATATATATATATGTATGTGTGTGTGTATAATGCTTGGGCATTTTGTAGACGCCCTTATCCAGAGCAACTGAAACATCTTATAGTTCTGCAAATTTTCCATATGTACAGCTGGATACTTTCCTGAAGTAGATCAGGTGAAGTAAGCGTCTTGTTTGAGGTTGCAACATCAGTACTTCACCTGAATGGAACCTGCAGCCCACTCCCTGTTTATTATGCTCTCCTGGCAGTGTGTACTGATACACACAAGCTTATTTATTCTAATCGCAGAAGACCAGAGGTTTCACAGTTGGGGAAGGTGCATCTCATGCGCAGAAAAATTGAGGTCTTAATTAACACATCAAAGATTGCAAACCGTTCAATCAGTCAACGTGAGCCTAGAGAGAAGCACATATGCACCCTCCACTAAACCCTCACTCTATTTTGATTATCAAGGAGAATACATAGCTATGCTTTTGCCATTGCTAAATATTTGTTATCAATGCAAAAAATATAATTAAAAATGAATGCTGTACTAAAATTCCTCAGTGTATTGACATCAAACAACTTTCATAAAAAAGTACAGAGACTGAACATTTTTTATTTCTTTTATGGTTGCACAATTATATTTTACTTATTGCAAACAGAAATGTGGCATCCTTATGACCTAATTTAGAAAGTGTCTGCAAAAAATATTAGAAAACTGTTCTTTACATTCAAATTCATTTTAAGCTGCAAAGAAATACATGTTTATCACCTTGTAATGTAATTACTCTTTTATAATGTATTTGTAGAATATATCCGGTCTTAGCAGAGGTAAATCTCCCTGATACTGGTGATGTCATACTGACTACTTCTCCAAGTATGCAAGTTAACTCCAGGCTGGGAAAGGTCTGAACATGCCAAATGCAGTACATCTGGCTGTCCAGCAGGGGTCATCAGAAGTTATGTAGAAATGTTCAAAGGCAGAATTACTGAGCGAGAGAAATGAAAATGAAATAAAAGATCATATTAACCCAGCATAGTTTATAGTGTTGGCACTCGACCTGAATTCTGTGGTGTGAATCATCTTGATGTGGTGTGAAAATCAAGCCCCCTGGACAAGGCCATTTTATTACAGTCCCACAACATTTAAACCTCTCATCCATCAATCACAAGACAGATTCCTAGCGATTTAGGCTGATTGCAGTGGCAGTGTATTATAGCTCAGTACTCTATGCTCTGAGTAAACACAGAAAGAGACTAAAGAAGCAAAAAGCCAGCCCATGTGGTTTCACAACAGGCAAATTAAAAATTACAAGTAAGAAATCCACCTACATGCTTCAAACTGGTAAAGAAATGCATGTTTTATTTTCATATGATCACAATTATACCCTTTATGTGTATATATAAACATTGTATCCTTGGTGTTTTGAAAAAAAATGTATCTTCAAACAAACAGCTTTCAGGAAGTGAGAAATGTATTATTACATCACATTACATCAGACAAGTTTCAGTCACATGGTATTCTGAATAAACTTTATTAGTCACATGACACATTGTTACATTGGCGGTATGCAACCGATGATGTCAGCTTTTTCTATTCACACAACATACTCAAAAACTGGAAAAAACAATTAGGTGCAAGGTTTTCTCAAAATGCTGATGATTGTGCCTTTGTTGCTGTTGGCATAGAGAAAATCCTCGTCCCTTCAAAGAGATTTTTTTTCAGGAAATGAGGGGAAACTGCTCTCTTATCACATGTTACACTACATTACATCAGACAAGGGCTGGTCATATCGTATTTATTAGTCACATTGACGATGCTAAACTGATGATGTGAGCTTTCCGTTCACGTGACAAAGTCCACAATAGCACAAAGTGGAGATGCAAGATTTTCTTATGACGCTGATGATACGTTATGCTGTGTGTGCTTCTGTTTGCCCCCCGCTGCGTTTGTGTGTGGATCCGCAGTGTTAGCGCCATGGCTAACCCGTAATCACACACCCCTTTGGTGAGGGCCCACACTGGGCCGGGCCGCTATGCTATGCTATGCTCCAGTCTCCTGGAGCTGGCCAGCGTGGCGTTCTTCAGCCTCTCTGATCTGAGCACAGCAGGCCCGCAGCTGCAGTTCCTTATCACTCTTACCCCCCACTGAACAGGCAGGGCTGGAGGGGTGCGAGGCAGCAGGGGCAGTGTGGGGGTGGTCGGCGCCACATCTGTCTTTGGGTGGAGGGGGCGGTCCCATTCCCTGAGTGCCGATCTGATCTGCTTTCTGACAGAAGACCACATGATAGAATTTTCAAATCAAACCAGAAAGGCATCGATGCGTCATCCCTTCACATCTTGGCCCATTCACTTTCATGGCAGCTTTGAAACCCAAATTAATGGCTACAGCTACAATTGCTTCCTTTCCTTGAATATTCATATCTTTTATCATAAACTTCTGCTTAAACATGAAACAAATTATTCTCATTGGCCAGACCCTCTTGATCCTTGACACTTGATGTGATGTTCCATAATTCCTTTGCGATATACGATTTGTCTTGTTTGTTTCCACCAATTGCCCTGACTCAAATAACTAATTAGCAGTACAAAGCAGTGCTGATTTGCTTGTAGATTTGACCATGGCAAAACATTTCATGCAGGAACACCAAAAAAGTCCCCAGCTGACACTCATTTGTTTATATTAAACAGTCAAAAATGTAAAGTAATATTATATTGCTTGAGTAATAAATGTAAATGAGTGTAAATGAGTGGGTGACTTAAATAAGACTGAAACCGTGACCGTGGCTGTTTTTGGGGGCCGGGGGGGGCTTCAACACCCCTCTGTACCACAAACCTCTCAGTAAGAGGTTTTGACGCCCCCTTAAAAAAAATCCTGGTCCCAGAAAAGAGAGGCCTTGAACAGGTCACCCTCCTACACAGGGAATGGTTATGACTACTCATCCTTACCCATCCTTACCTGCTCCTCACAAAGCTGGCTGATGCGTCAGACAAAGAAAAAGGTTTTATAAAATCATCGGAACACAAAAATAACATTTCTGTATTTTCCAGCTACCTAAAAATAAAGACCGTTAGAGAAATAATTTCACATATTCGTCTAAGACAACCCTCAAACTGGTGAGAATAATGATTGAAGAGCCTTCTAATACCCTTTACCATCAATCTTGTTCCCAGAAAAGATGACATTCAGTCAATCAATTAGTCCTAATTTTGCACAATATATAAACAAGATGTTACTCTGTGCTTTGCGATAGACACCGTGTAGAGGAAATGAAAAGAAGACCTAAAAAAAATGCCAATATGGGAATGATTTTATTCTGTTACACTGAAGGGGAGATCAAGCCGAACCCTTAGAAAACTGCTGTAATTCTCCGGCAGGAGGGAAGAAGGGCTCATTATACATAATCACATTGGACAAAAATAGGCCAGTATGTTTCAAGGCACTTTTGTTGGCACTCGCTACGGTCTCATGATGGCCCGCTTTACGCATCATTTACAGGAAAGATGCTTAAGATGGCTGTGAAGAAGCAGGCTATTTACAGGAAAGATGCTTAAGATGGCTATGAAAGGGCAGGCTATTCAGGCATCTGATGAGAGTCCTCAGTACACAGCAAAGTCCTGGAGGCAAAGGAGGCTTAAGAGCCGAGCAGAGTCTCATCCTTCACTCTCCAGTGTCCTTACCCACTCAAGGGAACGGCCCTGACCGATAGTTCGTACTCACTCCAGGGAATGACTGTAACTGATAGATCTTACCCACTCAAGGGTTGTGGGTAATTTGTTGCCCAGGAAAGCACTTGGTTTTTATGTCCACATTCTGGAGTAGTACCACTGCTGCGGTGTGTCGCTGTGTCAGTTACGAGTGTGGGGCAGTGATGCACGTTTCTGACTCATTCTCTGCTGGACAGTCACTGTTGGGCTCACGGTTAGCGCTACCACAGATTCTCTAGATTTGCCCGATATCCATCTCCTCCATCTCTTCTGGCTTCATGGCTTCTTATCCACAGGAATTTCTGGTGCTATATAACAGTACAGAATGTCAGTTGCCATGGTATTTCCTGTGTTCATGCCCCCCTTTCATAAGCTTTCAGAAGACTCATCAAATTTGAATGTTTTGGCTTTGACAATAGAGAGACATAGCTTTCGATAAGAACCTAGAGGTGACTATCTGGTTGGTGTGTAAAATCTGCAGAGCTCTGTCTCCACCTTAACCTCTTAGAATGTTGACTCAGTAGCATTATGACATCATTGTTGTGACTTCACTCCAGCCATGCTCCCCTCTGGGACCTATCCACTGACCACAGGAATGCTGCAGCATGTGATTGTTTCTATACATTCTCTGTACTATGCTTTACAGAATGAAAACCTTCAAAACATAACAGATTTGATTCAGCATTCAGTCTTTCGGTTCAGGTGTGAGTGATTTAAGATGTGGAAAACCTGAATGTAGTATTTCAGTGAAATCAGCAGGGGGAGACAGCACGGTTTTTCTAATATTGACCAGTCCTGTGTTCTGTTGTTTCTCAACCCCCTTAGCCTTAGTCATCCAGAGATAAACACTAAACAGTCCAGACCCAAATAAGGCATGCCTTCAGTGGAGCCGGTGTTAAACCGAACAGGAACACTGACATTTCTCCTTTTAATTGACAGAGGATTCCTCTGATGTTGACCAGACCTCAGACTGGAAGCCCCCCAGGGAAGAGTGGGGCAACTGGGGAGGGGAAGAGACCCCCGCTGGACAAGAGGCGGGGCAGGTGGGTGTGAAATCATGTTGATTATATAATCACAATGGTTGCTGGGTAGTTGTCTTCCTAAGAGATTCCCCATCCTTTATCACAGCTAAAAATCCCACAGCATACTTCACAATCATCTGTGACAACAGCTTTGTTTGTTGAAACGATAGAACTCCCAGGAAAGGCAACAAGCCTCATCTGTACTGTTGCCAACATAGCCTTATCATTTTGTCACATGGAATGTTGACTTTGGTAGTTTTTACCACATGGGCCATTTGTAGTATGTATAGCTAGATGAGGAATGGCACTGTATGCAAAATAAAGACAGATGGATTGAACAAACAGTGTTTGCATAAGGCCAATGCTATAATAGATCTAGTGTATGTACTCCAGTAGATAAGGCTCGCTGTGAGTGAATAAGCCTCCATGCCGCACAGAGAGACAATACATGTGCACAAATAGCTACACTGTATTTCAGAGTTGGTCAGAAAACTGTAGATACCCATAAGGTGTTTTAGATAGGACTGTACTTTTGTTCTTTCTCTTATCCATATCTGCATTCAACCTATGCCGCCCCTGATTAAGAGGCAGAAGTGTCGCTGCTGCCTAGTGCATAGCCGGTTCTGTCCGTCTCCACACCATGTTAACAGGGGAGCAGAGGATTTCCAATGCGGTTATAATTTTATTGGAAGTAATGTGAAAAGAGGTGATTGTGTGAGAGGATTTGGCATGTGAGTGTGTGTAATGACGATGACTGCGCAGGACAGCTGGCAGACTGCAGAGCGAAGCGCAGACGCAGCTGGCGGGACATGCTTGTGAGGGCTTGTCTGCGCTCCCCCACACCCGCGGAAACCCTGCGGTGATAAGACAGGCATATGAATAGACAGCACGCTGAAAAGGGCGAAAATACAGAATTCGGGGTTTAAAACTTGGCTCAGATACTAAGGAAAGGATGTTTACACACCTGGCAAATTCACCCACAGGTGCTTGCAGAAGATAATACCTCTGCAGAATTAATTTGAGATAAAAATTGGTTCAAAAGAATAAAAAATCTAGCTGTGCATGTAAGTATGTTCCTCTGAGTGTGACAGAGTCAGGCTTCTGCTGCAGCCTGTCTCTGCTGGAAAAACTGCAATTCCGCTGCTATGCTAACGCAAAGCAAGGTAGTGTAGCTTCACCACAGCCTCCTCTGCGCTTCCATGCTACTTCTGCTTCCCTCTTAGCCTGCTCTCTTAGTCCCTCTGATTGTTATTGGTCCTCGTTGGCCCTGTCTGGGTAAAGGGGTGTGGTCAGGGTCAGGGGTGGGTTGATTGTCATCAAAACAGAGACATTGGCGGTGACCTGCCACTAGGAGCCTGACATTAATACCAAATTATACAGCTATACAGGCCAAGAATTAGGTTGGTATTTACACCTCTGAAGCCAAGGGGTGGACCTGGAAACAGAAGCCAGAGATCAGAAGCCAACATAGGGCTTTAAGCACAAACTTGCCTGAGCTTTTGGCTGGAACTGGCTGGCCTGACTGGAAATTCAGCTAATTTTTTCCCTGAGAGAGGATCGGATGGCTCAGTGCTCCCTCTACACGTTCACACATCAAACTGCTGCCAGTTACAGCCCATATAGATACAGAGCCATGGAATACAGTGAGAAATTATGTTCTGTTCATAGAATATTAATGCAAGCAGAAATAATGCAGCAAAGTTTTATGGTATGTCTTTCGGAAGTGGCAGTACATTCAGCACAGTACCAGAGACGTTATGTAATAGTAGTTAATCTTCAATTATTAATTAAGATGCCATTCTCTGAGGACAGTGGCAAGGAGTGAATGGAGACCCTCTTGTGTTTTCTGCCTTTAATTATTAAAAGCAATTGTAGAGAAAGAGAAAGAGTGATTTCTGATATAGGTGAAGGGTACAGTGCTCAGTTTGGGAGTTGGCGGGTTGCATTTGCACCATGTAAACTGATTTGTAACGGACATGATGGTGGCTCTCCAGCAGTTCAGTCTTCAGGCATGAAGCGCTCGTTATGTAGAGAAGAGGAAGCCCTCTGTCCTTTGACGCATCTTAGCCTCTTTAGAAACAGTAGTAGTATTTTTTTTAAGTTCTGTCTACAACACACACACTACCCAACTTTTGTGACAGTATGATTGTTGTATTTGACTGATTGACTGACTGACTGGTTTGACTGACTGACTGACTTACTGGTTTGAGTTGTTTGGCTGTTTATGGCACCTCAGTTGCTCCTGTGTCAGGAGACTGACTGGGATGACACTCTTGTGGTATGGAATGTGCTTTAACCCCATAACCCCATGCACTAATAGCCCCAGGGCTAATTATTTCCTTTCAGTCGTGAGCTCCTGAGGCAGGTGGGGCTCCAGTTCAGACCAACTCAACCTCAGCGCTGGATAGAACTGGCTAGAACCAACCAGAGCTCAATCACAACCATCCTCACAGAATATAACAGCCTTTTCCAGACGTCCTAGAGTTTGGTGATCTTATCTGCTGTGGTTTCTGGCACGGTTGCAGGGACAGAACCTTGGAAAGAAGGCAAAGGATGGACGGGAGGTCTTGGTGACTCAGAGAGGAGTGGAGAACACGCCCATGTCCGATGGTGAGAAGGCCACACCCCATGTCCAGGCCGTTGCATAATTTGAGGGGGAAGGCAGTGGGTCAGACATTCAATTACACCTTCGTTTTCCTTACCCTTTGTTTGTCTGCTTATCGTCCTGAAATCCCATTTTCATTTTCACACTTAAAATGGCATCAGACCTACTGAATTGTGTGACCGAAGAATGGCAGCATTTGTCACACACAGATAAGTTATGCAATTGAAAATGTAGAGAGATTATATTAGCAGCTGATATTTAATCAGTAGGCCATGTCACATATCATTTACGCTTTGCAGAAGCTGTTTTTATGAAAGGAAATATTTTTTGGGATAGGGGAAGTACATTTTATTTAACTGTTCCAGATGCTTTCCCTGGAATGAACCAAATGATTTCTTAATGTTGTTTCTTGGCATCCCCATTTTGCATGTGGTGAGAGCTCTTTCGTAATATGTCAGAATTAGAGGCTGACTATTGCTTACTTTGTCAGGAAAATACATCTGCTAGACAGACTCTGTGGTATAATGAAATCTGTTCCTTTACAAAGGATCAGCTGTGTAATGTTGCGAAACACGTATTCAGGAAGTGTCGAGTCTGCACAATATCTTCACAGACATACTAGGCTTTACAAAATGGAAAATGCATTAGGTTTTGTATCAAGAGTCTTTGCAGTTGTTCCTGTTAATGTTTTTTGGGTCATTTTATACCAAAAAAGGAAGTTGAGTCTATTTGAATGTGACTTAAGAGGCAGAGAGTAAATCCAAACGTGTATTCCACACAACACGTGATTTCCCAGAGTTACAACCTCTGTGGTTCCCTTAGTGATTTCATCAGTGATGTCACCGACAATTGCCATCATTTGCTTGACGTGGAGATGTAAAAGGAAATGGGGAGGATATGGGGGGGGGGGGGTTGGTGGTTTGGTGAAGCAGCAACCGCACTGTGACTTTGAAATGACACAGAAAACGCATGACCCACAAAAAAAAAAAAGCCCATATCCATATTCATACAGCAGAAAATATGTGCTTGCGGGAGCCCAAAGCTAATGGTCATTTTGTTTTAATCTGATTTCCCTGCTGCATTTTAATTTTTCTTCTCCATGCTCAGTTTACTCCTTGGCTTCATCCCGGGCTTGGCTCTGTAAGCTGCTCTCACTGAGCGGAAACAAATTTATCCTTGCTTTGAGCTTACAGGACAGAGCCTTTTGTTACCAGATGGGTTTCACCTCACAGTCTCGTGGAGGACTCTGTTGCCATAGATGCCCCCAATGAAAAGTACTTTGAAAAACATAATCCTCTCCTTCATCCCATTTCTGCAACATCTACAGTATTTTTGAGTTTGTGAGTGTGACTCAATGGGATTACTTATCCACCAAACAGTGACAGAAATAACCGCCATTTCTGTCATTGCTAATGCACTGGGTGGGGGGAGGGAGGGGGGGTGGGAGGAGACAGAGAAAGACTTTACTACTGTGATTTGCCCTAATTCAAAGCCCTGAGCCGTGATTCTCATGCTGGCTCAGGAGAAGGTGGCCTTGGACATGTGAATTCACGTGATCATGAATCGTTACTACTTTCTGCACTGCAGATGCACCAGCAATTACACGCTGCCTACGTTGTCAGATGATGACAAAGTCATTGTACATTTGGGTGTTCCACTTGCAGGTGCCTGACTGACCAGGCGTGGCCACTAGAGAGCGATTAAGCTAACAAACTTGCAAATGTGGACCTCCAGCCTAAGCCGGTGACGGTGTAGGTTGGACCCGAGCTCCCAATTACCAGGCTCACACCTTCTTCCTATATCTATGTTTATGTCAGTTTTACATTAAATAATGTCCTTGCAAGCAGCCATTGTGCAAAACATAAATATTTCTAAACACATACTCATGCATTATCTACAAGGACAGAGATGACAAGTTACAGTACTTTTTGTGCATTTTGCAATATATTGCCAATGAAACCATTACTCATGTATTGCAAAATTGCAAGGGATTTCTCTCAAGTCACAGTAAATTCCGCGTTATAGTTTATTGCAGCTATTTCCTCCTTTTAAGTCCATGAGGTTGTCTTCACAGTGTTTCTTTCTTGATGAAGACTTAATTAAAATAGCATTTTAATGTTGTAAGCTCATGGCGCCACAGTCAAAATACAGCATATTACCTTCAGTAATTGCTACCGTGTTAATTTCAATACTATTTGGCATCAATATCACACAACTTGAATCTAGCAGTTATATGGGTACTACGTATTCCAGACTGTTATAAAACAAACTCTTACTATATATATATATATATATCATAAGGGTTTGTATATATTTATATGTAATAATAAATATAATTTGTTATTACACTGGGCTGTCAAAAGAGAGTTAACTGTTAACTTATGCGCCTTAAAGTTTGTTGGTCTCGTCGGAATAGCGCCCTCTCTGTCATGTTGGGCGCCTGTGGTGGCACAAACTGACAGTACGCTGACTGCATCATCCTCCAGCGTCATAGGCAGTGTGCAATTAGTGGTGTGGCTGCAATGCGAGTAGAGGCGAGAGCATCGTCACATGAATCAGAGGAGTCACGTGCTTGACCTCTCCCCCCAAAGCGGGTGCTGTGGTGAGGTCAACTAGTTTGGTTGAACAAGTTTGGGTTGGGAAAAATGGGAAAAAACCGCAGTATTAAAAAAAAAAGAGCCTTAAGTGTGCATGTGTGTGCATGTGTGTGTATGTGTTTGTGGGGAGAGAGAGAGCGCACGCAGAGGTCTGTCATTGCCTCTGATGACAACGTTATTGATGGAGGAATGTGGAGCTCTTCCCTCTGGCTGAATGACCTCATCTTTTCGTTTTCATTTTTGCTCCTCAGACACTGATGGTAAGAAAGACCGGAAGAAGAAGAGGAGGATGAGGAAGGAAACCTGACATTACCACCGAACAGAGCCGAGGGGTTCACAGTCGCAGTATGGTGTCTCCAAATTACCTGGGGAAAGCTCTGCTTTTAGAGGAGACGCCTAAGATGCTATTGCAAATGCAGATTGCTAGTGTGTAGGTGTGTGTGTGTGTGTGAGAGAGAGAGAGAGACAGAGAGAGACAAAGAGAGAGAGAGTGAAAGAGACAGTGTGTGAGAGTGTGATAGAAATGAAAGAGTGATGGAACAAATGAGAGAGCGAACATGAAAAAGAGACAGATACAGAGTGAATGGGAGAAGGAAAGCGAGAGGGATAAAAAAAGAGATTAATATAATGAAGATTATATTCCTAGGCACACCCTGGGGTGTTTCATTTGTTGGCTGAGAAAAGGGTTTTGTTCTCAGACTGTGGGAACACGTATGGGACTGAAATCTTCCCTGCTGCGTGCTCGAGTAAGGCACTGTGCTACTGATCACTTCCTCTCTGAGGCTACCGCTGGACCGCAGTGAGGGAGAGAGGGGTAACCGTGGCGACCCAGCCCCCAGAGTCAGCAAAGATCCGGGGCGGCACACTGGACCGGGATCAAAAGCGCGCTTGGTGCTCCACATCACAGAAGTGCTACAGACCTGTTTCAGTCTGGCTGTGGGCCTGCATTTTCAGTGTTCTCCTGTTAGACAAAGAGCTTCATTCACAGGGATAAAACTCACTGAGCCTTTTTTTAGGCAGTATTTATTCCAAGAAAAAAACATTTTATCTTTATGCAGTGTTTCATGTCATTTTAGAAAACTCAGCAAAGCAAAAAAAAATATGCTGGAGCTGTAATTTTATTTATCTATTTATAGATCAATACATAACAAAACTCAAAAACTGTCAGGGCTTTAGACAGACACATTTGTGACAAGTTATTTACAGAAGAAAAATAACCACAATATCATATGTGCTTACCCTCTTCAAAATCAATATTTCTGGAGTCTATTTGTACTGCTCAGTCTATGAATAGAATAAAGAGCATGGCTGTGTACTTCCACTATGGACAAAGAGCCTGATCAAAGCAGAAAGAGTGGCTGTGCTGTGTACAGTGGCATTTATGAGAAGGATATGAATATGACCACTCCAGCATCAATTCTGTCCCTTGGTATGCTGTGATGTTGATAGGCGATGTTTGCCTTTCATGTCAAGTACTGTTACAAGCACAATTCACATCAAATACATTGCACAGGGCTTTTCTTAGACACTACTTCCGCAGTGTGTTAAAGACACGGCTATAGGGGACCGCAGATAGATTGTGAGTGCTTTTCCATGTGAATGCTCAATGCTAAAACTGCATGAGGTATTAAGTGGAAGCAGTCAAGATGAACAAATGCCCAACTGGTGCCATAATTGCTGATGTAGAGCAGCCAGAGAAAATCTGCACGACTGTTCGAAAAACTCTGCAACAGCTTGGGTAGCCCACCCCTGTGTTAATGCAGCAGGAAAGCCTTGTTGTCAAGTGTCCTGTTGCTATGACACTATACGGAATTGTGTGTATGGAGTGCTCAACTTCACACTCTTTCACTCACAGCCAGTGTGCCACCATAGCTTTCATCCTGTGCATTGTCAGGCTGCCTGTTCTCGTGACCCGAGCAGCACAATTTTCCTCGTGGTTATGTGTGTAAAAATGATGTGTACTCACTGTATGTTTGCTGAAAAATGACTCAAGTGCTAATATGAGGTCAAATATTGGCTAACATGAAATAACCATAATATTAAGCCCACATACAAGTTTAAATATCATCTCTGATCACATTTGAAAGTTTTGGCTCTTTAATTTTTTGAAACACAAACACAGCGAGTTTTAGCCAGTCTACGTGGTTTCCACATTCGCCTTCTGCTGAATGTCATTCAACTCAAGAGTACTGGACCATTTCATGTATTCTTCTACCTCTCCAAATGTGTATTTTCCTGGTGTTGTTGGTGGCCTTTACGATGTTTTTTTTTTTTTTTTTTTTTTGCCAAGAGTCAGCCACATAACTCCAGTAGCACTCACATTTGGCTGATAGTACACTGTACATCAGTAGACTTGTGACATCCCTGTTTTACCAGTTTTATCATCAACCATCTACTGCTTGGTGTGGTTTACTCTTGACATTTTTGCATTGTGCTTTCTTATCATGGTCTTTGTCATTACACACAGGTACTGTACTTGAATCTATCAAGTTATCTTTATTTGAAACATACATTTTAAGCTGTATGTGTAAGTCCATGTGCAATCAAGAATATTGTTACCTGTGATCAAAGTGCCCTATTTTGAATGATGTTAATCAAAAAGCCTTTTACTTGTGCATTCAGGAGTATTTCTTCCAAACAGAAAATACCTAAATTCAGTGAGTGCAGCACTGTTCCGATTCAAGTACAAAACAGTGATGAAACCTCGTACAACACTGAAGGTTGTGGTGATTGAGAAGATATAAACAACATTTCAGCAAGGTTTTTTTAACGCCCTGAACCAGAACTTTCAAGGTATGATGTACAGGATACAGATTATACATTATACAGATCATTCAGTATATTTTCCACAAAATTACTTATGTCCAGAGCCCTGGTGCAAGACAGAGAATTGTGAAGTAAAATGTTGATTTTAGTGACTGCATGAAAAATTCAGATTGAAGAATGACAGGTGATTTAATACTACAAAATAACTTTTTATGTGGTTGATGTGTATATAATTATAAAACGTGTTGCATGTTTTCAATTTTATACTTCTTTTTACCAGTGTATATGAAAAAAAGTTTACATAGAGCTGTTCAATATTAAATATTTGTACTGCAATGCAAGCATGACTTTCCATGACTTGACTCGGCTACAAAGTGGATAGCAGTGGTTAAACATCGTTCCAGTGGCTAAACAATGCTAGAACTGTGTAAATAATATGTAGATAGAAGGTGACAGTTCACATCCAAAACTTTTCTGCAGTAACTTATACTTCAAAATGTATGTTGTCCACATTAATTTTGTGTTTACGTGTCACCAAGGACACAGAATCATGTGAATACACTACATGCAGCTGGTTACATAATAATCAGAACGCCCCGTAAAAAAATTGAGTTGGCATTGATTTTAAATTTCTTCAGCCCTCATGACAATCAGTTACGTTATCCTTTTTCGTTTTCCAAATGATCACAGGGGTTTAGCCCCGACAAGTTTTGCATGCCATTTTACCTCATTGTTGGAAGATCAACCTGATTAGGATTCTAATGCAACCATTGGTTAAGGTTATTGTCATTCAAAATTTACTTCCTACGTCATTTAATTATCCGCCAGCCATTCGCTACATGTACTGCTTGTCAAAGGTAAAAGAAGTGTGTGTCAAACCTACGTCAGTTGCGAGTTAGTGCAGAGGCGTTCATCTTGCAGTTGCTGGTAGAAGGTTAAGTCCTGGGCTCTTCGCACAGTTTTTGCCAGAAATGTTCCTACCCCAAATAGAAGACAATATGCATTTTAAACCAAGTCGAGACAGATTCTACACCACAAGGTGTTGTGGATGTTGCCATGTCAGGACGGGGACCATTATTCTTGGAACATGGTATATGGTAAGTATCGCTTCCTAGCATCGGCTTGGTAGCGTTAGCTAAAATGGTCGAGCAATTCCACAGACAAGCTCGCTCGCTAATTAGCCCGCTTTCGCTGGTAGCTGGCACTGTGTCGCCAAGGTTAGTGAGCTTCCCCGTAGACTAGAGTTATCTTTTTAGTTCGCTATGCAGCTGGATTCTGTAACATGCACAACAAGATTTAAATAGCAAGGTGAAGGTTTTTTATTTATTTATTTTTATTTTTTAACCTTAGGTACATAGCGATATTGTAACCTTATGTGCAACGTTCACTGCTGCTGCTACTACTAGCATCGAGAACGTTGGCCAGCTAAGTCGACCCAAACCCCAGGATAGCTATTTAACATCCGTTGCTATAAGCTAATTTGGGGGTATTTTTTAATATAATGTTTGGGGAAGCCGGCAGGTGACGTTAATTAGTAATGTAATTTATATTTATGTGGTGTGTGTGGCACGTTAAGCATAACTAAACTGGAAACATTAGAGGACATTGTGGAGTAGCAGTTTGTTAGCTAACCTTAGATGTCTAGTCGTTTTTCATTTTTTAAACAGCAAACGCCAAATATGCCACGGGCATGGCAGTATAACTGCACTAATATAAACTAATAATTGATAGGTCGCTTAAAGCTGATTCCGTTGTAAGACTTAATTATACCTGTGACTTGACCTCATCGCAATCTAATGTTATTACTATAGACACAATTCCATGTTGTCAATTTGGGTATTCTTTGAATAGCCCATAATGATTTTTATTTTTGCAGCAGCGTTTAGAACTTGATGTTCCATATTTCATTCTCGGTTGTTGTTTAGGACGCTTAGGTTGGACATCTAGTATATACATTGTCATATTTGAGGATATCGCTAGGTTATTGCTGTGGACCCTGTCTTTGTTTTGGAGGTTACAGTAATAGGCTTCCAGCCGCAGACAGTGTAACGTTACTCATATATCTTATTAGCGTCGTATCAAAGTTTATAAGGTTAAAGTCTAGTGTAGCTTTTTTTGTATTTCACCTATGGTCGTTTGAGTGCTGCAATGCATTTGAGCCGTTTCACGTTGAGTAGCCTAAAGAGAAAGACACTTCCATGTTTACAACTAATATAGAGCGAAAATATACAGGGAATACATTCTCCCAGTATATCCAATCCAGGCTGATATAGCGCATGTAGAGTGTGATGACAGTGAGATGGCTGCTGACTGTTGTGGACCATTTAAATATTTGCCACATGCTTGTGTCATGGCGTTGTTTAGAAACTTCGCCACTCACTGCAAATGAGGCGATGCCTAACGCAACGTGTGAATTTTACTGGTCTCATTTTCAAGCTGTGTGACATAGCACATTTTAAAACGATGTGATAACAGCATATCACTGATTTATTTTGGTAACTGTACAAAGCGCTGCACCATATGCACAAAACTAACAAAGGGGTCGTTAAAAAAAGAACATACGGAAACGGGCAGGTAGTTGTCTGAATTCATTTTACGAATTTTCATAAACAATGGCGATTTATGTTGCCCTTACTTAAGCTTTAGTCAGGCAAGTTCTCTCTGCAGTGTCCTGTTATGTAACTTCTTTTCTAGCCTCTATGCACTCTGCATTCTCTATTTCTTTGTACAGTGAGTAATTTAGTTTCTAATCGACAACTGAAACTGCTCGCTTCCCTTTTGCACTCCCAATTGCTGTACACTTCCCACTGAAGAGGACCACAGTAACAGCACGGTGTATTTTTTGATTCCAGATTAGTAAAAATAAATAAATAAAATACTTAAATTATATTTGACTAGTTTTCCAAAGTAATATAAAAAATCTATATACATTCTTATTAGGGTTGAGACTGAATTCAATAGTGAGATCACTACTAGATTAATTGGACCAGCGTTCAAATTCTTGTTAATTAACAAAAAACATTGTAAATCTCTTAACACACATCTCAGCGAATTCAGTTGTATTCTTTCTCATTGGTATCTGTGGAGTACAGTCAAAGCTTCCTTACATATAATATAATTAATTGGTATCAATTATGGTGATATGAAGTGTGAGAGAGCACAGCTATAATTGCACTGAGTCATTACATACAAAGGGAGAAATTAAGTTTTAGGGGATAACCAGGGCTCGGTTACTGGAAATTGGGAGTAATGAGAGCCACGTACTATTGGTAGATCACATTAACCTAATACATTTTTATACAGGAAGACACACTGTTAAAATAGGCTAATCTAAATGTAACGGCATGTAATGTAGGGTCATGGTTTTGTGTCCCAGTTGTAGCCCTAAGCATGGCGTTGCTTTCTTATTGAGATTTTTTTTTTTTTTTTTTTTTTTTGCAAAATTGTCTTTGGATTTGGGCATGTACTAAGAAGTTCATGTAAATAAAGCAGTCTGTTTTTAACGTATTAAACACAATATGAACATTAAAAACCTTTTTTTTTGGAAGAAAAAAATTTAACGTTTGATGCCTATTTCATCATTGAAAAGAAGTCGAGAGTTAAACGAGTCGTAAGCTAATTTACAGTTAACCCTGTGGAACACAAAAGGAGAAAGCTGTGGTCCTGTACTGCTGTGGACTGCTAATGAAGCATCCTCTGGGAATGAAGGAAACGGTTGTTCGGTACACGCTGAACTGAAGTCACTGAAGCCCAGCACATTGTGAGATTTGTTGAGAAATCTCTATGACCATAGAGATTTAATTCATTCCTTCCCTGTCATTCTTAAAGCAGCACTAAACATCTAAAAGCAAACATGGTTCCAAAGGAGTACAATAAAAGCTCTGTATGCGCCTCATTTTAACCACGGGTAAAGGAGTAGATATGGGACTCAAACCTCGAGAGACCTGTATAAAAATATTTTGTACATGAGTAAATCGAAATGACTAATCCAAAGAGAGAGGAAGCTTTATCACACTGAGCTTTGAAGTTATTAACCAAGTTTATAGAGCAAGAACAGGGCAATGGTACGTTGTCAGTCTGTCTTTTGAGGAGGGTGTGTTTAGTCTTGATCCATCCTTATTCAGTAAATGTGTGGCGTGGCTTTAAACCTCCAGCTTTCCTCTGGTTTAAGGTTAGTAATGTAAGGTATCTTGTTAAGCAATCCTCTCAGAGATGTTTTTGAAGTTGATCTATGGCTTAAAAGTTTAGTGGGTGGCATAATCTGGGGCACAAAACCATATTGGGTGCAGAAAACACTTCACTTTGACTTTCACACGGAAGTCCCAACTGTAAATGAGTTAAGATGTGAACGTATGCTCGATTGCCTCCATTCCCCAGCATGCACAGCAAGATTGTTCAGTCCACACGAAGAGGGAGAAAGCAGAATGCATTCTGGGATGTGTATGAGACTTAATTAACTTGGTTATCTGTGTTGTTATTTATGGAATGGGTTATTGTTTAGTTGAAAGTCGCTCTGAACTTTAATAAAGGTGAGGGATGGCATGTATAAAATGGTGGGTAAATTACCATACCACAGAGAGACAGCCAGTCAAAGTCTCCCAAATCATATGCTGACAGTAACTCTTAAAGGTGTGGCTTTTGATCAGAGACCTAATAAGTGTGTTTCCTATGCCAATGCTCTGAGAGAGAAAGAGCTGTGTGTAAGTTAATAGTTATTCACTGCAAGCGCTACATAGTGATCTGTTCATGTGCTGATTCAGTAGGTTGGAGTCATGAGCTAGTGCTTCCTAAAGCACTGGCTGTGCTGTGTGCATGCCCCAGACTCGTCACCAGAGCAGTGTCCCCCCCCCCAAATAAATATGACACTGCACAGCAGATACTCTCCCATCTAGATTTACTGCTTAGTTCAGTGTCCAGTGCGAGCCCTAATTTCCCAAGTGACCACTTGCAAACGTCTGTGGAGAGCTGAACAGCAGAGCAAAGTGAAGGAATCTGTGGAATTTGCTTATCTGTTCTCCAGAGCTAACACAGCCAAGCTGCATGCAAATATTAATTACACTGTTAAATATTAGGCAGTGGGGATAGGAAGAATGCTCTGATACGTTTAGAATGTTTTTGTCTTTTGAAATAGGAAGTTCCCTCTGAGCGGTTTACCATTTTTTCCCGCAATCCTCAGGGGATGTGTCTTGGGTGTTCCGGGAGAGAATGGCATGCATAGCCAGAGAACACAAGTAACAAACTAACATATTTAAGATTTGGTATTTCACTGTACATAATCTTTTTTTTTTTTTTTTTTGTTCTCCCTGCTCCTTATCCTGAATGCAGCCTTGGTCCAATTGATCTGCTTTCAGGGTCACACTGACGAGTAGAAACTGCATCAAATGAATAAGTAATATATATTACTCAATTCCAGATATATATTTTGGTATGTAATAATAATGTAATACAGATGTAACAGTTGATTAAAGAAAACATTTATTTGAGAACATGTCTTAGTCCCCTTGATTTTTTTTTATTTAATAAAATGAGTGTTTTCCTGATTAAAGATGGGCACTTAAAGGTTGGGAAAGATTCTCACGCAGAGCATGAAATTCCGAGTCTGAGAGTGAAACCACAGTAAAATTAGTCACTCTTGACAAAGAAGTCACATTCAGGAGCTAAGGGGTGAAGTCATGGCATTGAGTTGCCAGGCAACATGACTAATATTACTGATGGCATCTGAACTTGGGTAATGAAGTGGTAATGTCAGTGCTGTGATTTAGGGAATTTTCTGGAAGCCTGACATTGTGGAAGCCAGTACCGGTAAGCCTGGTATGACAAGAATATGGCTGCTGTGTCGTACTTCGTTGATAGCCTACTCCCTGAACAACAAATAGAGAATTTTCAGATGATGCTAAGTAAGGGAGAGCGTACTGCTTTGCTTGTTGGAATGTCTACAAGCAGTATTGTGGGGGAAAAAAATGGTTTTGGTTTATTAATAATTCACAAGAGCTGTTCTGGATGTTGAGTCCCCAAAACACACCATTTCTGTCGCAGCTATAAGAAAAGTGCAGGCCTTCATATAATTTTCCAAATTTTTAAATCAAATCGCAGTGAGTAAGTGAAGCAAGCAGACTTCGAAAATGGCCTCTTGTCAGACAGACTGAGAAGCAAATAAATGACTCAGGGCTAAGTGAAGTTCATATTGCTCTCTGTCACATCTATGCATAAATAAATGAATGGGACTTTGACCTTTCGGGCCCCACATAGCTCTTTTAGAACACCCCTATGCACCCCAGAAAGGGTAATACAGCAGACATCCATGATTAATCAGGAAACATTGAATTTTTTTTTTTTTTTTTCCCCCTCCAGATCCTAAATGTCTGTGGGGCCATTAGTGTCTGCCTTTATTGCCGAACATTCTCCCCTTCCATCATCATTCGGAGAGCGTAAAAGCTCTTGACGTGTGTGCTTTTGAAGACATGCCTCAGTCATCTGCCTGTGGTTGAGCCATTAAGGTCTGAAGATGCAGCACCGAGCGTAGGCGTGCTTGGGTTTTCTGGGGGTCGGCGGACAGTCACAAACCGAGCTACCTCTGAAAATGATCCATATTTATTTCCCCCGGCGGTTAGCTACCCGCTAAATAGCAACTTTGAGTTATAAAAGAGCAGCCGTGGACTGGGCAGTTTCTGATGATGCAGCAGAAGTGGTGTCTGTAATCACAGTAAGCTGCAGACAGGCTAGAATGAACTGCCATGATTCATGGATTGCTTTTTAACTTGGTCTTTCCCTTTTCTCTCTCTCTCTTTCTCATACTTTCTCTCTGTTGTGCTCTCTCTTTCTCTCTCTCTCTCTCTCTCTCTCTATCTCTCTTTCTCTCTTTCTCTTCTTTGCTCCCTCTCTACCAGGTGGTGAACCTGTTGATGGGGATCTTGCTGACGGTTGCAGTGACTCACCCAGACAATGTGCCCACCGTGGACCTGCAGTATGAAGTCATCGAGCACTATTTCGCCTCAGACCGGATGGCAGGTACAGAACACCATTGGCAGAGATTTGGGGGTTCTGAAGAAACTTCTTTTCAGTTTGCATTTTCATTGAACCTCAGTATAACAGACAAATGTTGATAGCTTCCAGACCATGAGCAGGGATCTCAGACACTCCTTGGAGGCACACGGCGTTTGCTGTTTTAGCACTTGGATTCTTAAGCTATTAATCTTTTTAAGTCTATTCACCTTGTTTTTAAGACCTAACTTGGCCACTGATTGACAGGACACAATCAAAACAGCCCTCTAGGACCAGAGTTTGAAGTTTTTGTGCTTGGATCTGGATTCAGTCAGCATTTGTCATTAATTGTGACTCACAATCAAATTCAAGCCTAGGGCTTCTTTGGTTCCTTACAAACAAACACATTATGGCATTTTCAGCACTCGTCAAAATGATCTTGTTTAATTTTTTTTGCAGAAGTAACACATGCGATGATTTGCAAGTGTTTATTGAATCCAGCTCTTAATCTTTGTAGGGTTGTGTGCTTTTTAGCCACAAAGTAGAAAAAGGCAAAACAGTTTCCCCACACACACACACAAGCTTTGTGCAATGGATGGCCTTTGCTGAGATTGTATTGCATTGCATTTTATTCATAACATTGGTTAGCTACAGATAAGCAGCCTCTTGTGTTTCTTTTGAGTCATGTGTTTCTTTGAGTCATGTATTTGTATTATTTTGTTCAGATGACCATGTACACTAGCTGTGCAGTGTGTTTGGGAGGGTAAGAAAGTTCTGGAAAATCAATCTCTTTGGTCTCCAAGAACAAGGCCCCTACCCATCATTTGGGGGGAGGCAAAAAAAAAGGCTGCGGCACTAGTCTAGTGTTTCAGATCTGTGTTTGTTCTACCATGCAGTCGTCCAAAAATTTTAACAGGGAAAAATCCCATTTCCTCCCAAAAGCATGATGAGTATGAAATCAGCTGAGGATCTGTTCTTGTGGGAGAACAACAACAACAACAGTAGCAAGGCATAGTTTCACACAGATTTATTTATCTCTAATCCTGCAGGAATTAACCCAAACAATAAAATGGAGTGCTTCGGTGGCACACTTGCACCGCTCTTACATCATCATGTGCTGGGATTTGTGTGTCGGCGTGAGTAAAATCGGTTTCAGAACTGAGGTGTCTGCTGTTGGAAGGGTCCTGAGCACTCCTATCTTCTTGCCGAGAAGCTAACTGCTAGCGTTGCTTCTCCAGAGGAGAGTCAAGCGATGCGGGAGCTGTGCTGCACCATGCAGTTCTGTTTAAGCTTGTTCCACAGCCAAACCCATTTGTAGAGAAGCCATGGGGATTGGTCGGTTGATCTGTCAGATCAGTGTCTTGCACTGCCGTAACAGCATTTGAAAGCGGCTGACGCTGTGGTCACACAGAGACAACATCTGTCACCATGTGTGTCGCGCATAGGGCTCGTCGGCAGCCACAGACCAGCCAAGTTCTGTAAATGACCGCTCTCTTACACCAGCCCCCCTCCCTACCGGAGTTACCTGCTAAATAGTCTGGACGACAAACGCCCCGACAGGGACTGAAAAAATTGGCTGGCTGAATGGTTATTGGTCCCCTCAGATTTCCGAGGGGGAAATTGGTTGTCTGAGAAAAGTTTGCCTGTGTCTATATTCATTACAGAAGGACGACCAGAGAATTGTCTGTGCTTCATAGCAGCTGCTTCAGATTGCAGTCCTGATTACGCAAGATTGTGATTAGTCTGAAGTGAAAACTGGCCATTGGTTTATTACTAAAGAACATCCCAGCACTTTGCTGACATTATTCCCCAACAGAGACAGTAGTTTGTCAAACCCATTACCACATGCCTGTCAAGGGAGGCTATCCCCTGAATAGCACCTGAGTCGTAAAGAAGCAGAACCTCCACAGCTCCAGGCAGTTAATGATAATGCAGCAAAACGGAAGATCAGTAATCAGCAGGCAGCAGGCAGGCTAAAACGAGCTGCCACAAGTCCCCTTTGTCAGTTGAGGCTTGTTAATAAGCTGAGGTAACTGCGCAACACCTCTTTTTATGCTGTTTGTTAACTCTTTAGGCAGAGCTAGCGAGAGCTGATCTTAATGGAGCCTTCCAGAGGAGAGAGACGGACGAGAGTGTAGAATAGATCGATCTGAACCGCGGCGGTTTAATTAGTGCCCGCACGGGACTCTTCACGGCGTTGTAGCGCTGCTGAAAGTCAGGGGTTCCCCTGGGCTAAATGTTATGGAGAGCTCGACAAAGCACACCAACCACAAGGGGTCAAGTGTGCCCTGGAAGCTATCCAACTACCAGTGAATGAGTTTTTTTTTTTTTTTTTTCCCCCAGCAGGCTGCACAGCGCAGTCCGAGGGGTCACTCTGTATGTCCCTGAATAATGGGTTGGCGTCCCAGTCTAGCAATACACAACAAAACTAAAGACAAAGGTGTGGAATGCCATTGAAAGTTCTGCTCTTTTATTTGGGCGCTGTGTTGGTTGTATGATTTGGCTACACAGTAGTTAACACCCAGGCACTTTATTGCAATGGAATGAATTTTTGAACGCAGGGTTTTTTTTTTTTCCCGATTGTTTCTGTCTTTTCCTTTTTTTTTCCCTTCTAAATTTGGAATGTCCTGTCATATATACGGGTTGAGATCATTATTGTAACCTTCAGTTATGTTTTTGTTTTTTGGAGAGCGCAGATGAGCACATGCTCTCCTCCCAAGATGCATCATTTTTGCTGCTGCTTGTTTTTCACACTGCAGTCCACAAGCTGACGCTGCACAGAAATTTGAGTTTGAGGATGGCACTTAGTGTGTGCAGGCAGACAGTGGGCTCTGATCGACTGGAGAGAGTTGCTGGTGAATGAGAAGATGTGATCATCCCAGCAGGCTCGATCGCACTCTCCATGGGAGATCTTATGGGCTAATATTTATTGCCCGATACGTCTAGATGCCACAGTTTGCACTGTCATGCTCCGGATTTGGTACCAGACTTTGTGTTCCAGAAATATACTGGGAAAACGCCTTAATAGGATGAATCACTAAGCAACCCCTGCTGTTGTCTTTGTGAATAATTGTGTGGCCCAGGGCCTTGGCTGCATAACTTAAATATAGCTATGGCTTTTTCTCGGTCCTGCATTAACTCCCATATTTAGTTCTATCACTTTCCCACATTCATACTCGTTGAACTGAAAATGTACTGAAAAGGAGTGTTTGTTTTTAAACTACCATCAAGTGACACATAGCGAGGCTCTGCTTTACGCATACTTCCCATGAACGAAAAGCAAAAGAAAACAAATGTCCGCATTTCGCTGTGTTCTCAGCAAGAAGCTTTGAGCAGCAAAAGTGAGAGGAGAGGAACGGCAGCATTCGTTAATTCGTTGGAAGCAGGCCTGACTGCATTTTGTTGAGTTGCGATGAGCCGAGAATGCAGACGGCCTTTTAAAAGCTCAATTCAGCGGATGTGCTGATTCGATCCCTCATTCTGCAGGCCCGCTGCTTGAGTTTGCACGGGGGAATTAAGTGGGGCTCACTGCTGCTTAATTTTGGGCTGGGACAGTGTGTGTATTCTCTTGAGCTTGTGCTGAACAGTCATTAGAGCATCAATGTGGCCAAGCGTTTGCCTTTCAGTAAACGTCTCATTTCCTCCAGTGAGCACATTTGGACCCGTTTCAAATGAACGTGTTTATTGTTGTGTTTTTCAGCTCATACTATTCTTGAATGCTAATCATAACAGTAACACTGTTGGCAATGTAAGTGGAATAACAGTTGAATCAAACTGCTGTCGTGGGAGCAGAAGTTAAATGTAAGAAAGTGCACTGTTTTGAACAACACATGGTAAAATGGGATGCCAAAAAAACATTTTGTGGCCAGTATAGCCTATGTGTGGAATAGGATCTGGAATTTGACAGGTTCAGTATAATACAACTCTTCCACAAGGAAGTCAGCATCTGCGCCAAAATGATAATTTGTTTGGTGAAGTAAACCTTGTTTGAACATCGCGTAAACCTTGTCCTTTCATCATATTTTCCTGATGTCTTGCCTTTTCGTAAACTGTTAGTAATTGTCAGAATTTTCAATCTAACTGTATGAATGAATAAAATGAGATTCTCCGTTTTCAGCTGTATTCAGCACAGGTACATTCTGGATTCAGTATAGACAATCTCTTACCCTTCCACTTTTTCAACAGACAGGTAATGTCCCCCCTCCCCCTCTTCTCTTTCAGAAAACGCCTGTGTGGGATTTGCCATCTCCTTGCTGATGTTCACCATCAGTGCCATGATGGTGTACGGGGCCATCACTGTAAGTGTTCCACTCCCCTGACCTGCACTCTATATCACAGCTAAAAGCCTGCTAGTCCCCTGTCACGCTTGACCCCCCTCCGGAAAAACACACCCCCTCTCCCCACGAGTTCAGGAGCTGCTTGTTTACCCAAAACAGCCGACTCTGAGAAGTTAAACGCTCTCTGTTTCCTTCTGTCTTCAGAACATTTGCATATGGTCCCCTGTGTACCACTTCCTGTTAATTTGAAGCACTGGTAGTGTTTATTTATAGACATGCACCAATCAAGCGTTGTGTGACGGCTCTTCTGTTCTGCATGTTCTCTGCAGTGCTGGGAGAAAATACGCAGAGGAATGCATTTTTATAGCCGTCATCTTGCATTTGCCTTTTTTAGGTATTTTGTACAGGACTGCGAGCCCAGTTCTCAGATAATTACACTGCAATGCCGCCATTTTGGATTAAACATAGGTCTGTTTGAATCCAATTGTTAGTGACAGAGCGGGCATGGGTAAAGGGTTAACTTTATCTGGTTTAATTTTGGCAATCTGGTACCCTGACCTTTGGTACTACCACCCATACTCCTCCCTGCCTTTTTCCTAAGGACCAATTCAACAATTCAAATGGACTTTGTCTCTCGTGTGTGTGTGTGTGTGTGTGTGTGTGTGTGTGTGTGTGTGTGTGTGTGTGTGTGTGTGTGTGTGTGTGTGTGTGTGTGTGTGTGTGTGTGTGTGTGTGTGTGTGTGTGTGTGTGTGTGTGTGTGTGTGTGTGTGTGTGTGTGTGTGTGTGTGTATGTGGAGAGCCAGTGCTGTGCTGTCAGCACTCATGACTGTTAGAGTTGGCAGTTGGTAACCGTGACGATGGCATCAAAAGAAATGAATGATCCCGGAAGAGCCCCTCTCAGCCGCGATTCCCCGGCTCCTGATCCCTGATGTCAGGCCTGCTAAAAATAAACCCTGCTCACCGGAGCTGTTCCTGCCGCATGCCATCGGTGACTTTTTTGGTTTTTCCTCCTCTGGAGCAGGACATAGCTGCTATGCTAGTGATATATATTTCACCATCACCCCCCCCTCCCCAAAATGTACCCACAACTATGCATTCTAAATGGATATGGGTTTGTACTGATCTCAGTGCTGACGGTTCCTCTTCATTAAGCAGCCATGCACGATGAGATCACCTGACAGGTGCAGTGTTTCTTTCATCTGCGTAGCTCATAGTAGTAACTAGTGCCTAGCAAGTCGTAGACACTTTTGTGATAGGGAAATAGAAAAGGAGGCATTGTTTTCTGTGTTGTATCTAGAGCTGAATAGCTCAGAGTAAGTCTACATTAGTGGTAGAATGGTCTTTGATCCTTAGAATTGGTAAGGAACATGCTTAAATTATTTCTACCTCATAGTTTTGTTTAGGGTTTCTGTTAGAGAGCTGTAGCTGGTAGACTTGATAGACTGTGAAGGAGTGGGAAATGTGGGCCTTTTTCAGATGCAGAATGAGAAGATGAAAGCACAGAGAACTGCATGCTGTGAGCTTTGAGTCCTCTGGCTTCACGTTGGGAAAATATGCAACGTTTTCCTTATTTCCATTTTTGACGGGCCAGTAGAAGACTGATGTGCTATATTCCCTGTGCTAACATCACTTTCAATAATGAGTGGCCATTCTGCCGCGTACTCCCAAGGCCAAAGGCATAATTCTGTGCCACTCGCACAGGTTAAACCCCCAATTCTCGCTCTGCCTACTCCAGTGATCTGCAGTCCCATCTGGACTTGATGCAGACTTCGATTCCATTCCAGCACCTAAACACCTGCTTCAGCCAATCGAACACCATTTTAGGTTATCACTTGAATTATGTTATTCTGGTGCCTTAATTCAAATAGACCCCACTCGTATATGGCTGTACAGCTCTGACCTTACTGAGTCTAGTCCCAAATCTGTCTCAAATGATCCCCTATTCACTATGTTGAATTCACTATGTAGTTTTTTTTACATGGGGAGTCAGTCTAAGTATATCTTACTATACTGTAAATAGACAGTCATCTTTGAATGCAATCTGCAATCTGCTGTGATCTGAAATGTAAGGCTGTTTTTTTGTTTTTGTGTCCCCTCCCCCACCCCACCCCCGCAGCACCGTGATGGTTGGCTCATCCCGTTCTTCTGCTATCAGCTGTTTGACTTCGCCCTCAGCTGTCTGGTGGCCATCAGCTCACTCACCTATCTGCCCAGGATCAAGGACTACCTGGACCAGCTGGTCAGTCCAGCCCTCCCTGCCTGTCTCTGTGTCACAAACAGGAGAGAGAGGGCTCCATTAAATCATGTTTAACCTTGCTGCTAATGCAACAGCAGGCTGTAGCTCTCACAGATCTCCTGTTTCCTGTTCACGTTTTGCATTTTGAAACTTTGTGTTTGGAGGATGGGCTTGGAATTTAAATCACGCTGTGATTTTTAAATGACTGTAGACATGGACTTGGAATATTAATTAAAGGAACATGACTACAATTAAAAAGGTTAAGATTTCAGTTTTTCAGCATTATTTGTGTTCCAGGCCCCTTTCCTTCATAACACTTAGAAAATGTGAAACGTAAACACAAAATAATCCGCAAAACCTCCAGTATGTGATATCTGCAAGAGGCACAGTGAGCTGCTCTGTCAGCAGGAAGGTCAAACTTGATTTAATGTCCTCATTGTGAATGTTATTAACAGTGTTCGCCTGTTTCGTAACAAAGCTGTGTGAGAATTTCATTGTATATGTGTTTTGCATCTGCAATTTCATTTTTTATTTGCAAGGGGTTGTCAGAGAAGGGCTTGGAAAATTCATTACAATGAAAATTAGCCAAGTTATCCACAGGCATAGTGTTTGGATTACTAACATTTGTTAGAAATATTTTTATTAATTTGAGATCCATCCTAGCTTTAATGTTTTTTCCTTTGTCTCTATTACTGTTTTATTAGTAATTTTTTTGTGATGGGGTTGGGTCAAAATATGGTCAAATACTTAATATAATTTAGCTGAAGTGTATGCCAGTTTCACTGTGTTTGTTTATTGGGGGGGAGGGGGGAATTAGTATGTTTTGGGGCTGCCGTAATAGTGTCTGCTTATAACGATCTTTATTTAAGTATTTGTTGTTGTCATTGTGTGTGAGTGTGCACTCATGTATGTCGGTGTGTGTGTATGTGTGTGCACACATGCTTTTATCTCTGCGTGCGTGCGCGCAGATGTGCGTTTATCTGTGTGTGCTTACGCGTGCGTGCGTGTGTGTTTCCACGGTGGATTGTTGTTGCTGCGAGTCCACGGTGAATGATGCGATGGCTCCTGTTCTCTCCCCTCTCAGCCTGACTTTCCCTACAAGGACAATCTGCTGTCCCTGGACTCCAGCTGCCTGCTCCTCATCGTGCTGGTCTTCTTCGCTTTCCTCATCTTCCTCAAGGTGAGCCTGCCTGCCTGAGTCACACCTTTCTCCAAGAGTTGTTACAATAAATATATTCACATAGAGCTGAGTGGCATGGTGTTATTTAGCCTTGTATATGTTCTGACACTTCATTTTGTGATATTTTTGGGTAACACGTTTCAGAAAAATGTTTAAATTGATTTAAAAAATATATATATATTGAAATTCCCCGTGACAAATTAATTTTGGTTTTAAGGTGAATAATTGTACTACCTTTTAATTTTCAAATCAAGATGTAATCCTGTTTATTTAACAGTATAATGGTTTATCAAATCAAAATTCTTGGCAAATGGCAGTAGTGCTGTATTGTAGCCAATGTATTGTGATAACACTGTATCATAAGGTTCCTGGTAATTCTCACCCCTACTTAATTTCCCACTCGTCATGATTCAGTCCTTGCTCAAATATTTGTGATACTGTAACCCTGCAGACCCCATTAATGTTATTGCAGATTACAGACCATTGTTCAAGTATATAAAATGAGAATTTGTTGCATATCTAGATTTCACAGAAACGACGGTCATCAAAATTTGTTTTTGAGTCCATATCAGCTTTGTAAAAATGTACAGTCTCGTACTTCCTTTTTGAAGTGAGAAGTTGTATGTATAGTTGTTGGAGCTGAGGTGTTGGTGCTGAGCCCACAGATGTGATGAAGTTATTTACCAGTTATTTACGGGCGCAGGGTCAGGGTGTTGCAGCACCATGCAATGTGCGATATGCGATGTGGTTTCTGTACTGCACATTCAAGCAGCAGCAGCAAGCATTGCTGTATGGCTGCTACCCTCATCCTCTCGGCTTAAGGCGGCTTCCAGATGGCACCGGGGCAAGGGTCTGCAATTAAAAGAGCTTGCAGAATCTCTAACCTCTTTCTTTTTTTTTCATTTTTCTTTTTTATAATGCTTCTGTTCCTTACACGTCACCAGGCAACGTTTCCAAGGCCTCATCTAAACCTGCTGTTCAGAGTCCCCTCCCTGACCTCCTGGTGCCCTGCCGCTCATGCAGTGCATGCTGGGATGCTCTAACATATGGCCCTGCTACGGCTGTGACTGTTGAGGTTGTAGAGCTGCGGTCGCATGGGGTGCTGCAGGTTTAGGTCCCGGATGGCAGTGCGCTGCCAGGTGTTTCCCCATTAAACCAGCTGCCGAAAACGTATGAGCAGAACGACCACGCGTCCTGCTGTTAGAAGGGTAGCTCGCACAGCAGGCTGGTGACAGCTGTCAGCACCGCAGCTAACTCCACGATTCCCTGTGCAATACCACTGCACTGGAAAAAAGAAAATGCCAACGGCACACTGCAGATATGCATTTCTAACCTGAAGCTGTAGATCCATGAATGCACACATGCTAATAACAAAGAAGTGCAGAAACAAAAAAGACAAAGTGCACAAAAATTTCAGACCTTCATTAGTGCTGCTTGAATACCAGTGGTACATTACAGCTGGAGTGAATGTTTATAAGTGTCAGTAAACAAACAAATGTTTCTAACCTTTACTGAGAGTCTGGCTTTATTTCAGCCACACCTGTGTTTTATATCACTCAGTCCATGAACATCTGACCTAAAAAAAAATGCCTCCAAGCTGGAAAGTACCAGAACTTTTCCGAGAAGGAATATAAGGACATTTAATGAGCAAGCTGTGTTACTGGAAGTCAGTGGGAGGCGGTGCTTACTAAGGCAATGCAGTGACCACAGAGTGTGATTATGGTGATCGAAAGGCGTGCCTGAGGATGGAGTTTGGTAAAGGGGAATGAAGTACTGGAAGGGGCTGGACCTTGTGCATGCTATCAGGTGTAGTGTCTGATTGGCTCATGCTCAGCCAATGAGCAAGCAGCGATTAAAATGAGGCAGATGCTGTGGAACAGCCATTTGGGAGGAAAGGCTGCAGGAAAACACCCAACTTGGAGAAAGTGCTAACTCAGCCTGTTTGTTTCCCATAGGCCTACTTGATCAGCTGTGTGTGGAACTGCTACAAGTACATCAACAACAGGAACCTGCCCGAGATTGCCGTGTACCCAGCCTTCGATGCACCCCCACAGGTAAAAATCACAGCTCCATTGCATGTCACTTCATGTTGCACCCACACACAAATGCACTATAACACAGCACAGTGGTAGTCTGAAGTCTTTGCCGTTGCACTTCCTAGTTAATGTCGACACTGGAGCTGCTCAGATGAGTAAGTGGGTCAAAAGTGAGCATTTGGCTGGGGCACGGTCCACTGCGCAGACGTCGCATCTCCATTATTCATCCAGAGGAAGGCGCAGGAGGACAGGAAGCAGAGCTGAGCAAACACACCCTCCGCTGCTCCAGCCTGACACCAGTTTAACAGCACAGCAGTGTGCAGAGTCCCTCCCCGGGCATGTGCCGTTGGGGGGGGGGGTGTTAATGATGTGGTGCCGAATGTGGGGGAGGAAGAGGGCCCAGAAAAGCACAGGCGAAGGATCCTGCAGTGGCTGAAAGTAGGTCGCAGTGGAAGCAGGAACCCTAAGATCTCATTGTGTATTCCTGGCACTCTGCTGGGAGTGACTCAGCTCGCAGTCTTTATCCTAAAGCCGGGGACGTGCTGACAGAAGATGCGTTTTTAAGCAGAGCTCAGCGTGCTCACCCGATACCACTACACCCCAAATTTACACAACATAGCAACTGTACCAGCCTGCACCAGCACACCATTGTTCAAGAGAAAAGAGTATTTGGACTTTGCCAGACTGGAGAGAAGGATGTACTTTAAATTTTCTTGTGTATTTTCCAATGTAGCAGCACTCCAGAGGAAAAGTGACAGTGACACATTTCTTAGGATTAACGGTGATCGCTTCTTTGTGGGATCCCCGCGGTGTCATTTCCTCACAATTTCTGTATTTTGTTGTTTAAATGAAAGATTTTTGTGCCGGAGAGTTACTTACCGCTTTACAGTAGCCCAATTTCTAGGTCTGTGCTGATTTAGTACAGGGCCATAATCATAGCATATAGAGAGATGAGCTGCTTTTCATTTTGCCTTCCTGCATGAAGGGTTCATCAACCAATCCGCTGCTGCGCTGATATCAGGACTTATGTTCTTAAACTGAGAGACGTCAATGTGTGGAAATGGTGCCCCAGATGTAGTACAGTCAGAAATCACCCTTGGGGATTATCAAGTCAAGGTTTGGTGCAGTGCTGGTGACTCTTTGTACTGTTGGAGAGCCTAGATGGATCGAATGGCTTGCTCTCCTCGTGATTTACTCTGCATGTTAAGGAGAAGTCTGGTTTGAATAGGGGAAAGTGATGTTTCTTAGGGAAATTTAGTGGTGGTGCATCTTTGTGACATCAACCACTTCATTTATTTCAATCAACCGTCCTGTTTTTGTTATGGCGAGCAAAGTATTTCTATTGGTTCAAGTAAGTCACACAGCTGGTTGTAGCTTCACCCTATACTGAGGGTTCATGAAACCTCTCTCCCCTGCCTTACTGGCCTATTTTAGGTATCATGTAATCTTGCATTCTGTTTTCTCCCACAGTATGTCCTGCCCACCTACGAGATGGCAGTGAAGATGCCAGAGAAGGAGCCGCCCCCCCCTTACATGCCTGCATAGAAAGCCCCGCCCACTCAGCCTGTACATAGTGGCATCCTGCTTGCTGTTCTAACCTTGCAGTATCTTTACTAGAGACGAGGTCATCCCGGGACCTTCAGTAATCTTTCAAACCTCACATCCTGCTGGACTGAGAGAGGGAGAGAGAAAGAGAGAGAGAGAGAGGGAGGGAGGAAAGCGGGGGAGTGTTTCGGATGAGGTGACTGAAGGAGTGCGTTTCTCAACAGACGGGAGTGGCGAAATTTAAAAGTGGGCTTTCAAACATGTATATTTCGGTCATTTCCTTCCTTCCTTTCATATGCATTTTTGTTGTCTTGGTAAAAGGAAAAAAAAAATACTGTAATAACATCAACATCGCTTGAATGCTGATTATGAATCTATTTTTAGGAGACCATCCATCTTGTCAAAATAAATATTTATAGGTATTTAAAAGGAGTCTCATAGACAATCTGTTTTTGATGCTTAAATACAATGGCAATTTTCTCTCTTTTTAACCCCCCCTTTTCATTACGGCATTTTATGATTTTAAACGAGGCTGCTTTTTTATTTTTAATTGAAGTGTGGTACCCTTCTTGGATGGATTTCCTCCTTTATTTGCACTTGTCTCTTCATATGTGTTTGAGTCTGTCAGTACATGTGCCATGCTCAGCCCTGGTGCACGCGTGTGTCAGCGGATTATTCGCTGTGCTCCAACACTGCTCCTCATTGACCCAGAGCATTGTGGTGCAGGTCAGGGTTGTGAAACAATGTTTTAAAAAAAAAAAAACAAGAAAAAAAAAAATCAGTGGATGATGCATGCTTCTTTCTTTGGTCGTGTTCTGTTCTTTGTGGAAAAAAATTGGCTTCAATAAATGTTTAGAAAAAAATTTGTAATCAACCCTCCTGTGAGTTGTAATTTCTTTTGTCTTTTTTCCCCCACCACATTTGCAAATGTGTTTATCCATGCTGTTTATTCCAGAAATGTTTTAAGATTATGTTAAAAGTGCTCATTATTGTGTGCACTGTTTATAAAAAAAAAAAAAAAAAAAAATGTCAGAGTGAGATTTATGCCTTGTTAATAAGCAGTAAAAGCACTACCATGAAGTGCAGTCAAGCAAATCAGTACACTAGATAAAATACCAGGAAAGGAAATATTTGTCCCTGTGGTTTATGCTGGTGTAGTTCTCTGGTCACCCTACAGGGGGCTGTCTTAGTTGCACTGTGTTGTACAGTGCCATGTTGATATTTCCATCTTGAGGGGGCAGTGTGCCTAACTTTTCTAGGCACACAGGCAATCACTTCCAACCACACCACTGGACACAAGGCTGTGACTCACTGTGACCAAAGCAGCTGTGGTTAACTGTAAACCCGGTTAAAGGGGCCAGGCATCATACACATGTCCTAAAAACACCAAGTTAAAACCAAATTCTCCCTGAAAATTTCCTCTTAAAAACAATCTTATCACCTGAAGATGTTTTGATCTGTGCTGTCTTCTATATGTTATCTTTGATCCTGTAGTGTAAAAACATGATCGCCGCGCTTTGGTTACGCAAGATGAGCAGTTTCCGTTTGTTTCCATGCATGACATTAATTTGAAATTCCTAGGATTTTCTCTGGGTGAATGACAGGTGTTATGGCTGTTCTCCCCGTAATCTGAAATCCCTGGGCTGTGGAACATGTAGGTGGGTGTGCGTGTGCATGGGGAGGGAGGGTGATGAAGTGGGCGACTCTGCAGTGATGTCACCCCCCCCCATGTGTGCTGCAGAGCCTCTCAGGGCTGTTGGCGGGGGGCAGATGGATTCTGGGATTATCATCTGCATGGGACACTGCTGCTGCACTGACGGTATAGCTTTTTGAACGTGGCGTCTCACACTGCACCATCCTGTGTCAGACTCACACACGTCTGCACACACATGCACCCAAGCACCCTGTCTGCTGCACTGGGGAGGGAGGGGGAAAATAGGATCTTTCAGTTGCTCTTGCTATGTGGGTGTGCTGTGGAGCATATAGCATATCCAACTCACAGAGATTACAGGGAATGAAAGATCTATTTTTAATGTAATAACAAAGCAGTTGTAATCCCATGGTGGGGAGTCATCAGCATGATGGACAGGTCACAGTAATTTTATTTTTCATAATTAGATAATGTCAATATAGTGGGAATGTCTGAGAATATCTCAGATTTATGGTTTTGGTGGAGGCACAGCAGCTGTTCATTGAGAGTCGCTCTTGCTGACTGTAGATACTGTGTACAATGTTTTGAGTATCTTTGGGGGCACTTGCTGCTAGAACAAAAACCTCTTTGAGATGATAGATAAATAATTGATGATATAATCTCGAATGTTCATTTGTACAGCTGATACAGTTGCTTGCTCATGCGTGTAATTCTATGATACGCTGGTTCTGGCGGGGGATGGTTCCACAACTAAACAAACCAAAAGAACCTTACTTTTGACATATTACCCATGATGGCAAAATAAATCAATAGATAACCGGTATTTCCAGCCTAGTTACATACATTCTCCACATGTTCAAAGGTACCAATTATAAGAGACTGAACATATGCAATCCAGAGTTGAGTCAATCCGGTAACATTGTGGAAACTGGGACTTCATGTGAATCACAGGAAAAGCAGACATCTTCCTGGAGGGATTAAATATCTGACTCAAATAGGAATGCAAGTTTGAGCTGATGGCAAAACCAGACTCAGGCAGTCAACAAAGCCTTAAGAAAATGTTAATGATAAAATTATGCTTACTGTGAGAATGGAAATATAAAGTAAGCATAGTTCTACAGTTTAAATTGAATGCAAAAACAAAATGTAGAATACCTATCTGAATGCAGTGCACTGCTAATAAGATCACCCTTGACACATGCTTACTTAGCACTGAATGTTATCGAGCATCTCCTGTTTCCAGGGGGATTCCATTCAAGTTATTCCCGATTAATTTGGGACTTACAAATTACAGCCGAACATTTTTATCTGGCAATGGGCAAAGTAATTCTTAACCATGCGATTTGGTAAGGATGATTTCAGAGGAAAAACACTCTTCGCTAGCATACCTTCAGAATCCCTTGGTAGACATCGAATGTAGTTTTTCTAGTCAAAGTGACTAGAGCGCCATCTAGAGTACACAAAATGTCATAGATAATGTCAGATCTACATGCTGTAGTCTTGTTATGCTGATACGCAGAAAATCACGTTTTTGTTAATACCTTCATTTAAAATTTAACCATCTCTTAAATGAAGACCCAGGGGATGGGATATGCATTTGATCCAAATACATACCATGTGCCTATAAGCTATAATTAAGTATATATATATTTTTATTTAATAAGCTATATCACTGGTTGAGGGAATTCTGCTGGAATTTGAGATTCATATACTACGGTGCAAAAACTACAGCAACTGACCACGTAGTTTTTAATTATGAATGGAAAGCTTGTATGATATTGCCAGATTGATCATTGCTGCAATCGTAATTTGGCTTGTTGCATGGTATTTCCAAACGATTTTACTTCAGTAGAGTTCAGATTTACACCTCAGCATTCTAACAAGATTATAAATGCACATGTACAAACTAAAGGTAAATGCAAATAGGATTACTCCTATACATATTTGTATAAATCAATGTAATTCGCATTTAATTCCGAAAGAAACGAAGATTCTCTCTTTTTTCTGTTTAAGAATGTGAACATTCCATTAAACTTTGTTTAACTAGAAATCTCCCTGAAAAGCAAATCCGGTGAGTGTATTTTCAGGCTGTTAAATATTACATGTTGAAACTCAATATCCGATACATAATAAAATTCCCTAAACTAAGGGTGTCGTCAATTTTTTTGTCTCTCTCTCATATCTTACTTTGGATTGGGTAAGCGTGGTGCACGTGTCTTAGGCCGTGTTCTTTAAATTTGCCCACTCCGCTCAAACATATGTAGAAACAGTGCAAGAAGTCTTAGCTGATGTGAGAAGAACTAACGCCACAACAATGAAATCCTTATTCGGAGGTCTGCTTTACTGCTTCTCTGTCCTGGTATTGGAAGTCCACGGGACATACAGGTTTTACGGATACGACCCACAACGATACGCACCGAGACCTGTTGCGCGACCTCAACTGCATCCGAATCTGCAACCTTTGCCGAATAATCTTCATCCTGGAGGTAGGTTTCTTCGTCCTTAAAACCAAAAGACTCCCTCTCACTTGTCAGTTGACAATAGTCCCTTATATAGTGCAAGCAATTTTTTATTTCCCCGTGCATAAACGTACATATTTACAAGATCCAACGCCTCATTTCTGTTTGCATTATCGGTTGCTTAATGACATTCAATCCATGTCATTAGCATTACCTATCCGATATATGAACAACAAAAGGTGGGATAGAGACTGTGTATGAAATATGTCATACTCTTCGACACGTTTACGACAGAATCCAGTTAATATCGTTTAAACGGTTTTTCGAAATTCATTTGAACTTCAGAGTTACCTCAACGCAGACTGTCATGTTAAGATCACAGTCTTGAGCTTTTCTGAGACTTCATCGTACAAGTGGATAATTTCAATACAAGGTATTTTTGCTAATAGTGCAGTGCAATCAGTTCAGTATACTGAATATTACTGTCAACTGAATCAGTTGGTTTTGTTTGATAAATGGAATAATTGAATGTTGACAGACAAAATTCTGCAGATATTTTAGAAATCACTCTGCCTATGAAATTCAAATCGTACTACCTGTATGCTGTAAATAAATACTCACTCAGCTTCCAGGCCAAGTAATCCAAAAATATTTTGTACATTTTTGCAGTAATACATGTTCTTCCACAGATTTTTGCCTTCGAATGATGCTCATTTGACTTGTTTACCAATACAAAATCTTCCGTGCCTTCCCACTGTTGAATGTTAATGTATTTCACACCTGTCCAAATCAATATATAATACATATCCCTTATTCATGACCTGGGACTACAGGAAGGTGTTAGAATTTGTAAAAAGAAAATAATAATAATACAAATTTGTATTTTTTGTTCACTGGGATATGTCATGCCACCCCTGGATTAGAAAAAATATAATCTTTGGAATGTTCTGCAACACTTAATTGCATAAAGTGAATAATGGCCTTAGCCTATGCTGTCATTTAAGCCTTCATGGATTAGCTCTTTTTGTGTTTAACACCATGCATTGTCATGGCTATGCTGCCTCCTCTAATGCTGTTGGTCATTTATGGGAAAGAGTGAAATTAAGTTTCATTTTCAAATGACATCCATATGTAAGCAATTGAGAAAAATTAATTGCAATTACTTAATTTTGGGAGGGACGTGGCAAACTGATAGAAGTGACAAAACTGAATGACTCATTTTAGTGAAGTTGCACATACATGGATTGGACACACACAATGCGTGCACACGTAATGGTAGAGTACATTACTACTTATTTCTGGTTCATGGAGTGCTGCAGCTGTACATGTAGTAGTTTAAGACCTTATTCACATTTCTCAAGTTCATTGCTGCGCTGCGTGAAACATGTCAAACTGCTGCCCCAGCTTGTGCTTCTACTAATGGCAGTCTACTCTCTCCCCCTCCCCGGAATGAAGCACCATCTCGCAGGGTTATGTCACTGGCAGATCTTTCCCATGTGCTGAGTTCAGGCTATTAACCAAATGCTCTACTGCTTCTCCCCTCTGGTGGCCCAAAGTACTCGGCAATAATTACAGGTTTTATGGCTATCACTACTATCACCAACCTCCGAGGATTTCGCCGCCGGTCACATACCACCGGCCCCTCGTGCCCATCGCGGCCGTCGCGCCAACCACGCCCACCACGCCCTCTGTGCCCACTGTGCCCCCCACGTCCCCCACGTCCCCTCCACCCGAGCAGCCGGTCAGTACCCAAAGTGGCATCGCCAGCACCGTCAGTGTTGACACAGGTAGAAGATTCCTCAGTGAAAAACAAAACAAGGTTTTTTTTTTCTCTCCTTGACCAAACCACACCAGACCGTTTACGGTCACGTTTTCCGGCCCAGGAGAGCTTCTTCCTGTCTGTCCTAGGGTGTTGATTCATCCCTCTTTCATTCTCTCCCTTTTACATTTGCTTTCTTCTCTCATTTTTACAGGTAATTCAACCTCATAATTAACACAAATAAAAATTTACAGTAGGCCTCGGTAGAGTTTAAGAAAAATGCATGTGAAATACAGCATGTGAGATCTGTAATGTTCGATATTCAGTTTTTTGTTTGATTCATGTAGACATTATTTAACCGAACAAAAAAATAGGCTTTTTTTGGTTGATGGCATAGTTTTGATATGAACCCGTAAACTTCCATCTATCAAGATCACATTCCATTTCTCTGCCAAACTAATAAAGAATGGGATTTTTTTCACAAATTTTTTTCTGTAAAGTAGAATAGAAAATAGATACACAACTAATGTAGGAAGGCAGAGTGAGTAAAACATTCTACGAGCTGTATTTGCACTTGGTTTGGATTTTACTGTATCTTACTCCAGATATGTAGCACAGTTTTCCAGAGCCAACTTTCTATCACTTGCTGCTTGTAGGATCCCTCATGGTTTATCAGATCATGATAAAATGTTTGCAGTGAATTACGATGTTCAGAAAGCAACACGCTGAATAGTTCAGCAAGCAGCCTGCTTAAGCATTCCAACTTAAGTTCCGCACAGCACGCTATTGTCTGCTTCTCTGTGCTTCATCGCTTGACTGAAGCCATTATCTGTTTGGCTAAATAGGCTCAGCACTTGTAAATGGGGGCCTTGTCTGTGCTCTTGAAATTCTGCAGCTATGATGGGGCATATGAAACCAGTCAAAATTCAGAGTCAACATTGTTCAGCACCACAAACATTTATTTCTTCTTACTCTTCTATGCATTGCACTCTTGCATGCTAAATGCTCATGTTTTTTTTCTGCAAAGATATCCTGAGAAGAGAAGCTGAAAATATTTGTGAAATGTGGGTGGGAGTTAATTGGCTGAACTTCAGGAACGGTTTTTAGTTGCTTTACCCCTGTTTGTCCACCAGGGATGCACTGCAAAAGCCGTCCCCTGGACCTGGTGTTCATCATTGACAGCTCCCGGAGCGTCCGTCCTGGCGAATTCGAGAAGGTCAAGATCTTCCTCTCGGACATGGTTGACACGCTTGATATCAGTTCAGACGCCACGCGGGTAGCGGTGGTCAACTATGCCAGCACGGTGAAGATTGAATTCCTGCTGAAGGACAACCTGAACAAGCCTGAGCTGAAGCAAGCCCTGTCCCGCATTGAGCCCCTCTCAGCCGGCACCATGACCGGCCTGGCCATCAAGACGGCCATGGACGAGGCCTTCACCGAGGAGTCCGGCGCCCGGCCGCGTGACAAGAACATCTCCAAGGTGGCCATCATCGTGACGGACGGACGGCCCCAGGACAAGGTGGAGGAGGTGTCAGCCGCAGCCCGTGCAGCAGGGATAGAGATCTACGCCGTTGGGGTGGATCGCGCGGACATGCAGTCTCTGCGCCTCATGGCTAGCATCCCCCTCGATGAGCATGTCTTCTATGTGGAGACCTATGGCGTCATCGAGAAGCTCACCTCTAAGTTCAGGGAGAGTCTGTGTGGTAAGAGCAAAGCTGAAAAGAAATGGCCACCCCAGCTACAACAATTTGTAAAAAGTCCTTACTGTATTTCACTGTGAATACATTTACATTTCATTTATTCAATTTTATAGTTTATTATAAAAGAAAAATAATGAAAATGTACTAAATGGACAGGTGTCAGGAGAAAATCTTTGGGCCCTTCAGTATTGATGGTGGTTTACAGAGAGTGCCCTGGAGGTCATTTGTCAAGGTTTTGCTAGTCTGCTGGTTTTGCTAGCAAAGAAAAAACTTGAACTCACCCATTCCTATACACAATACAATGTCTTCCAGGAAACCCTTTTAAATTGTTTGAATTGTGTGCTCAATGTTTTTGATCCTGCACTGAAACTTGCCAAAAAAAGTCACTGAAATCTCATTTGATTCAAATCCAATCATTTAAATCCTGTTGTCATTTAAAACTATACTAACCCTGCATCCTTGGTGATTTAATTACTCATCCAATCAGAGCTTGGGAAATCGCTCAAACATGTTTGTTCCAGGTCTGGACCCATGCACCCTAGGACACGACTGTGACCATATATGTGTCAACCACAACCACACCTCCTATTACTGCCAGTGTCGGGAGGGGTTTGTCCTGAACGAAGACAAGAAAACATGTTCACGTAAGCACATCCCCCACCCCCTCTCCTGGATTGCTGCTGTTTGTGATGCATGGGGAGATGTTTTTTTGGCTGGCAGTTGGGGTGGGGGTGGACCTGAAGGAGGAGAAGGTGCGATAAAGTATGTATAGTAAATTACCACTTACTTCCAGCTTAGTTTTGCACTTTACCTGATGGGACTGGTGTCACTGCGTGATCCTTCACATGACGCTCTGCATTTTCAGTGCTGTTAGAGAATTAAGAACATGAAACTCTATAGCATCATGAACATAGAAGATGCTTGGGTTTACAGTATATGGATACTAACAATTTATTAAAGGTATGAATCTTTGCCATGATGTCGTTCAGAAATTAGCAAAAATTGGCCTGCAGTTGAAGCCCAGTCATAGTAATTTAAGCAAAGCCATGTGTTGCAATGGTTTCCATGGCAACCATTATGAAACACAGACCATAGATACATGTCTGTGTCTGCAGCTATGATGCAGATGTAGAGCACTGGCTAACTTTATCTTTCCCCTCACTGATTGACATACATGGTCAGGCATAGGTGTGGGCACAGGTGTGATTTTAGGCTCCCCACCTACGGAGCTGAAAGTTCGATCCTGCAGGGCCGGGGTGCTGGACCTGGTGTTCGTCATCGATGGCTCCAGAAGCATCAGTCCGCAGAACTTTGGGCTGGTGAAGCAATTTGTGAACCGCATTGTGGACTCGCTCCAAATTGGTAGCCAGACCACCCGGGTCGGCCTGGTGCAGTACTCCAGCACGGTCCGGACCGAGTTTGCCCTACGCCAGCACACGACCAAGGAGGCCATTCAGGAGGCAGTTAACGCTGTGCAGTACATGTCTGGGGGCTCCATGACTGGCCTGGCATTGCGCCACCTGCTGGAGAGGAGCTTCACTGAAGCTGAAGGGGCCAGACCACCAGCGGCTAACGTGCCGAGAATCGCCATCGTGTTCACAGACGGCCAGTCACAGGACTACATCTCAGACCACACCAGGAGACTTAAGAAGCAAGGTGAGCTTTAGTCACCTGAAACATGGACATGCCACTGAAATGACACGCCCACCTGAACATTTCACACCCCATTTTTTTAAGAAAGTTAAGTGATTCAGTGGCTCCAAAGTTTTCTGACACTGTGAAAAAGCACATGCCCTAAAAAGTTTTATCTTGGTGTGTATCCGGATATTGAAATAGAAAGTTGTATCGTGTTGCACAACAACCACAAGTACACTGAAATTGCTGTAGTGTGTTTAATGGGTCTGGCATTTCACTTGATTTCTGTAAATACTGTCCATGGAAAGGGTTCAAAATGTAGCAAATACATTTTTTGTGTGTAACCATAAACTACCTCAATCTGTGTGATTTGTTGACTAGGTCTTGGCTAACATTGAGAGCGTTTTTTGAGAGCCCTTTTGCCCTGTGTGTGTCCACAGGTGTGGAGATGTTCGCTGTGGGAGTGGGTAAGGCGTCTGAGTGGGAGCTTCGAGAAATTGCCTCCGGACAACGCAAAGACCACTACTTTTACTCGCCTGACTTCAGCGCTCTGAAGTCCATAGCCCAGACAATAAGCGGAAGGCTATGCCCTGGTAAGAGCTGAAACAGGGACTTCTGCGGAGGCCAGTAGCACGTGCTTTGCCCTCCCCCAAAATGCCCAGGAATGGCTGAAGAAAGAGAGAAGAACTGGCCGAATGAACGGGAGAAATACCAGCGTCTGGCCTTGCTACAAGTAACCTGAGCCTGTTGCTGTGCTGGTTTTAAATTTGAGGATATCTTGCACTGCTTCACATGCACCTATCTGGTTTGTTACATGCTTTCGTGGGATGAGGTTTCTGCTGGTATGCTGAGCGGTGAACCTTTGCATTCATTGCGACCCAAGGTGGTCAACGTGACCAACTCAAGACCGACTGATGGGAAGGTCCGGTCTGATAATGGCTTCTCTGGGAACTGCTTCTCCTGGACATGGCCTAATCACCTGCCTGTGCTTTGTCATGATTATTAATCCTCTGGTTTGCAATCTGTCACTGATTTAGCGCTGCCATGTGTCTGATGATTCAAAGTGCTGTGCTTGTGGAAAAATACTGTAGCATGAACTGTAGTGCACCTGCAGATCTATCTAGTTACAGCTTGTTTGGCTAATGCCTAGCGCCCCTGAGCACTGTTTGTGGATGCCATAATTGGTTGAAATTACATGTGAGCTTCGCAGAGCAATTCTTGTGTGGAAGGTTACATAACGTTACAGTTATGATTTGAGAATGTAAATTGTCGACAGGGGCCTGCGGTGTCACTGTTTTTGTTCAGGTGTTTGCCACTAACAGGGACGCTCTTCACCTTTTTTTCAGTTGAAGTGAAGGCAGAGGTGATTGAAGACCCTTGCAAGTGTGAGGCCCAGGTAGCCTTCCAGAGGAAGATGCAGTCTACCATTGAGAACCTGACCAGCAAACATATCCTTTCATTAAAGCCTACAGTCTCTACAGTTACAGTCAACTGTTGATAGATATATTTTTAATAGTTGTATTCGTATGTATGTATGTATGTATGTATGTATGTATGTATGTATGTATGTATGTATGTATGTATGTATTTGAAAATGTTTCAAATTTCTTTTCAAAAAATTGAATATAGGCAGATACTGTTAGTGTTCATTTTTTGATTGACAGTGTTGGATACTCTAGTAGGTAAAATGATGAGATTAGATAGGCTCAAGGCCTTTTCTTGTCATTATTCAATCATGTATACTTTTGTCCTTATGTTGTTCGACTGTTCAGAGAGCTGCCTTAGATTATATTCCTTAACAGTTATTCACTAGATGCCATGACAAAGAAGGTTCAAGAATTTGAGGGCAAAATGTATCGTTTTTAGTGGATGAGACCACAACCCCTTGCCTCAGCAATTAGTGGAAATTCACCTTATATCCACAGCTTACCAACCCAGCTTACCTCCTCATCTACAATTTCATCTCCTCCGCTATTGGGTGTGCTGTTGCTTCCATATATCACCCAGTCACCATGGGCTTGTACAACTCCTCAGTGGGTATGACCTGGTTGTCATTTCCCATGATGCCTCATTCCTGTGTGACCGTCCCCTCATAAATATTTATCCTACATGAGAGGTGACATAATGATGGTTGGAATTAGGTTTCATGAAACCTGCTAGGATGGTGCTACACTCAGCTGTCAAACATTGATTTGTTTGAACCATTCAAACATGGTTTTCTCTTCATAGCCAGTGTGGTCATTGGTCCAAATCATTGAGTTGCTGATACTATATCGTAGCCAATTTCGGTTTTTGGTTCAATAAAACCTCACTCCTCCATCACTAAAGTGACCATACAGTCCTCAGTCCCCTTAATTTGAACACCGGATACAATAACACTATTGTACAGTACTTGCATGCCAACCCAAACTAAATGTATAACTAACAGGTTTTATCATCACCAAATCTAAATTTTTAAAACATTTTTGTTGCACCTGTAATAAGTGTACTTTTTAAAGCAACATTTTTGGTCCTCCATTTTGTAAATTTTTATTTCTTTCTTTTGTACAAATATGAGAATAGTCACAGTTACCCTAACTCTAAATGGCATACGGTTTATTTAAATGGGATAAAAAAGGAATGTGTGAAACCATGTGCAGTGTGTACAATAAAATTATATTCTATTCTATTTTGGATACTTGTAAAAATGTATATGTGACAATAAACAATTCCTGGAAAAATAACTGGTGGCAAAAGTCTTTATTTACAAAGAGGTTTTGTATATTTCAGCTACCAATTAAACAAGAGACACGAATGCTTTAATAACCTGAAGTGCAATCTGCAAATGTAAACCATAATATGTGGTACCTGCATAGTTACTGCAAATGTAGTACAATTAGCAAAAACTACCACTTTGGAAAACCCACTACAGGATCGTAGGCATCAGGACGATGGTTTATCACTTTAATGTATCATTCTATATTGATTCATTAGCATGTTGTCACAAGCTTACATAGAATCACATAGGAATGTACTGGAGGATAAGTCAGTAGTTTTGACTTATCTACTAACCAATCACCATGAAGAATATATTCATGTGAAAAATTCACGTTCAAGCTTGTTTTCAGAGTAGTGCTGTCATCTTATGCTGTAAAGTACAGCGGCCACATAACAAAGAAATGAAGTGTGGTCGCGCAGTAGCGATAATCTTAAAAAAAACTTCAAATGACTTATTACGTAATTAATGTGCTGTGTAGCAAAACCCCTTATCCAGGATTACTAATATTGCTTACATTTTACATAATCTCTAACACGCAGTGTTTAGTCTGAAATTAACAGAAATTCTGGCGATACATTTTTGCAACGATTTGTCAAGCGTCACTCCACCGTTGCTCCCTCAGCACCAACACATGAGAGCTCATTGTCTTCGTACTATGTTTTCTTGGTAGGTTACACTCTACCATCCTAGAATACATTTTGCTTATGTCAACAGTCAAACTACGCTTGGCTCACGGTGGGCCAAGTGATGCCCTAGAAGAAGTCACCACATTTCCAAATGTGTGATCTCCATACGATGCATAAACTACACAGAAAGACTACATGCACCATGACCAAAGGACAGGAAGTACGGATATACCACACCAGATTCCGGTTTGTGGTTACCAGGAAACCGAGGAAACAGCTATTGCAAACTAAAGTTGTCCCCGGCCAAGCAGGGGAATTCAAAACCAATGGACAATGCACTGGCCTGAGAACATATAGATAAAACAATTTTTAAAAATACACATAAACACATTGGTTCAAGTGTGCGTTATTGAAAAAGACATCTTTTGTTCAACTAGCAAGCAATCGTGCGCTACAGATTGCTGCTAGAATCCATGTTTGAAGCCAGTCTCCACAACATCTATCACTAGCGCTATTGGAAAATGTTTATTTACCTCAGTAAGAAGGTAAGATTACAGCGAATGACTTGATGCATAGTTTTGAAAAAACCCGAATCTAATCTAATTAAGCGTGTTAGTGAAAATTATTGTTTTCTCAGTTATTTTATTTCTTGCTACCGCTAACTTGCTAATATTAGCTAAGTATTAGCAGTGTACTTGGATAACCAGCTAGTAAAAAGGCGTAATGCATATCTCTTTCAGATATCCTTTATGTCCATAAAATCTATTAAACAACGTTAGTTGTTTAACACATTACCATTATCGCTATAGTTCGCCAATTTCTGATTTCAGCGTAGATGGGTCATTTATAAAAAAATAACCATCTGATAGAGCTTCATCCTGAAAACTAAGATTTGTAACATTAATTGTTCGATGACATTTGCTTATCGTGTCAAGTCAGTGAGTTTTCAGATTTGGATTGGAGTGAAATTGCATTTGTGTAAACTACTAATTGACCCTTTTGCAGATTGCGATCCCTAACAACATAAAGCTTAAATGCGTTTCCTGGAATAAGGACCAAGGATTCATAGCATGTGGTGGGGAGGACGGGCTTCTCAAAGTCCTGAAGCTGGACACGCAAACAGGTAACTGGGCGTTGCTAGGGATTCATTAGCTTTGCTGTAACACACTCCCTGAAATTAAACCCGCTATTTTACACAACGCTTTTGATCCAAAAAAATAAATAAATAAATTAGTAACGTGTTTTTGATCCACAGATTAGTAAATTATTTTACAGTTATTTTACATGACTTTTTCAGTTTTGGCTACTGTCTAAACACATTCTGATGGAGAAACACTGGCTTCTCTTCTCATGTGACAGCCCCTGCCTTTTGATAACCACATGTTGCATGTGCAGTCAAGCCCGTTTGATCCAGACTTATAATGAACAGGCATTGCAGAGTTACAACAAAGTTTGGATGTCCATACGTTCCAGAAACTCCTAATTGCGGTCCAAGGGGCCCCCGTCCTGGGTGTTTAGGCTGCAGAACAATGGTGACAGGAGCTGAGTGGCACTGCTCTCTGCGCAGAGAGCTCTGACCCAAGCAGCTTAGAGGACTTTGATTCACACGTGTTGCCCCTTATTAAATATCTTAGTCCCAGCTGATTGCCCATGGATAGAGAGCATGGGGTGGTCTAAGTAAGACATTTTAATGGCTGGTGCTGGATGAGGGTGAGACTATTGTACTGCTGTTGTAGAGGTTACACACCAGTGGCCTGGTGAAATTGTTTATGCTACTGAATGTTGATACATTACAGTTATATGTTGCAGAAGCACATGTCTCATTCATTGGTAAAACTTATGGAACAATTTTCATGCAGCAGTTTTCTCATGACGTTGTACTGCCTGGTATTTAGTTGTCTGTCTGTAAATACTGTAGCTAAATACAGGTGAGTCAGTAAATAACGTGTGAAATCACATGTAGCCAAAAATATTGTTCAAATAACAACAAGGTAACTGACACACACCCTAAAATCACAGTGTTCATGACTGTTTTTGTCTGCAGATTCTTAGGTATGTGAAAATCTATGGCCCTTCCCTGGCAGATTGTACATACTACTGAAGGTTGCTTGTGTCTGGTTGCTTTTTATAGATGATGCTAAACTCAAAGGACTTGCAGCACCTAGTAACCTGTCTATGAACCAGACACTTGAAGGCCACAGTGGTAAGTTAGCTTGCTGAATGTATTTACAATAGAGTGGGAAGTTAGCTTGCTGTATGCACGGTAGAGCAGTAACTTAGCATACCATATGTGTATAGTGGTAAGTTAGCATGCTGTATGTGCATGTACAGTAAAGCATTAAGTTAGCATGCTGTATGTGTATGTACAGTAAAGCATTAAGTTAGCATGCTGTATGTGTATGTACAGTAAAGCATTAAGTTAGCATGCTGTATGTGCATGTACAGTAAAGCATTAAGTTAGCATGCTGTATGTGTATGTACAGTAAAGCATTAAGTTAGCATGCTGTATGTGTATGTACAGTAAAGCATTAAGTTAGCATGCTGTATGTGCATGTACAGTAAAGCATTAAGTTAGCATGCTGTATGTGCATGTACAGTAAAGCATTAAGTTAGCATGCTGTATGTGTATGTACAGTAAAGCATTAAGTTAGCATGCTGTATGTGCATGTACAGTAAAGCATTAAGTTAGCGTGCTGTATGTGTATGTACAGTAAAGCATTAAGTTAGCATGCTGTATGTGTATGTACAGTAAAGCATTAAGTTAGCATGCTGTATGTGTATGTACAGTAAAGCATTAAGTTAGCGTGCTGTATGTGTATGTACAGTAAAGCATTAAGTTAGCGTGCTGTATGTGTATGTACAGTAAAGCATTAAGTTAGCATGCTGTATGTGTATGTACAGTAAAGCATTAAGTTAGCATGCTGTCTGTGTATGTACAGTAAAGCATTAAGTTAGCGTGCTGTATGTGTATGTACAGTAAAGCATTAAGTTAGCATGCTGTATGTGTATGTACAGTAAAGCATTAAGTTAGCATGCTGTCTGTGTATGTACAGTAAAGCATTAAGTTAGCATGCTGTATGTGTATGTACAGTAAAGCATTAAGTTAGCATGCTGTATGTGTATGTACAGTAAAGCATTAAGTTAGCATGCTGTCTGTGTATGTACAGTAAAGCATTAAGTTAGCATGCTGTCTGTGTCATGTATGCAGGGGCTGTCCAGGTTGTGACGTGGAATGAGCAGTATCAGAAACTCACCACCAGTGACCAGAATGGCCTCATCATCGTCTGGATGCTCTACAAAGGTGCTGAGGGGAAAGAAGTAGAAAAAAGATTATTTCCTAATGGTGACTGGCTACAACAGCAGTTGAATCAATGTAGAATCCCTCATTGAAATTGTTAGGTTTTTTTTTAAGCTAGCGTAATCTATAATGCCCATTTTTGTATCATATTAGTTCATACAAAGTGTCCTAATATTTTCTTGTAAATTATATTAGTGTTATAATGTGTAATAAGCAGTCAATAAGCAGTCACTACCAGGCAGGTCATTGTGATGGCTTTCAGAGGGTTGCATTTGCAATTGCATGCTATCAGAGGCTCTTCTGGTAATAAAGAACCATGTGATTGGTCCACTAAGGCTCTTGGTACGAGGAGATGATCAACAACAGGAACAAGTCGGTAGTGAGAAGCATGAGCTGGAACGCAGACGGCCAGAAGATCTGCATCGTTTATGAGGATGGAGCAGTCATCGTTGGATCGGTGGATGGTGAGTATGCCAGAGGACGGCTCCTCACCTCTGAAATAAAACAATAAACAAGCCACAATTACTTCAGATACAGTATGCTAGTGTGCATTTTTTATTGTATACAATTGTCTATGTCAGGAGGTAGACTTTGTAATTGACTTTGATTTGCATGCATTTTTACATCTAGCAGATGTATTTAATGCAGGTGGTTTAACATTATTTCATCATACTGTTGGAATGTAGATGCATGTCTAAAAACATCCTCTACAAAATAAGTAAAAGCAGAAAGCCTGTTTGTGCCTGTTTGTGCCTCGTAGGTAACAGGATCTGGGGCAAGGAGCTCAAAGGAATTCAGCTGGCACATGTTGCCTGGTCACCTGACAGCAAGATACTCCTCTTTGGAATGGCCAATGGAGAAATCCACATATATGACAACCAGGGGAATTTCATTGTAAGGCCTGATTTTTGCATACCTAATGAAGAATAATTATATAACATAAGAGCCATTAAAGAGCAGGCTGCTTACAGCAGCAGACCGTTGGGTTAAGCTTGTTGTATTACCTCCTTATCCTGAGGGATTGAGCTTTTTCTTTCTACTTTGGAGTGATATCATACAGAGCTCCACGATGCCCAAGCCCATTGCGCTCTTGTGCGTGGTATGTTTTGTTACAGATGAAGATGACCGTGAGCTGTCTGGTCAATGTCACGGGGGTTATCAGTATTGCTGGAATCCACTGGTACCCAGGAACAGAGGGCTACGTGGAGCCCGAATGCCCTTGTCTGGCAATCTGCTTCGATAATGGAAGGTGTCAGATCATGCGCTATGAGAATGATGAAAGTGAGTGTTGTGATGGCCCATAAATCATTTGAGACAGTCGGCCCTCCCTGAACCCTCACTCACAGCGCTGTCCCCCTCCTCCTTTTTGTGTGTCTTGGTGTCTGTCAGGCCTCTAACAGCCCTTGTGTAATAATAATAATAATAATAATAATCATCGTCTTCATCATCATCATAAAATTTCCCTGTCCTCCAGCTTTTGATTGCACACTTGTTGAACATATGTAATACTTATCCTAATGATTAATGAATGTTAATTATGGTGTATAGTGCTTTGATGATGGATGACTGCATTGGTGGTTAGCACAAGGTGGAGCATGCTGTGTTTTTGCTGTGTTGGCAGACCCGGTCCTCATAGACACTGGCATGAACGTGGCCAGTATCCAGTGGAACCAGAGCGGCAGTGTTCTGGCAGTGGCTGGCTCCCAGAGGGCCATATCCATGGACAAGGACGTTAACGTGGTGCAGTTCTACACCCCCTTTGGAGAGGTAGGGAACTGAAGACAGGGTCTCCCGGTGCTCTGTCTATGGGACCCTTTGCATTGGCAATAGGTGGCTAATGTATCTCACTTTTCACAAAAGAAATTAAATGCACCATGTTAAAAGGGAGATATTTGGGAGTGTAAAAAGAAAAATATAGAATCAGGATGAGACATTCCATGCCTCCTCCAGAGGGAGAGGGTGGATGATGCAAGAAGGACACCCCCCAAGCAGAGTAATATAAAATCAATCTGTTGTCAAATTTCTGCTCTCATAACACACACATTTTTATCAAACTTGCCCTTTGTCAAACAGTACCCAGCAAAGCATGACCATGGTAGTGTAAATGCTACATAAAATGCTAGCTACTAATGTCAAGCCACATGTTACTTCTTTAAAATGTAAATTAGCCCTATGACATCATCTCAGAGGGACAGTGGTCACAAGTGGATTAATTAATACTGTGGCAAATAGATTGGCTCTGTAACATAGCACAGACCACTAAGATCACAAGCCTTTTGCAGGAATTAGAGCAAATTGAGCTGGATTAAGGCATTCTGTTAGCTAACTTGTACTGCAATGTAATTGACTGTAATGTTGTGTAATGTAATTAGGTGGTAATTATGCATAGGGCAGCTTTGTGTCACACAAAAGTCCCTCTGTTTCTGTTCCATTCTCCGTTCATTCCCTTGTTCTTTTTGTCAAAGCATCTGCGGACCTTGAAGGTTCCTGGGAAACAGATGACAGCGGTGTCCTGGGAAGGCGGAGGACTGAGAATCGGCCTGGCTGTAGACTCCTTCATTTATTTTGCCAACATTCGTCCAGATTATAAGGTACGGGACAATGAGTGTCAGCATGAAATATGTTTTTCTTTGCCAAATCCAGGAAATTCAAGTCCGGAAAAAACTTTTGGAGCTACTGTGCGAGTAGCACAAAACTTCACTAAAGAGCGTAATCCTCTTTGTATGTCAAGTCATGACCTGGATTGAACTTTGCACCAGCACGGACATTAGTTTTTATTGGTTGGATTTAATCTGCAAACATCTCACTAGTGACTGCCATGCACGTAGTAAACGTTTCAATGCGCACACCTCTCAGTATACAGCTGAGATTTACTTTGGACATCCCAGTGCTTGTCCATAAATGGGATAATGCAGGTTTAAGTACAAAAATTGTAGGTGTCAACATATCGCCCCTCTCAGAGCTCTGTTTAAAGAGCTAAGATGACTGAAATCTCAATTTTATTCTTAAGGGAATAATGCACTTCCAAAATACTCTTTGCACCAAAAAGTATCCCTCCAAGAACATAATCTTGATGTAAATTTGATATCAATTTACATTGTTAAATGAAAATAAGACTTCATCCATTTGATTGCTATCAACGCTATTTCATGTGTCAATTCACCGTAGTAACAGTGTGGATCATTGGCACTGCTGGTCAGTGGAATGGAGCCTGTTCTCCTCTGTTTTCTGCCACCACTGCAGAGATCGCAGGCGAACGTGGAAGACTGTTTGTAAAAAAAAAAAAAAAAAAAAAAAAGTTACCACTCTTTTTTTTTTTTTTTTTTTTTTTTAAAGGAGTTTTCCAGTCTTTTCGATCAGTTCCACTCTTGCAAAAAAATTGTCAGTGAGGATGCATCACTTTGATTCTGCATGATTGCTTTGTGTTAACTGTGTATTCGGTTTATCATGGAGCCACCTTTGAGTAAACTATATTGCTGTTCGCTTGTGCTAAATTATTGTGGGGGAATAGAGCAGTGCTGACAGCATATTACTGAGAGCTTTTTTTGGCAGTCCTACATATGGACATTCTGGGATCCTCAGAATGGTGGACAACGTGCATGCCCGTACACAGATAAATAGCTGTGGTGAAATCACGCTGTCTCTCTCTGTCTCTCTTGCAGTGGGGGTACTGCTCTAACACAGTGGTTTATGCTTACACACGGCCCGACCGCCTGGAGTACTGTGTTGTCTTCTGGGACACCAAGAACAACGAGAAGCATGTGAAGTACGTCAGAAGCCTCCTGTCCATCACCACCTGTGGGGACTTCTGTATCCTAGCAACCAAGGCAGATGACTCACACCCCCAGGTAAACACTTAGGGACCCCGAAACAGTTTATAAGCCATACATGTACACAGACTAACAAATAAACTCTACGTGTTCTCAATGCTACCCTGAATTATTTGTGATTTAACTTAACCTGGAAAAGTGTGCAAGCTCTGCTTGATGTAGAAAAGAAGCAGCACCTAACCGCTTGTTTTTCGGGGGAAGGAAAGTGTTTATCTGCACGTTCAGTATTGACAGCAGAGATTGTAGCAATGAGCACAGTTTGTGGACAATCCAGATTCGGTGGAAAAAAGGAATAAGAGTAAAATAAGACCAGTTGCTGTGAGGTGGTCTCCAGAGCTAATGTGTCTCTCGATGTGTCCGTGTGTTTGTGCCTCTGAATTTAACACATGGCTGCACAGGAGGACTCTGAGGGGGACACAGTAATCGCCACGGTAAACCACTCCCCCTGACACTGCCCTGACTGTGCTCTGTGCTTGTGTGTGCTTCACCATATCTGTTGTTGTAGTGATTCAAAATTCAGACAATGTATCTGTTGTTTTTTTTTTTCATTTTAATGTTTTGTGGAGGTACTTCTGGAATCAACCTGTGTTTTTTTTTTTTTATACATCAAGAGGCACTGGAAATCTGAATTATACAGATTTAGACAAAATAGGTTTGAATGCATTACAAAGTCTGATTCTGCAATTTGGGAAGCTCAGTTGTAATTTTAGGACTTCACCAAAACTGCGTTAGCCTCCAGGTAATTTTAGAGTTGCTTATTGCCATGCTTTGACCAGAGGGTTTGCTGTTACACAATGAGGCAGGGAATACCCAGCAGGCCAAAACCAGCGCACCCTGGGCCGAGCCTTGACTAATTAAGCAACCGAACCGGGCCAAGCTATGTCAGTTATGAAAAAAACACAGTTGACGCGATTCAATTCTGGACTGTGGCATGCAGAACAAGTTCTGAATTCTATATGCAATTGGGAATGCTGAAACAGTCCCATACTCTGGCCATTAAAGATGAAAGATGAACTCTTGTGAGTATTGTAGATCTAGATTCGCAAACGGCACTGCATTTCCCATGCCTCCGGATTCATGGTTCAGCAGTTAATGTGTAGCTGTGGTGTTTGTGTCAGTCAGTATTAAAAACAAAGCTGTCACATGACTCCACCGTGCTGTGTGCTCTTTTGCAGTATGTGCTGGTGCTGTGCAACTCTATCGGGACGCCACTGGACTCAAAATACATTGATATTGGTGAGTAAAGCTGGATGGGATGTGTGTATTTAGGTACACGAGCATGGGCGGGCTGCCCCCCTTTTAGAGCACAGACTTAACGATTTCTTTCGGCTAAGACATATTTTTGGAGTGCATCAATTGAAAATCTGCGTTTGCTGTTTTTTAAATTCTCATTATTTTAGTTTCATTTTGTTTTAGCTTAGGTGCAGATGGCCCTATTCAGCGTTTTTCCAAAGCTCAACCCCTGCCCCCCCCACCCATGACAGCAGAAAGACAAACACCATTAGCGGTAGCCTGTGTTTGGGTTATGGGTTTTCAAAGGGCCGTTTCGGTCTCGCGTCGCTCGCTCTGTAACAGTCGGCCCTTTCATGGACCTGCGGCAGGACCGAGCCCCTGCTCCAGAGGCATTCTGTAAAATTCCTATAGAGCGTGGTCAGCGTGGTCCGCTGCTCATATCGCGCACCCCGGCCGCCTCTGCCCGATGCGTTTGTAGGCAGAGGAGCCTCATTTCTATGCACTGGACTTGACTGAAATCTCATATATTGGGGAACCTCAACTTGACAAAGTATGAAAAGAAGCACTTTAATTATTTTTACCCCTATATTTTCATATTTCCCTTTGGAATGGTCACTAATTTTTAGATATACACATATCAGGAAAACAGTATTAACAGCAAGTATTTCTTATAAAAAGGATATTTTTCATGGATGGCATTGCTGTCTGCCTGCTGGGGGATTTCAGCGTTTCAGTGTCATTAAAGGGTATTGCGAAACCCACTGATCCAGAACTTTCCTCCGGCACTGAGCATACATTCCGTCTCCCTGCCCTCTGTGTTTACCCCAAGAGCATCAGAGCGTTCTATCCTCTCCATCTGACGACGGTTGTCCTCCCCCTCCTAAACCCCCCACCCCCACCCCTGGTGGCTTCCACAGACCCGCTGTTCGTTACCATGACGAGGACCCACGTGATCGCTGCGTCCAAGGAGGCCTTTTACACCTGGCAGTACCGCGTGGCCAAGAAGCTGACCGCCCTGGAGATCAACCAGGTGGCCAAGACCAGGAAGGAGGGCAGGGAGAGGTGAGTGAGAGGGTTTGTGGGTGTGGCTGGGTGAGGGGCGGGGCCTGGGGGCGGGGCAGAGGCTGTCTCACGTCTCCGTGACTCATCAGTCACCAGCAGAGGTGGGGAGGTCACCGATCTTCTTGTTCCTGCAGCAGTTATTCAGCACGTCTTCACTTTCCTGTGTGTGTGAATTTATGATACCCATCCCAAAAAACCCCAAAGCCCTTTGTTATTGGCCTGCCACATTTTTATGAATGTTTTTCTCTGAACTCTTACTTGTGTGTGTAGGTATTCACACATCGGTGGGTAACTCATGTGTTTGAGAGTGCCATAATGACAGAAGGAGTAATGTTCTGCACACTGCAAACTTGCAGTGAATCCCATTTTAGAGCATTTCTGATGACAGCCACCTGACTAAAAGCACAGTGTTAATAAATGTGTGAGCCGTTGCAAGTTTCCACTGTATGAGAGTGTTGTAGGATTGCATTAACCATCACTTTTGTGGGTTTCACACTCTGGAGCCTGCTACAGATCTGAGGTCACCAGAATCTCGGAGAATGCACTTATGCATTGACTCCACACATCTGTGTGTGCCATTGTGTGTGACATTTCACAACTGTGTTAGTATTGTTCATTTTTCAAAATATTTTAAGATGGAAAATATCATATATTGATATTGGCATCTTAACAATTATTGGTGCCTCCCTGTTTGTAGTTTGTACTGGGTGTCTCTGTGTCTCCTTCACTCTCTGTTGCATTAGTCATCACTGCTTACGCTGCATGTGTATTTATTTAATATTAGTCCCAGATAGCTGAGGACAGTGAGAGGTGCTGTATCAATTTGTCAGAGGTGAATGTGCTGACATGGAAACATAAGGAAACCAGACTGTTCCCTGCCCGGAAACGAGCCAACCCTCAGGTGGTCCTGAATACGATTGCCAAGCTGTCCTGGAAAGTTTACCAGCCTGTCTCTTTCTGTTTCTCTCCCTTTCTCATTTTATCACTTTCGTTTAGTTTTTTCCATTTAAAATGCTTCTTTGGATTGCCATGTTTTACAACACATGTCACCAAAGCTTACAGGAACATTTTTTTTTCAGAGCAATTGGACAATTTCCAAAATTAACAATGATAAAAATATCAACACAACATCAGCAATTGTAAGGTGACAGCAAGGGATGCTCATAGTAGGTAATTACTGTAAAATCTATTACAATTAAATATTTGCCTCTTTCTCCCACTGTCTGTCGGTCTCTCCCTCTCTCTCTAGGGTTTACCATGTTGATGACACTCCATCTGGAGCGAATGAGGGAACACTGGACTTTGGCAAAGCCTTCACTGTGAGTAGAATGTCAAAGAAAAACCTTTTGACAAAAGCTTTGCTGGTTCCTGGCCCCCGGGGGCCTGTTTCTGAGAGTCAGCGAAGGGACAGGAAGTAGCTTGGATAAGGTCTCAAGTGTCAGCGCAGATTTCTGAGTCCTGGTGCAAGAAGCGGTGGTCTGGCAGGCGGCTACGAGGGCAAAGCGCTAAGTGTTTCCTTTTCGCCTTTGTGTTCATGTGGCTGGATAAACACCTCGGTGACGGAGGCCTGGAGGGCCTCAGACTCGGCCGTTGTATTAATGAATGTAGTTTTGGAGTTAACAGGAGTGTGCAACCTGAGTGCAAGTTTCTGGTAATACACTGCAACCTTCCTCTAACAACAAGTTCAGACATTCAGAGCGCCCTGTCCACACTGAGTTTTCCCTGAAAGGCTGTCATTCACACGGGCATAAAGCCCTCTTATGTTACTGTGAACATCTTCATTGATTTGATTGATAGCTGTTTTCTGTGTGCAGTACACAAAGGTGTCCAGCCATAGTTCACGCATACAACATGTAAGAAAAAAAAAAAAAAACAACAGAATCGTAACATAAAGCCAAACATTTTCATGGACAGTCAAAAGTCAAACATATATGTTCTTTTGCCTTCTCAAGGTTTTTTAAATTTGCCAAATGTTCCCTCTTAATTTTCAGTCATCATCTAGCCAGATCATCATGGTTATTTATCTGTTCGTTTTAGGCCACCAGAGATCCTATCTGCTGCATTACAGCAACAGACAAGACACTCATTGTGGTATGTATTTATTCATATTTGTCACAATACCTTATACTGTGCTGTCTGAGATTTCAGTTTTTTAACCAAGAATTGTTGGCAGATGATTATGCAATTATCTTTCACTGTGGTCTGATAAGTCTTACTGGCGGTCTTGGTTGGCTGTTGTTTAAGTGACAGTAGAGCAGATGTGTGACCGTATAGTTTGTATTTGTGCTAATACTAAGTATGGAATTTTCTGTGCTTGTGTGTGTGTGTGTGTGTGTGTGTGCGTGTGTGTGTGGGTGATGGTCTCCACAGGGCAGAGAGTCTGGCAGCATTCAGCGGTACAGTCTCCCTAACATCGGACTGGTGCAGAAGTACTCCCTGAACCACAGGGCCTACCAGCTGTCACTCAACTGCAACTCCAGGTTAGCACTGAGCGCTCTGCATTCCCTGCATTCTGATGAGTCTGCAGAAACCACACAGTCCATTAATAAATTACTCAGCTCAGTGATCAGCAGGATCTGTATACTCTGTGGTATTGCTTGCTTATTTTTAATGACAGCTACAGAAGTTCTAATGTGATATTAGATATTAAAAATATTTTAATGAGTATGTGGGGTTATTTAATTAAATTTGACTGAATGGCAACCACGTGTAAATGCAAAATAGACATTTAGTTCCATTTTTAAGGTAAAAAAAATAAATAATTCAATGCATATGCTTAAACTGCATCAAACAAATGCACATAAATAGACACATACGTACATAAACTCCTCTGCCCTTTTTCTCCAGTCGCCTGGCCATTATAGACATCACTGGGGTCCTGACGTTCTTTGACCTGGAGCCCCGGGCGGTGGGGGACTCCACGGGGGACCAGGCGGCGGCGGGGGATCCCCTAAAGTTCGAGCGGAAGGACGTTTGGGACATGCAGTGGGCCAATGACAACCCCGACCTGTTTGCCATGATGGAGAAGACCAGGATGTACGTGTTCCGGAACCTGGACCCGGAGGTGAGAGACTCAGACAGAGAGGCCCCACGTCCAAGCTCAAACACCGCTGTGTACTTTCCCATCCGGCCTGCAGGTTCTAACACACGTCACATGTAACACTCCACCTCACACTGCAAATAAGCCTTCAGAAGCTCCTTCCCCTCCGTGAGTGTGCTGGGACCTCGGTAACTAGGTCAGTGTATAGCCATTTTATATTGTATATAGTGCTGAGGTTATAAAATTAAAAATATATATCCGTTTCCTTTTTACTAGGCCCACTTCATTTATTTATCCTGACATTTTCAGCTATACATCACATTCTTGAGTTTGAAAATAGTATGGCACAAAGGTCCATGTGTGAAAATGGATGTGTCTGAATGTATTTAAGTCATAAAGTCCATTTTCAGACTTCTTAAAAAAAAATTCCCAAATGCCAGGACATATGATTGAACATATGTTACATATGTCATGTAGCTATTGTGTTTATAAAGTTACTGAGCAGATGAGTTTGTGTTACTTTTCAAACTAGTTCCGTGAACTCCCACTTCACCACTTCCAGTATTTATTTCAGTTTACCACATGGAATTTTGCCTCTGAATAACAGTGCATATGTTTGATGCAGTACAGTCTCTCTCTTGCAACTCAGAACAAGTTCTTTTTTTTCATCTCTGTATTTAGATTGTCAATCATGCCAACCTCTCTTGTCTATTAGGAGCCGATCCAGACATCTGGATATATATGCAACTTTGAAGACCTGGAAATAAAGTCTGTCCTCCTGGATGAAATTTTAAAGGTATTGATGTAGGGTGCCAGCTCTGTATATCGGTTGTTGCAGTTGTAGTTCTTGCTGTAAATAGTTTTTTTTAAATGTAATATTTTAAGGATCTAGAGTAATATTTGAGTCATTTTGTAAAACAGTTACTGAAATGTTATTGTGATTTCATTTACTCTTGATACGTCTTCTAAATTTATTTGTGTAATGTGTGTTATTGTTTACCCCTTTTAAAAGAGCCCATATACTGAAGACAAATATCTGTCTAATTTGGTGGAATAGTCACACTTTCTGAGTTTGTATTTGAGTGTCATATTTGTTTTCTGGTCTCATTTTTCAGGAAGCCTGTGTTTCACATTCTTAAACTTCATGTGTAAACGAACAACATTATTGTTGTACAGATTTTTGCAGCAGCTGACTCACTGCGGGCATCACTAAACTGGTTTCTGTTTGGTTCCATGTCTTCCCAGGATCCTGAGCGGCCGAATAAAGATTACCTGATCAACTTTGAGATCCGCTCACTTAGAGACAGCCGTGCGCTCATCGAGAAAGTGGGCATCGAGGACGCATCTCAGTTCATCGAAGACAATCCTCACCCTAGACTCTGGTAAACGCACTCCACCGACTGCACAAGCAGTCATTATTCTCGTATAATTATTCACATATTGAAATCCTAATCATATATAAAATATCTGACATGAACTTAAACTTTGTTCATTAGTTTATCCCTAGAAAGAAAGAAACCTTTAATGGTCCTCCAGAAGTCAGAGGCCTGGCAGTACTTTCTTTTGCAAACTTTTTTTACATGCCTCAATTTACACTGAATTTCAGATATGCACTCAACAATTTGTCCGTGATCATTGAACTCCCTGTCAACATAGATCAGGCCGTTAGAGGCCTCTTAAGGGCAATTTCAAGGTATAGCATTCATTCTGCTTCATGTGGTTTTTATGTTCTATCACCAGATGTAAGACCCTGCAGTAGGCTGTACCCTACATATAAGCTTTCAGTGGCAATACATGGCCTTGCCATGCAGATGAATGAACAGATAGCACCATTCAGCTGGTCATGCTGTGAGCCTGACCACCCACAGGAGCCCAACTGCAAAGAGTAGGAGGTCACAGACCTATTTGTTGAAACTCACAGTCAGCGAGGAGGTGGGAAGTCAGTGAACGGCACAGGTTTATGGTCTGTGCGGTGACGATAACGAAGGCGATGACGACGTCAACGATTACCTATGTCAGAAAAAGTAGACGTCAAACCCAACTTCCAGGACTTCCCATGCGTCACCGATGGACATGGATCAAAGAACCTTTAAGTTCAAAATCTATATCTCATCAGGAGAATGTCAAATACACATGCCATTTTAGAACTTGCACCTTGTAAGTGTTAGTCTGCTATATGAGGAACAGTGATAGACATACATATGATAGAAAAAAAGATTTAGGACATTGAACAGGCCCCGATCTTCTTTACTTGTAATTGAAGCCGCTCTTGAGTGAGATCCGTAGCTGGCAGGCAGGATGGACAATTTACTGCACTGTTTTGGAAGCGCGGGAATGATTGATGTCTGTTCCGGGTGGGCTGAAACTGGATTTGAGCCCCCTGTGTCAATTCTCACAGCCCACAACGGAATTTGGGACTTTCTCGAAGCATCACATGTCCATCCTTCAGCATTGAAGGCAACATTTGAGGAGGAGAAAAAGGGCCTTTAGAATTTTTTAAAAACGTGCAAAATGGATGAGAAGCGATGACCCTGGCGCTCCGGAGGGCGCCCGCTTCACGTGCACATCGCACATGCTCTCTGTGTCCGAGACGGATTCGCCAAAGATAAATAACCCAGAGATATATGAGGGCAGAAAATGGCTGGGTTCGGTAATAAGGTGCCGATAATTCCTTCAGGCATAATCTATCACGCTAAAATGTTTAACCTTGCGGAGCACCCCTGGAATTTCACACCGACAAGATAATGTGGGTTCCTTTTTCAAGAGTGTTGACCTGAATGCTAATGTACTGCACATGATGTTCTATTCAATAGTCTTCAGAAAAACATGGAAAGGAACATAAAATATAGAAGGAACTATCTGAAAGATGGCACATTTTGTGTGATATTTAAAAATACAAATGTTGCAAAATGACTGATTTGAATATCTGTGATATTGATGGCTGTGCCAGTTGAATGCCGTGTTTTGACGGGTCTCGGTGTTGGAGCAAGAGGAATGCAGACATGTTCAGACCCGGTCACGCACAGTGAGTGAAGGGGTCATAGGTCAGGAATCCCGGTCATCCACACGTCCCCCTGTTCCCTTTGAATGTTTCCACACCTCAGAGTTTACAAAAGTCCCATAAAGCAACAGTAACCAGCCCCTGGTCACGCTCACCCTCCAGTTTCCCTGCAGTCTAGAGTGGGTTGTTTCTTGGTCGGAGGTCATATTCAGTTGACTGTCAGAAGTAAACCTGCTCTTCCTTACTGTGATCTGTGAATATATGTGTCTGGTCCATGCTTCCAGTGAGTAGAATTCATGAATAGACATTCCATCTTTGTGTGTCAATCCCTTTGGCCTGCAAGCTCGTTCCCATTGAGGCCCTAATGTACCCCATCTAAAAAAAAAAAAAAACATCCAACATGGTCAAAAGCATAGCCTGCTTCATATTTAGCACAAGCAATGACTGGACTGGTCAAAGTTAGGGACCTTATGTGTGAGTAATGGAAAATGTGCCTCTCCTCTTGAAGAGCTCAAGACAATTTCCTTGTTCACTTCATCAGTAACTTGTTCTCTAACTTAAGAACATGGAAATACATAATTATAATGGGCTATTCAGCGCTTCAGTGGGTTATTTACATACAGTCTGGAGAGTGTCCAGCACTGTGTCAAACCTGGACTTGAACACTTCAAGAGACTGCTTCTACTACATAACCTGGCAAGTTGTCACAAACATTTACAACTCTGGAAGAAAATCCTTCCTACTATCAGTATGGAATTTGTTATTAACTGATTCCCTAATTCCTTCTATGCACCCTTCTCTTGCTAATGGAATTCAGCTTAAAAACCATTCGTAATTAAATGGTTTTAATGCAATTAATTTAACACAGTTAAATACACCCCTAAATCTGCTTTTGCTGAGACTGAATAGATTACAAGTTCTCTTGTAACTTTTAAGTGTGTGGAACCGACCTTTGTACCTTTTTAAGAGCCTCTACACCTTTCTTATACTGTGGTTCCCTGAACTGTGCACAGTACAAATCTGGTCAGACTAAAGAATTGTATAACAATAATATGACCTCTTTAATTTGAGTGAGGATAAGCAGCTTCTGCAGCAATACTCCTTTAATGGACAGGGCTTGCCAAGCTGTTATAGCCATAGAGTCCGTTCAGTTGATGGTCCTGTTTACAAGTGAAACATTTACTGTGATGAGGGCTGTGGTGATTGCAGGTGTGGTAAATGCTATGAACTAAATAGTGCAGACTGTATTGGTTGCAACATGCATTGAGGTCCATTAAGGTGTTTCATTTTGCACACATGTTCTTTGTGGGGCCCATTTACAAAGGAGACTTTGTGTTGGGCAGCCAGACCAAAGTAGTGGCCAGAGGTGATGTTTTCACACTCTGGTTTATAGTGCCAGGATTTTTACATGTCTGCTTGGGGTTTTACTCTCACCGCTAGCGTTAGCTGCTCTGTAATGTTGGTACTTCTGCATGTGTTTCAGGTAGATGATTTTCCACCCCCATCTCCCTTCTCCCCCTTCCCCAGGCGCCTGCTGGCGGAAGCTGCCCTGCAGAAGCTGGATCTGAAGACAGCGGAGCAGGCCTTCGTGCGCTGTAAGGACTATCAGGGCATTGAGTTTGTGAAGCGGCTGGGGAACCTGCAGAGCGAGGCCATGAAGCAGGCCGAGGTGGCGGCGTACTTCGGCCGCTTCGAGGAGGCCGAGAGGATGTACCTGGACATGGACCGGAGGTGAACCATCACACCTGCCCATACCATCTACCTATAACACATTGTATTGTCTGCACACATGCACCTATATAAACACACACGCAAATAAACACATACACAAGGATCACACATACAGTACATAATCATTTAAGATATATATGCTGTTCTTAAGAAGCAACGCTTGCCTTATATAGTACATACATTGTTTCATACCAATCAAAAGAACATCAGGCAGTCACCTCCATCCAAAACATTTAAAAATCTCATCTGTTCCTGACTGGGGTGTCATCCGTACTTTGTGGTGGGGAGTGAGGAATTTCAGAAAGTCCTGACAATTTAAGTGGATTTTGAAGAGGAAGAGGAGGCCAGAGAATTAGCACCTCACCCCAGTCGGTTGGTCTATGTTATGGCCTGGCTGAGACTGAGGCCCTGTCTGAGCTGTGACAGTCACATTGACCCCTGCTGGTCTGTGTGTACACGCTCTGTGGTGTGACAGTCACAGTGACCCCTGCTGGTCTGTGTGTGACACACAGTGACCTGTGCTGTGACAGTCACAGTGACCCCTGCTGGTCTGTGTGTACACACTCTGTGCTGTGACAGTCACAGTGACCCCTGCTGGTCTGTGTGTACACACTCTGTGCTGTGACAGTCACAGTGACCCCTGCTGGTCTGTGTGTACACGCTCTGTGCTGTGACAGTCACAGTGACCCCTGCTGGTCCGTGTGTACACGCTCTGTGCTGTGACAGTCACAGTGACCCCTGCTGGTCTGTGTGTACACGCTCTGTGCTGTGACAGTCACAGTGACCCCTGCTGGTCTGTGTGTACACACTCTGTGCTGTGACAGTCACAGTGACCCCTGCTGGTCTGTGTGTACACACTCTGTGCTGTGACAGTCACAGTGACCCACGCTGCCTCTCTGCAGGGATCTGGCCATCAGCCTGCGCATTAAACTGGGGGACTGGTTCCGCGTGCTGCAGCTGCTGAAGACGGGTTCGGGGGACTGTGACGACGCTCTGCTGGAGCAGGCCTACAACGCCATCGGGGACTACTTCGCCGACAGACAGAAATGGTTTGTGCTCACGCCCAAGTAAATCACCAAAACACCAGAGGTGTTATTTTGCCAATAATTATAATTAAATTTGTCTCATTTGCATGCATTTAAAATCTCGGCAATTGGAGCAGAGATAATTTGTCAACCAGAAAAAATTGTGCCTGCTCATCCTTTAGATTTTAACTCTGACTTAAACACTTAATTAGTGTGAAGCCAAAGATAATGCTAATACTAATGCTAAGTTTTCTGATGTTCATACAGTTCAACAATTCAAATTTGCATGCACTGGAAAGAGTTTGATATTAGCATTACTGCATGTAGTTTCTTATGATGCACCCTTATTCAGGGGTACCTTAATGGCTTCCCAGTTAGCAGAAGATTACAGGCCCATTCTTGTACAATGGCAGTATAATGGGCTACCTGTCGGCAGTTACTGAATACACATGGCCCAATTCTGGCCCAGTCAGCTCAGTGTGGGACACAGCTGTATCATCACCCTGTACCACCATTATTTGACATGTGAGCCACAAGAGGTTTCGTATTTGGGCTGAAAGTTACATAATACCCATGTTAGGGCTTCTTCTCTGTGGTAATGTGAAAGTTGCGTGAGGTGAGCGCTGAGCTGCTGTGCTTGGGGCTCCAGGGTCAACGCTGTGCAGTACTACCTCCAGGGCCGCAACCAGGAGAGGCTGGCAGAGTGCTACTACATGCTGGAGGATTATGATGGACTGGAGAGACTGGCCAACTCCCTTCCAGAGAACCACAAGCTGCTCCCGGTGAGGCTCAGTCTTATTCTTATCTATTAGCTTTCCACAAGCCCTTATCCCACACTACCTACACTACACACATTTTATGTACTATCCATTTATACATCTGGACATTTTTTTTTAAAAATCCAAATGAGTATATAATGCTTCCTGTGGGATTTGAACCTGCAACCTTTGACTTGGAAAAGCAGTTTCTCAGCCATTATTCCACACTGTTGCCCCTTTGCCATGACCTCAGCAGCCTGGAAGACAGTGATGGAAAAAACACTCTCAATGCAGGCCTTACTGGAGCAGGGGAGGGCTGTATCTCTTCAGGGTTTCAAGCCCTGCTCTTAATTATTTGATCAGCCCAATCATTTCTGTGATCTGACAGCTTAGCATGTGTTGATTAGCTTATTAGGGACAGCCAAAGGCTGTTCTGGTGTCCATGCATGAAACCTTTTACTGTGATCTACTCTATAAGTAGTTTGTCTATGCACCTAATTAACGAATTTAGCCAAGTTAATTGGTAGAAATGACTATCTAAATTCACACAGTCCCTCTAGGCATGGAGTTTCCCACCTCTCGTACTTGAGGCAAATGAATGAACTAGTTAATGAACTAGACTTCAGTCAACACTCTAGCAAGTCCTGGATTGTTTACAGGGAGTGTTCTTCCCACAGGGTCTGGTGACATGTTTTTGACCTCACATTGAGCCTCTTCATTAAATCTGTCTGCACGCGCTTAGTCTGACACCACAAGGTTCCGGGTTCCTGTTTGGGGCGGCCAGGCCCAATAACTGGCCTTTCTCTTTAACCACGAAGCAGACAGGAGTGCATTCGCACTTGCGTCCGTCCACATGTGTGGGCGCTACTCATGTGTGTGAAAAAATAACATCGGGAGGCGGGGAATACGGAGCATGACGCACTAATCATGCATGCTTGGTGAAAACAGCAGTGTTGCCATAACACCATCTGCCAATCAGTTTGACTTCTGTGCCTGTTTTTCTCGTATGCATGTCTGTTCTGTCCGGTCGCGTGGGCTGCAGGATATCGGTCAGATGTTCGTCACTGTCGGCATGTGTGACCAGACGGTGAATGCGTACCTGAAGTGCAATCAGCCCAAGGCTGCAGTTGATGCTTGTGTGCACCTGAACCAGGTGAGTCCCTGCAAATGGAGTGTTGAAGGGAGGCGTTAATTATAGGAAACAAAACCGTTTTCTGAGCCAATGCAATGAGCTGTTTAATTCCATCCAATTAACGCCTTAATTGGTTCCATTACTCATTCAGAGTACATGCATGTAACTGTGTTAAAGCACTGAATGTAATCAATGGTTCTCATTTAGACACCCCAGTTAGCTCATTTCATTTTATATGCTTTATGTGTCATCCTATAAGACTAATTAGGCAAGTAATTAATGTAATTATCTAATGAACACAGATGTTCGAGTGAATAACAGCATACACATGGTACAGGGTTCGACACAACTGCTACAGAGTATGGATAGAGTGTAGCAGTACATAATTAGAGACCCTTGGGGTTTTGAGGACCAGGGTTGGCATGGTTGGAAGTGTTCCACAACCTGATGGTCGATGACTTGCTTAATGAAAGAGTACATTTTATGTCTCCTACCCCAGATTAAAATACAGCTTGTCATATTCGAAAAAGATGTCAAAAAACAACTGCAGGAGAACTAACTGGTGTCAGGAATGTGTGAATGTGATTGTTAAGTGTAAGGTGTACAGCAGACCACTGTGTTCCTCGTGTGTGTTTTATTTCTTAACCCACTCCATCCTCTCTTGCGGCCAACAATTTTGAAACCCCTGCTGTAGATAGTGGGTGAAATGGGAAGCCTGAGATGAATGACTTATCGTGTTATCAAACAGAAGAAATTAAATGTTCATTTAGTTTATATACCTGTTCATTTTCACCCTCTGTCTGTTCAGAGCTAGAGAGAGCCCCTCTCTGCTTCGGTCTGTTTCCTGTGTCTTTGTAGCACTCAGTCCATGTGATGGAATCACTGTGAGGGAGCATGTTCATCTCCGTCAGCGTCGATTAAAGGAAATTACCCTCTTCTCATGGTTCTTACTTCCCCTAAGGCAACCCCTCACAAGCCATCCACTTTATCATTTCCTCTGGTTGCTGTGGTTACCGGATGCCCCCTTGCTGTGATGATGTTGCGTTGCTCGGGAAACACATGACTGTGGCTCCATAGCACGCTGATCAATGCGTTAATAATTGTACTTCTCCCCAATCAAGTTGGTTATATTTAAATCTGCAGGTGGACAGGCTGTGCATATGCAAGGGGTTGCCATCTGTTAGCAGTGGACTAGGCTGTTTAGCGGTTTTAATAACCGTCTGTTTAGCAGTTTGATATTTTTGAAAAACAAATTTGTCACAGATTTTCTGCACTTGTAGTTGGTGCTTTGAGCTCATCTCCCTTCCTTGCAGTAGAGAAATAAGAAGGGTTCGTTTTAAATTGTATGCCTGTGGTAGATGAGGTATTCAATATCTTGAGGCCATGTTTGCTTGTTGTGTTCTTCTGCACAGTGGAATAAGGCAGTTGAACTGGCAAAAAACCACAACATGAAAGAGATTGGGTCCCTGTTAGCCAAGTATGCTTCCCACCTGCTGGAGAAGAACAAGACCCTGGAAGCAGTGGAGCTGTACAGGAAGGCACATCACTTCCTGGATGCAGCCAAACTCATGTTCAAGGTACTGTTTCCTTAAAATGTGAAAACATTTCCACTGTTGGTTGCAGAGAGTCAATTTGAAGTCCTTGCATAGATGTTGAAACAGCTGAGGAAAGCTCTTAGTGTTCTCAAATAGATATGTGAAAGTACAGGCTTAATGTTAGAACAATGAGCAATGGCATTAATGGAAGGGAAACTGCCCGTATTTGCAGATTGCTGATGAAGAAGCCATGAAGAGGACCAAGCCGCTGCGGGTGAAGAAGCTGTACGTGCTTGCCGCCCTGCTGGTGGAGAGCTACCATGACCAGGTCAAGAGTTCCCAGCAGAACAAGGCCAAGGGCAAGAAGTCTGAGGTAACAGCCCTCCACTGCCAACTATAGTATAATGTGAACCCCACATGTTAGCTAGTGGACCATGAAAAAAATATACAAGGCTTTTATTTAATTAAAAAACAAATATGTGTGAGATGTAAACTGCGAGAAGACTCTCTAATTTCTCCCTACTCTGATTATGAGGATGTATCAGAGTGCTGATGGCAATGCTTTTCTCTGATCAGGCTGGTTATATTTAAAACTGCAGGCCTACAACCTAACCAGCTTTGGAAGTGTCAGTCTGTCAGTCTGTGTGATGTTTAACAGCTTTCCGCAGGCCCTTTACGCGGTGTTGAAGTGTGGATTTGTGATCTTGTCATCCTTTGTAACACCAAACAAATAACAAGATGGTACATATCTTCGTTGGTTTGATTCACTAAAAAAGTATACAAGTGACCTTTTCTATTAAAAGATAACCATCTGATGTTGATAGCTGGAGACTGGCTGAGGCAGAGGAAAACAGGCTACACTGCAATAGCATCCTGATCAGTGTATAACACTGGTGCTTTTCTTAAATCATTTTAAAGGCACTGTTTGCTTCTTTGTAAAATAAATATTGCATTTATATAAGTAGCTCTTATTCAGAGTGTTTACAAAACTGTAAACTCAGTACCAAGTTATCAGCTGATAGTAGTCTTCATTGTATAAACCTAAAACATAATATTAAGCGCCAATGCCGGGGTAGGGCCATCTCTGTGCTGGAAAAGTGAATTTTATACCAGTTCCTAATATAACTTTTACTGCAGCTCTCTAAATAGATAAAGGTATTGTATGCCTTGATTTGGATATTTGAGATTCTGCAGATGGAATAGTGGAATATTTTAACGGAAATAATGTTTCAGGGTATACATTATTCAGCCCTGCCTATCAGTTTGCTATGCAGCTGTATCAAACAGAACTCCAACAACAGACTGTCTGTAATAAGCTCATAGTGAATTTGGTTGTTGAGGCAAGCAAACCCCTGAGGTATTGGAGGTTTTCTGGTATCAGAGATGAGCTGGATGAAGACCGGGGTGTATAACTCCACTTTACTCCACTGCTCAGGCCACGTCTGCACTGGAGGGGCTGCTGGAGGAAGACGCCTCCACCACGCACAGCCGCATCGTGGACAGCGCCTGGCGCGGGGCAGAGGCCTACCACTTCTTCCTGCTGGCGCAGAGGCAGCTGTATGACGGATACGTGGATGCAGCCATGCGGACAGGTACAGAGTGCTCTCAGAGGGCGTAAGCCTTGTTAAGGTGCTGCAGCGCACCACTGTTACCGCAGCGTGTCTACATCACCTCAGCACTGTGCTCTCCATAGAACCACAACACACTGCTGTCTCTACATCACCTCAACACTGTGCTCTCCATAGAACCTCAACACACTGCTGTCTCTACATCACCTCAACACTGTGCTCTCCATAGAACCTCGACTCACTGCTGTCTCTACATCACCTCAACACCGTGCTGTCTATAGAACCTCAGCTCAGAATGTGAACACTGTGCTCTCCAACTTCAGGACTCTGCTGTCTCTACAGAACCTCAACACTGTGCTGTCTATAGAACCTCAGCTCAGAATGTGAACACTGTGCTCTCCAACCTCAGGACTCTGCTGTCTCTACAGAACTTTAACACGGTGCTCAATATAGAATCTCAGCTCTCTGCTGTCTCTACAGAACCTCAGCACAGTGCTCTTTGGAGAACCTCCCCAACTGCAGTTTGAATGAGTCTTTTATGACGATCCTGTATTTTGTAGATCATTATTGAGTTTGAGCCTTGCAGACCAGAGACTGAGAAAGGAAACAGATATACCTTATTCTCTCGGGCTGTCTGTTGGAAATGGCCTGTGTAGTTGATGGGCATTGATAATCGGAGGTCTCATGGGGTGAAGAGGTCAGTGCGCAGTACAGTGTAAACGCAAAGCCACGTGTGATGGACAAGACTTCTGAGCGGGAGGTCTGGGACTCTGGGGTCAAAGGGCATGCGTAAGCCTTAAAGATGCATGACATGCTGTCATTCCTTTGAAATTATTTCTTACACCCAGGCCTTACCATTTAAAGAGGAAATCCTGTCAAAATCAATAACTTAATATGTTTAATGACATAGATATGGATAAAATTGTACATGTACTTGTGCTATGCTGGGAAATCTTTGTCATGAGTTCTGAAGCTTAATCTATTATCCATTTGACTCACTTTGTGAAATACTCTGATCTGTCAGAAAAGTTTATCCCTTATATATTTTTCTCTTAATAGATAATATTAACAGTGATACCCTGTAAGAAGTAAAACTGAAGGTCATAACTGTAAAAGATGGTGTTGTTACAGTAGCTGTGACTATGTTACCGCAGCAGTGTGGGGTATAGGTCAGGCTCTAGACAGTAGTTTGTAGTTTTGAATCCCGGGTCGCCTGAGGTTTTTTATCAGCCTAAGTCTGTATACAAGAGACTCAGACGCTGTAAGGTGCAAATACCGAGCATTGACTGCTACCCATGATCAAAAAATGTATTTAATAATGAATAATGCTCCCTGGAATATTAATGCTAGTCTCATTTGTCTATGGGACTTTAGTTTGCTCCAGCGAACGCGTACCCCATTTCACCTCTTGAGAAGAGTGTATTTATACACTCATACCCTGAGCTCACCTTGCGGAGCTGAATAATAAACTGAGGAGAAATGCAGAGCGCTGTTTTAAACTCACAGGAGTGTTCCCTCTATGGCGGGAGAAGGAACACCCAGGACGAGTAGGCCGAGACGAGACGCCTTACGTAAACACGGGTCAGACGGACCACCTGTGTGTCTGTGAATATTTACTCTGTCTCTGAGTGTAAGCACAATCCACTGAACTCCATTACAGCGTCTTTAACAGGACACGAGCACAGGTACCTGGACCCTCACTCGAATGTGGTTTGGCCGGATCTAACCTCATGCGTTACTGAGAAAGACTTCCAAAATAGTCATAGAATTATTGTTACACTGAGTGAGTGATGCATTGGTTTGTTGATTGATTCATCACCTCTGTTGTTAATAACTTGGATGTTTACATTTTGCTTATTAATTAGTTAGGCTATACGGTTGATTTATTGGTAACGGACTTAATACTTTTTTTTTAATGAAAACTTAATTGATGGAGTAATTGAGTTGTTTATTTACTGATTGGTCCTGCAATTGATTGGTTGGTTAGCTGATTGAGTGACTGATTAGCTGATTGGTTGATTGAATGATGGACAGGCTGACTTGGTTGTTTGACTGACAGCTCTTCACCTGAGGGACTATGAGGACATCATTCCAGCGGTGGAGATCTACTCCCTGCTGGCCGTCTGCTCCTCAGCCAACAGGGCCTTCGGCACCTGCTCCCGGGCCTTCATCAAGCTAGAGTCCCTGGAGAGTCTGAACGCCGAGCAGCGGCAGCACTACGAGGACCTGGCCCTGGAGATCTTCACCAAGCACAGCCCCAAGGACAACAGGAAGTCTGAGCTGGACAGCGTCCCCGAGGGGTATGCCACTCCTTTCCTATTGGTCAGCGGGCTTATGGCTGAGGGGGTTTGACAGAATGGGGTGTGAGAGGTTCACTTTCCTTTATAGGGCAGTCTGAGTACTTCATAAATAGACTGACCATGAATTATGTAAGTATTCCTAAAAACAGCAGAGTCCGTTCTTATGTGAGAACGGGCGGTGTATGTGAAGGCCTTTGTTTTAGGCCAGCACTAAAACATCTGATTCAACCAATCATGGTCTTCAAAAAACAGCTAGATAAGTTGAGAAAGCAGGGCTGTTACTTAAGTCTGCTCCTACACCGGCCCTGCTTGGGAAAGTGTGGAGTCTGGTCTATTCCACGAGATGGTCTTGTTAATTTTAAGCCCATTGACAGCTGCAGTGTGTGGTAATTACAATGGCAAAGACTGTTCCCCCAACAACGGTTCATGCCCCAGACAGTCATTTCCTTTGGCAATGGATGTGTAAATGATTTCACTCAAGGCTGGTGAAGAACATCTTACAGAGTGGCAAAATCTGTGTTTGCAAACGTTCAGAGTATTTACTGTGTAATCTGATTAACCTGTCAAATGTCTGGGTATGTCAAAGTAACCAGAACTCACTACAGCACTGGAGATGACTGTCTCAGCCCCAACGTACTTTTCGTAACAATTTTCTTCAGTGTGACTATCTTGTGTGATAGATCTAAACCCTGTCTCATTAGTCTTGTAAACTGCACTTAACCCTGTTTCATGGTTTTTAACTCCATTAAATCCTGTTTCATAGGTCATTTAAAGCACCATTTAACAGACTTGTGACACAGGGTTTCCTGTGGTGTGAAGGATGTTTAGGCCTTGCCTGATACTGTTGTGGGTTTGATGTTGTGTGAGAGATATGTGTGCGCAGGTTGTGTTCAGTATGAAAGCTGTGCACATTGGGATAGCTGTGTGTACTTCCTGTTCGCTGCAGGGGTGAGGGGAAGCTGCCCACCTGCATTGTGACGGGACGGACCATCTCTGAGTACCAGTTCTGGATGTGCAACGTTTGCAAGCACTGCGCCCTGGAGCAGGAGATCAGCAACCACAACTTCTGCCCGCTCTGCCACAGTTCGCTGGCATAAGGACTCCTGACCCCTCTGCCCGCTCTGCCACAGTTCTCTGGCATAAGGACTCCTGACCCCTCTGCTAACTGTGTCACAGTTCTCTGGCATAAGGACTCCAGACCCTTCTGTATGCTGCGCTATGGTTCCTGTAGCATAGAGCCCCCAGCCTCTCCTGTACCACAGCTGTGTAGCACAGGGCTCCCAGGACCTTATAGCCCCTGAGTCACAATTATCTGGCACAGGGCACCCAACCCCCTATGCGCTACAGATCTCTGATCCAGGACATTAAATTCCTTCCTGTCACATGACAGTACCCTGACAGGGAGCACCTACTCAGCTGCAGCTAAAGCCCTTTTTACAGGCATAATGTTCATGCCCCATACTGGCGCTGTGTTACTCACATTCATTTATGTCATATTTTTTAAGCCTAGCATTGCAAAGCAGTGTACCTGGTTATGTTGCACTTTTGTTTACTCTCTTCTTTTTTAAAACAAAATTTCATATCTTGTGAGTTTTATACTGTAGATGTACTGTATTATTTGATGTTTCCATTGCTACTTTCTTACATTGTAAACAGGTAGAGCGTCTAATCTGTAAAGCTATATACACCTTAATCAAAGTGTTAATCAAGGACAATGCATTCCAGTAGACATGGGTAGAACACTGATGGCCATTTTCTGAATGTATTTTTGTATATGGAAGAGAGGGAAGGTCATCCTCCATTGTAAGTTTTTCATGTTATTTCTTAGTTTTGTAAATGTGTAATAAAAACAAAATATATATGAACAAGAGTATTTCTGAGTACTGTATGCTTTTTTAGTCAAACAGCATGTGTCAAAAGAAAACAGAAAAAGACTACACTGCTAAAACTGAATACCCACACAACACCACTGTGCATAAACATGTTTGTTGTTTTACATAGATGAGTAATGTAACAGTGACTAAATTCCACATTTAGACCATGTGCATTTGGGCATTGTTGCCGCCTGTCTGTTGGTTTAACTGTGGCTATGAATGTGATAACGAACAGTTATCTCAGTTCTATGGTTCAATCTCTTTACCAGTTATGCACAAAAATGACAAAGTGACAAATGAAAGGCAAACACTTTGCCTTTTATCGAGTGAACTAGGCACAGGTTTTCACATTTGAATTAGTATTTATCACCTTCTGCTTCACCAACTGGAATTTTCTACAATTCACTCAATGCGTGGTGGAAAAACACAGTGGAAAAATTCAGCATTATCACATGCTGCTGCATGTTGCCATGTGATGCTTGGGCCTTGTAATTGTTGTAGCAGCTATATTTTTTTAGTATAAGTGAGATTAAATCTAGACTTTCTACATGACAGATACTCCTGCTACCATCATTACTACCTCTCTATCAGATAACCTGCACAACACTGCCATCTAAAGAGATAGAAACTGTTGCACAGGGAAAGATATTCAGTGTGCTCTACACGTATTTGTTGATGATAATCGGGATGGTTGGTCAGTTTTCTCAGTTGTAAGAAATGAAACGCTTGTGACCTTTTCAGGCCCAGACATCCTATTGGTGCTCACACATATCTGTGGGTGTGTCTGATTGGCTTAGAGCCAATCATTTTTATTTGCATAAAATCATTAACCAGGGCAGGTATACTGACAGGACAAACATACTTGGTAGAATACTTTTTATAATTATTCAATCAATGTATTTTTAGTAAACTGTATTATGAAATCAGATTTACAGACTAAGGGGTCAGTTTGTATACAAAAGCACCTGTAAAACTGTTACTATGGGCAAAAAACATCTCAGGTAATCTATCTAACGTTCAAAATACAGATGAAGAAAATTTGTGGATACATACATTATAAGATATATTGTGTTACAGAATACAAAAGTAAATGGTATTTGAATCAAGAGGTAATACGATGTCTGTTATGACAGTGATTTTATGTGACACTTAGGCAAATCTCTTACTCCTGGCAGATCTCCACTTTCCTGGTTCACTGTAAACAAAGTTCAATATCCCTTCCAAAGATGCAAAAGTCCTCATTTAAATATGGTTGTTAACAGCTGTAGTACATTATGACCCTTAGCTGATCGCCTGCAGAGAGTGAAATGATAAAATGTGCAAATACTACACGGACAATAATACCCCTTATTTAGCTTTTTAGTAGATAATCCCCTAAATATACCAGGAAAGCACTGAAAGAAATGTTAAAATTCAAGTTCTTTCCTGCAGCTGTAGGTGGTGCTGTTGGTTTAACTTCAGTAATTGACTAATAGTTTTTGAGGAAGTACTCCATTTGTGTTCTTTCTCTTGGTCTGCAGGAATTACCAGTGGACAAGGAGTAAATTGCATTTTTTGAAGCCAGGGATAAGAGTGTATCTTCTTGTGTGAGATACACTTGTTTTCCTTTAAAATCACTTTATGACAAAGGACTTTATTTTGGCTGAGGAGTGAGGGGAGAAAAGCAGCTTTTTGGGAAGGTTTTACTGTAGGATTGAATGGCAAAATTAATAAATACCCTCCTGGCAGTCCAGATCTGTTCTAATGAGATGTCACTTATGTCAAAGTACCTCTTATTAATTGTGCTGTCTTAACTGATTCTGGGAAACAAGCATAGCAACCACACTCTGCAGTTCTTAATCCCAATATCCTTTTGTAAATAATATAAAGATGTAATGTTTTTTCCATTTGAAATCTATTCTTTTTTTTGCCCAGCACTTGTACGCGATAGCTTTTGATGTCTGAATGTATGCTCTTTTGTTATGATTCCAGAATAATGCCAGGAACGAAGGTGAGATTACACAGTTTTAACATTTGAGAACACAGGATTTTACCGCTCTGTAAGATGTTCTACACCAGCCCTGGAGAGACTTAAATCATTTAAAAATCACCCAGTGCCAAAGGAAATAACAGTCTGGGGCATGAAGCGTTGTTAGGGAAACAGTCTTCACCATTGTAATTACCACACACTGTGGCTCTGTCGCTGGGTTTAACATTAAAAAGACGAAACTGTGCTTCTGAGAACTCTATGAGCAAGAGATGTACATAATTCTCTCAATTTTTGAATTTGACCTTTTAAGGAATACATTATCATGATTTTTTTTCAGGAAATATTGAGACTGCTTTTGACTTAAAGACTCTCCTGTACCATTCCATTCCCCAACCCATTTCAGCAGACATTTCAGTGAAAGATGCACATATATTACAAATGTGACATGGCTATTCTGTTAACAAAAGTACTGAGCAAATGAAAATGCATTCATTTCCCAGCTAATTCTGCGAACTTCTGTGCCATCATTCTATGGTTCTGTTTTATGAGGACTCATTTAGACAAATCAGGAAGTACGTAGCTGGTGAGGGAATGGACCTTTAAACACTTGATCACGATAACACGCCATAACCTCATGAATACACTTACATGTTCTCCTCACACACGCAACAAACAAATGTACTTCCATTATATGTCCAGCAGATGGCGTTAGAAATCGAACATAAACTGACGCCGCGTGGTGCGCACCTCGGCACAAGTTCCCTGATGGGCTTGCAGTATATATTGCATTACATTATTCATGCACTCAGTATATGCTAATTTTGGTGCTGCTCACCAAGCTTACACTTTTACATATCTTAAGTTTACACAGCAGGGATTTTTTTTATGAGGCAATTCATCTGAAGCACCATGCTCAAAGGCACAACAACGGGTGACCATGAAAAAGCGGTTTTGAGGAAAAGCACTGCACTTGCAGTAGTGCACACTACAACATGAAAAGTATGGAGTGAAAAGTAAAGGATAATACTTGATAGCATTACATTACCTGAATATGTAATAAATAACATCGTTACTGCTGCCTGCCAATTAACGAGCTGGACCAATTCTCCCTCTCCTGTTTTAGCAGTGTACTTTGTTGTATTATTTAGCACTTGTATTGTTATTTGGTTTTATCCTGTTTTCACCGCCCCTTATCAATTACATGAAGAACCGTGCACAATGGCTCAAGAGGGCGCTTACACATACTAAATCAACTAGTAAAGAAAGTTAACGGAAGTAACGGATTACCCTCGCTCCCGCAAAATAATGAAACATTTTAAATGATGCGTGAAATACTTGATAAGACGTCACACTACGTTGTAACTTGCCTGCTCATGTTTTATTTCGGTTTTGCTCATGACCGAGTTTTATCGTCATTTCCCCTGGATATTATGACTCTCATAAGTAATGTCATGCCGTGGCTTCGCATAACGCGCTGCAATCTTGGATAAGATATCACAGCATGGCTCAGTTGCATTATATGGGGCACAATAATTAGGCTACTGAAAATAACTTAACTTTCCATCAATTCTCGTTACGGGGAGGTCTGTATCCCTGACCGTTGTAATGCTGTCACGTTGGTGATTTTGTTACCCTCGGGGGAGCTTTGCCGTAAGTTCTGTCCTTTTACTCCCTGTGGACACTCACGCCCAATAGAATCAAAGAGCGATTTGCCGCCCCGGAGAAACAGGAGGGAGAGTATACAAGCCAATGACCATGGACCACTGACGCAAGGAGACTGCCTGCGGGCAATCGGGCAGCCCACTCCTGCCCGACGCACTCCGTTGGAGCATCCTAACTCAAAACAGCATGCAGCCGGACAAGGAGAGACCACGACGGGCGCGACCGCAGTCGTGTCAGTACTGTTGAATAAGTTTGTGAACATGGGACTCTTCGTTTCTTCAGTTCTATTTATCAGAAAGAAGGACTCGAACAGAAACAGGTACAGTGACCGGGATTATTAGTTGCTTTGTTTGTTTTGTTTTAATTTATTACAGTTTGACTTGATCATTATTTTTGTTGAATTGAAAGCGGTAACTTTTGTGTTCGATGCTGAGAAATTGGCGTTTTCAACTTAAAACGCTTGCTTTAGGAAAGTTGATTATTACATGTTTATTGTATATCAGGAAAACGTAATACGTAATTGCATGTGCAGCCTCCCAAGTTCTCACAACGAATTGAAATAGCATATTATCACTGTGGTATTTGGCACATACATTGTATAAGCTTTACCACATGGAAACTGGAAATTTGTGCTTATATGAAATCATTACTACAATTCCACAGATGCAGTGGAAGTATTGAAATATTATATGCAAATACTTCAAACCAGTTCCTGATTTTAACATCTCTGTCACCCTGCGTTAGCTTATTTGAAGAGATTATCTCAATTTCAAACGAAAAGAAAAGTTTTGTCAGGTGTGGTGAATGCTTGCCTGCTTTGATAATGACTGTATAGCGTGACCTAAGATTAATTTTCGTACTGGCACAGGGTAAATTCACGCCGTTGATTTGACCTGTCATTCAGCATCGTTTTGCTGTGCATTGATCTAAAAGCTGGCTTTAATAACTAATAATTTTCAGCCTGTTCTAAACGATGCACGTACAAAGTGAAAGTCTAGCACAGTTGCTGTCCCGTCACCTTTTCCGTATACAGTGAATATTATCATCATGTTTATTACTTTTGGTCAGCGTGCAAGGTTCTACCTTAGTTGTTGTGAAATATGATAAGTCCTCAATGATAACAGTCACGGATGTGGAACCAGAATTTTTTCTGTAAGCTTTACAAATGCAGATCAGACATGTTGGTACTAGTAAAAATTTGTATTCAATCTTGTAAAAAAAATCTTTAAACGAGTACAAAATGGAACATTTGTCAATTTGTTAGTTCTTGAATGAGTCTTAGATATTGCAGAGGATGATTATGTTGTCATCTGTGTGACATTTGTAAACCAATATCACCGGTGTGAATTCAGAGCATTAAGTATGGTGTAGAGAGTACTGGAAACAAGCCGCAGGAAGGCTACCTTTTGCACTACGAGAGATACACAAAAAAATAAATAAACGTGTTTCCATGTCTTAGGTGATGGAGTCTTAGGCTCTGCTCGGACCCGAGCAGACAGCGGAACAGTCCAGTCCTCTCTATGAGACAGCCGCACCATGGTCTATGGACAGATCCTCCACAGGAGAGACACAGAGGAGGGTTTCCTCAACCTGAACGTGGGGGGGTTCAAGCAGAGGGTGGAGCACAGCACCCTGCTCCGCTTCCCCCAGACCAGGCTGGGCCGTCTGCTGAGCTGCCGCTCGGAGGAGGCCATCCTGGAGCTCTGCGACGACTACAGCGTGGCTGACCAGGAGTACTACTTCGACAGGAACCCCCGCTTCTTCCGCTACGTCCTCAACTTCTACCACACGGGCAAGATCCACCTGATGGAGGAGCTGTGCATCTTCTCCTTCAGCCAGGAGATCGAGTACTGGGGCATCAAGGAGCTCTACCTGGACTCCTGCTGCAGCAATAAGTTCCAGGAGCAGAAGGAATACGCGGAGGACAAGGACTGGGACCGTAGGAGCGATGACCAGCAGCAGCCCAGCTTTGACTCCTCCATCGAGGAGCTGTCCGCCCTGGACAAGGACCTGGAGAAGTTTGAAGGCACATGGTGCTCGGAAATCCGCCGGAGTATTTGGCTACGGCTGGAGAACCCGGGTTACTCCCGATCGGCAAAGCTGATGGCGGTGGCCTCCCTGGGCGTGGTGCTGACCTCCATCGTGGCCATGTGCGTGCACAGCATGCCCGAGTTCCAGCAGGTAGATGCCAACGAGAAGGAGGTGGAGGACCCGGTGCTGGCTGTGTTCGAGACCATCTGCGTGATCTGTTTCTCTGTGGAGTTCATAGTCAGGCTCTCGGTGACCCCTTGCGTGAGGAAGTTCCTGGGGAACCCGCTTAACATCATCGACTTTGTATCCATCATCCCCTTCTACGCCACACTGGCGTTCGAGACCATGGACATGGACGAGGAGGAGAACGAGGACCTGGAGAACGTGGGGAAGGTGGTTCAGATCCTGCGGCTGATGAGGATCTTCCGCATCCTGAAGCTGGCCCGCCACTCGGTGGGCCTTCGCTCCCTGGGCGCCACCCTCCGCCACAGCTACCACGAGGTGGGGCTCCTCCTCCTCTTCCTGTCTGTGGGCATCTCCATCTTCTCCGTCCTCATCTACTTCGTGGAGAGGGAGGAGGAGGAGTCGGAGCTCCAGACCATCCCCGTTGGGTGGTGGTGGGCCACCATCAGCATGACCACGGTGGGCTATGGGGACACTTACCCTGTCACACTAGCCGGGAAGCTGATAGGCACCCTGTGCATCATCTGCGGACTGCTGGTGGTGGCCCTGCCCATCACCATCATCTTCAACAAGTTCTCCAAGTACTACCAGAGGCAGAAGGCAATGGACGTCGACCAATGCAATAACGAAATGAAAAGCCACGATCCCGATCTTCCGTACTTCAACGTCAGGGACCTGTACGCCCACAAGATGCACTCCTTCATCGCCAGCCTGTCCTCGGGGAGCAGCGGGGACAGCGGGGAGGACGACACGGACGCTTCCAGCATCCAGGACATTGAGACCGTTTGCAATACAGGCACACTGGAGAACGGGGGAGCCAAGTGAGCCTGCCGCAGTCCAGGCCGAGGTGGGCCGGGCCGGGCCGGGCGGGTCCTGGGCTTGTTTACTCGGAAGCTCCAGCAGGAACTTACTTACTCAACTTAAAAGCACTTTGTGGTTCTCAGGGCCAGGTTATTGATTTGAGCCGCGTCTCTCAATATCGTCCCTCTTCAGTATTCGCTGCAGCGGTGCACATGCCCAGAGAATGAGTTTATTTTGCATTATTGACAGAAATCTCATCATTTACATTTTTTTTTATTCTGTTGAGGATATTTTCCTGTCGAGGTTTATTTTTTGACTTTATTCCTGGGAGAGGAAGAAAGAGAATGGACCAGTTCCAAAATATTTAGAATGACTGAATTAATTATTGATTCCTTGGAAAAATAATTAAGTATTTATGGTTAGTGCCTGAAAAAAAAGCTCTGAAAGTATTTTATGATATTGAAAACTACAGAAAATGTTTGAATTGATAAAATGGCATGTCAATGCAGTCCCTCCTCTCAACCCTTCACCCTTTGGAAGAGATGGAAGCATGCACAATCCAAGGCCAGGGGCAGAGTACAGACATGATGAGAGAATAAAGTATGGTCTGAAACTGCTACGTATCCGGCTTCTTCATTATCAAATCATTATAAAATATTCATAAGCCATATACTTTTTAAAAATGATTGTATAACACTTGTGTATGTGTCATATGTTTATATTTTACATGGTATTTTTGAAATACAGTGCATATACAACTGTATTATGTAGGCAATAAGGTCCAGAAAACAGTTTTAAGACAAACAGTTTTCATTTTATTTGGAGTGCACATTGGAGAATTTTGAAGCAAACCACAAAAATAATGTATATTTCTCTTGAGAACTTTCCTACATCCCAAATAACTGATATTCAAAACCATTCCTCGCCATTGTCCAAAGATGTGATAGAATATACAATGAAAGTATATCCATCAAACAGTCTTCCTTATTAAAATGTAGATTTTTAGAAATTTCTTCAGTGGTCCTCCTTCTGGTCATTCAGAAAACTTTAACAAATAACTGAAATAAGGTGGATGGTCAGTATGTATTTTATGTTTTGCTAATATAACCCTACGCTAGAATCCCAAATGCATTGCACAGTCTTAACTACATTACATTATGGTTATTCAGCAGATGCCTTTATCCAGAGTGACTACGTTTGAAAAGTTTCGCTGACAAATCAATAATCGTGCTTATAAAAGGGGTCATGTTAAATGTTGCCACTTATCTCATTGATTGCCTAATACGAATATGTCCCTCTCTCCAAGGTAATTGCATACAAAATGTATTTATGCGTGTTTCCTAATTGTACTCATGCATATTGTAATACTTAATTAATAATTGTGTTATTCTCAACCTTTTCTTGTCATGCTTATGTTTCAAACTGAAATAGTTCTTTACGGCTCTTGTTGGAGAACATTAACACAAGTATGTGCGCTGAGATGTCTCTCCTCACAAGTTGTAGTGGTGGTTGGTGATTGTGACCAATCACAGTGAGAGAAATGTGATATCAGCATTCAGAAAAGATTTTGTCAGATTGATAGGAAGCAAAAGGGCAAAGTCTGCAATTGCTGTCTAAATGGCATTAGAGCTTCAATGGTACTGCCTCCTTAGGCTCATAATAGGGGGCTGATAATGGTTGATCTGCCTTTATTTGGAAGAGAGGACTTTCATGAACCATATTGATTTTTCTTACCAATGGAGTACTGCATTAGTGTCACCATTTGCACTACACTGTTAATTCAATTTATGTTTAAGCATACCTGCTTAACCTGCAAAGCAACTTGTTGCCTTCTTATTACTGTTTTATATGTGCTTTTAAATAGGCTTATTATTATTTTAACATAAGTTCATTATCTGAAGGTAGCTGCTTAGCACGGTGGATATCAATTTGTCTGCCATTTGTCTATCTGGACATTGCAACCTTGTTAAATTGGACGCCACATGTAGATCAGAAATAAATGAATGGTTTATGAGAACAGTAAAGTGGCTCAGCACAATTGTGTTGACGGCTCAGTCCTTCCCCAGGTGAGTGGCCGCATTGATTTCGTGTCAGTTGTAAACATTCTGGACTGTGGAGACGTGCTCGCATTTGACGGCACCCTTTCAGCAGGGTTTCAGTTGAAATTGCTACTAATCTCAGCAAATCCCGGCTCATCGGGAGTGTCAGCACTACAGCAGACTGAGACACGCGCTGTTTACAGCAACCCACATTCAGAGGGATCAAAGACATTTCAGTCAAACGGTGAGACAGATGAAACTCTGAGCACCCCTGCTGTAACGAAAGCCTATTCAACTTTGAAGAGTTTAGATGCTGACAATAGTGTTAAAACTGTGAAACATACTAAATACTTTGGGCTAAATACTGGGATTCCTTAAAAATAAACTGAAATATTGAATTGACTTGACAGGAGGAAAAAAAAACAATATGGATGTGATTGTCAGAGAATAAAGCGCAGACAGTGTTGTTATATTCTCTCCGTGTGTAATGATAGATCTGTTGACTAACTTCCTAAGTCCATTCCCAGGAAGTTAACCCAGTGAATTGGCCTGTAAGTATGGCTAATTGACAGACACTGTACCTTTAAATAAAAAAGCGGTTTCTCGCTAAATACATCCAACTAAACTAAACTTTGTATTGAGTGCATTTGTCTCCTTGGAAAACAAAAAACACATCATATTATCTATCTGGCCGAAAAAAAATCTGCCAGTCCAGATATCAGCAAGAGCGATTCTGAGCACAATTCAAAGGGCATCGTAGGGCCTGCTACATGGTGGATCATGATTTTATAATGTTTTCAAGGTTCAAGAGCCTCTTTCCTTTTGTCAACCTGTAGCACTAATTTGTGATGTCAAGGGCCTGTCCTCCCCATATAATGAAAACATACCCCCCCCACCACTTTAATTCAGATTGTATATCTTAAAACTCATTAAGTGAAAAAAAAATATCAGTAATGGGAAAGTCTTAGGCCGAGAACCTGTAATACATCATCCGACCAGGCTTGGACCCAAGGGACCCCTGAGCATGCTGGGTTTTAATACGGACAATTTCTGGAACATCCATTGTTGTTGAACACTTCGTTTTCCTGAAGCTTATTTTAACACAATTCCAATTTTGCCAATTGCTTTTTTTTCTTTTGAATGATTCTTCAGTATGCAGCGACTTGCTGAGTCCCAGTAACCAGTAATCACACTCTCGCCAGTTAACCCCCTCTTGATTTCATCAATGACTCCATAATTTAATCGATTATATGTTGCAACATCATTCTAAAAAATTTAATTGACATATAGCAGAATAATAAATTAAAGCGTTAGTTTGTCAGACCAACCAAAAGTCCTGGGACTTCAATTTGGGACATTTATTCTTCTTGTCATGCACAGATATCTCTGATATACTGTGGCTTACCAGGGTATACGCTCCCTCAAAGCATTAAAATGTCAAACAGCCACTTGTTCACGTGCCATGGAAACCTGAATATTCAGAGTTGCCAATGACAGACCTGCTAATCTAAGCCATTGGCCAGCGGTCAGGGCTGGGAACAGTAGACGCGAGGACACCGGACACGGAGTGGTGAGCTTGAAAAGCGACACTGAATCCATGAGCATCTCGAGCCGATGACTCCTCTTTGGCTCGGCCTGTTCTTGTTTTATATACAGCATATCACTCTTGTATACATGACTGATGACAGGAGAGAAAGCGCCAGTACGAGAGAAAGTCCATCAAGATTGAATCAATGTTGAATCTAATGGCAGCATCACCGTTGGCTGGAGCAGTCCTCTTATGTATGGCCTTTGAGCGCTGACAGCCGCCTCTGGCAACACACCATTTTCCCCTCCCAAGATGACTGCTGGTTTATTAATGGCTTCCTATGAAAGATACTATTATTTCCAATGCTGGTGAGCGGGAGACTCATCGATGGAAGCTCAGCAAGTAACCCTCCGTGTTAATGACCAGCCCCGGAAAGCCATCAATATTCAGCTATGTCTTCATCGCGGCGGGTAAAGGATTTCACCATTAGATTTTTTTTCCCATGGTCAAAGTATGTGCTTTTTAATAGACAGCATGAAGTCATGAGCAAAAGACCCTGCTGGGGAGATCTTGCCAGTAATGGGGAGATCTTGAGTGAGAGAGAGAAAAAAAGTGATGGATAGATAGATACATTTAAAATGTATCTGCCTTTACTCCACTTTCAAATAAATCAAAAAGTTATTAATACCATTCACAGTGATGTTTATACCAGATCAACAAGACAGACAGAGAGAAAGAGAGAGGAAAAGAAGAAGGAAAGGAGGAAGAGAGAAAGAGAAAGAGAGTGAAGAGAGAGAGAGAGAGAGAGAGAGAGAGAGAGGGATAGAGCAAGCATGCTTTAATATTTATTGCCCTTTACTCTCCTTCCAAATGAAATGAAAATGTTGGGGGAAATAGCCTCGATTTACCGGGAACTTGTATTATGAGAATGGGTTATGTTTTTGCGAAATACATCCAATTTTCAGCAAAACAAAAAGAGTTGATGAAGCAGGGAGCAGACCTTTGCCGAGGGGATGCTTGTTTAATGGTGTGGTGTGAAGCACGTACCTGGTATTTAGTTAATTGTGTTTTCAGTTCAGTTCCATCTCGCTGATTTTTTTTTCTCTGTTTTTTTTTCCCCTCTCCCAGTTTTGCTATTCAGATCTGCAGGGGTAGCACACATTTCCCCAGAACAATTGACGCTCCATTCCTGAACAGATCAAGTGTGACATTAGTTCGAGGCCAAGCACCATGTTATGGTGGCTATATATGCCATCCGGCTCAATGGAGTGAGCAGGAACCAGCGCTGCGTACCAAAGAACCATAGCAAATGACATACAGCTTTGTACAGGGTGTCGAGTGCTGGCATCAACTTCTCCAACGTGAATCAATTTGAATTGATTTAGCCTTGACTGAAGTTGTCACAGCTGTCTTAACTCATCACCAGGGGAAAAAATACTGTTTTAATTAATATGATGATTCATAAATTTAGCAACATGACTGACACACGATAAATACTAATGTTGCATATCTATGGAGCTGTAGAGCTGTAAAAAGCCATATGATTTCTGCTCGCTGTTCTTTGTTACTAATTGAAAATGACTTAAAATGAATATATACATCATCATATTATAAAACAAGTGTTTTTTGGGGGTATTTTAATTTTAGACAAAAGAGGATGTTTACAAAAAAATTTACAAAAAAGATGCAACAAGTGTCTTTAGTCGGCACAATTATACTTTGACGTCATAAAGGGTAAATGAATGAATTTATGAATATGTGCTTTGGACAGAAGTGTATTTTCCTGCCAAAGGGACGGGTCAGACTAAAACCGACAGGTTCTTAATGACACCTGCCCCCTCATCCTGCCACCTCATGCATGTGTGCTTAAGAAGATTATTGGTTATTTTTTGCAACACCTTTGTTGGTGAAGTGGTACGATGAGTCAAACCTGCAAAATGAGTCACAGGGTCCTTGGAAAGAGGCCTTCTGATGATCTTAGGGTTAGGATGTCCTCAGGACAGGTCCCAGTCGCTTGCTGATGTTGAGTGAAAGATGGCGAATGACAGTCGTACCTCGATATCGTTTCTGAGCAGCATCACTCATGTTTCAGGACCTCGATGTCTATCCTAGACTAGAGGAGGTGATGTGGCAGAACCATTCGCTGCCTTGAAATTGAAATTATGGCCACTACAGAGCTGGGAATAATGACTTCATTCTCAGAGAGGAGTGGCTGTCACATGGTGAATGGGACGGTGAGAGTGTAATTGAGTACCTGCCAATGTCTGTGCTTTTGCACTACCTGGCAGCAAACGGCTCGTTTCACATTTTAAAACTAATTAGAAAGATGGCAGAGACAGTGATATTTCCCCCTCAGTAATGCCTTTCAAATGGAGAAGATATTCAGTGAAATACCAATGATTTTGCTCTATTCAGTTAGCTGTGAATGGGGTATGTGAAGGGCTTATGTCAACCACAGACAATTTTTTCTCTTTTTCTAATTTAGAGATATAGTTATAACAATGAAAACATTCAGGTTTTTCAGAATTACATGAATGGAAAAAAGTACCACAAGATTGTGTGGCACCAGGAGAGGTGGAGCGAGGAGCAGGCCCCTCCGCTCCTGCCAGTGCGCAGCTGTCAGTGTCTTTGCTCCCTCCCTCAGCCTGGGGAGCCAATGGGAGCTTGGACAGCACTGGTTTGAACAGTGGTCATTTAAAATATATTTTGAATGGAATAGAATAGAATAGAATAGAATGCCTTTTATTGTCATTGCACATAGACTGTACAATGAGATAGAAGAGCTACACCTGGTCAGTGCAAAAAACTCCTGGTCAGTGCAAAAAAAAAAAAAAAAAAACATTTTGTGGTCAGGAGAAATGATAAGGTAGCAGAAGTCAGAGGTGTGAGTTCGCTTGTGATCTTCCACTGTAGAGTGTCCCTTTGGTTGCAGACCTCTAATCTTTAATTCAGCAGGTTAATCACATCTCTTGTTGTGATTTAGTGAAGGGCGAATGCTTTAATATGAAAATCAATATTACCTTCTCTTGAGCCTTAACAGCCAAAATGTAAATCACACTTGTATACCTAAGGGCAGCCACCCTGGTTATTCAACACAAATCACCACTCATTTAAAAAAAGGTTATCTGCATTTACTGTGCATGAATGCAGTTCATAACTGTGCCATATCAGGTGAATAAGAACTAAATTACATGCATGTAAACACCTTTTAAGCAGGCGAGGGGAGTTGTTAAAATGTGATTTAGTATGATATTGCTGACAGACTCTGTTCCTGTGCAGGGGAATTGGAGTTCCTCCAGAACTAACATTCAGACATTGAGTATTCCCAGCACAGACCTCTTACTGTTAAAGCAACGACACTCACAAATGGACTGCAATGTGCCAGCATGGCTCTCTGGATCGCTCTTCAAATTAAGCCCCAAAAAATAGCTCAATTTCCTACCACCAGATATTAAATGATCCCATTTTTGGAACGTTTTACCACGAGGTTTTTTGGACATTTTACCTGATGTTTCTGTATATTCAGATCCCATTTTAGAGCATTTAAATAGATGCGTCTCTAGCCAAACAGATGGCGACAACTTCAATAAGACACAAATTAGCTCCTATTCTTAATTACAGCAGTCATACAACAATAGCAATTCTCTATGACAATTCACATTTGCTCATGGGCTAATGCATGTACAGGAGAGCAGACTGAATGATTGATTGATTGATTGATTGATTGATTGATTGATTGATTGATTGATTGAGGAGGGAATACGATATAATGACAGTCTGGAGCCCTGGCCAGTGAAACCATAGAATGAGGAGGACAGAGGCCGAGATACAGGCATGAAACACAGGTTCATTTTTATACATTCATCATTGATTGATTTAAATAAGTGTCCAAAACACAGACACAATTACAGACATGAGAAGGTTTTATTTATTGTAAAATAAAACAGCCTACCACCTGAGAAACCTCAGGTATCTTTTGACTGAGTCATGCTTGTCTGTAAAGACACAACGTTTTGCTGGACTGTGTCCAGTCATAGTTATAGATTCTTACTGATAGTGAAGTTATTGAATCTTGGCAATGTTTCTGCACTAGAAAATTGATCAGATGAATTTAAAAGTGCAAGCAGGTATATTTGAATTTTTATATATTTAATACTGTTGGCCTTGGCCTTTGAACCAATATTGACAATAAAAATCCATAATATTACATAAACTACAAACATTTTTTGGTATTAAAACATATGGACTGGCTATTGACTGTAGCTTTAGGACCTCAAAATAAAAAGGAGATTGCAGATCCATGCGTAGATCCACGGAAACAGACAAGACAGTGTAGTTTAGGGATTCTTTGCGCTTGCACTCTGCCGTGTGGAAGTACCAGAAACTGGGTCATCCTGAGTGCTGGGTGAGGCCCGTATGGATTTTCCGGAGGTTCAGCGGCAGGAATAGATCGGCATTGTGTCATGTCAAATCAAACAAAAAATTCTCAGACCCAGAGCTGGGGGAAGCTCAGGTCAAATGAATGCCATTAGAGGTACCATCTCTGATCTGCAAACACTTTAAACTCCAAATAATGGCTCTGTGTCTTTTTCACATGGGTGGGTTCCATTTAACAAGGTAAGTAAGTGAGAAAACTTGAAGGAAGGGCAATACTGCGATATATATTATATACTATGATACAATATAATATAGTATAAAATTAGAATTTTTGTTGAAAGATTATAATTATATTCTACAGCAATCTTTTTCTAATAGCAGACAACTTGATGACATCTTCTATTTCACGATTTAATTTCTATGAAAATGTATTTGATTTTTTGTAATGGAACATTTAAATTATGCATATGATGTATCCACACTGAACACTGATGCATCATCACAGCACTAACAGAAAGTTTCCTACGACACAAAGTTCACTTTGAACACAGGGACTGCATAGTCAGAGCTGGAGAGGAGTGTATTCTCTAATAGCTGTGGACCCATATTTCAATAATTATTAGAATAATGCCCATAAATGGAAATTATAAATTAAAAAAGACTCTTAAGGCAGCTAGAAATAATTTGTCCTCATCAAGATTCATAATGAGACATGGATATGCAAGAGTTTCACAGCCTGTAATTGTGTTAAAATCTATAATCACCTTTTCCCTGGCTTCTCTTAGTTTCAGCACATAATGTCGTACAAAGTAATTGACTGTGATTATGCACTTTATTGTATAGATTACATGAAGATCAAAGATTGAACAGACAAAATGATGTGGTAACAACCACACAATTATCACATTTGCTGAAAAATGATTGAATAATGGAGGAAATAATGATTTGTTTTAAAGGATTTCCTGAAGCAAAGGGTAGAGAACTTAGGGTGGGTGTCAAAAAAATGCTCTTGGTTTCTTTAAGGGCATATTTGACTCAAAAAAAAAAAATCACAACAGACTTTACATTACAACACTGTTCAGTGCTTTGGAGATGAGAAGATGTTTTGTCATGTGTTATTTTCCCTCTTAAACAGAATTCCACATACCCTTAAAAGATTAGAATTTTTTGGCAAGATCCTGGCCATGTTCTGCTACAAAACGTAAATGCTCATTTTGAAACGATATGCTGCGCTTTTCTGTTTTGTTTTCACTATCAGTGGAAGTTTCTCTATGCAAGCAAATGCTTATCATGTATAATCTTTCAGATTTGTAGGTGTGCATGTGGCCAAAGCAGTCAACTACACTGTTAACGCACATCACATCATCAGGGTTCTTGAGAAGTGGTTGTGGAATCTAAGGTGAGGAGAAGAAAACCAGCTCACACAATGGTTTACAGTAAGCAAGGATGAACACCACTGTTCAAATCCCCTTCAGTAAAAATGAAGGAAAACAGCAGGTCATGAGAGTGGTCTGAATAGTTGTGTTTCATACCTGTCACAATGTCCTATTACAATATGAAAAAATATTCATATGAGTGTACATTCAAGTCTTTATTATTTCATTGCAGAATTTTTTTAGCCATGATGTTTTGTCTTTTCACTTTAAATCTGGCATGGCCAGTTGTGACTGCAGGCTCGTTTTGAGTTAAAATCATAATGTCCTGCATCAGCTCAAGCTGTGCAATCATTCAAGCTGTGTGCTCCCAGCAGTCCTGAGCCTGCATTTTAAACCGCTGGGAATTTGCTCTGGGCCAGCTGTGAGAATGACTGTACACATTACAGGAGCTCAACTGTGGTCCTCAGAGCCACAGTGTGCTGCTTTTTGTTTTCACATTAAATTTCACAACCGTTTCAAACCCAGAGAACCAGATCATCCAGCTTTTTAATTAGATTAATTAATATTAAATTTAATTTACTTAATTGATGAATTGCAGTCGATTATTTCATCACGAACATCAATATTATGTTAAAAAACAAATGCATATACACCATAAGAAGAACTGCAAGTTATACGTACATCTGAAGTTTGAAAAGCACACCCGTGTGTTTTACCTGAGAGTGACAAAATGATTAGCATTTCTGTTTTATCACGGTATATTGCTGTAACTTCACACAAAGTGACAGCCAGCTCAGCAATAAAATGAAAAATTATATAAAACGAAATGAAAATAAAAATATCAAGGTCCATCTTTCACCTCTCGCCTGCCTGCAGAGCCATGCTGAAATACAGGAGTGAGATCAAGGTAAAAATGCCTCAGGGTTGATGAATTAAGTGCCTAAGAAGTGATTGATTAAGTGACAAAACTTCACGACAGGGCTGGTCTCTGTGCAGACAAAGTTGGTTTTTGGGCTAACCTTAAGGGGAACTTTGCGGATAGCTAAGGAAAGGTGAAGGAAGTTTCACTTTGAAGTACTTGCCACACTCTGTTTTATTTCACTGAAGCGAGAAATTTAAAAAACACTGGAGATCTTGATCAATATTAATTACGTAATGGTAAAAAATAATAACCATTTCCATTCCAAAGTATGCTCATACATAGTGCACATTGGCTGTCTGTCTCTGTTTTGAAAAAAAAAAAAAAACAAAAAAAGATAATCACATTCACAATGTAGTTAGCTTGGTGTTTGAGTGTTAATTAGAATATATACTTATATTATAAACGTATATATTTCTCCTGTGGTCATCTGACTTTGGCATATGTGTGAGGCTCCTCCCCTGGAGAGGCGATGTCACTGATTAATGATGTCAACTGTATGAATGTGTGCATTATATAAATCCGGTGGGGGGGTCTCAGCTATAGGCAGACACACCTGAGGGTCATGTGATATGTTTTTTTTTTTTCTTTTCATGGTTGGCACTTCAGCTCTTGCTGTAACAGCACATGTTTGGTTTTATCCGGTGCCTCCGCACCTCCAACTGAGTTGAGTTTTAGTGTCTTCTTATTGTTCATTTTCTGTAACCTTTTCCACCCAGAAAGTGAAATAGAAGGCAAAGTGAGCTGTCTAGCCTCTCTGAGTACATGCCCTGCTATTGAAACCCCGCCTGGATGGTGCCAATGAATGGACCTGGTGGAACTTTCCGGTTTGGCTTCATTCTCCCTCTGTCATCTTTTCCCTCCTTATAAAATTGTTATGCATACAAGGATGCTGGTCTGACTCACCTGTGTGAGGAGATAATGGCAGGTCTAATGCATTTAAACATTTACAAATGGCCCATGCAATGTAATCTGCTGTAATTGGCTGGGGTCAGCCAAGCTGCTGGCATTGGAGGGAGTGTCTTGATCAGCTCGCTGCCTGACAGATCGGCCCCAATGCTAGAAAGGTGTGGCACATCATTTTATCTGAGGCACAGCTTCTGCATACCATAATTTCATCCAAACTTTTAAGTTTCTTTTGTCTTACCTATATGGATTAACACCCATTTGAGTTCACTCTGAGTTACATCCCAATGCAAAATTTTGGTTTCCAGAACATTTTGCAGGACATTGGGGTAAATGTACCCAACACACAACGGCCTAATACCCTGGATATCCTTGTAACTCTATTTGCCAATGATGATTTCTGTGATTTGTGAGCAATGTTGGACTAATAAAACATCCTTGGTTTTAAGGAAGGTTTTCATTTGTACCCAACCAAAATGGGTGTCTAATCAAAATTGCCCCCAATGCACTGGATATGTTTCTGTGTTAGCTGGGGTGACACTAAACCTGATGAAAGATTGCAGGGTCATAATACAGTGTAAGTACATGGAATGGTATTTCCACGGAAACCGCAGGCCATAATGCTGTCACACATACCTTTGCCACTAGGATGTATGACCCTTGCATACATTCGGTGAGCCACATGATATGGTTCCAGTAACAGAGACACGGTACGCACTTCCTTTATCGCTCTTTCACAAAGTCTACATTTATCTTTCGTGACAGGGCCCTAAAAATGAACCTTCAGGCCAGCTCAGCCATTGCTGTGTCACGGCTATTTAACGGTTGGGGAAACACTTACATTTCAGGTGCTGGCTGGGGTTCTGTGCCCTTCCGATATTAGTCACTGTCCTTGTTAGGAAGAGTACTTTTTGGGCTGTTTTTCTGTGGCCAAACCTATAAAATGATGCTGCTGAACTCAGATTTATGGCTCAGATAAACTGATGTAATCTCATTACTGTTTTATGTAATGGATAGAGACTCAATGTACAGCCATTTGAACAACAGGCAAAATATTTGCTTCCGCGGAAAGGCCCAGCGTAATCAGAAACATTTTTTTTTAATGTCAGTAGGCTGTAAAACTGCAGACATTGGCAGGCTAAGTAAGCTCAGGGCGGTTTATAGTCACTCTTTTCCTTTTGATGTTTCCTCATCAAAGTCTAACATCTAAACTTTCCCTGTGCCCACCCAGGCTTAGAATACAGAATCAGTAGGAGAGAGAGAGAGAGAGAGAGAGAGAGAGAGAGAGAGAGAGAGAGAGAGAGAGAGAGAGAGACCAGCTTTGATCATTAACAGAGATTTATGGATGCCATCATTTTGGAGGGGGGCCTGTTTTTCTGAGAGAGCCATTTCTTTAATAAGGGATCCTGGAGCAACAAGTGCACGGTACTCCCCACTTACCATATTAAGTTTTGATCGGTCGCTCGCAGACACTGACATTTCAAGTGCTTTCCCGATAATCAATGTTGTATTTTACAGCGAGCTACAGTTCTGGACACAAATTAAATAATACTGACGAGTCGACTGTTTTAGAATGCTCCCTTTGTGCTTCGTGACTGAAGCAGGAGAATACAGGAAGGGTAGGGCAACAGATTCGGGGCTTTCAGGACGTAATGTAATGTAGGTTTTATGAGTGTGTGGAGTTAAGATGAGCTGGCTGTCAATCAGTGACTTCAGCAAACCAATTTAAAAACTTTCTCCATACAGAGAAACACAATGATTGGTTCAAGTGTGGCACTTAAAATATCGGATTGCATGTTGTAGCTCTGCCTTATTTTGGTGGGATAACACCAAATTTTTGCATCGATAATGTGAAGTATTGAGAAACGTGTTGTGCAAGGATCTGCTTTTGATTAAACCATTTTAAAAGCTTCATAACCATTCCACCACATGAGTGTTTCTGCATCCTGAAATCTGAAGTGTCAGTTCTGCTGATAAAATGTGGATTAATAGTTTGTTTTGTTTATTAATACATTAAAATTGTACTATGCATTATTTTCCTTCTCTTTTTCTTGCCAACATTGAATAATGAGTAGATCTGGAATGAAGTTAATAGGAAATTTGCAAGGAAGATTTTGAGAAGAGAAATGCTGTAAATTGAATTTAATATATTTAATTAGTTTAAATTACACATGAACAGTTAAAGTATATACCTGAAGAAATGTGTACAATGAAGACTAAATATCACAATACCTTTTAGATATCAAATTTTTAAAAATAGTACACTATAGTTTTCTGATGCTAGTGGTGGAAATTGCTTTGCTTTGCTATAGAATGGATGAATGAATTTAATTACCATCTCTGCCACACCATAGAAAATGTCCTATCAGTGCAGCATAAAAATCAATTCCAACTTTAATTTCTCTCCAAACCAATTATGCTAATAATTTTTTGAGAATTAGGGGATAAAAAACAGAGTGTTTCCAACAATGTATTCTCCACCCAAAGGTAAAAGCTGAAAATGAGCCAGAAGTACTGTGGTCACAGTACACCCACTTCAGAATAGCTTACAGTTGGCTGAATTTTACCGGCGGTGAGTGTGGTACATATCATTATGAGCTCTGGTCATTTCACAATAAAATACATATTAATTGTAGCATTATCACTATATAATAATATCAAATGACCCCTTTCAGGAAGTTGTAAATGAGCTATCAGAGGCAGACTAAACTTTAGGCTTATTCAACTCACCTGTTGTCATCAAAATCTGTCCAAAACTTTGAACAACCTTAACTTCTCCTGAAATGAGTAGAAGGTTTTTTTTTTTCAGTCTGAATAATGACTAGGACTTGATATCTGAGCCTGACAAATTGCACAAGGTTCCAGGGTCCCAGAACTGGAGCAGGGACTTGGAGGACAGTTTGAAATGACTGATTAGATCATGGGGCAGAGTTTCCCTTCTCAGCAAAAACCACACATTCAGAAGGATGTTCTGAAAGGTCATTTGAGTGCAGCGCTATAGTTAATCTGCATCACGGTGCAGAGCAGGGATTTTAAGGGGAGGAAAGACATGGGAAAGCAAGCCTTGTCTTACACAGTTCAATGCAGCAGCAATACCAAATCACACAAAAGCTGGGATTTGATGTGGAAAGTGTCCATGTCAGTTGATAGCAGGACATGGTCAGTCACAGTGTACCATACCCAGTCCCTTGGTGGTGTAGGCTCAGCCTCACAGTGAGTTCACTGTGTTGATAGAGAGCCAGGTTCGATTGCACCAACCAGCAAGTAAGCACTTTGTCTGTGCTGAAGATAAAGGCTGTGGCCTGTTTTATGTAATGTTATGGCTGCAGTAATGATAATGGATTTGAGCTTTAAGTCAGAGGTTTCAGGTTCAATTCCCAAGGAAGTCACCATTTTATCAAGTTACCTAACCTTCATCCAGCTTCCCTCAGAAAATACTCAGCATTAGATGGATAGTGTGCAAAAATGCAAACTTTGTAAGTTTCTGTGGATAAGACCATCTGATAAATGCCCTAAACGGGCTATAATGAATGGAGGTGCCACAGAGACTTCACTGGCATGAGCGATGGGGCTGAAGGGTGTGGAGCTCATTGGTACTGTGTCAGAGGGGATTTTGGCAGGCTGATAGAACAGCATGGCACCAGTAAATTGAGGATGTGCCTTTTTTTTGTCAACAGTTTGTCATTAGTTGATTTGTGAGCGGAGTCTGAGTACACTTGTGGTGACAGACTCCAGTCCTGGAGGGCCACCGTTAATATAGTCTTTTTCGCTAAGTTTCTGTATGCAAGTGATTAATGTACGTAACTAAGGAATCGACACAACTTTAAACATTTGTAAAGCCTTTTTGACTGCTGATTGACATAAAATAATACTCAATATTAACATAACAGTATAACTCCTCCAGTATTTAATGTTGACATGCCTGAACTAAACAGAAAAGACACCTGGAAAGTGAGAGACAGAATTGAATGCAGGTATGACACCATTACAGGATTTGTGTTTGCTATATTAGCATCATGCACATTTTCACAACATCAAAAGACCATTGATATGCTTTGCATAATAACCACCATAGATCCTAGTGATGGCTGTAGCATATGTTTCAAACATTGCTTGACAGGAGGCAGCCTCCTATTATTTAAGTGCCGTGCACCTGCAGGGAATACTGTTTTCCCTCACACTTAATGTTCCTTGCCAGAGATCGCCGGGTACATGTTAATCTCATCTGCAAACACACCATCGGTGGTGCCGAAAATTAAACCGTCACTTTGCGTTATTTATTGGGGACTCTTTTTCTCTCCCCCCGCCCCGTCCATCCACCACATGGTGGATCCACAGCACGGGAGGCAATCAGTAATGAAACAGGGACACAGAAAGGTGGCTTTACTACCTCCGTTCGGTCTCGGTCTCCATTTGCGCTGCCTGTCACTTCCTCCGGAGCGTGCTCTCTGCGTGTGCGTGTCCACTCTTCACTGCGGCCGGACTGAGTGGCCATTTGTGATGATGCAGTCTGCTCTGCACTGGGCTAATGGGCTGTGAAATTAATAAACACTTGCCAGGGGTTCCAGGGACATTCTTAAAGAATATGAGGTCCGGGATGGGGGTGGAGGTGGGGGTGGGGGTTGGGGTGTGGGGGCTGTGATAATGAATGATATAGAATTGATGACTCCATGTTTTCTTGATTGTTGCCGTGGCTACCCTGAGGGAATCTTGCCCTGACAAACACACTGCACCATGACCACTGAGTCCCTAATGAGTCTATATCAGCATCCAAAAACACTGGAGTTTTCCTTTACTTGTTTCCTTTCTTCCTCCTTCACCTGACCTGAATTACAGTGAAGGATGTTCAGCTCCAGGGCCTAAAGGCCACAGTGTCAGCAGGTATACTGCTCCATCAAATTACACAGATTAACTAATCTTCTGTACCAAGGAGGGAAACCAGTTTAAGAAATGAGCCGGTGAAGTGTGTGGTTACAGAAAATAACCACACTTATTGTGGCCCTCAGGACCTGGAGCTGCATACTTCTACTGTAGAACATGGATATGTGAAAGCTACATAGCTGCAACCTCATCTTGTCAATCAATAGTTACTTCAGACCTGTGAAATGACAAAGGGAGGGAGGACAGTGATTTATATACAAGAAAATTCAATCAAATGCCATACTTAATAAACTGTTCCTCATTACTGAAGAAACTCTAGTGAAGAAGTGAACTCCTCAGTGTTTACAGAGGGTTCAGTTTTCCCACTCACTCATATGTATTTTTAAATATGACAGTGTAGTGTACACAGGTGTATATATGTTTATCATTTTTGTGGGTGTTGTTTTGCTCAAATCACAAAAGAACAAAATTAGAAAAATAATTTTTTTATAAACATGTAAGGTGAAATTAAAATAACAAGTTAAACATTCAAAGCTGCTGGAGGCTGGCAATCAACATGGACTCCAGGCTTCTGAAACAGACTATGGCAGGTCAGACAAAGACATCTCAGTACCCTCAGACTGAGTTTCTACGCTTTCCTTTGAGTGAGACAATAGAGAAAAAACCCGCCTCACGTTCCTTCACGGTCCCTCAATTGTTAAACGATAAAGAAAAGCCTCACAAATTAAACCTGCCCCTCGTAATGAATCACTTTAATCAGCGCTCATTCAGCTTTCGATTTACGGCGGGGGAACGCTATCCGCGGCCCCGTCCAGGTTGCGAATGGATGTTAAATATAAGGAAACAGATCTTTGTTATGATGGCGAGAGTGTAAATTAAAAATTACATGGTGACACGTAAAGCATTTCCTCCTGTTATCTATCAGAGATACGCGCAGCAGTGAGGCAGGTGGCTGCCGAGCACAGCCGAGGTTTTCAATCAACCCCGTCACAAGCCATATGCCCCTCTGTTGCTAGAGAGTCATCCTGTTTCCATCCGCAGAGCCACCCTATTTCCATTTTCTTTCTGTCCTTTGAGTTCAAACACAGACGCTTCAATGATCCCAACCTTCTACATTTATAAAAGAGCCACACTTTACATTTTAGACATTTAGCAGGCAAATAATAATACTGCAAAGAGTCAACATCATTGTGTGTCTTTAAAAGTTATCTTTTATTCCCTCCTTTTACCTCGGAGTAAAGACGGTGAGGGGGTGAGACGGAGCTGAGTTTTTGGGAGAGTATGTCCCTGTGTTACACTTACCTGCAGTTTGTTACTTCTTATGTTGAGTTCAAAAACCCATTACTAAAAATAAGTGAAAAAACACTACCAGTGAGTGACATACAAAAGGTGCCGAGAGGCTCAAATAATTCATGTCCATGTGTTTGTTTTTTTAAAGTGGGGGGAGGAAAAGGTCATTGATTCTTAGTGAGAATAAAGTAAAATCATATGCAATGTCCCTTCAGGGCCTGCTTTTATGTATGTGCAGAGTGTGTGCGTGTGTGTTTTCACCCTTTCCGAAATCAATTTTTCTTTAATTACACTACCACACCACTCAGCCGCTACCCTCACAAACATGTGTGCTGCGCTCTTGCCTGTAGAGGGGATGTTTATGCTTGAGCTCAAGAACAGGAGCTGGAGTAGGAGCAAAATGGTCTTTGGATGTGGTATGGGCAGCTTCTTGAAAAACATTTCACTTGGTGCTCTGACTCTCACAGAATTATTACAATATATTGTAAATATATTTTTCAACAATTTTTTAATGTCCAGAATTTATTTCTATATTTACCCATTTATTGTTAAGTAATATCTTGATAATATATTTTATTTTAATATATTTCAATGCATTTCAGTTCTGCAAAGGATGACCTCGGTCAGTACCATGGTGGTTGTTCAAACAGCAAGATCGGCTGTAACAAGCGTGCATGATGTGGCCTTCAATAAACCTTGGCCTTAGGGTGACATTAAAAAATGGCCGCCCGTGCGGAACGTATGGGCCTGTCGCCTTGAACTTGACCTCTGACCTCTGAGTTTTTGATGAGAAGGAGCACCTTCAGATAATGTCCAGGGCGATCTATATAATGTATGTATGTGCATGTATGTATATTTTATGTATATTATGTCACTTAAAGTCAAAGAGGACATTCACCTTCTAGAACACAGTGATGATGAATGCTGTTTCTGAGCATCAAATGAACAGCTCGTGAAATATTTAAATGTTTGTTTATCTGTAACCATGAAAATTTTGTCAATGAACTAATACACACTGTATGAAAATGGGTTTTGTTCATGGATGATGCTATTTGCCTTCTCCATCCTTACAAAAGTCACATGAAACCCAGGCATTATATTAACGGTCCCTTGTATTGACCCACATTAGCTCAACCTAGTGGGGAAACCAGCAGGAGGGCTTTTGAAAATAATCAGTCTGGCCGTTCTGTGGGGACCTCTCCTCACTGGCCAGGACCCTGAAAGTCTGTGATCTGCACATCTGGCATGGGTTACGTGTGCTTGGTGTGGCAGCAGCAGTATGAACAGTAGAAGATTGCAGCATGAAAAGGAGGAGCTGCTGCTTCCTGTGAGGGTGGGGCTGAGGTCCATCATTGAGGTCCATTTGATCTGAATCAGGGAAGGGCGTTTGTCAATATTTCCCCCACTGTCTTCCCCACTGTTAACCTCAAGGCTAAATAAGCTCTAAAGAAAAATAGTGTAAAAAGAATAACTGTATGATGTGATCTACTGTTTTTTTCATGTGTAATGAGTCCTCTTAAGCTTGCTGAAATGATATAGCTCAGTTGTTCTATAATTAATTAAAGATGCTAACTGTACATCTTATAGATTGACTTTCAGGGAGTGCGGACTCCAGACAGTGCTTTTAAAACAAAGTGTTGTGTTTGCTTGGCTGGGGGAAGTGAAAAGAAAAACGCTCTATGGACACCACGCACTCTATCCTGACTAGAGGCCTCCATGCTCTGGGAGATAATGGCAGTTAACAGCAGGCCAGAGCTACGCATTAGCACAAATGTTTATTGCCTTTTTAAACCTTAATGTGCTGGAAAGCAACGCTCGGGTGAGGCTGGACATAAACTGGATGGAGAAATTATTACGGGACCCTGAGTCTCAGGCATCTGGAGAGACAGAAAAAATGGAAAGCACTCAGGAAACAAGGCAGTGCCATTCCTGAGGAGTGGCAACGATACTGCAGTGAGAGAGAAAAGTAGCATCATTAGCACAGTGCTAACATCAACACCACTCATGCGATACGGAGCCTAAATCAGCAGTAACTTTGTGAGGCCCACCGCCCAATGGCAACCCTCAAGGGCGTTGTGTGTCAGTGTCAAGAGATGATTCCTTCGCACATGGGGAAATATTACACCCTACTGTGATGAAACACCTTTTAATTTACTGGGATATTATGGTCAGGATCCAATCAAATCAAACTTTATGGGTTTATACAATTCAATAAAAAAATTGACTGGATTATCTTTCATAGATTATAACTGTTCTGCTATAGAATGAAAATTGTACAGTCTGTGTGTTTGTCTAAAATAAAATACAAAATACTCAATGTTATGGTTTTTTTGATAGAATTGAATTTACCCCCAAAATGCTTTGATTGGGTTGCAATCAATTTATTCTTAGACTAATAACTTTGGTGCCTATCGAGCCGACCCTCCCTGTTGAAAAAGTTGTAAACCTGCTCCTAAAATGCAATGGCCAACCTGGGTCCTCATCATTAATTGGTCTGGATATTGATGATTGATTATTTTGGTATAAAGACAAGGAGGATATGGTATGTCTACATTACTCTTACAACCTTTCAGTTTTTTTTAGTGAATAGAGAGAGAAATTAGAGAGCAAAGCAAATTATATAAGGAGTCAGTCTTTGAGTCTGAATTTGGCACTGTTACCTTCATTAATAATGGATCGCACATTCCATTAAAATATTCCAAGGACAGTAATGCAGCTATTTATGCATCAACTAATGATGCCTCTATCTGCAAAGTTCCAGTGGATACTGTGAAAAAGAATCAAGAAAAGTTTTAAACGTCACACACAATACCTCTTCATACTAATCCCAACACTTGCATTTCAATCTCACACACAATACCTCCCCATACTAATCCCAACACTGGCATTTCAACCTCAAACACAATACCTCCCCATACTAATCCCAACACTTGCATTTCCCAACACTTGCAAATCACACACAATACCTCCACAAACTAATCTCAACACTGGCATTTCAAGGCAGCAAAACTGTAGGCAGTTATCAATCACTTAAGGCCTTGTTAAAGTGCCAGTTAAACACTGCATTGAACACTCTTTAAAGCATACATCTTGTTTGTATGAACAAATCCTATCACATATTAAACATAATACATCAGGCAGAACAATAAAAATACATTTAAACACAACGATATATTCGAGATGTGGCTATTAAATAACGAGACTGGGCTTATGTTAACCGAACCACAGCGCACATGCGCAAATCACATGGTATACATTAACCAATGGGCAAGCATAAACAACCCCTGAAAGTTTCAATCTGCTCGCGTCTTCAGTTCGCTGTTACGCATCGCTTGAAGTAGATGTGTTTTTCTTGAGCAATAGTCTCATTATTTAATAGCCACACCTCGTATGTGTCAACATATTTATTTTAGATGGGAAATGATTAAAATAACAGAAAACTTCTCACAGAAAAAAATGTCTTTGCTAGTGAAGAAAAGCGGTCACGGTTTTCTGCAGTCACGTCAGTGTTCTGGCAGGAAGTAAATGGATGTTACAGTAAAGAGCAGTAGCCCAGAGGTCGTTCCCTGCAGTAGTGTTACACCCTTGGCAAAATGCCGGGGTGATTTGTAAAACTTCAGTCATGTTGTCAGCGAAAGAATTATGATTATGTTTAAATTGAAAGGAAATGTTGGACGATACTTTCCATGTTGCTAACTGATCCAGAACGGAGACAATTTATTTCCCTCACCTCCACCCCAACGGGGCTCTCTGTCACTCACATACACACTCACACACGCACACACCACACCCATACACACACACACACACACCCCACACACCCACACATGCACGAACGCACACACACACACACTTAAAGGCAAACACTGACATACACACATATACACACTTGACACACATACACACATTTGCATATGCACTCATAGGCACACATGTACACACATACACACGTACACACACATTTGCACACACACACACACACACACACACACACACACACACACACACACACACAAACACACACACACACACACACACATACACACACACGCAAACACGCACACACACAAACATCCTTCCCTCACCTGCTCCAGCACACAGTGGCGCTCCTCACAGATAAAATTGGGTTTGGCAGATTTGCCTGAAAACGCTAGGTTTCCAACCGCATCCCATTTTTCCTATAAATAAACATATAAATAACTAAATTTGTGCTCCCCTGAAATAAAACAGCAACTCCCCTAAGTTTACAGAGCAATAAATCAGACCTTCACCTTGAATTCAAGAAGACCTGGCAGGGAACAAATGGCCATGTTTGGAGTCAGCACAATGTTTATGTGGCCGTGTTTCTACTTGTACACAGATGCATGCACTCAAACAACACATGCGCGCGCACACACACACACACACACACACACACACGCACACACATATTGCGTGTGTGTGTTCATTTACAAAAGTACAATGTACTCATTCAAGATCCAAGATCAGAGGTTGGCTGTTTTAGATGTCCGAGAACAGAAAGTACCGTATCTCCCCTCTGTTCTCTGTTCTTTAGCATTCTGTTCCTGTTGTTCAGTATTTCTGCTTCAGTGTGGCCCTTCCTTTGACAGCTGAGAGCTGCTAATGGCCCCTGCCTTCTCAGCTTCTTTCCCACAAGCATTCCGAGTTCCCACGGCTCCAAGGTGCAGCAGAGAGGCCAGACTAATGCATTTGTGCGTTTGGTAACCTGTGCTGACATTTGTCACAACTTATCACTGAAATCAGTTTTTTCAAAAGTTTTGCTTTCTCTGTTGGAGCATACTGTAACCAGTACTTACACACCCTGGACATTTTAGCTGTGCTTTATAAGTTTGATGGGAATGAATATATGAGATATAGATTCAGCTGTGAAATTTAAAAACAGAGTGTTTGTAATTGCATATAATTTAGTTTGGATACATCTATAGTATATCAAATTACCAAATAATGTGCTTGATAATTTTTTATATGCACTCTAAAATTTATTTAGAATAAATTTCAATAGCATAACTATTGAATAGTTAGGCCAACCAGAAAGTGACAAATTCAGTTGTAATCCCATAATCCTTTACAGTGCAAAAAATGGTTAGTTAATACACACTCTATGAATAAAGTGCTTGATGAAAATATACTTGAAAACTTGATATGCGCTTGGGAAAAGAATCAAGCAAGGGTTGGGTTCAAAGTAGGACAACCGTTGTGCTAACAACCTCTCTGATTCATACAGCACAGCAGTATCCATAATGTCCTCTCCCTGTCGTGGGTGGTGTAATTACCGCTGATTGAGTTTGTCCTACACATCCCCAATACCATGCCTGCAGTGGGACTGGCTCCAATTTTCTCAGAGTAAACTGAGATTAGTGGGCCCATTTGGAAAAAAAGGGGGATCGTGGCTATCTGGCTGTAACGTTTTTATTAAATCAACGGCGATGGCTCATTTTAATTCAGTTTGCCTACAAAGACCTTATTTCGGCTGATGATTAAAAACCTGACCAGACTATATGTCTGTGGATTAATTATATTAAACATTAAAACAAAAAAGGTAATTAGTACTGTATCAGTCAAATACTGACAGAAATATTAATTTCTAGACATTTTCATTCGTTTTAATTATTTTGTCTCCCTCTCGTGCTTATCCTAATCAGAATAAATGTCTTTCTGTGTTTTATTATTATAGCAGTGAAGACAGCTGTGAGGACACAAAATGGCATCAAAATGAGCAGCTGCATTGTTTTTCAGTGTCCGTCCCTGCTGACACCCGTCTCCATCGCTATGCTGAATGCATGATGAGGTAGCTTATCGAGTGTGTGTGTGTGTGTGTGTGTGTGTGTGTGTACGAGTGTGTGTGTTTGTGTGTGTGTGTGTGAGAGTGTGTGTGTGTGTGTGTGTGTGTGTGTGTCTGTGTGTTTGTGTGTGTGTGTGTGTTTGTGTGTGTGTGTGTGAGTGTGAGTGTGTGTGTGTGTGTGTGTGTGTGTGTGTGTGTGTGTGTGTGTGTGTGTGTGTGTGTGTGTGTGTGTGTGTGTGTGTGTTTGTGAATGGAAAGGTCTTGGAAAAGCTCTTGCAAATTGCCTGGTGTCTGTGGGGGGAGATAAGAGTGTTGGGATTGAGATAAAGTATTGTGAGATGTCAGTGATGTGTGGAGGTCATTACAGCGCGATCGATGACTCAGTAACACTCGCCCACCCCGAACAAGCGCGTTGGCAGCAGAACGTGGCCCCTTTGTGGGGGGGTGGTGGGATGGAGGCTCCATGGCCGTGCTGATGGACACCACCTCACCTGTGGAAAGGGCTACAGGCCACAGAGAGACAGAGGCTACACAGACACAGCATCACTTCATACTTTCACACAACTTCCGGAAAAATAGTGCAACAGCTAGACACCAGACAGGGCCACATAAATATGCAGCTACAGACTGCACAAAAAACAGTTACATGCCAAAAATAGTCACCTCCAGGCTATAAGGAGACACTGCTTTCAGGTTACACAACCATGCAGCTAGAGGCCACACAGTTGGACTATGTACCATACATGAAGTTACTTGGTTGTTTTGGTACACACATCTATAATATATAAAATACGCACAGAGACAAACTTACTCCACACCCCAACTTAGATCCATTTCACAAAGACGCTAAACCACAGGTCACAAAACGAGATCAATTCACCCCACACATGGATACAGAATATTAATTCGACACAACTGAGACTTATCAGTCCACACAGAAAGACAGTTTCTCCCAGCAAAAAAATTTACACCATCAGTCTACTGAGGCATAAATTTGCTCCATACACAAAGTGTAGAGAGACACTCCACACACATATACATGCGGACATGCATTCACTACAACACACACATACACATGCACTCAGAGACTGGGGGGGAGGGTCACAATCTGTGTGCGTACAACGAAGGAACATGACCACGATGCATTTAACAACACATTTACGCAGCACTTTCTTCATTTCCTTTCATTACGGCATTCGCGTTATTAGATAGATGGATGGCTGGGTGGGTAATGATAGGAAATGGTGTTTTGGCAGTATTTGCTTTCCTGTTTTATGTTCGATTTTCCTCTGAAGGTGTTTATTCAATAGCCACAGAAGCGAAACAGCCCGACTTGTGTGGTGCTTTTATGCGTCCCGCATAATAATGACATCACTGTAAATGTGCTGGCTCTTCATGTTACGAAAGCTAGAATGAAATGCCCTGTACGCTCATACACATTATGCTCCTGAGCTTATGTGGTTCACATGCTGTAAAGAATTAAGGACCAGAACAGAAGTGGCTGTGTATCGCATCCATGTTACTGTTGCATAATGTAATTTACAGCACTTAAATGACATGACAGATCAGTCTATTGCTCAACCTATATACACACAATGAGCTAAAAAAGACAAGCCCATCATTCAAAAGAAGCAGTTCAGATTATTGAGCACCTGAAGCCCTCTCTCTCTTCGTCCTCTTCAGCACTGCTCCTGTATAATTTGTCTCACACTTTTTTTTTTGCCGTCCGTGTACAGTAGCTCCAAGTTTTTGTGCCGTCATGATTTCATGCATTCCTTGCTAATGTACCTGTAGATAATTTACCTTAAAGGGCACTGCAGTCTAGCATGACGGCTTTGCCCTTTGGGTTACCTGCGGCACCATAAATCTGCAGGAATCGATTTATCAAACCCCATAGGAAGTACCCTTGCGTTACAGTATGTAACTCTGGATGTCCATAATAATAAATTACACCACAGTCTTCACTGTATGTTCTGTATGTTTGGTTTCAAAATTTTGGTTAGAAATGTTTTATGTTAAAAGATGCTATAGGATATGTGCTTTATAAAGCTATAGAATTATAGGAAGTGTCCCACAAAAAGCATAATTTCTTTCCTCCATCTTACATTCCTCCACCAGACATTATGCATACACTTTATCATAAATAATGTACGTCCTCCTCATATGGAGAGATAGAAAATTAAAGTTGGATATGTCAGCATTACGGTATTTCAGTTTCGTCATGTTGCAACCAATTTCAGTCTTATACAGGGCATGCGAAAAACATGATAGGGGTTTTAACTCCAGGTTTGTCAGCTTTCAGGTCCATCAGGATAGACTTAGAGCTGGATTCAATCAGAACATTTCCTTAACACATAAAAAAAAAAATCTAAGACCACACATGATTTTGGTGATTAGTTACCAGTGTTTGTGATGAAAATCAAAACAACGCTTGTGAGTAAAAGAGGGACTGTTGACTGAATCTAGGCCAGACATTAAAAAAATAACGGGAGAGTGCTTGTGTTGTGGAGTAGGCCAGCATTAACAGGCCTTAAAGAGCCTTCTCGTGTCCATCCTGCAGGCTGATGGGTGGGGCCTGCAGGCTGCGGAGAGCAGATGTGTGGAGTAGACGCTCTCCTCTCTCTCTTCCTCTCGTCTCTCGGCCAAATGGCTGCCTGGTCTGAGGGCTCTCAGACACATCACTGTCATGGGCTGATGTGTTCCAAACACATCCCCTCCATCGAGGAGCGTCCGCCGTGACGCCCAGGTGCCACCAAACCCAGGTGGACAGGAGCAACACATACGTACATCCTTATTCTATGTACGGTAACTGATTTGCAAATAATCTTAACCCTTGTGTTCTGTTGAAATCGGCTTTACTTCCTCATTGTTTGTGGTCCTACAGACTCCAGTGCTGCACAACTGAGAAAAATGTTGCAAACGTGTATTGTATAGTTTTTTTATAGGTTTTAATGAATGTGTAAACTTTACCACAGAGGCTAAGTGGAAAATCCTTACTTTAAATGGAGGGGATAGAGGGGAGCACAGGGGTGGTTAAAAATAGGGTCCCCTGAGGCCAGGCAAACAGTGATGCCTCCAAGACATCCTCTCCACATCGCACCTTTGGTCCTCCACCAAAGCCCTTTCGATCTTAATCAAGTCATCAAGACCCAGGATGACTGATCGATACGTGTTACTGCAGGGGGAGAGTGACAGCATTGGATCTGTTACAATCCACTGATAGGATTAAATTGCTCAGCGTTTTGCCTGCTGGTGATTAATGTTGCTGGGGCCTGGCTGTGCTGCTGCTGCTGCTGCTGGTGTCCTCTCTCCCGGCCCCTTCCGGACCTCGCTGCCTGGGGCTGAGCCACAGAACAGAGGCAGTGCTGGGGGAGAGGTGAGGCAGGAGGGAGGGGGTAGTGTGGAAGCCTGGAAGTGTCCCGGGTCTGTAGATTCAGCTTTAAGGGTTAAAGTCGTTCTGACAGTGGAAGTCACGGACACCTGTCACTCATGGAATGCTGGAGTGTGAGACGACGGTTTCTCCTCAGGTGTTTCTAATTTTCACTTCATGCCACCTGTCTCCAGCTGTGGAGGGGAAGGGCAGACAACGCCTCTGCCACTGGGCTAGTTTCACTCCCTAAAAAGCCCCTGGCGATGTGGAGAAGACTCATATGATGTGTGAATTGATGAAACGCAGTGGGCAGCCATGGTTTCTGTGGCAGGATGGGGAATGGAACACAGCGTGAAAGGACGGTGGTGGAAAGAGTTTGGGGTGGGGGAGAGGGGGGCTGTCGATGGGTGCGAGGTAGAACAATGAGGAAATGTGTTTGTTTTTCACTTGACGGGCATTGAAAATTCTCCCATTCTTCATCCAACATGGCATCAATTTCCACCAAGGGAAGGGGGTCCACTCTGAAGATTGAGGGTGTCTAGTATCCGACCAGATACCTGGCAAACACTAAATATTTCCTGAACATCAGCAAGAATTCCAGTTTGGTTTTGGGTTGTGAAATAACATTAACAGAAGACCCTTTCACAAACATTTTAGGACATTTTATATTTCCCAATTAGCTCTGCAAAAGGCGTGGGGCTGTTCCAGGAGAATAAAGTCCAAAGACGATCTAGAAATGACACAAATGTCCTGCCCATGTCGGGAACAATTATCAGAACCCTGCTGGAATATTTGGGGAACCAGATATAGTTAGCTTGGTACTTTGTTCCCTGCTACCCATACCCAATGGGGCCGAAAGAAACAAGAGTGAAAAGAGACAGTTGAAAAGCATGTGATTCTTCTGAATATAATGCTGTTTCATGTTTTCTTTTAGTCTCCCAATTTTTAATGTCAAATTTGTTTGTGTGTGCATATTTCTACAACTTTCTCAGTCACAAGGACTCCCTGAAAACCCTAGAGAAGAGACATACAGTCCCAACAACCAGATATGTGAGTACATAAAATTCACCTGGAAACAAGATTCATGATGCAGTGAAATGTAAATACACAATTTAGCAGCAGAGAGAATATGTTTGTTTATATTCATTGATTGAGGCTATGCAGAGCATACTCTCAAAGTCTGCTTTTATCTGATGTCAAAGTTGAGCCCTTTCTCCTTTAAGAACTGATCTAAATCCACACCCACAGCCAGCCTGTTCTCCTGGAGTGACCTCGGCCGCTTTGTCATCGGCATGACAATGCTGACGGCCCAAAAGAAAAGCTAGAAAAGGAACGATGGGAGCGATTCTGAGCCATTAGTGAGAAACTCTGCCCATTACAGGAGGTCAAACCAAAGAGACAAATCTGTCATTTTCAAAGTTGTCCCTTTGTGTTAATCTGTTAACCAATAAAGCATGGCACCCACAGTAAGACGTGTGGTCTGTACGCATTGGCATGATCGATTTAAATGCTAGTCAGGCTGCAGTTTATCAGCTCTGTTCACTGCATGTCCTTACACACTGAAGCTCTCAGTTCAGAGGGAGAGAGAGCAAGAGACTGGCATATTTGTATGGGAATATGTTATACATACAGATATGACAATTTGTAGACTATATAATATTGTATGTAAAAAGAAACTGTATGCAACTTTTGATGATTGTATAGTTTTTTCCTTTATTGTTTGTAAGCCTGAGGGAGGGAGAGGGAGATGAGAGAGAGAGAGAGAGAGAGAGAGAGAGAGCATGTGTTTAGCACTCATACGTAATATGCTATAGAACATTTGAGTACATTACATGTTATATGCTTTATAACTATAGTACTATTTTCTATATTATTTCTGCATTTTGAAATGATGAAATGGTAATCAGCAGAAATGAAGTCTTTGTAATTTCTGTCCTTATTCTGAACCTTGGTGATGCTCGGACGCACATGTACACAGAGAATGACCTGAGCTCGTTCAGACTGGTGTCATCTCTAATTAAACCAATTGCATTCACCCACATGCGTATGACTTCATTTCCACTCAAATTAACCTCTCTGATTACTTCTAATATTGAATTATTTCCCCAAGTCCATTTAGTCCTTCAGAGTGGCAGGTGTCTTCTGAACAGTGAGGTCAGTGTCTACACTGAGGATAAAAAGCACTAAAACACAAGTATTATCCTGTGCTTATACTGTGCTTAGTTTGGTGCACTTGTTTGAGTCATACTCTCTTTGCTAGTTTTCAATACCCCGAACAGAGTTCATTAGTCCATTGCAGTGACCCTGTCCCACTGACTATTGTGAAAGAAGCCATGAACGCACAACCCTTCTGATTCATGTAACTACTGGGTCTTCGCCTCTCTCCGCTCTGCAGATGCTGTCAGTGGAAAGCAAGGGCACAGTCAGCAGGTATTCATTTCCTGCACTCACAGGGGTCCAGAGTGGCAGCTGCAGAGCCATGAGACTGACAAACCTTAACCCCACATTACATTACATTAAAGGCATTTATCAGACACTCTTACCCAGAGCGACTTACAAGGCAGAGTGCTTATGAAAGGTACAAGAAGTGCAAAGATAACCCTAGAGAGGGGTAAAGTCCCAAGTGCCACAGGTGACAAAATAGATCAGGACCCCCCTGTAGACTAATCTAGCAAAGGAGGAAATTAAATGAACAACAACCAAGGTTAAAAAAAGAATTACAGTTAAAAACAAGTACAGATAAGTGCAGTGACCATTACAAAGAGCAAGGGAGGGAAGGGGAGAGGTGCAGCCTGAAAAGGTGAGTCTTCAGTCTGTGCTTGAAGGTGGCCAGTGTCTCTGCTGCTCTGACCTCCAGGGGAAGGCCATTTAACCACCGGAGGGCCAAGACAGACGTATCTTTCCCTGGTGAGACTGAGCCAATGACCGCCTCTGTAGTGCAGACGCCAGTCCATAGGCAGTAATGGTGCGGCTGGGATTTAAACCTTCAGCCCCAGGGCTCACACCTGCAGCACCGGCCAATGCCTGTACTGCATGAGCCACCCTGCAGGCCCTGTTTACTTTCGTCATTTCACTTATATTTGCTGATCCATTTGTTTTTAACCGACTGTTTTGCACTCGCATGCAAATCCACCCACTGCATCGCCTCTGTAACAGACAACTGAAAGACAGTCAGTCAATTGCCAGCTTTGAATCCCCCACTTAAATATCCAAATTCTCTCTGCGCTCACTCATTGTTATGTGCTGAACACAACAAATAAATAAAAATGACTACCTGTGCACTGAAGTTACTGCAGAGGTAAACCTCTTGAATGCTGATGTGAAAGTAAACTTCATAACAGGTGGAGGTGCATGAGCTGTCAATCATTGACTTGTTTGAACCAATCAAAAGATTTTTGCAGTTCACAAGAAAGTACAGTCAGTGAGTTATTGATAGCTCAGCTCTGCTTAGTTTTGTCTCAGGAAGCTTGTCCCAGATGAGGAAGCCGTCTCTAATATTGACATCCTGCAAAACAGACAAAATATTTCAGGCAACTTTTCTTTAAATACCGCCTTGACAGTCTCAGATAGCTCTGAATTATTCAGGAAGGTAAAAAGCTTTCTCAAACTAAAACAATAACTTGGATAAGGTATTATCATATCAATTTCAGTGTCCTCCTTTGCTCTGTATGCCTCAATTGTATAATAATTTATCAGTTAATTTGGCACATACATTTGCAGGATACTCTGCCAGCCAGAAAAAAAATAGTTTGCTTTGTTGAAATGTATGCATCTTGACTAAGAAAATAACATTAGTGCATTATAAAAGATAGCAGGACCTTATTTCCTAATACAGATCCATAGGTCTCGCTAGCAGTTAAGTCCGTATGACAGCATCCTATAACTAAGCCTTCTGACTGAGTGGGTCTCCTCACTCTCCATGACTTCACAGGTTAGGTGGTCTCAATATCATTTACTAAAGCAAGAATCTTGTTTATGGCCTGGGGAATTATGGGTAACCAAATTTTTGTAATTGTGACTGAAGCCTGTCAGGGAGAGTTTGGGTGTGACCTCCCCAGAGGTCATCAGTGACTCTAAAGTAAGGCTGATTCATGACGTTGTGTGTGACTGGTGTGTGTGTGTGTGTATGTGTGTGTGTGAGTGTGAATGTATGTGTAGCTGTGTTTGTGTGAGCAAGGTAAGTATTGGTGAGTGTGTGGGTTGAGATGGGTCCTATTGTTCAAAAGGAAGCAGAATGATATCAGTTGTAGTTAGACGGTTGTGAATTACTGAGATCAGTGCTGAGAACAGCATGTTGTCCTACGACAATTTACTTGTTAATTTGGGTGCTTATTTCTTCCAGTCATAATGAATTATGCATTTTGCAATTAGAGAGTGGGGTGAAATGTGACGGCTGATCACCATTCAAGTTTATGTGTCACTTCTCCTCCACGTGCTGCCGATTTTACGGCGTGAAACCTCATTAGCCTCGCTAATCCTAAGAATCATCTGCATTCTGATAGTCTTCTTATCTGCTTTTTTTTCATCTGTTTTGATTCATTTCCCGGCATTAAAACAGATCTGTCTCTCTCAGGATTTATTAATGGCTGTTTTCAGGACAATATTCAGAGAATTCAGAGGAAGAGAGGCATTTTTAAAGGCATGGTCCCAATCTTTTTAACCTTGCAAACTTTGAATTTAAATGTGTGTTCTCAAGCACAGCTTGGCTCAGTATCGATCAGCAAAACAAACAAATGGAAAGAAAACATGGATAAGCTCATCAAACGTAGGCAGTGTAGTAACGTGCCAAAGTTACTTCTACATTTACAACCATAATGACGATCCTTATATAGTCCTTTGTGTATTCTTTCAGACATAATTTACACATAAATGACATTTAAACAATATAAGTTTGAGTAATCTGGGCTGAGAATCGGCTGGTGAGACTCCTGAGGCATTTTAATGGGCGGTTAAAAGTTCATTCTGCAAATTTGTGCAGGAGCACAATCCTTAAACATGAGCACAAGCCAATACTATGAGCTGAGCAATGCCTCACCTGTATTCCAAGTATGAGTTTATTGATCAGCGTTTTCATGTATGAAAAACAGATCTCACTCACAACATTGAGAGCAATAAAGGAATGCACAATGAATGACTCTTGTTTCACACATTTTTTAAGCCTGTGGTCGAATGTAAAGTTTGTCGGAGAAGTATTGCTGAATTTCAAACTTTTTGTACACCTGTTTATGCGATCCACAGGTGCTTGGAGAAAACACATGCTCTTTATAGGAGATGACTCACAAAGGCTGTCTCACGTGACAAAATTCACAGCTAAATGTCTGAAGAATTATGTCAGCTTTCTGTCAGCAGAAATCTATCAGAAGGATACATTTAACAGAATGTTAACATTTTTGGATGCTTATATTTTTAACTTTGCCTGAAATAAACCTTGGCTGGCATTCACTGAACATTTTTCCTTAACTTTGGCTCACAATTAATTACAAGTGTTCATTTTTACCTTCACAGACACAGTTTGGCTAGGTCAGCAATCCTGAAAATTAACTTGCCAAACTGTTCTTAATGGGGAAAATGTATAATACTCACACAGGTGTAATTAAAGGTTAAGGAAAATTATAATTGAATTCCTGGCCCCTGCTTTTTAATCTATTTGACATTCATTTATCATTATTTTTTTACTTACGATGCAGGACATCTGGAAACGCACAGCCAGGCATTAGTCAGGTGAATTGAAAGTGAAAATTAAACTCTGTATGTCAGTGGTGGCTGGTGAGCTCAAAACAGGGGAGGAACAAACTTTACCTTTAAACCAATCATCACTTTCAACCTGTTCCCATTCATCCCCGTTGATTAACAATAAGTCAATTTATTCATGGAGTAATCAGCACCATGATGTAAATAGAGTAAATGGTTACCAATTCCATTTTGTAATGGAAGTGCTGTTCTTTGCAAACTAGTATTATGTTGTTATATCCGTGGATGTTTTTAATCTAATTACATCAATTGGTGTTGATTACCATTAATTACTTGCTTTATTGTTAATCAAGGAGGATAAATGGGAACGAGCTGGATTATAACGATATGTATAAAAGTAAAGTTTGCTCCTCCCCTGTTTTGAGTTCACCAGCCACCAATGCTATATGTGCATTTTACAATATCGAGCACAGTACAAATACTACACGGACGGTGGACATTTTTGAACTTCGCCTAGACTATTCTCCAGAACCAATTATAGTGAATGAGTGCAGATACTGGCTGAATGGGCAGCAATGATTAATTTAACATGAATGCAGCACTGGCTGATGGAGCGACACGCTTAGCGATTGTTTGAAATTGAGATGGAGGGCTTTATGGGACCCATAAAAAAGGAGAGACGGAGCCGTTGCTAATGACCTTTGAGAGATCTCAGGAAGCCAAGATGGAGCAGGACCTCTCATTGGCCACCGGAGGATATGCAGCCATCCCAAATTTCTTGTTTTTAAATGCGCTGAATGGAAAAACTGAGGCTAATACAACAAGTTTTGAAAAGATGTGTACCTAAAAACAACAGGTAATTGCTAGTGTTCCAGTTGTATAATATGGAATATTTTTGTTGCTATATTTAACACTGAATGATAAAAGAAAGTACAAAGACATCTGTAATTACAGCTGATGTAGGTTATGGCTCCTGATATTTAACACTGACTTTGCAGGGCTGTAAAATGAACTGGCCATATCGCATTGGCAAAAGCTTCTACTGCAGAGTGGAACAAAAACACATTTTGACTGTTATTCCTCGCTTGTGCTGTGCCATTTAAAAAAAAAAAAAAAAACAGTCCATCTATGTTCTGTGAGCTTATTGCTTCAGTATGAAAGCACAATTGCTTCTAGAAAAAATGTGTTTTTCAATGGGCTATTTGCTGCATTGCAATAGCATTGACCTATGTCAAGTGATGTCATACATGTCAATGGCAGAAAAAGAATGGCACTTAAATACTACCAAACCAAACTGCCACCGTAATCACAATAATTCACTTCACGAAGAAGTGTGAGGGTGATTCAGAAAGCCAAGGGGCTAGAAAACTGAAATGTTAAAGGGCTCTTATTATGCTACTTTCACACATAGTTTGTCTCTGTAGTGTAGCTCTCTTCACTCCATCCCAGGATAAGTACAATTCACTTGAATAGTGCAGTTGAATTCAGCTCCAAGTTAATTTCCTTTGTGTGATTCTTTGGATTTTCACTCGTAAGTTCTATTTCTTTTGTATCATACATTTTCAAACACTCAACTTAAAATGATTTTTAAGGGCATATGCAATTCAATTAAAATGTACTTTAGTCTTTCCTAGGGAATATGCTATTCTATTTCAGAATGAAAAGAACATATTACAAAAGAACTTTGTGTTACAATAAAATAGTACATTTACTTCTGTTTTGATTGAAAAGAGATTAAGAGTGAGTTTGACTGGATCTCAGCCTAGGTTTTCACACCTTTGACATACAGTGAAAAAGGATAATCCAATGTAACTTTTATTAAGTTGAGTGAAAATATTGTGTTCACTCTCTTAATGGTTTTTGAATATATATTTTTGTATACTTTCTTTATTTTGCTTCACCATTGCCAAGAGGTTCTGTAAAAACCAAGCCTCTTGAGACTTGAGATCCAAGTTCTTGTGCATATTTTGCATTCAGTTTTGCATCAGCACATCTCCTCTGAATTCATTTTACGCCTTCATTTCAGCAAAGCTAAGCAACACCCACTGACAGCTCATCGTGTTTGGTCATCACTTCCTGGGAGTCCAGGCCATCTGAAGTGAGCAATCAAACTCATACTATCAAAGAAACAAGAGCTTGTTTGCCAATACACCATGACCTCATCTCCATTGATCTCCATCCTCCTGTTTTTATCTCCTGTCACTCAAGTGAATTTACATCACCATGTCTTTGATAAGGGTTTTATCTTTGCTTTAGGGACATTATTGTGTTAACTAACAAAACTAAAGCACTAGCCTCATGATATTTGAGATTTTCAGAGAGAGCTGAGACCGTATCCTTGCATTGTGGGCTGTCACAACAGGCCGAACACTCAAAGTACAGTCCTCCAGGTCCTCCTCATTCATATTTATCATGGGGCTGATTAATGGCTGGACTGTAGGCATGTCCACCAAGTAATATTCTGATGGGACGAGCTGGTCTTGGCTTTCTGAGAAACATTTACTGCTCTGGAAAGAGAGTGACGTCCCTCTCTTTTATCCTCTTACACCGGGTTACTCCTGGAGAAATATGTCTTTTCATACATTTTCAATAATGCCCATCCATATTTCACATTATGGGATCAATGAATCATGAAAAGTGAAAATGGCATAATCATTCACATTCTGTGAATCATCCTGTGAAATAATATGGGCTGGACCATTCCTGTATGTTCAGGTGCATGCAGATAGTGGGTAATTGCTCTATCTAGGATTAACATAATTTCACCTAAACTACAGTGCTGAAAATCCAGTGGATTTAACAGTGAACAATGATCACTGTTTGCCCTTTCCTCTGTGAGTGATGAAGGATATCTGCTAGAAGATGGCCATGGTCTCATTAGCTATAGTAACCCCATATTTTCTTTAATGCTGGAACCTTCTTGCAGCTAATGCTAATATTTCTTTTTCTGCCATGACAAGTCCAGTTTTATGTTCTCAGATTGCATGCTCATGAACTTGTGTCTAATTATACTTTTCCGCAACCTAATCCGATGGGTGGATGGGAAACTTAGGAGGGCGTCTAACACAATTACATTTAAAGACTTCAGAGAAAGACAGACATAGAGAGACCTTCGATGTCTCTTTATTGAAACACTGAGACAAAAAACTGCAGTGACACAAAAAACCTCACAATCCTACTCAAAAGAACATACAAAAACTGAAAAAAAGCAGAGAAGTGAGGGAGAAAGACAGAGCGAGAGGGAGGGAGAGAAAGAGAGGAAAGCTGATACTTCTACATGACTCCTGAATGAAGTAACAGCTCCTTACAGAGTGATGACTAAGGGTTGAAGATGGAGATGAGGCTGAAACAGAGAGCTGTCTTATTTTAATCCTGCAGACCTGGGGTACCCCAAGCCCCGGGGGAGTCAGAGGGGTGTGGAGTTACCATGGCAACAACACCGCATCCACTCCTATCCCACCTTACCCTGGACCAACCCTCATGCCCACGAGCGATGCCTGGCATTCAGTGCTCATGCCAGCCATTTGCACACTTCAAGCCATCAACATTCCACTGTGTCAAGTCATTGGCAGGCCTCGGCTCACTGAACTACAGCGCTGAACTTTATGCTACAGAAACAGAGCTAGTGGATAAGCCTCCTAGTAAGATGGTTTTGTTCTCAGGATCACGCTGGAATCCATGAGGCTCACAAGCTCACCCTGTTTCAGCCAAGGGTGCAGTTATGAGTGGAGCCAGGACAGCAAGCTCTTTAGCCCAGCAAAGCTCCCCCTGCTTGTCCAGGTGACCTTTCAAAAAAGCCATCTGGCCAGACCGCAATGGACATAGAGGGAGGGAGGCCATCTGGAAAATGACGTGACAAATAGTTTTGCCAGCCACACCGCCACTCTTTACCGCAGCCTATGCTGAGGTGTGTGTGTGTGTCTGTTTGTGTGTGTGCGTGTGTGTGTGTGTGGATTAAAAATGTATGCTCAGAATTTTACCCGGCTCTCCAGGGTTTTCTTTCACGCCCGGGTTGTGTCCAGAGAATTGACAAAATGAATGTTTAAACACCCAACCTGCTCCTTTCTGTGACAAATAGAAAGCCAAAATCACACAAACCCTCCCATAAAACCTTTTGCAATGGTTTTATGGCCATTGAATTAAATCAATTGTACTGTTTGTGTTTCTACAACTTTGGATGATATTTGGAGAATTTGTATCCTTCATAAGTAGGTTGTGTTTTGCAGTATGATCTCCATTTAATAATATACTGTTATAATCAATTCAATCAGGGAAATCTCAAAGCATGACTAAATATGTGTTAACTATGTTTTATGCAAAGACATGTTATATTGTGTGCAATCAGGTAATAAATACCAATTCATTGCTTTAAAAAAAAACAGAAAATACATTTAAAAAACACCATATTATTACAATCTAAATTTCAATAGCAATGTTAAAAGTGATTGGTAAGTAGGCCAGGTGGCAGTTGACCAGGGCCAGGGGGCTGTGGTCAGGAGGTCAAAGCGAAAACACATAGCTCAGTTTGCAGGGTTGAGTTGAGCTGAAGATGCACTGCAGTGCGGGCAAAGGCTCTGTCTTTGGCTCAGGGCACTCTGCAGCCGAGGGAGCCGTTTTAAATCTGGGAGTTGCGAGGGCGGGAGGGATTGCCAATTATGGTGCATGCCTTTCATTGAGTGCAGGTGCTGAGCAGCTCGAGGACACAGCTTTGCTGTATTCTGTTGTCTTTTTGGGGAACGGAAACAAGTTTTGTGTGTTTGTTTTTGGTTCTACGGTGTCCATACTGCTCCAACACACTGAGAGACAGAATGCTTTCCCAAAGCATTTGGTCATTCTGTGATTGTATTTAACATTTATTTAATGAGATTACTCTCTTGATATTCAGAATCTCTTTTGCAAGAGAGAATGGCCCAGAAAGCATTTCACTGGCCGTTTTTTTTTAAAGACCAGTTTTCTAAAGGACAGCAATCCTGGTCATTTGGATGGTTAAGGGGCTTTTAGGGAATGATCCACTGGCTCTGATATATTTTAGAAAATGCAACCATATAAGCACAACAAGTAACAGCAAAGATATGAGAATCACATGCTTGAGGGATGACACATGCAGCCATGACATGAAGCCGTACCTGGGCTCTACGGTAGCTTTTACTGGCCGAGATGTGGCCATTGGACCATGAATGGTAATCGCAGACAAAGGGCTTTAGGGTCACAAAGCATGGTCACTTTATGACATGTCAGTTTAACAGACCATGCCATTACTGCCTTATTGTATCTCTGAGTCCATTCCGATAAACAGAATTAATGCACACTCTCTAGGAGATTCAGGATAGAGGCAGCTACACAATGAATGCAATGAATGTGTCGTGCTACATATTGTGAAAAATCAAATCCCATTTTTTACAAAAACATTAATTAAATGTGCAATCACTTGTATAAAGTGTCTCTTTAAATTTATTCCACATGTAAAATGATATTGTTAAAATGGAGCAACAATACAACAATTACTTAAGTTAATTGATTATAGGCCAAAGACAGCATCGGATTTCAACTGTGAGGTAAAAATGTGGCATTAAAATTCAGGCCATTAAGCATGGCTTGCTGAACCTGGCTCTGCCTATGCATAAAATAACAGGGTTACAGTCATAAAACACTGACCGGGTGATTTTTTTTGTAGTATGCACAACCTTTTTCCATATCATTTCTCATTAGTTATGTATGAGGTTATGCAATTTTCAAAGCTCTGATTTAACTTGGAATTGTAGCCCCAAACCATCAATACACAACATCATGAATAATACATTATATGATTTTTAGCTATACCATATATTTTCCTTTCTTAACCTCTTGAAGACCAGTACCAATGAGCCAAATGAATAAGATAATTTTATGAAACTGCTTTTTTGAAGATAGTATATAGATAAAAGTTCTGTTTCACCACCAAAGATCACTCATGCCATGTTCATCACAAGCAATTTACAGTCAATAAGATGCTAATATTATTAGTTGTGTGGAGTCATGTGACACCAGATTAAATGGGCCATAACAATGAACATTTTAGATTAAAGACTGCATGTTGTCAGGCAGATGGACATGCATCATTCAGAGAACAGTCAAAGTCAGCCAAGCTTTGCTCATGCCCATATCCGTCAGTCACATGGACATGGTCATGGACATGGCATAGGGCATGCATAATGATGTGCTGGAAGAATTCAGCTCACCTGACCTCAGGATCCATGATGATGAATGAGAGGCCCTGGGGTTGGTCCATGTGGTGTGGTACTGTAGGTTGTGTCTGAGACCATGTGGTTAGATGGCGTCTGTCAACCAGTCAAGGTTGAGATATAGTGTCATTATGAGAGTGTTCCCATGCAGTGTTTGAGAACAGACAAAACAAACCTGGATAATTGGAAGATAATTTCCCAAACTTTGATCAGACTGAACTCTTAAAAGATGTTGACATACAGAAAGAATAGTTCAATATGTGCAAGCATATTAGAAAAAGGTCCACTCTCCGTTATAGTGACAGCAGTGTTGACAGTGTTATGGGATTTTTGCTTAGGAAAGCTTTGAATAAGGAGAAATATCATTTTTGAAATGGATGGGATTGAAGTTTAAGAAGCCACAGTAAAATATTCTTAAGCAGCATTCAGACAGGGGCAGGAAGACCTCATCTGTCCAAAACCTCACACAATTTGAGGCCTGGAGTGTTTAGATATGTATCCTCTTTTTAAGAAGATAAACCCTCTAATGGTTAAAGCGCATATGAGACTGTATTTCTCACCTGCAGGGAATAACAGGTTTGTGCAAAATAAATTCTCACATGAGGATAAACATATACTTTTAAAACAAAATCACATTGAAATGCATGAGATTGTAAGGGCAGAGGGTGAGAGGCTGTGAGAGAACAATCACAATGTGTGAGCATCTCACAGCCACATCACCATGCCCATGAAATTCTCCACAGTTTGGGGGTTTTCCATGAAAACATCTGAGGTAAATAACCACATCTGAATATCACTGAAAAAGAGAAAAAAATGTCTTCTGCTACAGCCGTACATTAATGCAGATACATATCTTTACAGGAGGCCTGATTCCTGAAACTGAATCTCAGAATCTAATGATATGTGTCCAGAGATGATGGAATTGTTTGTTTTGTTGAGGTCAGGCGCTCACAGGCACGCTCAGGTTTTTTTTTTTTTTTTTTTGGTACAGCCATGTCCTGTCATGTAGGAAAAGAGTTATGGAAAATGCATTGGCCAGATTGCCACTTGTCGTCATCAGAAAATCCCTCACGCTTTTAGCAGATTGTGCTCCTTAATAAACTGCATTGATGTACTGCTGCCAGCATGTTGTGATTTCATGGGCAACCAACACTAATTCGATCATGTGCCCACTTCCCCTCTCTCTATCTCTCTATCTATTTCCCTCTGTGATAAAGTGCTTAACATCTGCAGAAATTCAATATGCTCAGATTAATAATGTGAATATGTACTTTCTGCAACCAAACAGTAAACCATATGCTTGATATGTCATTGAGAGTCTCATTTGGGGTTTTGTGTTATTGCTGGACGCACTGCACCAGCAGTGAATCTTAGTTTAGCATTCTGAAAGAATGTTCCAAGGTCCAGCAAAGGTTAATTACCTTTTTCTCTTACGTGACACGCTTTTCTCAGTTTGGAAGAAGCCATACCAGAACGGCTGCTCTATAACGGCGGGAAGAAATTGTATAATGGAAGAAAAGTATAACTTTTCCCATGCTCGATTCGCTTCCTGATCGTTAGAAAGGACGTCCGAACCCAGAGGAGAGATAAGAAAACGATTTGGGCAACAAAAGTCGATTAAATGAAATAAATTACTAAGGCCTTCTGGAAGTGACGCATTTCATGCGAGGTGATGGAGTAGCTAAGCTCGTTTCGGTGCGCACGCAGGGCCACACGGCTCCATTATAGGAGCTGCTCGTCGGGTTCAATTCCCTCAGTCGCTTCAATGGGCGATAGTAACATAATTCAGATAGATATAATCAAGGGTCCTCAGAAGAAAAATTATTTTTTGGGTGTAATAAAGGGTCTCCAGAGCGCGAGTTTACCCAGAAACCCTGCTTAACACAATTGCTGCGATACCTGTTGAAATGGCGCTGGCTGTGTTTACACTATGTCCAGGGAGATGAGACGAGGCTGATCGTTTATCATTATCAGCAGGGACCTCCTGCCTTCATTATCAGCCTCATTAGACTGATGCCGTCCGATCTTAGCTGGAAAAAATCAACGTGACAGCTCTGTTTACGGTCCTGTCCTGAACAGGGTCCTCGAGACTGCGATAACAGTGAGGAGAAACGGATGAGGATGACAGTGATTACACTGGCTGACTAAAACTGGCGCACACAACTGACATTTCGGGAGAGGCCAGTGGCAACCAGGTTGTGATGTAATTTGTCACGAAACACTGGCGACAACAAGCGGCTCATTTAGTATAATTGTTCATCGTATGCACAGTTTGGGTAAAAATGTGGGATGTTATTTAACTGTTCTGTAGATAAGAGCGCCAGAGGACAAAGAAAACTGGCTTTAATCAGAATTACTCCTTCCCATTTTAGTTCAGAATTCTCCTTCCTATTTTAGTTCTGTGTTTTACAGCTGTACAACCATAATATGAAGTATAGAAGCTGAACTATTCCATGCCATAAATTTCACAAGTAATGCTTAAATTCTGAAGAAAAAAAATGTATAAGGAAGAAAAAAATGTGACTTGTGCTTCAGACTGAAATATACCTGGCCATTGAAGCAGTTCAGTGAGGCTTTTGAAGTGGAGCTTCACAGTACTTTACATCCTCATAAAGACACAACCAAACAGACATCATTTTTAATGTATCAGAACACCACATCTTAAAATGGAGCACTTCCGAACTGAGCCGTCCAAAGCTGCAAATGGAATTACTGCTTTTTACAGTCTGTCATTAATACCATTTGACTAAATCAAGGAATGCAAAAATCAATGCTGTTCAATTAATAATTAGATTAAGAGTCAGACTTTCTCTCACAGTCAGTTTAGACACACCCACATCTCTGCCTTCCTGTTCCGAAAGATTTGGATTTATAGCATTAAAATGATGCTTTTCCAAGCACTTTACCAATATCCATTTCTCAGTGTCAGAGCAACTGGACATGCAAAAAATATTGCAAATAAAATAATACAAAGGCAAGCAACATGATACAGCCCTTTTGAAATGAACAATAACATTATGATATTATCCATACTTGCTTGGTGCAGTAGTTTTTTAGGTTTCTGCATTTCAGCAAAAGTTTAAGTTTGAAGTGAACCCTTTCAAAACTTTTTCACTTTAAAATCCTTTCTCCACCTCTAAACGTCCCCAGGATTATGTGTGAATACTTTAAGCAATCAGAGAAAAGTCTACCCCATCCCTTGTAGGCAATCTTCCACCCTCACACATCAATCAGAGTGGGACAGCCGCGCTGACAGAGGATCACCCTCTATCAAATCCCAAGATGATCCTTTCAGAGGCACCCAGCAATTTGAACCACAGGGAGGGAAGGCACAGAGGAGGCTGAGAGGCTGCTACGGTCACCTGTGGAACAATACAGCATAAACCTAAGGACAAAAAAGACACAAGCCACTATGAAAAGAATGGCTGGATATATCTCCCCAAAGGCAAACAAGAGAAAAAAAACCTGGAAATAAACACTGTGTCCTCCTGTCCTGACTGAGTAAATGAACCAATTATGGCAGCATTAATCTGTTGGAGTAAAATGCAGGTTACACATGGGCTTTGCCACCACTGAAGTAGAATGCAGACTACCTTGCAGCACATTTCCCTATACATTTTATACAAAAAAGAGGACAGACTGAAAATAAATTTTTGGTGCAGAATATTAAACCTGCATGTAGTTTTGAACTGAGCAACTGCTTCTCTATCAGCCTTACTACGGTCTCCTTCAACCTTTCCGACTTAACGCGCCATGTCATGACCGACCCTGCTGCAGATTCACAATGAATGGTGAGATTACAACTCCTCTGCTCAGCAGCAGCCTAGAATATTCCCCTGGACCCTTTCCATTCAGGTGGTGGCATTTGGCAATTAACATGGCGGTAAGTTCCATCTAGCGGCCATTATAGCCGGTGGAATTTGTCAAGGTCTCACAGTCTGATAGCGGAGAGAGGCGCTCACTTCCCTGCATATTGATATGACTCACAGTCCAGCCTCATTGCCTGATCTCTGCCCAGTAATGCACCACCACCACAGACCATCATGAAAATAGCCACGAGTCATTAAAGATAATTAAACGAATCTGTCAGGACAAAACAATCCCTGGCGTACCCAATCCATCCATGTTTTAGAAACAAAGTGGACAGCTGGACATATAGTTGGAAAGTTTAATGGCAAGGAAGGAAAAGTAAGAAAGAAAGAAAATAAACGACAAAATTTCCGCTCATACAAACGCTGAGAATCAATATGTATTGACTGCTGATTTGGTGTCTGCTGTCTCGCCAGCGTGCACAGACCGGTTGAGCTCACTGTCCTAAACAACGGTGAACATTAATTCCCGATCAATCAGGGCAAATACTGCTGGAATAACAGTGCACCTCATGCTTATCCTGTGACCTGTGACAGTGATGGATTGTGGGTAGGCAACGCTTTACATATTGACAAATTTACACTGTGGGGCTGTGACTGACATTGTGTGGGACTTTTGAATTAAATACATTTTCCACTGACAGGAAAGAGCGAAACAATTGTTTCGGGTCAAAAGGTATCTTGCAGATGTGAGCTAAGTTGGTCATACGTGTTCTACAAGAGGACTACAGTACATAAGCCAGAGCTGATTCTGCATTGCTGTCCCAATGGCACTCCTCATTAGAGCTGGTTAAGAAAAGTAATTGCAGAGTGAACCAACTGAATGAGTGAACCTATGTGCTGTGAATCACTCAATCTGATCTAATTACAAGACTCTTCCCTGTACATGAAAACACTATGATTGGTTGAAATGAGTGAATAATAATAAAAAAAGAAAACATGAATGCTCCACATCACATCACTCGGGATTAAAGCTAAATTGATTCAGTCAAAACTGTAATTATTTCAATCATGTAATAAAATGCATGGGCTGAAATAAAAGCCTGCAGATACCGAGGCCCTGAGTGCCAGCACTGTGTAAATTATTGTTTGTTGGATTTAAATCAATTCTCTATTGAATCTGCTAAAGGCTAATTACAAATCTCACATCAGAGGTGGCATGTTTCCATAATTAGTGGGTGCAGCTTTGGATTGTTATATGCATAGATTAAATGATAAAGATAATGCATACAATAAACATGGAGGTTCAAAATGTCAGAAGAAGCAGCCAAGACACTTGCAGGTGCAAGCTGTTACAAACTCCAAAGTGATCAATGAGGATTCAAAGTCTCAGCAGCTCTGTGCTTTTGTGGAGAATCGGCAAGGGATTGACAACGGATGGACACAGAAGGCTACTCATTTGGATGGACGGGGTGGCAGGTCCGCTGTAGTCCAAACCCCTGCATTTTATCCACTGTTCCAGTTTACAACTCCTAAAAGTAAATAGAAACATGATAAAAATGACCAATATGGTTTGTGACATTTCAGCAGGAAAAATCAGGGGCAAACCTGTCATGAGCGCCGTGGTACAGTAATTGCTTGAGGTTCAGGAAAGCCTTACCTTCATGTTTGGCTGCGCTCCCAGCCTGTCACATTAGCATGGAGGTCTAACTCCATCACCTGATTTCCATGTTGCTGTCACTCACTAAAAGGTGCATTATTGAACTCAATGATTAACCAGATTAAAGGAACCGAAGGCTTAATTCAGTTTTAATCCTCCTTAATGATTTGATAAGTTTTTTTAAACCAGTCACTGTTGTTTCAGTTTTTTTATATATATATATATATTTTTTTTTAAAATCTGAAATTATTAATTGGAGAGTAGAAGTTTTAATTATCAAAATGAATGTGTGGCACCAAATTCTGACACCCAACCTTTTAAATGAAACTTTCCTTGGCCATGTACAAAACAGTTATTAAATATGACAGATTAAATTGGTATGGTTACTGATTATAATTATGAATTGAAACATCAAATGGAAGAAAAAATTATGATTTTTTTTTTCCAGGGCCCATGCACCCTTTGGAAGTGTCATGCATCAAAAAGCAATTCTGCCCCTCTACGCCGGCTGCTTGATTCTCCCTGGCACAGCCAATTATCCAGCTAAAGGGAGAATAATGGCATATTCATAACCCTGCATGAGTGGTTGTGAAATCGCTTTTCTCCTTCTTTTATCACAAATTACTGACATTCTCATTGACATTAAGCATCAGTCATTCTCAGTGTTGAATGCGTCGTTCTTAATGATGAATGAAAGGCGCGGCGGCTGCACCGTGAACAAACTGCTGTGGCCGGACTTCCTGCTCTTGGAAGACGTATTGCGTCAAATATTTTCACAGGTACAACGACATCTGAGTGCTTCAAAACATACCTGAACATGGGTTCTACAGAACCAGTCAAAAGTTTGGACACATGTTCCCATTTACTTGAATAAGAAAGTGAGTCCAAACTTTTGACTGGTACTGTACATGGTACCAAGACTGTAATCTAAGGCCTTACCCAAGTTACAATTTTTTACAATCACATAAAATTTAATTTTTAACTTTACATTGTTACAGATGGTTTAGCAACAGCCTCTGCTTCATATTTCAAAGACGTACAGTATGGTAGATAATTATCCAGACATGGCATTGCATTTGGTGGTACACTAACAGTACGTAACACCAAGAATTATGTATCGTAACTGATCACACACATGTTATTGGTATAATAGTGCCTGAACTGAAGTAAAATGAGACATTAATCATACATACAGGAATGGATAAGTTATTGTCAAAAGATTCTACATATTTTTACTCAGTACTATTAAAAGACTCTTATTGCAGCTATTTGGGTTAAAACATAGGTGTGTAGATCTAAACAGCCATAAAATTTCATTAACAAAGGCAACATACATACTGAAATGTGTGAATCATATTTGAAGGTAGTATCATACTTGCAAGGATTTAAACATTCTGTAATTCTTGTCGCTTGTGATACTGTACATCACAACAGGATCAATAATCTCCATAAATATGACAACACTTCTGAGTAAATATTTAATTCAGCCAATAATATTACATACGAGATGGTGACAATGGGACGGTTATGGACTTGCTATAAGCAGGTATAAATATGTAATAAGGAAGTAATAAAAAGTAATTTCCAGATTTGGCGAATGTAATGCATTAATGGTAACATTTTGACCTGTAATGAGTCTTTGACAGATCAATGTCTGTCCATATATATAAAATGTATTTGAAAATGTTTGTATTCTCTGTCAGCCCAAGTAATTCTCCCGAGTAGTTCTACTGTAGGATGCAGTTGAAACCATGAGTGTTAATGAATTCATAAACAAATTAGCTTGGATTCCTCAGCAAATTAATTAAATGTTTATTCAATTTTCCTGGTATGAAATGAAGTATTCAATATTCAAGAAAACTGTTTATTTGAAAGTGCACCAGGATGCAAATAACTGCAGAGTAACCAAATGTGGAAACTTAGTAAGCACTTTATATTGTGTTCCCATTACAATCTTTAAAAAAAAATCATATTCAATTTCATTTCTGTGCAATTAACATAATGGGTTCTTTCATAATATATATGTATGATTTGTCTATCCTATTCCAACTATTCCAATGTCATCATGTAACAGTCACTATTCACTCTTATTATACCACATTCACCACAGGCCTACCTTCAAGGATGGTTTTACCTATGAAAGACTGAGTCAAACTTTCCTTTTTTAAAATCACATGCAGCAGATGATGCTTTAGATGAGTACAGTAATCGAGAAATTAGGTTTCTATTTAAATTCTGCATTCAGTGGAGATAATAAGCAAGTCTGCTGTTCATGAGACCACATTAAAGCCTGATTATTGGAATGGCCTTCTCCAAAATGAACCATAGATAAAAATCTCATTTAAATAAGGCCAGCTCATGTTACTTCATTGTAGTCTGAATGTGTCCACTGAATAGTTACAGTTTTAGGAGAGTAGAGCCTCTCTTTTTTTAAACAGGGGTACATTTCAGTGATACTACTTTGTGTAAAACTACGAAACCATCTCTGAAATTCCAGACGGTCATTTGGAAATAAAACAACATAAATTCCAATGGGATGATCTTGGTTAGCATCACACCGAGTGTACTACTTAGTATCTGACAGAGATAGGTCGAAAATCCAAGGATATTACAAATAGGTAAAATAAAGAAATAACCAGATAAATAAATAAATAAGTGGACAAACATTTAGCCCAATCCATCTTTGAAATGTCGGGTGCCAGGTGAAGATTGAATTCCATTTGCCCGAGTGTGCATTTGATAAATTTCTAATGGAAAGTTTCAATGGTAGAGGTGAATGTTACAAAGAAAGGCTTTTACACTGTGTCTCTGCCATGGCAATAGCGATAAGACATGTCTGTTCACCAGCATCGGGCAAAGATCAGCTGTTCTGTTTACCTACACTGTGCAACTGTCAGCCCTTACGTTCATCTGCATTGCGCAGAGGTCAGTAATGTGCCCACATCAACATTTTGTTTGCCAGAAAAACACCATTCAGTGAAATGTGGTGGACTTCTTCAATATGGGGTGCGAGTTTCTGATTCTTTCTTATTTATTGTACCGCCTGCACCAGAAAGGAGAAGGTCAAACAGAAGTCAGCTCTTTGCATTGCACAGGCTTCTATTTGCTGGATCTGCAAGACAGTCCCTGTCCTCTCACTCTGTCTCTCTCTCCCTCTTCCCCTCTCTTTCTCTCTCAGATTAAACTTGGAGCTGCATAGATCTAATCAATGAAGCTTTTCATTGTGCCTCTGTCTCTGCAGTAGGTTTTGTGTGCTTGTCTTTGCAAAAAGAAGGGAAAAGAAGACAAAGGTTCCAGTCTCAGACCCATGTGCATACGGAATGCAGATGGAAGGAAATGTATATCACTGGTTTAATTGCCCGTTAAAGAACCACTGCAGACCCATAGGTCACTGGGAGAGGGTGGAACATGCAGGAGAAACAGATTGAAAAGTGCAATCATGATTGGGAAACCACAATTTAGTAATGCAATTACGAGAACCTTATTAAACCTGCTTACACTCTGCTCATTTGGGAACTGCAGGGGATACAGTCGTTTGAATAAATTTGGGAATTTTATAATAAAATCAATGAAAAGGCATTGACAGTAATGAATCAGTCTGTGAGTCTTGGACATGTCTACGTCTGTTCAGAAAATTGGATGTTGACGACAAAACTGCAATAGACAATATCTCCTCATCTTGAAATAGACATATAATCATTTTAAAACTGCGAGGGGAAGGGCTCATTATGGACAAAATGGCTAAATATTTTCCCTCTCATTATTTTACACATAAAAATAAATATTTACAGTTATGTATTTCAATCGTTTTTGCATGCTGGCTTACCTCACCCTTTTTCCAACATAAGATGCAAAAACAGCTTCTGATGTTGCAGGATTAACTCCATTCAGCACTATCTGAAAGTCAATAGCTTTTAATTAAGAATAAATGCTGAAAGAATTCAGTTGTCAGATGAGAATCGGAGCCACATAGTGTATGTTCTCAGTCTTAATTAAATTGAACCCAATGTCAATTTATTACTCTAACAAACCTTTCCGTTTCTAATTTATACTAAACAGCCACCATTGTGCTCTTTCCCTTTCACAGTTGCTCTGCAGGAAAATGATTCGCTTTATGCCACCAGCAATGCAATTACTTGAGATAATTTTTTGTCAAATACAAGCACTTCCTTGATTGAATTTTAGATGAGGTAGGATTGATGTGTGTCTATGAAGCTGCAAACAGACGGAAGGCCTCTGGTCCACAAAGACAGAATGGGAACAATGGCAATAAGAAACGGTACTGCTGATATGCAAATTCAACATAAAAAAAACATAATAGAAGTCATTAAATTAAATCGCAGAGATGGCAAGAGCAATCGTGCAAGAAGAGATAGATGCAACTGCGTAGAAGTGTGCCATCAACCCAACTGGCCAAGATCCTTCATCTTCCTGAAAATGGAAGTAACCCATGACTGTAACACTGTACTGTTCAATCTGTTGCTGGGTAATCCTCAATTTCCCCCTCAATGATATAGGGTCCTCCCCTCTTAAAATATGAAGAATGAGTTTCCCTCCTGGCCAGCTGCTTGTGTATTCTGGATGGGGCTCTGGATGGGAGCTCCACCTGTTCGTTCTCTACAGTGCTGCCCGTCACCACTAATCCCGCTAAATATTATGACACGCTGTGAAAAGTGAGCTTCTTCGGAGGTAATATGGTTGTCGGCAGAGGCTAACGTGAGCCGTTGACAGGCTATCGGGCAAATTGAATTGAAGACATCCGCTTTTTTTGTCCTGTCTTTTTTTTGAAAAACCACCATGCTTGGGGAGTTCCTATTCTCCTCCATTACAATGAAGAGGAAAAGAGGACTATGCCTACCTTTCACTACTGTGCTTTAATCGCACTGCAGTTAGCGGTGAGTAATAGAAAAAAGTGGAACACCAAAGCTATTTAAAGGTCCATTAAAGCCAAGCATAAATCCTAATTTTATCAGAGGAAATACCCATAAACTGGAGGCAGAGATAATAATGCATAACTCCACCTTTTAGAAAAGTAATTCCCCTTTATTTGCCTAGTAACTCCATGAGCAGGGTAGCCTTGTCACGTGTGTGGTATGTGCCAGAACGTACATCAGGGCATGTCAAAAATCGTTTTGGGAAGAAATTGACTTCTAAGGTTCAATTACTCATGCTTTCGCAAGGAAGGCGTTTATCGGGCTTGGATCACTGTGCACTGCAGTTTTCACACTACAGACGATGATGTACCGCTGAATAAAACCTCAGGATGAGACAAGTGGGCCTTCAGCTGCATGTTAGACCACCATGTGTGGTCAGTATTACCTGCAAGCATGCATGTGTGTGTACAGACTTTTGCAAGACAGTCAGTCATTGCAGTCGTCCAACATTGCTCACAGCGGTATTTTCCGCATTACTTCTCATATGAGTTCATTTGAATACAATAGGGTACAGCGTTACTCTTACTCAATCAGACATGTGGTAACACTGAACATTTCACTGTGTAGTTTTCCTTGACACTGTTCAGTTGCTGCAAAGTGTTATGTCATCTAGACATACGTTTCAAAATCTTATGATTGTGAATGTAGTTATGAGTTCAGGTAAATTTTCTGACTCATTGCTCAGAAGGAATCCCAGTCTGTACGTTTCCACGCAGCAGAATGTTTTGTAACTGAAAAAGGCTCCATCACAGACAGGAGACCCAACACATGGACCCTACCCTTCTGACCCTGCTTGTGTTTGCTCCTCTGCATGCCTCCGTTCACTAAGTACACTGCTTTCTGAGAGTATTTTTAGTCTTTACTTTAGGTCCATCTACAGTCCATTCTCCCTCCGTAGCCCTTTTCTCTTGTCTGCTTTCTTTGCCCCAGTCTTATTGAGCTCTATCACTCTTCAGTGAAAATATGTGCAGAGCCTCAGCTCAGATGTGCAGAGCCTAACACAGGCAGATTGATCGGTTTTCTCATTTCTGGGCATAATGGAGCTGGGTTTGGAGGGTCATTGAGACCCCACACGTAGACTGAGGCTCCCCACAAAATATGTACCCTTGAGCAAAATGTTACAGACTGCTGTCTCTGGAAAGAGAGAAAACGTTTCAAACATAAAATTTTTGCTGGTTTAAACATAGGTAATTTCTAATATGTAATTCATATCTTTTAATTAAGGCAAATGAAGTGGCTCTAAATTAGTTGTGAACATGAACTAAATAAGTCATAAATGCATAAAATGTATGTATAATATTAATGTATTTTTTCGTTTAAAATATACCATTTTTTAAATTTTTTGCATACACTGAACCCTAACCTCTGTGATGTGGGAGGGTCAACTGTAATACTTCCTGATTATGTAGTGTAAGTCTTACACTGGACACATGAATTCATTGAAAGTCTCATCACATTCAAAGAATCAGTGAGCCCGTTGAAAGACGCCCTTTCCAAAAACAGAGCAGCAGTGGTGGGGGTCAGATCTGACCCTGCAGAGCCACACTGACCCCCTGTTTTATAGATCCAAACAGCAGCGGATTAACAGCTTCGGTGGCAGGTGGTCTGAGGGCATGTCTCTACAGTGAAGCTCTCTGGTTGGTGGGACAATTAGATGCACACCCACATTTCCCATCATGCACTAGGGTTACCCTGGTCCACTGGTATGTCTGGGACAAATTTAACCAAACATTTTCAGGAAAATCGATGGGTGAGTTCTTACACACACTCAATAATAGGAATGTAATGGTTTCTAGCCTCACATTAAATGTGCACAGAGAGAGTTTACAGTCACTGCAAACATTGTTTTAAAATGACAAATTTTAATAAAAAGTTATTTTGCTATTTCATATGTTTGTTTCCAAGTTATTAGGATGAAAGAGAGTCTTTTGAAAGTCAGCCAAATGAGTTTGTGATGAAGAGTTTAGCAGCGAAAGTAGTTTGTCGGGATGGTGGTGTTGTGCAGATTGGGAAAACAGTGTTCAATAATGCAGAGATTAGTAACAAAGCTGTGTTTGTATGCACACCCACTGCGACTGCTTTGATTTACACGCACTGTGCCTGCAACACCACACACTGATTCTGTCCTTCCTTCGCCTCTTCCTTTCTCAATATTATCAATATCAACTCACATCCGTGTGTGTGTGTGTATGTGTGTGTGTGTTTGTATGTGTGAGGATGTGTGTGTGTGTTTGTGTTTACATTGTATAGCCTTAACCAATAAATCTTAGTTTTAATGGCAATTTCCACAAGTGTTGTACACAAATAAACACATACCATGCTGACAAATTTCAGAAAATTCTTACTCCTAAATTGCCGTTTAGACTACATGTCTTTACTCCAATGAAACTCTGCAGTACGACTGGCAGTTTCCCAGAGCATCATTGCAAGTACTTTGTACAACTAAAAGCACAGAACTGAGCTTTTTCCACCATTTTGCTCTGCTTTCCCTCTAAATTACAGCCTTCATTCCAAAGTTTCAGAGACCTGTATGAATTACTTGAGGAGGGCGAATGAAAAGTTTGTCACACTCACACACGAAATGAGTGGTGTCTGATATAATTAAGATAGAATGCTTTAGCGGACATAATGACCTCCTTTAGTTAAACTCACAGCGCATATTAAAAGAGCTCTGATTCCATCACACTGAGTTAAAACGCTGTTTTAAAATGGTCCCTTGTGGCTCATAGGGTGAGCCCTCTCCTATCCTGCTATAATCCGAGCCTGAGAAACCATCTTCCTGGAGCTGCAGAGCAAAGAAATCTCACTTCTCATTAAGATTAGCCAGAAAAAAACCCTTGAATAAAGATAACTGTATTGTATTACAAAGTTTATGGAGATGGACTTGTGTCCCCTGCTGCTGCAGATCTTATGGAGAACTGATGGAGATCTTACTGGACGAATGCGTCATATGCTCCTATTCATACTTTGCAGCCATTTAAATGTAGACCGCTGCCCCCTTGGGGTGAAGTTTGAGAGCAGTCTCTGATCGATTTTAGCTACCGTGCATTTTAGCTACTGCATGGCCGGTTCTCATGAAACCTGCACCTACCCATGTTCATTTATCAGGTTGGCCTTCCCTCTGGACAAAGCAGAAAACAAATTCCCTGTTGCAGTGACAAGGACGCTGCGCTAAAGTAGATTTTGTCTTTTGGATGTAACATTAAACCAAAGTCATACCTGACTGTATTATTTTTCATCAGCAAAGTACGGGGGTTCCTGACCGCTGTATTCATTATATCAGTTTAATTGGCAAAGCGACTCTCTCCTTCACCACAACGGCTACTTTTTGGTGAGAACAAAATGGCCAATATGCATCCCCCAGGTGGGTGCTACTTGTTAGCAGTAATTATGGATACTAAAAATAATAATAATAATAATCATAATCATGTTACTGCAGTTATAGTGGCCATAGGGTTTGTATTATTTGAACAGATTATGGTTGTCAGGGTTCTATACAGGTTGGGTAGAGGCTCTTTGGACCTGGCTGGCTTGTGTCCACATATAACATTTGTTCTTTACTGGCCCTGAACCAAGATGGCATTGTAGAACACGAGGATGAGGCGAGGATGGTTTATGCCTCACGTCTCTGTCCTGGCCTCACATTTCACTTATGTCTGTAAAATAAGGAGCTGTAAGGTGATAGGTTGCTGGGTTCCAGGTTTCTTTCATGACAGAGCAAGGACATCCTTCCGTCTGCAGACCGTAAACTCTCAGTGCGGCCAGTTCACCTGTTTCTGGACTTCCTCCAAAGGTGATGAGCGTTAGCGTTGATTTGTGATTCATGTCATTACGCGATAATTTCACACAGACCTAGAGGGCTGTACTCCAATAGCTTTTCCAGCTCTGCCAAAGCACACTTTGAACTGGGAAGAGAAGCCAAAATTTCCACTGGAGTGGCTGAGCCAGACTGTTGAGCACACGTTTCAAACAAAAACTTATACGCAATCCCCCAAGACTAAGGATGATCTGTGCATGTTTCATGTTTCATTAATATTTGAATTCATACCAGACCCTCCTTGACACCATGTCCTGAGGTCCTACCGTGTCTTCTGGCAATCACACCACCTGATTTCACTAATGTCTCCATCTTTTCAGTCCAGGAGGTTGAGCTAATTGAGGCACACTTAGACATTCCGAATTTGGAGAGAAAAAAGAAAAAAAAAGATACGGAAGCAACTTTACAAATGTAACTACACTGTTACACAACAGGTGTCTTGGGTACATTTAGCATTTAACATTTACCTCATTTCCCTTTTTACAGTCCAGTTAAAGTGTCATGGTAAAGTAAAGTGCCCACATAGAGGGCCACAACGTCTTGTGTGCACTGGCGACAAGGGCTCTCTGACAGCACTTCTACTCAGAATTACCACCTGGCATGAAACAGGCCGGAGAGAATGACTGGCAAGAACAAACAACCCATCCTGTTTAGCCCAGGCCAGGGCTGGAATGTGGACCAAATTTCCGAAGTACGACGAACAATTTCCTTCTGACGGGCTAATTAAGTAACCAATTTGTTCAAGCCATTTTTTTTCTGTGATAACTTGAGAACAAAACCCTTAACTGCTCTCAAAAGACTACTCAGCCACTTCTCACTTAATTGAACAAATTACTTGCTTGGATTGATCAAAAAGCTGCAGGAGCTCTGGATCATTAGAACATGCTGTAAGTGCACCTTTGGGGGGGGGATTGGGGCTCCTTAAATCTCCCTCAAATCCAGGCTGTCACTTGAGAGAGGCTCAAGCAACAGATATATGGTCTTTATGACACTGAGGGAAAGGAGAGCTATATCTGTTATCTGTTCCTGGGTTTTGTTCTTCTGTCTAATAATGAAGTGCTTTACTACAAACGTTTCTGTATGCAGCTAATCAGCTAACTGAGGCATCTTGGTAGAATAAAAAATCTGCAACCACAATGGTGCTGTTTGCTGGGAGTTTTCCAACCCCACTTTGAAGCCTGGATTTAAATAAAATTTCTATGGTTCTCTTTCTAAAATCATTAAATTAACTTTGAGTCTCAATTAAATGCATGTAGTAATTGTTTTCTTCACAAAAACAGATTCCTACATTTATCTGTGTGTGTTATCAGTGCTTATCAGTGTTATGGAAAATGTTGATTGAAAGAGGGTCTATGCATTAGAGTCAGTCAAGCACATTTTATGTCTCTTCATCGCATATTCAGTTTGACAAAGACAGGCTAAACATGACCACACTATTTTCTATGTGTGTGTTATATTTTATTGGAGTCAAAATCATGTCGTTTGAAATTTGTTTAAAATAGAGTTACTAATTCTCTGACAGAGGATTTAAACTCTTTTGCTTGAATTGCATATGCCCTCACACAAGCTAAGAGCATGTGATTGAACTGAGGTCTGTATCCCTGCTTTAGAGAGCAGGAGATGTTGGACACCTTCATTAGGCAGTGTCCCTGTCTCACCCTATCAAAGCGATCAGCTCCACTCTGTTTCCCGTTTACGTGGTCAGCACAAAGAGCAGGCGTCCCGCATCCACTTTGACTTGCTGGCGCAGCATTACAGATAAAGATTTAACGATTTTGTTTTCCTCTTGAAAAAAAAAAAAAAAAAAAAAAAAGAGAAAGGAACATGGTGATGTCTGCAGTCAGGGGTTTGTTTAACCTCTGATGTGGCACGGTGCAGAGAGATTGATTGTGCTCGCACCGCCGCTAATGAAATTCTATGGATTTTTCAATAGGGGATCGCGTTGCGTTTCCAAAACAATGCACATTAAATAAATATATAAATAGGATGGAATCATGTCCAGCAGAGGCACCTTTTTCACTTGGTAAATGTACTTATAATCAGATCGATCTGTAATTATCAAAGCTTTGATGGATCGCTTTGCTCAAATTGGTTTTGTGTTGCAAGTGTCCTCCGTAGTCCTGCGTCTGTTAGCACATGAAATTTAGCTTAGGATCTCTCAGATGTGGTGTTAAGATGTATTTCAAGGGAAGTGAAACAATGTGTCCTTCCAAGTTATCTGACATGCGTGGTCAGGACACTAATTCACCCTTAACGCCCCAGCCTGATCGTAGGCTGGGGATCGTTTCCACCCTGTCAGCCGCCTTCCCCAATGGATTTGCTGTGTCACAACTCACTGTACTACTGCGGAGCTCTATTGGAAATCAGTGTGTAATTGAGAAATAATTCAATCAGCAATTAACCTCTTCATTGTTTTTTTTTTTTTTTTTGTGCTGATCCGCTAACAACAAAAGAGACAATGTTGAACTGAGACAAGGGCACTGTGCTGTCATTATGAGGTGTCACGAGTTCAAATCCCAAGATGTTCCCTTGGTGAAGAAGCTTGATGTTGATCAAATTGATACTAAAACACCTGCCATCCTGGGATACCCATAATTCCTGAGTAAAAGTTGGCTGATAATCAGGTTGCACAATAATGGGAAAGGACAAAGTCACACTGGGCAGCTTGCCTGACTCTTGTTCCTTGTCGGAACCTTAAATCTCCGGACAGGAAACTACCATCCATCTGCCTCTGCTGTCGTATTACAGCACAAACAGTCAAAATCCCACATTTCACACAACGGGACCGATGATGGTTTTCTGTCCTCACCTGGCAGGACCAGAGGCCTTAGGCATGGTAGAACATCACAGCAACAAACGGCCCACTTCCTTTTGAGGGAGGAGGGAAGATGCTGAACTTGGATCCAGTCAAACTGGAGTGATTTGACAGGAACCCTCTGCATACACAGGGTGTAAGGTGGACTTGAGAGGAAGAGCTGGCAGACAGGAAGGGAAAAGAAAACAGTGAGATTAACCTTCTGCCCAAAGTCTATACTCTTCTAATGAGGACCACAGGTAGTATTAGCCTTTGCCATTTTAAACACAGTTTTCATTTGAGCGCTGGCCCAGTCTCCAGTTTTTGAGACTCTCATATCCTTATTTCTAGCCCTTATAATGCCAGCTGTGTCAAAACTCAATCAGAAAAAAAAGTTCCTCAAAGTAGAACTCTTTAATCATAATATAATGTTCTCCTAATTTTTACAGCAGTCCTCTTGAGTATGCTTGTGCCATTATATTTGAAAGCTGTATAAGCAATTTTAATGGCAGAGTCAACTACCTCATTAATTAGTGTTGAATTGATAATGACATTGTGCTGAGCTGATGAGAAGAGAAGGACAGTATTACTGTAGTATCTGTGTACTCCTTTAAGGAACGGCCAGTAATGGTGCTGTTTTCCTTTGGCCACAATGGATGACAACAAATCCCTTCTGCAGAAAGTTTTCTATCACACAGTGCAAGAACAGTTTCAATGGCATACCTTCTTCTGAACACACACACACACACACACACACACACACACACACACACACACACACACACACACACACACACACACACACACACACACACACACATACTAGACTTGGTGTAACATACTACACTTGAATGGAGCTGATGCCATGCAGAAACAAACTTTTTTTTGCATTTTTCCCCTTTATTTCTATGCATTGTTCTCGCCATCTTTATGTACTGCCCTGTACGACTCAAGGATTCATAGCTGCTGAGAAAACTTTACTGCACCCCATGTCATTAAAACATAATGTTATATTAGTTAAAGGAAGCTACAGATAGGGTTTTTAATGTTCCACAGAATTCCAGTTTTTGGTCAGCGTAGCACTTGCTATTTGGAGATGTATAGTTGTACTATTTTATTGTGCTATGGTATTTATCTGGAGTTGTGTATTCATTGCAGCATTACAGCATACTTACCCGCATTTATGCCTTAGTGGTGATGTACCTATGCTCCCTTATCTGGGAGTGCTGTGGACCAAATATCTATTAATTCTTTTGAATGCGCTTATTTTCTCTCTTGAAGCAGGTCATTCTGGGTGAGGGCATCTGCTAACTGACTGTAACATACTGTAAGTATGGCACACATTACTTTTAGAACGACACTGACGACATGACAAGACTTTATTTTTATTTTTCAACCTTTGACTTTATCATCCCCGAAGACAAAAACCCTTGTGCAGCCAGTGAATGCATAACAAAAAAAAAAAAAAAAAAATGATAACACAAACATAAAACACAGGAATCTCGACATTAGCAGTAAATGGGTCAGACCATCGGACCGTCCATCAGTCAGTCAGCGATCAAGAGAGTGCCATTAGCCATGCTTTTAGGGTTTCTGCAGAGTTTAAGTACGGTGAGGAGCGGGGAGAGGCCAGTGTTTCCTGAGTCAGCACTTCGCCTGCATCCGCAGTGTTCCCTCCCACAGGACTGTGACCTCTCTGGCCCAGACAGTACACTTTCCCCCAGCACAGAGAGGGCACAACCCATTTCACACCCTGAGAGTGCAGACCCATTCATTACATTATTCATCCGCTCTGATAAGGATATGGTGTCGTGAAACTGCGCGGTGCTTAAGGAGCCGAGCTGAGAAAGCAGGGGTTGCAAGTTCAGTTCCCAGATGGGAAAATCCCTCTTGCCTTCAATTGATTCAGCAGGTATCCAGCTGCTTATATGAGCTTGAGTAAGTAACAAATGACACTGGAAAAAGTGCCTTTGCCTTGGACATAATGGCCAGGTCTGTCTTAGAAAACAGATTGCAAATATCAGTGGGACTTTCTGGTAAAATGATGGCTAATTAAAAAAAAATGTGCATATCAACAAACTTGCCTTTTTTTTTTACTGCCGTTTAGAGTATGTTTGGACCCATCTCTTCTCAGTACTCATCTCTTCCAGCAGTGCCTACACAGTGGAGATCCGCATTAGAGCCATCAGAATCTGGAAGAAGGTTTAGCGTTAATAATTGATAGTTTTTCTGTCGTCATTTGGAATGCCCCTCTGCTACTCTTCAGCGGAGCTGCTAAATAAGTCAAGGTTGTGCCTCAGACAGAAAACCCTCCGTCACTGTCCCTTTTGTGCAAGTCACTGCTGCCCGATTTCTGTTCCAGAAACAAACCTGGCAGGTAACCGCAAAAGTTCTTACATCTGCCCCTGCTGACTCACACTGAGGCTAACCCATGCGTGTCATGCTATTTTAGGGTGGCGCATTACGTTCGTACGAGGTTTTCACTAAAACAAATACTTTTTTGAGATGAATAATACATTTGCCAGGTTCTCATCTACAGTACTCTCAGAGTGTGGAGACCAGGGATCTGGGACATACACTGTAGTGGAACATGTCATTTTTAAGAACCTCCCTGATGTAACACTGCAAATAAAGAATCTCTCTTGGTTTTTGACAACATATCATACCGAGAAAATGAATGTTGTTTTTTTAATGTACTGCCAATTCAAAAACATTATCTTTTGCAGCTGAATATATGGTTTACTAATGTATTAATAATTACTTGCTAAATCATGATTTTCCTAGCTATTCACATTGCACCCTTACAGTTACTGAAGTGGAAATATATATATATATATATAATGTATGTAAATATATATTAAATATTTTTTTAGATGCTGTGGCACTGGCTGGGGAGCTGTGTGGTTAATCACTCACCTGTTTGAGTGGTGCCTGTGACTGACCCACGGCTCTGCAGGGCCCCTACTTACCTATGGAGGCAGGACATCTGCTGGAGACCTCAGTCACACCCCTTCAGCATTCTCTGAGTGTTCCAACTGCACTGATGTTGCCAACCCCCTGCCCTCACACACACACACACACACACACACACACACACACACACACACACACACACACACACACACACACACACACACACACACACACACACACACACACAAACACACACACACACACACACACACACACACACACACACACACACACACACACACACACACAACACACACACGCACACACACACACACACACACACACACACAGACACACACACACACACACACACACACACACACACACACACACACACACACACACACACACACACACACACACGCACCTCTGCAAAAAGAGACAGCAAACAGAGACAGCTGAAAGTTTTTTTGGTGATGCTGGGTGTCTGTCATGATGGGGTCTCTGGTAGGTGTCACTGACAAGGATCACATCTTGGGGGAAAAACATATTAAAAACGCCCCCAAATAACCCGCACTTCTCCACAACATCAAGTGCTTCTCTCTGCTCTGGCCCTGGCACTTACCTCTCCTCTAATTCATCCCCCCTTCAGAACATAGAGGGTTCCTCACACAGATGAACATAATTTCTTACATTAGACATGAAAGCTCTGTCTCAGGGAGCTGCATTAATTCAGAGGGCACCCTCTGTGCACAGCCCTGACTAAACGTATGCCTTTTTAAGACATTACAGCCATTTCTGTTGCTCTGAGAAAAAAAAAAGATACATTAATATCTTTCCCCCAGAATCATATCTCAGTCCCTGAGCGGAAGCATTTGCTTCCCCCCTCGGCCTTCAGGGCGCTGATGTATCAGTTTTCGCAAGCTTTTGCATCGTCCTGTAAAGGCGTCACTTTCGATGCGTCCTGAGAGATGGAGCGGCTGAGCAGATGCCAGGACACCGCTGGCATAGGCGGATCGATCTGTTTGGGAACAGCATTGAGAAATGAAGGTGATCCATCGTCGTGAGCTCCACACTGACGCGCTCTGTCATATAGGCTTGGTGTTCATTGTGAGCAAAGTACAGACAAATAAAATGAGTCTTAAATGGATGACAGGTTTGGAAAACGGAACTGGATCCCTGACAGGAAGTGCCCCTGAGGCATGGCGTTTTTCGTCGGAAAGAATTTGGGATCGTTTCTTTTTCGTTGCCCAGGAGACAGCTGGGCCATCTCACACATCTGTCTCTCTGGGCACCCTCATTTACGGTCCTGAGAGCTTTGGTCTGATCACATGCCAAAACTCACGACAGAACAAGAAAACACTCTATTTCAACTCATAAGGCTGAAGCCATTCTTCATTTGATCTAAGGGCTGTTCAAAGCTTATTCAATGTGTATTTTTTAAACACTTTCGACAATGTATCAGTAATGGTTTGTTTAAAAATTCCAAGGAGAATAATTCAAGTTAACAAAAGAAAAGGCCGCGCATTCATTCGCACGATCATACATGTGGTGTCTACGCCTTCTTGATTTACAGCAAAACTTGCTTTGTGGTGGAGACATTAACAAAATTTTGATAACTGACTGCTGCAGTGTTACAGCGCAAAGATGTTCCCTAGTGACGTTCATACCACCATTAGCCTAGCACCGTGAGGGTAGCTCAATCATAAACCATGCAACAGGATGTATTATACAGTAGCTGGTTGTCTTTACTTTGCAGTCATACCCCGGAGTAATTAGGCCCTCACTCCATTTGGATCCATTTTGGAAACAGCGGTTATCGTGTTCCTGAACTCACTGCCATTGAGGTACACTTGATGTTGTCAGTGCATGGAACAGCTTTCCAGTCAGGCAGTAGAAGCAGAGACCCTTGCAGTGTTCAAGTTCAGGTTTGACGCAATGTTGGATATTCTGTAGGTTGTACATGACAACCTAGTAGGGCTGAATAAGTTGTTCTCATAATTTTATGATTGCTTTTTTGCTTTTCTCCTTCTTCTCCATGGTGCATTGACCATGAAGGCTTTCAGTAATGGGCAAGAACAAATGTCCAACCATTTCATGCATGTCTCAATTATATTCAGTCTTCCCAAATTTTCAAGGCGTAATTCACATAAGCTCACAAATGGCTTGTGGACACGGTTAGCCTCACTCACAACTACACTATGGTGCTCTGATAGAAGCCCTGTGGACAGGCTTCAGCAAGTTAAGTCATTAAATCATTTCTTATATGATAATGTAAAAATTCTTATTTTACAGTAGCGTTTTGGACATTCATCAATTTAAATCCATGTAAATATATAATGGCATAAATGTATGACTAATGCTGGGTAATATTGTGTTATCTCCCTAAATAAGGGCATTTGCTGGATAAATACATGATAGGTAATACCTCTGAGACATCGATATGGCAATGTTCAGCCTTAGAGAATATGAGACATTCCCTCCATATTCTGTAAAATGACTCAGCAGGCTGTCCAAAGCCTGCTTTGAAATGACAGGTGATGCAAACATCTTGGAGTTTTTAACAACACAAATCTTCCTCTTCTGCTGTGCACATTCAGGTTTATGTTGTACTGTAGTGGTAACTGAGGAGGTGAGTATGCTGTCTAAGGAGGTGGGCACACTGTAACTCCAAAGCCCATATACATATAAAAGGTAACAAAGCTAATAGGTGAGTATACTGATTTTTAGGTGGCTATTCTTCATATGCTTGTTTACACCTTGAATGGCATCACTAGATTTAAGACTAATTAAACAACACACACACACACACACACACACACACACACACACACACACACACACACACACACACACACACACACACACACACACACACAATCCAATCGTACACACAACACATCTCTGTGTTCTTTCAATGAAACTGGGGAAGGAGCAACCGCACACTTTAGAACAGGTTGTAAGCAGCACCAAAAATGTTTTTTGGTCATTAAAGGTGGAAATTTTGATAACATATTGAACCCTTAGTGAATCATTGTCAGTGTACAACCATTTTATGGTACTGAACGATTTGTTAATATTTCTATATAGGTTGTATGAAAATCGGGTCCCTTATGATTATAAGAAAAGAACCCAAACCTATTTTTAGAGTGAATAAAGAATGATTTTCAGACCCCTCCCAAAGAATGGTATTTGAAAAACTGCACTGCTAAGAGGAGCCCTATCATTTAAACCAGTGTGTAATAATGGGTGTGGAATGCTAATGCTATACGGGAAATGCATGAAACAGCTGAGACTGGCCTTTCAGAGCACAGTAAACCCATTTAATGGAGCCATTCAGGCTAAAAGGCATGATGCTGAAAGTGTTTACACACATTACAGGTCTTTACAAAACATAAAAATTCGATTAAAATATTCTATCAATGTATACATTCTCTGTGGGTTATATAGTGATTCAATTGCTATTTTTGGCTGTATGATGTTGGTGTTCCATGTTGTGTTCTGAGAATTTTACTTTGAATTTATTTTTGATTTGTCCGTTTCATTCATCCATACATTAATTTGTTAGTCTGTATGTGTCCAGTGTTTTGGATGAGACATGATGCAGCCATAATGTTGAATGTAAGTAATGGTGGCCGGTCACCCTTCCATTACTGCAGAGCGTTTCAGCATGCACAGGAACATGAATTTCAACAGCACAAAGAGTTTTCTCACCTCTTATTTTGCCTGTACAGTAGGATGAGATTTATGATGACATTCATGACAGTTTTCACTCCAACTTAATAACTCTAATAAGTCAGAAAAATATATCTATATAAAATATGCATAAGGATATCATAACCACTATATGACGCATTTGTAAAGCTGTGGGCATATAGCAAACAACGATGTAAAGATTCTTTATTTGGAAATTAATTCTATAATAATATTACATGTGTTATGTAGGCACCAAATCCAGCAAACAATGTCAAATGGCTCTAGTGGAATAGTGGTGTTATAGCAAGTGTACCAGGGTAATGTATGGTGTTATAGCAAGTGTACCAGGGTAATGTATGGTGTTATAGCATGTGTTATAACTTACTGAATATCCTGAAAAAGCTTTTATAAACACTACATTCAGTAGTTATGTCATGTTTATGCTTGATTTATGTATGCACTTTATGTGATGCATATAGTTAAATTTATAAACTTTTAGGTAACATGAAAGGAATAACTAGATGTAGCAGTTAAAAAGCAGAATGCATATCATTATGAGTAATTAATCATGAAGCAAAAATTAATTCTACTTTTCCAGGGTCTACATGTAGAAACTTTCAGCTAACTTGTGAATGCTACATAAGATTTCACATTTTAGAACTGATGTTTGAAAAAAAAAATCATCTTATCAGTTAACTGATAAGATCAGTTCAGAACAGCAACCTTACCCTGTATTTGCAATTTCAAAAAAATGTCCCTACTACTGCCTGCTTTCGGGAGGTGTTCAGATGTTCATCAAAGATGATGCTTGCCTATAATGTAGGGTCACTCAACAGAATGCTTAATGACCTCACTTAGAAACCCCTCACTGTTTTGCCATGTTCTTCTTAGATGAAAATGTGTTTGTTGTGTCTAATTAAATATTCATGAGGGCTAAATGCACGGTGTGACATTGTCCCATTATCATGTAATCTCCACTGTTTAAACATCCTGACTATGGCGACCAATAGTGACCAAACAACGATGCAAAGCCAGGCCATGTACAGAGTTATATCTTATTTCTATAAGTTCTTAAAATTCCCTTTAAATTAATAAAATTAATGAAGTAACATTTTCTTGCTTTAAGCTTCTCAAGCTGTCCAAACAGCATGTTATTTTTCAAGGCTATGAAATCTTGGATTCCTTAATTATACCTGCTCACCCATTGTAGCTGATGCATTCATTTGTGTCTCTCCAGTGTGGACCTCTGGCCATAGCTGGTGAGAGTGTGGTCAGGACTGTAATTCCCAGGCATGGACGATAAGCAGGGAATGCCAGCCTCAGGTCTGCGTGGCCTGCCAACACTCCTACAGTGTCCGTGAGGATAAAGAGCTTGCAAATATTTCCAAAAAAATAATGAAGCAAATACATACAAACTGCAGTACAGGAACTCAAAGACAAGAACAGAGTAAGGAACAGGTGGGAAAAAAAAATCAGCATCTGTCTTTAGTTAATGTACAGTATATAGAATAATATATTATGTGACTATATGATTCCTTTCTCACCATAGAAATTGTTACCATGGGAACATTATGAGCTAATGATTCTCTGGAGCTGAGGAGAATTATGGTATGGACCAGCTGCCAACACATAGAGACTCTATCTCTCTCTGATGTTTCAATTCCTTTGGGACTGAGTGCTAAAAAAAAACAAATTCGATGGAGTTATTGATTTATTGACATTTTTAGTATAGTGGCACGGATACATTTAAAGGGGATAGTTAGTGATTTTCTATCTCTCTCTCCTTAGTTTTTTTGTGATATAAAGTCTGCCCAGGCCACAAATAAAAGATAAACATTGTTCTGCAATGCATATTGATAAACGTATTACAGATAAACATATTGTAATGTATTCTCTCATCAGTAAAGCTGTCACACTATCCAAATGGGCGTGTTATGTATCTCTGTGCGCTCAGAGGATGAGGCTAGGAGGGGCCCCCGAAGCCCTTTGTTTTACGAGCAGTATTTCCTATTGCCAGAGTCCGGCCATCTTTCTCTCATGCATTTTTCATAATCACTCTGTGGTCTCCTGGGAATACCCACATCTATTGACAAAGGATTTGATGAAAGTCCCCCCTCCAAAACCTCCCCCCCCTTTTATTATCATATCATACCATAAGTGTATTCCTTTGCCGTTGGACCCATCATGCTGTTCTATAGTTTTTATGTATTTATTTATGCACAGTGATTGTGCAACACTGCAGTTTAATACATATACATTGGCTGTGTTTTCCAGAGAGTAGCATTACCAAACGTTCCTCTTGAAATACGCATGGGTCCCTGTCATAGCAGGATGGCAGTGCCCGGGCCAGGCACAGTGTATTCTACCTGCCAGCTGATATTAGTAGAGACAGGAAGGCAACCTCCATCTCCCAAAACAGACTGAGAGACAGAGAGACAAAGAGAGAGAGGCCTTCACTTAGTTGATCAGGTGTTTAGGTTTTTTTGGGGTTTTTTTTTGGCATTGGCTGTTCCCATGGAGGTTGGGGGTGGCAGCATTGATCGAGAAAATTACCCAACCCCCCGCTTCCATTATGTGCGCTCCACTGTCCCATTGCTCCTGTTGTTGTTGTTTCCTGTAGAGGTCATTCCTCCGCCCAAATCAATTCCAGGGCACTCAGGGGAAGTTCAGTGCGACTCCAGATCTCTTCTGAAGGGCAGGCGCTCACTCTGACGGACACAGACACTCTGACCATCAAAGAGGGATGCCGCGAGTTTTCACACCCATCACACGACATATCGATCTGAGACTGATATATTGATTCAGAGGGAAAGTGCTAGGCACCACATATGCAACAGCCATTGAAGCTATTACTATCGATTTGCAACAAGTTATAGATCCCATATTCTGCACGCTGACTTCATCTTGTTGGGTGTCTTTGTTACAAGGACAAGAAATTGGTTTCTTGGTCTCCAACATTTGCTCTAACAGTGAATGGTTAAACTGATACATGAAAAGCTTCTCTTGAGTGATATTTCCTGCCCTTTTACCACACCCTAACATCAGCTGTTTATTCTCATGCTGCAGTCCTACGATTCCTCTGATTTAAATGAGAGAAACTTGCAGATGGCAATGACATAATACCTGTCACCAGAGTATGACATATAGTCAGCATATATTTGGTTCATATTTCCACAGATGCCTGGCAGGCCAGGAGTAACCACTAGAGAGCAAAGGGGCTAACAGCCTTAATCTGCTATCTTTCCCCAGTGATATTAGGAAAGTTTTGCCTCACCAATGCAGACCTAAGGACATGATTAGTGATGGTGCGAGTGGGACTTAAACACCCAGTCACAGGGCTCCACCTGATTCTCAAATGAATACTTTACACTGTGTGAGCCTCCCAGGGGCCAATCAAAAGCTTCTTACACCTGACACGGTTCAGATTTATCTGTGATGCCGCGATACGTGCTAATGAACAATAGGGCCAAGGGCAGCAGGTTTTATTGGCTCACCGTGATTCATCCGGCAACGCGACAGATCGAGGAGGAGGTGGGGGTATTGGCTGCTGGGCAAATATGTGCTGAGCGACCACTCTGCTGTGGGGGACGTGATCATGCTTAAAAATATACTGACACTTTCAATTTCACCTTGTGCAAAAAAAAAAGAATATTATTGATGGACATTTTGTTCCAGTTTTATCTCAGGCATAAAAGAAGCAGAGGGACCTTGGGGTGACTCATGCGGTAAAACGTTTACTTGGGAGGCAGGCGTCAGCCCTGTGATTGGTTGTTTGAGTCCCAGCCACAGCATTACTAGCTATGGTTTGAGTGTTTAATGGAGGAATGTGTTGGATTCACATCACCCCTTTGTAAGCCTAGCAGAACATGGCAGTGGGCACAGGGGTGGGACTGTAACCTGAGGGTTGGGAGGTTGATTCTCTGGGGAGCCATTTGCTCTTGTGTCCTTGGGCAGGGCACTTGACCTGATTTAAAGTGAACGTAAAGTTTAAGTAATACTGGAATATAAGCTTTATAAGTTCCCCCAAGAGAGGGATATCTGCCAAGCACTTAATAATAACGCGATTGCTATGACTACAGCGGTACTGCTGCTCCCTCCTTCTAGTGCCACCACTACTTGCTATAGTGGAGAACCATCTCTAACTAGTTTTTTCTCATATAGGCTCAGGTGCATGCGCCGCAATGACTGTGGTGAAACCGCTGAGGAAACCAGAGTGATGTTTCATGTGTTTTACTCTTAAAGGGTGTGGCCTGAACATAATTAACAACTGTGTGACATAATTCATAATTCAATTCAGACGCTACGATCAAGAAACATGCTGCAAAGAGCATTAGAAATACAGCATATAGAAACCATTTATAAGCAGAAGTTAATAAACAACATTATTGTTAAAGTTCTGTGTTTTAACTTGGGTTTAATAAACATGCATCCCAGAGCATTGAATACAAATAAATGCAGGTAATAGTTTTATCAAAAGCAAACTTCATTTTCATGATAGCTAATTTAACCAAACCGCTGCTGTTAATCATAAACGTTATTTAATCCAGACCACTGGATATGATAAATTTACACGTGAAAGACACATGGCTAAGTGGTACAACTGCCTCTGTGACACAGCTCTGTGTCTCAGTCATCTGGATCCTGCAAAGCCCATGATGGCACACTGAAGTATTCATCTCAATGAGGGATTAAAGTGACATTTTTCCATTAGGGTACAGAGGCTGACCTTATCAGCTTTGTTTATTTGGCATTGGCATTTATGAATATAAACATGAGCCTATGCACGAAATCACAAACATACACACACACACACGCACCCATGCACACACACACATACTCAGTTACATGCGTAAACGCACACACACAGATGCACCCATATGCACCCACACACACACACACACACCCACACACACACACACACACACACACCTATGAACCAACACAAACATACACACACACACACACCCATGCACACACACACATACTCAGTTACATGCGTAAACGCACACACACAGATGCACCCATATGCACCCACACACACCCACACACACACCTATGAACCAACACAAACATACACACACACACCCATGCACACACACACATACTCAGTTACATGCGTAAACGCACACACACAGATGCACCCATATGCACCCACATGCACACACACACACACACACACACACCTATGAACCAACACAAACACACACACCCATGTAGACACACATATACACTACATGCACGCACGCACGCACGCACGCACGCACGCACACACCTGACCACATGCACCCACACACACAAACGAAAACACACACACACACATTAACTGACAGAAACACACACAAACACAAACGCACATGTACTCATTTACATGAACGCACTCACACATCCACCCACATGCACACACACAGACACACATGTGCATTTGCATGCACACACACACACACACACACACACACACATGCGCACACACACACACACACACTCATCTTTGGTTTGATTTGAAAAGATCTGTGATGTGATGGCTTCAGACAAACCCCGCTCTCAGCTGCCTCAGCGGCAAATTAATATGGAGCATACGCAGAGATGAGCAGCATATTAAAATTGAATCATCACTGTGACGGAGTGTCTTGTTTCCTTATCAAATCTGCCAATCAGAATGGGAGGCGTGCTGTAGTCCCGCATTGATTCGCTCCCGGTTGATGAGAGTTGTAGCGGATCTACAGATTGATGTCTCTCTTACATGCCATGTGTTTATGGGTGGAGGATGTACATTTTTTTGTGTCTGTATGTGTGAGAGTATCAGTGGGGTGTGTGTATGACTGTGCACTTGTGCGTGCTGTGAGTGTGTCTGTGTGGTGTGTGTGAACTGTGTGCGTAGATAGGCGCTTTTGGACAAGAGAAAGTATGTGTGTGTATGTGTGTGTAGGCACTTTTAACCACAAAAAAGTGTGCTTGCATGTGTATGTGTTTGTGTGAGTGTGCACATGTGTGTGGTGGCACTCAAGTGTAGGAGAGGGTGTGTGTGATTGGTGTTTGGACCAATTTCTTGTGGGTTGGGGAATCAATGTGGCTCACAGAAAAGCTTGGCTGATTTTAATGTTGTATGTAATGGTATTTTGTTGCATGGCAAATGGAATATTGAAAACCTGCCAAACATAAGGCCATAGAGCATTCAAGGTAGTTACATTGACTTGTTATATTTCTTTAATGTTCCTGGTCCTACTTAAGCTCACCTCTGATTAATTTTACTGTCAGATGAAAGCTAAATGCCTGCACATTTGAACCCAAAGCATTCTCAATCAGATTCCTGTGTCAAGTTCCCTCGCTGCTGTCACAAGCCTACCACTGGGGTTTGAGAAGGAGAGGAAGGGAGGGAGAGAGAGAGAGAGAGAGAAGAGAGATGGGGAGAGTGAGCGAAAGGGAGAGAGCACTTGGCTTTTTGCACCTTTCCATTGAATTCTGAGACAGAGAGAAATGTAAAAAAAGAGTGAGAAAAGAAAAAGAAAAACGTACAATAGGTGAAAGAAGGAAATCAAGAACGGAGATTGGTTTGAGATAGCATTCTTCCTCATGTAAGATAACACAGATATCTGATAAAGTGCTGAAAGGAGCCCCTGCTCCAAAACTAAAATAAAAAAATAAATAGCAGGCCTGAATAATTCATACGCAGAATTGCAGAATCATCAAAAGGATGGAGGTGCCCCTTGCCTACCTGCAGTCCTCACCTTATCCAGGCTAAAAAAGACTGACAGCAAGCTAACCCCAGGGCTGGATCCCGTTCATAACTTTAACCTATCATTTCTGACACTCCTCCGTATCTTAATAACGACTTGCCGTAATTTATGGCGTGGAAACGTGACACCCGAAGCTGTGCTGGTGAGTCGCATTTTATTCAGTTGTAAATCACACGCGAAAAAAGGAGGAACCATAGTGATACAAGCGGAATGCACAAACCGACGGCGAGGAACACCTGCTGGTCGGTTTATGTTTACAGATGGCGGAATCAGATTCAATCAACGCAAATGATAACCGCCTCGACTTAATTGACCTTTCCACTGGTGCCGCCTGACAGTTTGCTAAGGGCTGGGGGTGGAGGACGGGACACAATAGTTTGGGTGATTACTTTCTCCGAGTCCTTTTCTTCTCCCGGCAAAAAATTATATGAGTGCCCTATTGCTTCTTCCTCATCACTCCTATCTATATGTTAATGGGGTCCAAACGTTGCATTATGTGGCTAAGTAATGGAAAACCAGTCGACTGTATATCAGTGTCTGAAAATGACAGGCGAAGGAAGGAATGAAAGAAAGATGCCCTGTAAATTATAGCTATTTTCGTAAGATGGCCTCTGATTACAAAGTGATTGCATTTGTTGATTGTATATGGAGCAATTACATGAGTCAGTGAACAGCCACACTCAATTCACAGCACAAATCAACGCCAATTTATAAGAAAACTGCCACAATCACATCTGCCACCTTATATTGTACTGTGGCCAAGCACAGGTTGCAAAGATTATATGGTTTTACTTCAATTTCTAATGGAGCCAACAGTCAACACTTATAAACAAATGCACATGTAGTGAAGCAGTATATTTTTAACCCATATGTAATTACATATGTATACATAGATATTACTGCGGTAAGGAGAAATGCAGTCATGTACTGACATGGTTCTGTTCATCCACTGGGAATTGTATCCACTCACACATGCACAGTCTACTTTAATTGTATGGCTTTCAGCTAAGAGGTTGCAAGTTTGATTCCCGTGTAGGGCATTGCTGTCATACCCTTATGTAAGGAACTTCACTGTCTGCTGAGTGGCTTCATTAAATCACCTGCTGTGTAGTCCTATAGTGTGTGAAATATAAGCATTACGACTGCTTCTGGATAAGGCTATGCTTAAAATGTGAATGTACACACATTATGCATTCTTAAGATATTTGCATTCTGTACTTCTGAGCACTGGTGAGAATGGGCCTTGTCAGAACCTTTTCTTTTGGAAGTGCTGCAGCGTTCTGGACACATTAAAACTTTATATCCCATATCTTTAATTTCATTCAGTCCTTTATTGATTTGTATAACTACTCCACTTCTGTTTTATTTTTAGAGAGCTCATGAATAGTATTTCCCCCTCTCTGTAGACGTTTTGGACAGCGGCAGCAGATTTGTGGAAAACATTGGCAAGTTCTGGCACCAGTTCACGGAGCTACCAGCATGTGCAGAGTAGACAGCAATAACTATATGGACAGAAATTCTAGGTACACTTGAAATTTGAAAGGAAAACATTAATAATTTATTGTTAAAACTACTTTTTTTTGTAAACAATGAACAATGATGTCTTACCTCCATTAAGGTCTGAGAGTATCTGGAGCTTTTATTCTTGTCTAAAGAGGCTGTGCAGAGCACACACAAAAGGTGGCATTCCACTTTCTCAGCCAAAACACAAAGCATCCCTGCAAAGGATCATCAGCTGTAGTGACACAGAGTATGAGGGGCTACATATTTATTTTTTAACATATAATGTGGTTGTATGAAGAAACAGCTTCATGTCATCTCCATGTGCTTTTTCCCTGAATATAATATAATATAGGTTTGTATTAACATGATTTGATTTCTTGTGTTCTGTCTCTTTCCTTGAATGCCCCACATTTAACTAGAAACAAGAACAACAAAACATTTGTGCTTCACGACCTCTGCATTAAAACTAAATGACATTTTATGAGTAAGGAAGCTGAAGTCATTCTTTATCAGCAAATACATTCTATTAAATTTAAATAAAACACACTGCTGTGTAAGAAATTCTGCATTTCTTTCAACCCAACCAAGTACGTGATCAAGATGATAAATATCAGGAAAATCTGCTATTTCCTCACAGAAAAAAACATTTTTTTCCTCAAAGGAAATAGAAAGTATGAGCTCAGGATCTCAGTATAATTAATCCATTCTGTTTCATTACTGGATGTCATGTCCTGGGAGAAAGAAAATACTTAAAACTGCCTTCTGAGGTATTTGATGGTTTCTAATTGCTAATTTAAACCTCAGAAATATGGGTTGATCTTAAAATATAAGGGTTATACAAACGTAGTTGAACTTAGAATGGCTTTTGAGCCATATCAAAGCCAGAAACTCACGACAAGCCTGAATTCATGTTTTGATTCACAGCGTAGCCTGAATAATTTGCAGTTTGTAAATTTCTGAATCAAACTTGTCTAATTAGGTGAAACTGGTTATGTTCATTATTCAAAGAGCTAAACAACCAATCAGCTGTTTGATTTCTATGAATCATCAGAGCAGGAGCTGAATAATTTAGTGTATCAAAATGCTTTGATTTTAATATAGACAAAATACTAAAAGCAAAGATTTACTGATATAATTTCTCAGAACACATGATGCCATTCAAAAACTAAAAGCCCCAGATTTTACCTTTTGTCTCATTATTGAGTGTTACACCTAATACAATGTAAGAAACATACATAAAAATGCATTCACAGCACATTTCATGAATCTCATAAAGTGGCCCTCCCATTTACCAGTAAGAGGAATGGGTTATTTACACCAATTACACTGGGAGGCATTTCACACACGTCTGACAATAACATCGCTTTAGCACTACTACAAGTCTCCAATTCAAACCTCCATAAACCAAACCGAGCACATTTACAGAAATTTCATGAGGCAAAAATACAGTGAAAAGGCCTGCTTTTTCAGTGGGGTCAGTGTGGTGGAATATGACAGAACACTGCCTGGAATGCTAGTCTACTCTTGAATAACAAAACAGGACATCCAGCCGATTGCTGCCCCAGGGTTTAATGGTTTATCTTTTAAATGATGAATGTCAATCTCTTAAACAGCCATTAAGAGATAACTGTATGCTACAAGTGGACATGTGCTGTCTGGCACCAGTTCACGGAGCTACCAGCATGTGCAGAGTAGACAGCAATAACTATATGGACAGAAATTCTAGGTACACTTGAAAGTTGAAAGGAAAACATTAATAAACATAAATGTAATTGTAACCTAGGTAACAGAAAATGATATTTAAAAATCACCATTCACCATAAAACAGTGCAGCAGCATAAACCAGCATTCATAAATATGGTGAAGGATATACATTTTGGTGTTTACATTTTTATGTGTGTGTTTTATATGTGATATGGGGTTCTTGTCTGTATTTGTGTCAAGTTCATACTCTTGTGCCACTTGCAAAGTAATGTACATTAAGTCCTCTATTTCATTACCAGATAAAAAAAATACCTCTTAAACAAATATATCTTAAACTGTAATCAAAACATTGAAGGTGAAGGTTGATTTGTAGGTAGCACAGAGGTAGGAACCATACATAAAACATGCATGCAAATCGATATTTCAGAAATACAGGTCTGTATGTATGTTCTGGTTGTCTCAGCTCTCCCCTGTCTGTAAGTGCTGTGGGAGAAAGTCACATGCTAACACAAACTGCTAGCGAAGCCATAAATGCAACAGCGTACAATGCAGTGACAAGGTAGTGTGTTGGGTTCTCCTCGGGAATTATTACAAAATCTTTTGAAAGAGAGAGCGTAAATATAGCGCAGTGGCTGATGAATGACAAAACCGGGCAGCTTTTATTGCTGGAGTTGAAATATGTGCAGTTTCTCCATATTTCGATGGACCCGTCATCCTGGATTGGCTTTGCAAAGTGTGCTTGATTGAATATGTGGCGGTAATTTATCTGTGGGATGTTGAGGGTGTGTTTTGCTTGGTGTTTGGCTTCATGGCAGTAAAACTGTACACAGCAGGCAGTTTTAATAGTTCACCTCTGCTGGATACATAGGCTGAGTCAGCTGGGTTCAATCACTGAACGCCAGTGAAATATAACATAACCGGAGATTGCATGTGAAGGATTGCCAACAGTTAGATATGGATGTTTTTCTGTTCCAAACAAGGCTGTCTGAAGCGCAGTTTTACCTTGCTTTGTTTTGCATACTGATTGCAGATTACCAAGTTCATTATCATGTTTTTTTGCCATTGTTAAAAATAAACATCAAAAAAGCCAAAATTCTTTTTGTTGTTTCTTTTGAACAATAGCAAAAAAGAGCAGTGAGCTTTCATTCCAAACCTTAAAAACAAAACAGTGTTTCTTTCAGAAATCAACACATAAAATTGTATTTCTGAGAATTAAAGTACTCAAGTTATATGGTATTCATTCTGAGCTTCATCTAAGTATCTTGATAGGACAAGGTTTAATTTGTCAATCTATAGGTGAAAATAATATAGACAAACAACATTCCTCTCGTCTGTCCAATGGACCATTTGTCCATTTAGGAAACCCAGAGAGTAATGAAAAGAACAGAAATATAACAGCCAGGCCTGTGGTCCTCAAGGGCAAGCTCTGAACATACTGTTAAATTGATCGATGACTTTAATATCCTCGTTAATTTTTTTTTCTTTTTTTTTTTACGAAAAGCCCATAAAATCTGGTGATTCAAGAATTTCCCCTTTAACACCTCTGGTCATCCTTCTTCAAATGCTGTTTGAACACCTCGTCCTTAACAATTTAACATACAGACAAAAGGGCTTTAAAGGGGAAACACCCTATTATATGTATATTGTGCTTTCGCTAATGGAATGATCATACTGGGGGTAAAGAACTGGGCTACTACCCACAATTCAGTTCAAGCCCCCTATTTACACATGTATTTAAGTGTAAATAGATGCTTCTTAATAAGTATTTCTGCAAAGATGAGAGATAATAAAGAAGGTAATTAGCATCAGCTGGTGGAACAATGTCAGTGCATCAATTTCCAACTTTATAATTACAAGTCAGGAGTTCACATGATATTTATTTTTTATTTGTATATAAAATGGGCATTTCCCCCCCAAATGATCAGACAGATTTTAGTAAAAGAGATGGATCAATCCAAAACAATAATTAATATTGCCTAAATTAATATTGCAAAATGTGTACTTTCATCTTTCTAGATAATGGCAAAGTTGCAGATGTAATACATAGATAAAAAGACGGTGCACCTCATAGTGAAGGTCATACTTTGTAGCGACAAATGAGCAGAACAATATGATTTTTTTTTATGATTTCGATTACATTATTTATTCATCCCACCCTGAGTTACGGTTTAGTCAAGCATACCCCTCAACACCAGAATCCTCAATGTCATATCAGATTTCAATTAAAATGGCTTTGGTGTTTATAGGCAAATGGACCACGATAAGAGCCACAACCATTATACTGTAATTTCCTTTTGGTGCAATTAATGTGTTTGTAATCAAACGCCAACGTTTCTATGTTTCGTCTTCCTGGGAAAAGCCTTGTGATTACAGGGGTATCATTGCCTTTGGCCGTGACCCCAAAGCAAGTCATAATTCCCACACCTTGTGACAGCAAATCTACACCATTGATAGCAATTCTGAAATGAAAAGCGACGTTCAATCAGGCCAATGTCAGATGAGTTACCCTTTTGCACGTGCCGTCAGGAGGAAGAATTGCACAGATACGTGATCTGTGCATAAAATTTAATATGGAAGAAGCGATAATGTCTCTGGAAAATATGGGGAGGCAATAAAAGGAACGTATTGGAAGGTAAAATGAAACCATGACCCCAGTCCGCCACTTTGAGGGAGCGCTTGGGTTAGGAGGTTGCTCTCCTGGAGCAGCATATTGTCTGCTATCAGGTAAATGAAATCGGAGACTGTAAAACTAGGGACGCTTTTCTTCTGATTGATCAGTTTACCATAAAAGCCCAGCCCTTGACCTTGGCTCAGGAGATTGCCACAGTAAAGAGTGCTGGCTTTACGCCTCCACACACTCACCTGGGTTTTCAGCAGTGTGTGTACTTGGGTGTTGAGAGAATACACCAGCACTGGCTAACCTTGGTCCTAGAGGGCCTCAGGGTCTGCTGTCTTCCTCTGTTACTCAGAATTAATCAATCAATCAAAGCCATTGATCACAGGGTTCACTCCCCCTATGGTCTCTTGGGTCTGATTGGTTGATGATATTTAGGTGAAAAGCACAGGCACATTCTCTGGCTCTCTCCAAGATCAAGGCTGGCCCATCCCTGAAATACACCTACAAGCACTACAATACCCAGAATCCAGTTTTAACCCTCCCCTCCTCCCCCAAAGGAATGAAGCAGATGAAGAACATGAAATGGAAAAATCAAATATTCATACAAATTCAATACAGTATGTCACATATATTTCACCATGAATGCTGTGACTGTAGAGCAGGGGTGTCAAACTGCAGTCCTGGAGGGCTTTGGTTTTTGGTGTGCAATTGATTAATTAAAATCACTGGTGAAGACTGGTTTAAGGCCTAAAATGGCAATCAAAAGGAAAGAACAAAAACCCGCAGACACTGGCATTCTCAGGTGTAGTTTGACATGGAGAAGAAGACTGGTTTACATTCTTGTTTTGGAGAAGAGAGTACACTTTTTCCGTTTTAAGGGATCGCCATTCTTTACCTTCACTTTTGAATGAGGCCCTGAATATCAGCTGATCCTTCCTTGAACTCATAATTACAAGACAGACAGACTTCTGTATCCACTGCAGCACAACACTGCCCAACTCCAGATATTTCCTTTGCTGCCAGAGGTCAGCTACAACCTCTGACTAATCACTCTCTCCTGTACTCTGGATTTCAATCTAAGGCAACTATTCAGAGCCAGAAAATGCTGTGGTGTTTCTTTTGTAATAAACATATACATTGGCAAACTTTTCTGGGGTAACCAAACCATCTCTCAAAAATCTGAGGGCACCAATAGTTTTACAGACAGCCCATGCCAAAAAAAAATCAATACTCATTTTCCAGACATATTGTTAGAGATTGAGTGCCTGGAGAAGACTAGCCACTTCCCAACCACAATGCAAAAGCGAAAGTATTCCCCCAGCTGTTTCCTGGTAAGTGTGCAGAGTAGAGTGTGAAAGGGCAGAAAGACAGCCATGTGGGAGAGAGAGATACACACAGCCATGCTCTTCACTGAGGCCACAGACAGATGAGGCCACAGTCACCCTGCTTATTTTTAACTTTCTCCGCCAAATCCCTCAACGTCACCGGGTTGGACGCACCAGACCGGAGAGCAGGACGCAAACTGCAGGGCGTGGACGGACCACCTTCCCGCTCCTGTTTCCACACCGTCAGCAAGAAACGGGGTCTGAGTGCCCGGACACAACATTAGCACTGACTGATACGCGTATGAATAAAATAGAGGCTGGAAGTGGATTACCGCAGGGATAAGGACCGTTACATCACCCACCACTCGATGCTGCAGGGTACGGTTTTACACACAGAGCCCAAGGAAAGGTGCACTTGTCCCGGCCCGCCCTGCGTGTGCAGGCTGGCATTTAGAGGGCGATTAACTCCAGAATTCAATCAGAAGTCAGAGAAGCACCAACAAGAACTCAGAGAAGCCTTCTATTGGCAGAGGAGGTGAAGTGGGTTGTGGGAAGGAACCTGCTACACGCCTAAAACGTATGCTGACACATTGAACCCTGCAGTCAAACACCATAGTGCTGCTGCTTTGTTTTTGCTGTTGCCTCTCTCTAAGGGATGTTACTCCTGTCACTCAGGTTTTGTACATAACTCCACTTACTGTGTTTGTGTGATGAAACATATGGGCACCAAATGTTATACCAATATGACACACAGGTGTTTGTTTTTTTTAAAGAGGATATTGCCCACTTCTGAACTGCATTGGACAATAAATTTAAGGTTGGTGGCCTGGGGGGTAGGTTCAAGAAGAAGAAGAAGAAGAACAACAACAACAACCACAACAAAAAAGCATATTATGTTTGCAGCTTCAGCTGGACAACAACCCTGTGTCCTCAGTTGGGTTGGTATGCATTTTCATTTGAAGCTTGTAGACCCCTTTCACCATGTCCCCCAGAACCTAGAGGAGAGAGAAGGAGAGGGGGTGGGGGGGGTGGGGGGTGGGGTTGAGGTGAATGATGGTGGCTCCCGCTTTAATGATAGTGTCACCTTCCTCGCATTCTGGTGCTGTAAATGTTCTCGGCGATGGCGTCAATCACATGAGGGAACCCATCCGTCCTCCTCCCGGGGTTACTGGGGGAACCCCCCATCCCTTCATCACACCCCACCCCGCCCTCCCATCCCCCGGTAACTGCATGACGGCTGCTTCATAATGAGAACTGGAGAGCAGTGAATCTCCATCTGCTTCTCCAGCCCACCCACACCCGCTTTCTCACTGATTTATTATGAAACAAGCCCCCCCCACCTGCCCCGCTGCACGTGTTAGGACGGGTGGGGTCCCAGGATGGAAAGCCCCGTATTTGATTTAGCCAAACCCCCCACAGGGAGATCTGTCATCTCTGAGTGACAAACAGTGGTGTGGGTCTGTGTATATGAGTGTTCATGTGTGTATGTCTGTGTGTGAGTGTGTGTGGGTTTGTGTCTGTGTAGGTGTGTGAGTGTGTTTCTCTGTGTGTGTGTGTTTGAAGCTGCTTGTCTAGTATAGGTGTGCGTGTGGGTGTTTCTAAGTGACTGTGCATCCATATGTGAGCATGTTAGTGTGTGTGTGTACGTGTATGAGTGTGAGTGGGTATGTGCGGCTGTGTGTGTCAGTGGGTGAGTGGGTGTGTGTGTGTGTGTGTGTGTGTGTGTGTGTGCGGGTATGAGAACGGGGGGCACAGATCAGGTCCAGAGTAATGCCGCCCCACTCAGCCATCTCTCCCAGGGGACCCTGATATATGGATAGGGGATATTTCACGGAACGCTGGTCCCACCTAATGGTTCATGTTACATTATCCCATGGGAAGGCCGTTCCGGTCACCTTCAGAGCGCAGGATGTGGAGGGAGGTGCTCCTCTCAGATCTCCCATAAGATGGAGCCCGGCTCTTATCCGTCCATCCCACTCTTTTCCTCCGTCTGTCTTCTGCTACCCATTACTGTGCACACCCAGCAAATTGGACAGAATAGGCTACAGCTTAATTATTTTGCATAAGTGTGTTGGATGCATGTTGCTGACGTAAGGGGAGGGGGGAAGCAATTTTGATTATTTCCATCTGGAATGGTCTCCAGTACTTACTCTGGGAAGTGCCTCAAAATGGTAATATGCCACACAGGGCCTGGAGCCGAGGAGGGAATACTTACCAGAAGAAAAACTAGCTTCTAATGCCCTGTGTACTAACACGAGCACAAATCTTCAGTGATTGATTAGTTAAATTTTGCCCTCCCTATTTTATAAATCCTGTCCTGCTTTATTAGCCCTGAGGGGGGTGGATGGAGGAGCTGGGGGTCCTGGGGGCGGATGAGGGGTGTGTTACCATCTTACTGTAGTAACCCATTAGTCAGCAGGACTGGAAATCGATGGATGCCCTCTGTACTCATTGACAGAACTAATCAACTCTCTATGCTAGAGGGGCCGCACACAGCTTAGCCCGTGACGGCCGCCATGATGTAGGCAGTGGTTTGCTTAAAGCTGGCATCCATCTCCTGAGGAGTGCGGTCTCTGTTGTTTATAGACTATTTATGGGCCGTGGTCATCCGCAACTTCAGGTCTGGTTACTGTTCATTTCCCAGTGGCTCCGTTCCAACGCCCCCATTATCGGAAGGGCGGGCCAGCCCTTCGGGAAGGTGGAACTGGGGTGCTGAAGCTGAAGGACACACCCCATTATTGTGCTTGTGAAATTGAATAGAATATAACAGAACAAAATAGAACTGAATACAATACAGTATCATACAACAGAATAATTTACTGTCTACCCAAAAATGGAACTTTAGAAATATGTCTCGATAGCACGAACATCAAGGATTAGAATTCGTTATCTGGAAGAGTATTGGAAGGAAAAATACATTTATATAATAAAAATACTGTTCAGCTTATGACTGTATCTTTAGGTATGCTTTCATGAGAAACATGAGAGTTCAGTGTGGAAGTACAGTCTGAGATGGTCAATGAAATGTCTGAATTTTGTGAAGGAGGTTAGAAATCAGTGCGCAGAGTGCAGCTGCTTTTGTGCGCCTTCATGCGCAGTTAGGAAAATGAAAGCAGACTTTGACTGTGACAGCAAATATAACCACATAGCAAGGATGCTGTCAGAGACCAGACATCATTTTTATTTGCGCGGACTTCTGGGAAAATAAACAAGAGCACTAGAGGCCTGGTGTTGAATAACAAAACAGGACATCCAGCCGATTGCTGCCCCAGGGTTTAATGGTTTATCTTTTAAATGATGAATGTCAATCTCTTAAACAGCCATTAAGAGATAACTGTATGCTACAAGTGGACATGTGCTGTGTGTTAAAGACTCTCTGTAGCTCTCTCCCCTCTTGAAGGCCACATAATGACATGCTTAGTATGTGGTCATTTGTCTCTATTTTAGAAATGAGCTGGTCCTTAACTGTGAGGATGAGCTGGGAAAGAGGAGCGTGCAGAGTGAGAGGTTATCACTGCCTGTCCTCTTGCAACGCCGTCATTCCAGTTAATACAAAATGTTCCCAGAACATAGGGAGAAAATACTGGTCAGATATTTCTCACTGGGTTTTGTACTGATGTTATGTTGTGAATGATCCTCAAACATTCTAAGAATATCATACTTTTCTAAACAAGTTCTGTCAAGGTCACAAGAGATGATTCCGGGTAAGGAACACCAAGAAAACTGGACGAAATTTACATTTGCCCAAATGTTCCAGGAATGTGTTGGCAACCAAAAATTGTTAGCTACTTTACCAGGCTGTTAGGAACATTCCCAGAATGCACACTACATCTTTCCAGTTTCCTGGATGTCAACTGAGCATTGCGGAAGCAGGCAACATTTCGATTAGGAGTTGGTCAGAGGTGGAAAGCCCCGGCTTCAGGAAGCAGAAATACTACCATTCGTTTGTTGGACCCATGTGCTGAACCAGCTGATTCCAATTAGCACAACCCTTCAGCCAGGTAGGGGAGCTCATTAGTGGAATCAGTTGGTTTAGTGCATGGATGGAACAAATAAATGGTGGTACAACTGATTTCAGAAAGTGGGGTTTTCCACCACTGGAGTGCGCAATGGGAAATGTGTTGCCTATTAAGAGTGTTGTTTGTTCAGGACGTTTGGGTATAACAGCCGCAAGAGTGCAGTAATGTCCTCGTATTCATTCTTGCAGCATCTGTGCACAATTTCCAAAGTGCTTGAGGTGACATGTTGGGAACGTTCCTCTGAATGGAAGGTGCGTCAGGGGACCCACATCGCCAAGCCGGTATGGCACAAAAACCATATGCGCAACAATTTACGCGACGCCCGTATTCTCGTGAAGCGGGTGGCAGTGACAGGCTAATGGTTTTAGCCACTTTGCTGTCTCATACATATTCATGCGTCACATGCACGGTGACTGACAGTAATATGAGCCAAGGCCGTGCAGCTCATTCCGTAATGCGGTACGGTAGCCTTAGTGATCCTTATGGGGTTCTGTCACAATCTGGCTTCCTCCAGGCCCCTCCCACACTTCAAGGTGGGAGGGGCCTGGAGGGCCTGGAAACAAAAGTATCAAATAAATTGTTGTGCTTCATAAAAGTTATTTTCTGTGGCAGTAAAATATTTGAGAGTACAGTCCCAGATAAAATCAAAGGTTTAAATTCTAATGGAATGTGTCAATATATGAAGGGGTTATGTTTCTAAGAAACTATTTGTAGACTGAAATTTCATAAACTGAACAGCATTTATTATTGATTTAATTGGGATGTGTTCCGAGCAGCCAAAAAAATATTGGCAAACTGCGAGGCAGACTGCACATTATTTATGTGTTTGTGTGTGTGTAATGTGAGCTTTGAAAAAAAAAGTTAGAAATATTTCCAGATAAGTCAATAACTTCCATGTTCTTCATTCAACAGCATTTTTCCAGTACTTTCTGTATGCTAGGCCATGCTAACAAAATGTTCTCTTGGTCCTCCAGTGGTGTGCTGCTGATATCTGTGGTGTGTTCCATTAGGGCTGGGTGATATATCAGATATACTCAACAGTTTTTTACACAAGATACAAGTTTTTGCCATATCTTGATATCGAATTTGGGTGTTAGTTTGCAGTGTAAACATTTGCGTGCTTGTTTTAAAAGTCGGCAGCCCTGGCCCAGTGTGACTGCTAACCCTGGCCCAGTGTGATCGCTAGCTCTGGCCCAGTGTGATCGCTAATCCTGGCCCAGAGTCATTGCTAGCTCTGGCCCAGTTTGATCGCTAACCCTGGCCCAGTGTGATCGCTAGCCCTGGCCCAGTGTGATCGCTAACCCTGGCCCAGTGTGATTGCTAACCCTGGCCCAGTGTGATCGCTAGCCCTGGCCCAGTGTGATTGCTAACCCTGGCCCAGAGTGATCGCTAACCCTGGCCCAGTGTGATCGCTAGCTCTGGCCCAGTGTGATCGCTAACCCTGGCCCAGAGAGATTGCTAGCCCTGGCCCGGAGTCATTGCTAGCTCTGGCCCAGTGTGATTGCTAATCCTGGCCCAGAGTGACTGCTAACCCTGGCCCAGTGTGATCGCTAGCCCTGGCCCAGTGTGATCGTTAACCCTGGCCCAGAGTGACTGCTAACCCTGGCCCAGAGTGATCGCTTGCTCTGGCCCAGTGTGATCGCTAACCCTGGCCCAGTGTGATTGCTAACCCTGGCCCAGTGTGATCGCTAACCCTGGCCCAGTGTAATCGCTAGCTCTGGCCCAGTGTAATCGCTAGCCCTGGCCCAGTGTGATCCCTCTTCCAGGCTGAAAAAGGCCTCCTCACTAATGGTGCAGCAGCCACATCACGTAAATCTCCCCCCTCTGAACGGTGCCGTAAAGCCTGACCATTCACTCCACGATGTGTGGATCAATTTGCCATGTCTCTGCTCCATTGTGCCTCCGTTGTGAGAACTTGTCCAAATTTATAGACTGTGACAGTTAGCCTTCTCCTTTTCCAGCAGCGTAATACTATATTACAGAACTCCTTGGAGCCAAAAAAACCTTGTAACACGATGATGACCGTCATGATTTTGTGATCTTCGGATTAAATTCCACATAAAATATCAATATTTCAAAACATCAAATATTTGGTATTCATGATTAAATCTCAATTAAAAAGAAGCAAAAAAAAATTAAATATTAATATAATTAATAAGTCTTCCAGTCAGTGATTTTTGAATCCATGCAGAAACAGTTGCTGATTTTGCACAACATTCCCTCCAACGGATACAACATCAAACAGGAAAATATATTTTTCATGTCCACCCAAGTCCGATTCACTCCTTTAGTGCATAGTATGCATATATCATAGGCACTGCAAGAGAACTGAATACATTTTTTTTTAAACTAAAATATAATAGTGACTACACTGCCTCCCTCAGGAAGTTTCTTGCAAACATTACTCAGTATGGGCTGCATCCTGTTCTGAGCCTCTGTTTTGGTGAGAGAATGAACGATTCAGAGAGTTTCTCAATACGCTTCATGATTAGCATGCATGTCTGTCTCATAGGCCCTGAAACATGGCGTGTCACTTTGTCTAGATTTGCAAGTGAAAACCTGTTTCAAGGAGAAAAAAGAGAGAAGAAGCCCTATGATGCCCTCACTGTGCTGACAGATTTGTTGGTCAAGCAGTCCCTTTATATTACTTAGACTAATGGGACAAACAAGGAATTTGACCAGTACAACTTCATTAAAGTCCTGCACTTTTGATTCATGCTGTTGGCCATTTAATGAGAAGAGCTCATCATCATCATCATCATCACCATCATCATCATCATCATCATCATCATCATCATCATCATCATCATCACCATCATCATCATCATCATCATCATCATCATCATCATCATCATCATCATCATCATCATCACCATCATCATCATCATCATCATCACCACCATCATCATCATCATCATCATCATCATCACCATCATCATCATCACCATCATCATCATCATCATCATCACCATCATCATCATCATCATCATCATCATCATCATCATCATCATCACCACCATCATCATCATCATCATCATCATCAGCATCATCATCACCATCATCATCATCATCATCATCATCATCATCATCATCATCATCATCATCATCATCATCATCACATCATCATCATCATCATCATCATCATCACCACCATCATCATTGTACAACAGCAATGTTCCTATTTCTATTACTTGGTCTACTTTGAAGACAGCCTCCAACTGGCCCTCAAACGCTCCTTTTAGCTCAACCCTGCTTTTCGCAGGAGTGCCATTAGAGCTCTAACTGAGCCCTGCACAGATTAGCTTCAGGCATGAAGTCGTGTATTAGGATATTTCTCTGCTGTTTATCTGTTTGTGAGATGTCCATTACCTTGGGAGGTGCCTGGATTCAATTATTTATTCATTTAATATAATGGAACAATTCAGTCAGAATAGCCCGCCAAAGGTCATGACACCCTGGCCACTAGTAAACCATTAGCCTTACAGCACCCATGAGCCCATCTCCTCCCCTACACGCAGTCTCCTTTTGTCCCCTATCCCAGTGACATTAATCTGTTTCAAGAGCACATTGAATCCATGAAATATTGACCAGTGGTGTTTGTGTGCATGAGTGTGTGTGTGTGCGCATTTGTATTTGTTTATTTTAGGTGTTCTGTACCGTATGCTTAACACAAAATACAGTTTATTGGCATTTAACAGATGCCAATACAGCTTGAATCAGTTGTTCATACATTTACTTAAGAATGGAACTTGCATATTGCAGAACAGTTTGAACCTCATTGAAACAAGCTGGCCACTAGATGGCAGCATTTTACAATGAAAGATGTAACGGCTCCCCCATGAATCCAGAGTGTGAGGTCAAGAAGAATTGCTGATGGTTACTGAGGAGAATGTGAAAACGTTCCCGGAGTCATCATCGCGCGGATAAACGAGAGCCACGGAAAAGACAGAGCGGCGCTCGTTATGCGGTCTCGCTGCACTGGGTGGGTTCTCGGCGGCATTAGCGCTGTTCCACTCACCCTTTCCAATGTTTGCTCACGAAATACAAACCTATCAACAGCTGGTGTCGTTAGCCGCCTCGCGCGGGGCGCATCTGTCAAACAATGCTTCCCATCATCTCCGAAACGTCTTCATCTCACGCGGTGTAATGCTTTCCCTTTCACTCTGCCGCCATCGTTACTCATCCGATGCTCCCCAGTCCAGACTAGAACCATAGCAAATTTATAAAGTGATGTCGGGGTGTTTCTCCTGTTTTTCCTGGCCTCTGATCCTATGAGGTAGGCTATCCTGGAGTTCTCAGATGGATAATTTGCTTCGCCCAAAACCACACGAAAAATAGCGCCACTGCCTTAAAAGCTCTTGTTTTTTTGGTATGATGGAAACGGAACAGTGAAAGTGGGTAATTTAGGTGACCGCAGTTTACCTCATCCTTAATATCCAAAACGTTTTCCAAAAAGGCTTTTATTTACAACAATATTTAAAACCCAGGGAGGTCCTGTGTAAGCTGTCTGAACCTGAGGGCTAACGGACTTTATAGATTTATTTTATTAAGGTTTTAAGAGGACTGGAATACAAGTTCACATTTCACCAGGCCACTAGCAGGTACCGTGGTGCATGTGTATGTGTTTGTGGGTGTATGCATGTATGTCCTTATGTGGTTACTACATGGTAAAAAAAAAGTCGCAGAATTTCTCATGTCAATGTACATATACATATATATATATATATATATATATATATATATATATATATATATATACACACACACACGTAGGTTTTCATGTGTGCATGTGTAACTGAGTAAATTTTGGCCCGTGCTTTTGGACTACAATCCCAGCTCAACCGCAATATCAATCTGATATAACTTCAGGGTGGATTTTGGCCGATGAGATCCAGTCCAGTTACCAAAACTGACGTAACTGCTGTGGTGTTCGTAGCACACAAATACCCCCTCGGTAGTCATTGGGCGAATGCTCACCCCAAAGGAACCCAGTCTTTCATTCGATAACCCATTGTGGCCACATTTTTCATATGTTATGTATTCATACAGTTGGGCTTATTTGATCAACTGTTTGATCAACAACAGCAACCTGTGTCCCACCTGCAGTCCAAACCCACAGCCCCAGAGTCCTGTGACCTCACCAGTCAACTGTGCAAACAGGTCCCTTCCAGCACAGCCTCATTTGACAGGCCGATAATTATGACATCATCACGATGAGCTTGACTAATTTATCACTCAGGTGTGGCGTAACTCTGGGGATGCATTTTCTTAATGGACTGTAAGGTCAGTTGCTACTGGTGATGAAGCCCACAACAGAGCAGGTGCGTGAAATCCAGATTCACCAACCAGATCCACCATTATAAAATCTCCTGGCAGACACCAGACTGCAGGAAGCATATGGCAGAAAAGTTAACAAAGTTATCCAGATCTTTCATCAGTGATGGAGCATTTGGAGGGGAGATATCCCCGCAGTGAGACGTCATCGGGCGTCCTCCCAGCGCTGTCCTCGGTGGCCACGCTGACAGCTCGTGATGAGGCGATAAAGAGCCAGTGGAGGACATTTTTATCAGGCTGCTCAATCAGCCGCGCCAAGTCAATTTGAACCAACCCGTGGAAGAAGGGGCGGGACTCCCCTCTCTGTTTTTATTGACTGGCAGGCGCTAAGCTCTGAAAAGCAATCAGGGAGTGCCATTTCTGATTCAGTTGTCAACAGCATGGACCGAGGCCATGACAGGAACATTAGTGGGAACGAATTGCGATATGTGGGTGTCATCATTTGTCTACGTGTGGAGCTGCGCTCGTCATGGTTATTAACCTACGGGAAACAATGTCACCATTTTCAGACCGTCACCTCAAACCACGCCCGTTCTGCAGGATGAAACGGTTCAGAGACTTGACACCCACCCACGTCTGGAGTGTGTGTGGTTAGATAATGGGCACGTAGAACAGTCCGATGCAATCACAGCTTAACCACACAATTAGAGTCAGCAGGGCAAATAGAGTACAGTGAACTGGGGAAAAGCTGATGCAACAGAAACACCTGTCAGAGAGGACTTCCTGTCTGGCAATACAGATTTATGAGAAAGCACATGCAGTATGTGATCTACAAGAACAACGACAACCCAGTTAACGTGAAAAAGAATACTGGAGTTGATTTCACTCAGACTTCCATTTAGAAATTAAGATAACTTTACAAGAAGTGCCTTGCCTGGACAGTTATAGGAGTGTTCATTGTTCCCAACAAATTTTGTCAGAAAAACTACCAAAAAAAAAAAAAAAAAATTCAAGGGACATCCAGGAAACCGGAGAAATTTGCATACTGGGAACGTTAACTTTCCGCGCAGGTTCTGGGAACAAAAAGTTGTTTGCAGGGTACAGAAGGAGTTCTCAGCGGTAGTATTCACTCCAGGGCCCATAATTGAATTCTGGCCGTGCAAATAGCAGCCGTGGTCGGGAGTTGCAGGACGGGGTGGTGTTTGAGTTTGTGGGGTACATCCTGGCCTCACTACGCAGTAACGGTGAATCAGAGCTCCTGTGGTCGACAGTTTTGGAGGGCAGGCAAATCCAAAATCCACCACGTTACCGAGAATGTTGCAATGATGAGTTGAGTTTACAGTTACAATAAATTGAAAATGGTGTGTGTGTGTGTGTGTTTTGGGGCTGTGGTGGGTGCATGGAACTGGAGGCTGTGACTCAATAAATTCTCTTCACTTTCCAAGCTGTTGTGAAGGGAGCAGTGAGCCAAGAATCGGATGAAGCTTTACAGCTCCAACCCCCAAACCCCGAACTGGAGTTTAGGTTAGTTTGTTCTATCTCTTCAAAGTAGCTTGTTTTATGTAGCATCTCTACAGTTCCCCTGTACATTCTCTGAATTCACACCTTTTGATCAGCTCATTATCAAAATGTAGGTTGGGTAGGTGTGTGCACTTTGTTATCTGAGCTCTGAAGCTTGAGTGGTCTGGGGTTTGAATACGCACCTTTTAAATTGGCATATATCTGCTTGATTGAGATCACAGGCAGCTGGCATGCCCCTGTTAACCAATACGAGCCAGCATGTTTACAGTGGCTTCATCATCTATGTGGTTAACAGATCACAGACTACATACATGCACACACAGAGAAACAGATGAAGTCACTGTCACCTTCTATTGATTCAATGGATCAGCTGATGGAAGGGGAAGATTGAGGTGGGTTGAGGTGGTCCACAGTGTGAAATGATCTTCAGACTTACTCTTGAAACACGATAATCAAAGTGAATATTTCCAATGGGGCTACTAAGAACTGATCCATGACTACAGATGTAAAACTGATCAATGATTTCTCCACGATCCCATTCCCCTACACTACAAATCTAGATAGAACAGGGTTTTTATCACTTTTACTGCACTTGGGTCTGCATCTGAACTGCGGTCCATGTGGAGCAGTGATCATGATAGGTGGTTTGGATGAAAACGATCCCACATCAAAAGCCACAGCAGTCCGCCAGCCGTTAAGAACATGGTGGCATGAGGCGTGGAGGAGGAAGCTGAACTCACGATGAACCAGCCCAGTGAGAGCTTGGCGGTAATTTACCGACGTGCTTAATTAAAAAAGCGGAGCTCATTTTCATGACTGTGCACAGGGGTTGTCATGGCAGTAAATAAACCTCCTCCTCATTAAAAGCGGTTGTAGTTTTATGGTTGCGGATACTGTAATCAGAGCAGAGATGGGGGCTCAACAAGCCCTGCCGCAACATCTCTACAGAAGAATATACTGCCACGATTGAGAGAGACCGCATCGCCAACGCGGGAACACATGTTGTAGGCCACAAAGTTCACAAAAACACATGCATTCATACAAACACATAGTGGCAATGAAGCAGACCAATTCAACATTAGTAATTACATGCAAGCGTGTGGTCAACCTCAAGACTACCCTCTGCTGCGAGCCCACAAGAAAAGCGTCACAACATCGCACATGCAGCTTCTCTATAATGAGAAACGTTTCCTGGCGCATGACATGGTATGGCCCCATGTTGGAGGTGACAGACCACACACTGTAACCAGTCAGCAAATCTCTCTGCAAATGAGATATTTCCAGATGACCAGATAATCCCACTTAATATTTTCCTCAGTTTTTTTTCCCCCACATTTCGCAGTTCGTCTGTTGTTGTTTTATGAGGCAAAATTAATTATTACTGATTAATTTCACATGCACTGTGTGAAATTCAATGCTGTGAATAATAAAAAAACCACCATAAGACCAATGGGAATCATTATTAAATCTTGAAAGTATATTAGCATTCTTAAATATATTGTTGTTCACCCACAAGATGGGCTATTGAGGTTTCCTCCACCTGGTTTAAAATATCAAATAAGATATATTCCCTCCACTGTGGGTGCCCTATTACCCTAGACGTAGCTTTTTTTAGCCAAAAAAAAAAAAACAGCTACATGCCAGTTGCTATGGAATCTATGTTTTTATGCCAAAAAATAAAACATAAAAATGAAACCCTAATATCAGATAGTACACCACATTCATCCCTCTGCAGTTACTGTCATCATTACCCACTCCACTACTCCAAACTCACACAACACCACCAAATTTACCTAATTACCTGACCTCTTGAGTCAAGGTGGCAAAATGATTCAGAAATCAAGAGGCTTACGGTATGGCAGGAGAAATTATCTGCAAAGACAGTGGCCCTTCAGGAATGGAGATGAATAGCCCTGATCTAGCATAGCCTTTCCTGTAGCCTATATGTATAGTTTCCAGATTAAACAATGTCTCCCAGTCAGTCCTCTGCAATGACCTTACCCACACCGTATCATAACAGGAGCGCGTTTCCCACACTCCCCGCCTCCTCTCTCCATCCTGGATCTCTGTGGAGGACCCCCACAGGAAACACCTATCACTCTCGGCGAAAGAGAGTGGAAAACCCACCGTCCGCTTTGCCTTTCCAGCTTTTCGCCGCTCGCTGCATCTGGGTGACGTTGATTTAAGCTCTCGAGTGTAAATATTTGGCTACTGCTGCCTCCAGAGCGGCCCAGTTATATACAGCCAAAAGATGTGTTACGAGACAAACTGACAGCGGTCTTAAATAGACCAAACTGAGTCAGCCGCTTTTTGCAAGTTAAAAGAAATGTTCTATCAAGATTCACTTTTAAGATATTTGTGTTGTGTGCGTTTTTATACATATGCTAAACGATTCATACAGAGCGTCTTAATTTCTTAATTTGTTCAAGAACGTCTTAATTTCTTGCAACCCCATCATGATTTTATAATTAAAAACCCTGTTAATCATGTATTTTGAAAGCTTGTGCTGGGAGATCTGTTCTCAAGCTGTTGACATCAAAAGATTTTCTTGGACTGATGTTTTCTCCAAGTTGGCGGCGTGAAACATTCACTAGAAATTTCAGGAAATTCTGTTAGTTGAGGATCAAGTGGAAACAGTTAGCCCTTTCGTTCAGTAACATGTAATGTACCAAAACCTTTCTGTTCGAAAGGAAATTGTCAAACGTTTCTTTTCCCCGTGCCTGAGCACACAGAAAGAGCTCTTTCTCGGTTGGTTTTATTTCACCGCGGTTCGCAGTGAATAATGAAATTGAGCATGTTTTTCCAAGAGCCGTTCGTACAGTCCAGTACATCTGCTGTTTGTTTAGTGAAGCTACGCTGACCAGAGAGCTCTGTGTTGATAAATCGAAGTGACTGCTGTAGAGACCCGCGATCGGAAAATGCAAAACAGCTGAAAATCAAATCATTTGAGTTAAATCAATTTTGATCAGTAATTATTTATTTATTTACTAATGTAGCAGAGGCGCTCCAAGTCAACCCCCGAATCCTGAACTGAAGCCTTGCCTTTTAGAAAGCGTTGACAGCTCAAAGCCCTGTTGCACGATGTTAACTGCGGCAGGTTACGGTCACACACTGGCCTGGTTCGTTGGTCATAACTGTGCACAGCCGCCAAAATGGCAACTCTCAAGTTCATCACACTCCGCTACTCACGGCACCCATGGGCGATTCGGTATATCTGTGATTGCCCCGGCATTCTCTGCCTAGTTTAACATAAAACTAAATCGCACACACTAGTCTGAATGCAAAATGAATCACACAAAATTATGGCTTTGCCTCTGCCTGTTAGTTCGCGGACATTTTCCATATTTAGCCAAATAAACAACGAGATAAACATAATAAGCATATTCTTCATTTTAAAATATCTTAAGAAGAAAACAAAATTAATTATATTTGCAGAACGATAGTGGGGCCCGAGAATTGCCCACGGTGTTGTACTGTCGTTTAAAAACGCAGTGGGTAACCAAGGCGAGACCTAACAGCCATCATAAGGAATATTTCCACAAGAGCGAATTTATGCAACTTCAGAGCCTTTAATCCAGGTTCTGCGCATTGTGCCAAATGGCGATCGCGTGGACATTAAGAAAACAGCCATTTTTACTGACTAGCTCGTAAAATGCTTAATATATCACAGAAATACCATTAAAACTATATATTTTTTAAAAAATTGCAAGAGGAATAAAACGCACTCTGTACCGTGGCTTTAAGTTTCAATCAACAGTTATCTTATGATGTGTTCATCACTGACCAAAAGATGTATGAATTGCTTGTGTTAGACGATATCATGTTTCCCAGCATAAAGCAACTTTGATAACACCATACCTTGATGAAGGATATTGATGAAGGAGGGCAGTATGCGTTCTGCATTGAAGTTTTTTATTGGATATTTTCTTAAATATGTTAATATTTAAACCATGGCATGTGCCAGTGTACCCTAAAATGGCTAGAGTTGCCTATGCACACACCCAGATGGGCAGACATGTGTGTGTGTGTGTGTGTGTGTGTGTGTGTGTGTGTGTGTACAACCAATGCTGTATATTTATTAGTCTTCCCCTCTTAAATCAGTGGGGTAATTGCAGGGACGTACATTAAATCAAATCCGTTGAGGGAAACCCATAAGAGGGTTTTGCCACACTAGTGACTCACACTGAAAGGGTAGGAATATTCCTCATTGAGACTTGGTCACCAGGAGGCAGAGCGACCGGCCAAAATTTTGTATTGTTCTACAGGGACGTTCCCGAGCAGCCCTTCCACCAGGAGGGATCCCATCGAGCCCCTGGGTCCAGCGCCGAATGACGCATTTGGCCAATCACCTTGTCCAAATCTTTGATTTAGTCATGCATTGGAGCCAATCAGAGTGCATGAATTGCCCCCTTGGAGTACCCGAAATCAGACTACATGGAGCCAGGCTGGCGCATTCGTGACCCCTGAGTGCCACATCCCGCAGCTAAGTTTTCCAGCAGGGGCTGCGGTGGTTCCCCTGCTTCACTGTCGATCCCATTTATTCTGGCCCACGTTCGAGCATTGTTAAGCCTCCTCCCTTTCGGTTCGCTGCAGCGCATATATCACTCCTCAGATTAGACAGGCCGCTGAGGATACGGCACACATTCCATCGATTTGTTCTCTGCTCATTGTGTAGGAATGAGCAACACTTTTGTCTTTGACAGTGTTTAAAATAATGAAAAATAATACATTGCATTTTTAGAGACTATTTTGGCCATTCTGCATGAGAGCATTTCTGGTGGGGAGGAAGGGAATCACGTATTGTATGTAGATATTTTGATTGCCTTCGGTTTATGAATAATTTGGAAATTAAGGAAAAATATGATACAGAAGACATAAAACTGAATTATTCATTTAGTATTCCAGTATGCAGAGCAGAATCTGATTTGACGGAAGGGGAGATGGCCGTAATCATGGTGTGATTCAATGCAAAGAAAAATATGGTGGTGGCTCTTAATGCACCTCCATTGCATTTGTTTGCCTTAAATTAAATCTCCTCTCTGAAAAGATATTATTTATTTATTTATTTATTTATTTAACCAACTAAACAATCAAGAGACTGACCATGTTGGTCATCATAAACTCATACCCTGGGCCAGTCAGAGGAGGATGAGCTTCTCCTCCCAAGCCTGGTTCCTCCTAAGGTTTCTTCCTGTCTGCTGCACATAGGGAGTTTTTCCTTGCCATTGTTGCCTCCGGCTTGCTTTTGTGGGGGTTCAGGCCAGGGCTTACTGTAAAGCGTATTGAGGCAAATGTTTGTGAAATGTGCTATACAAATAAAAGTTGATTGATTTATTGATCAAGAGAAGCCACTATGTCTTAAATGATGGTGCCTTCTCTCAATTCAAACGTCCACTGTTTAGTGTAGCAGGCAGACAGTAACAGTAATGCAGAGCCCTGACAGGAGACAGCATCAGGCAGGCAAACTGCAGGCAGACAGTAACAGTAACGCAGAGCCCTGACAGGAGACAGTATCAGGCAGGCAAACAGCAGGCAGACAGTAACAGTAACGCAGAGCCCTAACAGGAGACAGTATCAGGCAGGCAAACAGCAGGCAGACAGTAACAGTAACGCAGAGCCCTGACAGGAGACAGCATCAGGTAGGCAAACAGCAGGCAGACAGTAACAGTAACGCAGAGCCCTGACAGGAGACAGCATCAGGCAGGCAAACAGCAGGCAGACAGTAACAGTAACGCAGAGCCCTGACAGGAGACAGCATCAGGCAGGCAAACAGCAGGCAGAGCAGTCACTGCACATGTTAATGTACTCAGGACACTCTCTCCCGGGGTGAGGGTGGTGGGGGGGGGGTGCGTAGCAGCTACGGTAGTCCTGGATTCAGACCGCCAGGCCCCGCCAGAGATTATAATTAGGTTGAGTGAAATCCCTTTTACACAACTCCTCACAGTTAATGATGTCGCCTGGGCAGTAAAGCAGTAAAAAAAAAAAAAAAAAAACAGTGTGCCTGGTGAAAACCATGGAGAAATGCGCTGCTTGGACCATATGGTAGTCGTTTAAGTGTTTGGCAGGGAGAGGATGTAGCAACTGATGGTCCAGATTTTCTGGTTCAGCGGACAGAAAATAAATCACTCGACGGAGAGGAAAGATTCCGCTGCCCTGAGGTCGCTCAATAAGGTCAAGAAGCAAATAAGCAATAAAAGGCACTTCCCATCTGAGACTCTCACCACTTTATACCAGCAAGCCTTGTCTGTGAATCTCACTCTTAACGCTTTCCTATAAATAGAGTCAGAACCCCCCCCCACCCTCCCAACTCAACCCCCCATCACCCCCTTCGCCCGTTCTCCCATCTGCTTAATGAATAAAGAGCCGGATCTGGCAAGCCGTGCTACATGCTGGAGTAAAGGCTGAAGTAGGAAATTTGTGTAGCTGTGGAGTGGCACTGTTGAACTATGAAATATATAACACATTATGACGTGGACTGAGTAACAAGACTGAGAGATGCTGTTGAAAACACTGCAGAGAACATCCATTCATCGCTGCTTTTCTAGATTTTACCTGAATTCTTCCATCTTGAAAAGTGTTATAAAAATCGTAATTGTGGATAATGCTTTGGAGCTGTCATTTAATTATTACTGCGAAAACTTCAGCTATCACTACAGCTGCAGTTATCTATAACAGTTGTGTATTTTATTTCTCAAATTAGAAAAATGTGGTTATAACTCAGCCTAACAAAATCCTTCAACAGATTGTGTTTATGCTTATTGATTACTTTGCTCCGTATTCCACTGTGGGAATGTTTTTGAAAGATCTAAGGTTTCTACCCTGTTCATCATCAGCTGGCTAAACGGGGCTCCAGAGAAAGGTGTTCTGGTGAAGCAACAGGAGTCGGAGGCCGGTTTAAACCAATAAAACGCTGCTCAGCAGTAATGTGATAAAGGAAGGTTATGATGACGGTAACCGTGTGAGAGCAGTTTGTTCTACGGTGCTACGGAGTTGAGCAAACAGTCATAAAAACATCACTGAGATCATCACGAGCTGGCCTGCAGGGAGAGCTGGCTGTGAGGCTGAGATATACCCAGGCGATTTAAATTTTTTTTCCTCCTTTTCTGGTTTGGTTTCAGAGAAACCAGAAATCCATAGGCAGTCCCGTCTATCCACACATAGAATTCTTCAAGGGGCAGCTGTTGATTTGACGGGCTGGACCTTGGAATTGGGTGTAAAAATGTGTAAAAAGGGCGAAATTCTGATGTTGGGTGTTGCTGGAGACCGACTGAACATTGCATGAAATGTATGTATGACCTTGGCGAGGAAACACGCGAGATGAGAACCGTTAGCAGGGAGATGCTGAGAGAGAGCTTATTTTCAGACCCCCAGAAGGCTCAGGAAGTGTAACTGCTCGCAAAGCCACAGGGTGTCAGCGGGGCGGCTTGGAGCGATCTGCTCTTCCTACGGAGACCTTCACCACCATGAAGACAGAAAAGAGAACAATATGTTCATCAAATGTGAAATAAAACATTTCCATAGTCCGTCATGTTACTTTTGTCCCCATTCTAACCTCCTCATGTCAGTACAGCACATTTGAATGTGCAAAATAGCTCTTCATCTCAGACTTAGCTATGTATCAGCTTCTGTGATGATGGCATGTGGGCAGTATTCTGTAGCTGCATTCAGGCTGCATGTAACATGTTCTAGCACTACAGAGTGTTGGACTGTGGACACTAGATGGCAGCACAGGGGCTGGACTTGGACCTGAAGATTTTAGGGTCTGGCCCCTGAAGCAGTGGTGCCAGAACCTGTTTGGTGATTACCCTCGAAACACTTTTCACCAAGGCTTTTGGCTTCACCTAATTTTCACAGGTGGTGTACCAAATTCTTGATCCGGCACATTCCAAAGAACAGAAGTCATGGTATAACACACAGGACGGTCACATCATAAATGTAATTTTTCACCTGTTAGGAGTTTATTTTATTTGAACAAGTTGCCTCCACGCACCCCCCAAACCCCACTTCACCAAGTGCCATACATGCTCATTTCTTTGGTAAGCATTTTGCTGACGTGGTAGAAGTCAGATCTGCTCATTGTTAAATGGCTACCTATTTGTAAAATTGATGCATTTTATTGTATCCAGTAAAACGGGCGCTGAAAGCCCCATGTGAAGGTGCAGGTGCTGAGCGGAGATGTTCCTGGCCCATGGTCCCTCATTAATCCTCTCAGGAGACCTGGCAGGAGGCTCTTTCGCATGTCACACTTCGCGTTGGCAGTGAGGGTGTAGTTTCCGACCCTCATCCGTAAATTTATTCGCCACGCCAGTGTAACCACCCCACCAGACCCCAGGGCATGCTTCTAATTAACGAGGTTGTCGTGCGCCTTAATGGGCTCTCGCGTGTTGGGCCAAAGTGCTTGCTCTCTCCACCTTGGAAAAAAAAAAACCTGCAAGGGAGCTCTTTCCCAGTGCTGACGGCCAGAAAGGTGACTGGCCTTGCGGGACAAATGCACCTGTCTGTGGGTGGGCCTGACTCATTTCCCATGACTGGTACTTACGCCTCGCCTCAAGGCCTCCACAGGGGTCTTGAGCTTTTTTGGGCCGCTGTGGCCTTACTTGAACCAAATTTCTGTATCCATTAGTGGTTTGGCATCTCCAGGAAAAAAAAAAAAAAACATGCACCTCACTATAAACACAGAAAACAATTATGTAGCAAATTTGAAATATCTCATGTTTAATGGTGAGGAGGCTGATTGGCTTCTATTTCAGAGACGCAAAACTCCACTTCACAAGGCCTAAAAATCCACACACCTCCTTTCCAAGGGGTGCATCGGTTGCTGACTTAAAGGCAATGGTACTTTGCTGTGGACACTTTGGCCTCCAAGACTTGAATATTAAGACATTGAGGCCCTTCAGCTCTGGAGATAAATTTGAAGACACTGCAGCCCTTCAGGACTGGAGTTGTGCATTGCACCCCCCTCATGGTTTGGGACCCCCCACCACTCCCACCCCCACCCAAAGTCCCCTCTCAACAGAGTGATTTATAAGAGGATGAATGCAGACTGGCAGAGGATGCTGCCTGGCTGAGTAATGTCAGCCTCCGTCACTGGGTTCCACCAGCGGACAGCAGCCAGAGCCGACCTCAGTCCTCCCGTGTGTGAGGGAGCAGCGGGGGGGCAGTGTCTGCTCCGGCCCGCTCTCCTCCTCACTCGCTGGCTCATATGCTGTGGTGCTGGGGGACACATTGAGGGAAACAAAGGGAGATGAAGAGGGGACTGAGGAGGCAAAACAGGGACTTTGGTAGAAATGAGGGCATGTGTGAGGAGGAGAAGCACACATATAGACAGTCTCACTCAGACATGTACACATATACTCACATGAAGGCACACTCATACACTCACACATAACACCCACACACAGGTATGCTCACATGTATCTAAGCAAATGAAGTGGCTTACACATCAAATTTCTGTAGCACACACACACACACACACACACAATCACACTTACATTCACAAACACAGGCACACACACACACACACGCTCTGCCAAGGGTTTGGCGTTTTGACACGGCTGCGTGGAGACACATAGATGCCAGGCCCACGCTAGCGAGACAAACAAACTTCAGGGCACGGGCACCAGGCTGCTAGCACATGTCTCGCATTTCCTGGGCTGCTGCAAGAGCTTGGAAAGAGCCTGACAAAAGCTGGGAAAAAAGCAAGAAAAACAAGGGAAACGTGCAGCCGGCAGATCCACCTCCCGCCTCCCGCATTCTCTGCCCAGGTCAGGATCCGCGCTGTTCTTCGGACAGGGAGCGTGTTATTTTCCGTTTTGCTCTCCGCCACTTGTGACTTAGACCTGTCATAGGTTGTTTGGGTTTGACTTTTGACGTGTTGCTCTTGTTCTCCGCACAGCGCTCGGCCCATCTGGGAAGAGAAGCCTGGCCGTGGCACCGTTTCAGCCCAAACAAGAATCTGGTTCTAGGTGGGATGGAGCCGGCCTGGGCCCAAAAGGCGGGCGTGGCTCCCTCTTCAAACAAACAAACAATCGGAAGTCCGTCACCGCTGCATTCCAGATGGGTTTTATGGAAAATCTGAGCACACGTCGTCTCTCTGCAGTCTCTAATTCTGAAAATGCAAAGCGCAAATTTCGATTCTGTTCCCGGAGGAGCATTAGCCCGAACGACACGGGAAAACAGAGAGGATTGAAGCAATGGTGTGATGTAATGAAACCCTGCTTAATGTAGCCCCAATCAAGCGTGAGTCTCTTTGAGTGTAATCATCCACAAAGGACCGAAACAAGGAGAAGAAGACCGGCCCGAGCAGAGAAACAGCAGGCCCCGGTTCATCAAAAAGCCTCCTGTTTCTGGTTTGGTTCATCAAAAAGCAGAGGCTGAGATCTGACTACCAAAACCCAAACTGTTCAGTGGCATCGCAGGGCCACTACACTCTGGACAGTGTAAACAACGAGCAGCTCTGGCCCCAACTGGCTTTTGTGTAAACCACAACCCCTTTCATGACCGAGGTGTTGTAATGTTTTACTTTTTAAGTAATGCCCCTGTTGAGCGTCTGCTTTCTTTCCTGTTTGAAAATATCCTTTTGTGTGATGATGGTATGCGATTCACTGTTTATGTTTGCACCCAGATGCAAATAACTCCATGCGGGGTCCATAAAATGAGAGCAGCAAACTGGATTTCATGTATTCGATAATTGTAAGCGGTTTCCCCGTCCCCCTGGTAACCTAATATGCACTTTCTTTCCTGTATGCAGACTTTAGTGGCTTTGAAAACAGACCTTGAGTAAATATGAAGTGGTAGAGAAGCTCAAGACTGTGGTAAAAGGTGTGTCTGGAGATAGAATCAGATTTCATATAAATTCAGCGGGCCGCAGGTCTGTCGCGTAAAACTTTACAACATGCGGTGGTAAAAATGCCATCATTATTTGTCCCATGTGGCAAAACCATAGAAAACACATGTAAACCCATTAATGTCAAATCCCTCTTAATATCCACAATTACATCTGGTGCACAGTTGGGATTTTAACTGGGCTAGCTCCATTGTTTTCAGGTATTTATGGTCTTTTCTGCCATACCCACAGTGCTGCACTATAGTTAGATTTGCAATGCAAAACGCTACACTTCATTTCAATAGTAGAATGTTTGATGTTCCCATTAATCTGAGCTCTGGGGTTATATAATTGAATATATTAGTAACTTGGCTGATTAAGTCCAAGCCTGTCTTGACTCCAGATTCTCAAGCTTTGATGGAGCATCTGGATAGTCTCTAACATGTCTGGCGTTGCCTTCCTGTAGTCCAAATTATGACAGCAGATTTCTGATTTCATTGGCAAGGGTCGTTCATCATACTATGCATCCAAACTTGAGATTCATGACTTGTCAGACCCCAATTGACCACCAGTTTATTGAGAAGCTAGTCCCCAGAGACACTATCTAGGAAGGAGAAGTCAGTCTGACTTGCTGACATGTTGACAGTTATGATGTCATAATCAGGCAGGCTAGTCTGACTTTGGATCTTCTCAAGAATGAGTAGTGGATATCAGTAGGTAAATGAAATCTGCACTTGATTATCATGTGTCTAGTGCCCATGAGTGGACTTTCAAATTCAGCGTTGACCACCAGGACCAGGGCACAAGGCACTGGCGCGATTCCAAGACGTGACACAAACTGACCGTGTAACTGCTATTTGTATGGCCTGCATCCAGGAACACAGCAGTTTCCATGGTGTCAACCACTGAGAACGTACTGCCAGAAGTCATTTCAGGGATCGAGTGTGAGCGCTGCAAATCCCCTTCTGCCTAATCTCCGCACATAGACAGTGCACACACACACACAAGCATACACACACGGAGTGCAGTCGTGGTGGAAAACATGGGAAGCGGAACGGATGCACTATGTCAGTTGGGTATGGGTTCTCGATTATCAGCCAGAGCGACGTTGAATTATGATTGACCAGAAGGCCGCCGCTTCTCCACCCGACCCGCGGAGCTATGAAATCCTACCCGGCCTGCAGGCTCTCCAGCCCCCTGCCATGGCGGCAGTGCATGGCCAGGAGATGTAAGAGTCAATAAACAGGTCCGGCTCCACTCTCCTCCAGCCACAGGGAGTGTGTTCAAGGCCCTCCGCACCACTGGGGGGCTCCGCTGGCCCCAGGCCCTCATAGCCCCATTGCATAACTCCGCTGGAAGTTTGTTTTAGAAGCAAAACATAGGGGTCCTGCTGGGAGACCTATCAAAACACAGGCAATTCCCAGCAAGTCCCTTCGGATCTCCTTTGTGTGTGTGTGTGTATGTACTATACGTATGTGAGTGTATATGTATGTATATATGTTTGTGTACTGTATGTGATTGTGTGTGTGTGAGAGTGTATGTATATGTGCAAAGTTGTGTATTAGTCAGCCAGTGTAAATGTGAATGCTATCTATATATATACATATATACATATGTATGTGTGTGCATGTATAGGGAAGTGTGCATGTGTATTCATGTATGTAAGTCAGCAAGTACATACATGAATGTATATGTTTGTGTGTGTGTGTGTGTGTGTGTGCCTGTCCTTCTTTTTGTAGGACCAGCAGATCCTCCTCTTGTAGACCCAGCTTCACCAAAGAGAGGTCAGCTCTGAACTCCGCTGCGAATATGCACAGCCAGGATCCTGCAGAGAAGAGAACCACAGTGTTTTATGGCAGGCCCGGCGGGACATGTACAGAATGAAAGGCATAGAGAGAAAAGGGTAGCGGCGAAAGGGGAACATCTGTTGAGGGGGCGGGGTTGGGGGGGAGAGTCCGAGTGAACGGGGTCGGAGTGGGGAATCGGGGGAGGGTACGGGGCTGGGGGCAGAGAACATTAGCACAGCTGTGGGATCTAAAGAAAACGAACGGATCTGTAAATATTGGATATGATAAGCGCGCAAAAATGCAGGGACCGCAAGTGATGAAAGACACTGATAAGTCCAGGCTGGTGGATCGAGTGCTCCACAGCACCCCTGGGCCCCAGAGATAAGGCCTCACAGCAGAGGCCTGAAAGACTGTCCAGCCAATCCCGAAAATGCTTCAAGTGAATTCACTTAAAGCAGTGGTTCCTCCAAACTCACACAACCGTCAGTACATTTGGCTTCATCCAAAGGGAGAGGCCCAGGCATAACAGGTATTGCTACCTCCCGGAGGTACGAGTCAAAACTGATCCTTAACACACACAACCTCAGCTTATTCAGGTAATGAAGATGGACATGCAGAGGGATTCTGCTTCATGGGAAACTTCTAGTGAAACCGCAACCGGTTTCTGAGCTCAGCAGTGTTAGCAGCCTCACCCACTGCAAATCTCAACAGAAGGGGGCCTCAGCAGAAGGGAAGCTCGGATTCACATGGTTACTAACTCACTAATAACTAACTACACTGAAACTCTGAATCCAATCATATGTTCCTTTGCCATGGGAGGAACACAAAGTCAACCTATGTTAATTTAATTAGCTGCAAATGCCCTGTTGTCCAGAAGAGGGAGCCAGAGAGCAATGAGTGGACTCATGCAATGAATTCACTAGCATACACCCTATTTTCCAGCTAATGCTTCGCCAACATGCAGCTGTAGCTATGGGGAGTAATGAAGGGGCAGGGATTGCAGGTTTCATGGCTGCACCTCGCACATGTGCATTTACTGAAAAACCTCACGTTAGCACATTTTAACCTTGATGTTCTTTTGCTTTTTAATGCATTTAATTTGTTTCCAGTACAAAAGAAATGTCATGGACAAAAGCACAATATTGTTTTTATAAATTCTGTTTCTGTAATCTGAAAAAATATAATAAGATCGAGACTTTAGGATAATAAGAGTAGTTTGTATTGTAATAGCACACCATGGTGGAATTGGTAGCTGGCTCGCTAACTCTGTGCTGGTAAATCAGGCTAATTCTGTGCTATTGTTTTCCTTTGTACTGTCATAGCTGTAATATATGTATGCGTGTCTTTGTAAGACACACAAAGACAATGCAGATGGTAAGGCGCCAATCAGCCAAACCTGCATTCAGTTAAAAATCAGTTTAAAGTCAATACCATGGAGGCTCTCTCACTGAATCTTTTCATTGTGTTTGATTGAATTAGAGATTGGTTGAAAAATGAAAACCATCACTCACAGTGGATCCCCAGGACCGGGGCTGGGCAGCCCTGCTCTTAGACCAAGCCAGAAAAATTCCCACTACTGACCTTCCGACTCAGAAAATTAAGACTGTGGATGTTCTACAGATTCCTTAGTTTCCCGATGGGTGCACTGAGTACACTTTTAAGCTTTTGATAACAAGCATTTCAACCTTGGCTCTAACTGAATCCAGGCCCAAGCAATCTACACGAAGCGTGTTTTGCAGGACTGAGGGTACTGGCAAACAGCAGTTGAGCAGGGGTCTGTTTGTTCCTTTCTGCTAATGTGATTGGAATTCAAAATGGAGAAAGCTGTCAATCATCATCTGCTCTGAGGGATCCTGGGGACACCAGCCAATGGGACGAGACCTATAGGCCCAGACAGTAGCGAATCGGTGTCCACAGATGGGTGTCTTCTAGAAAATGAGCTTCTTGAACCTCATAATGGGTGGAGTTACAGGTCAGATTTTTTTCTGCCATGTTTTGAGCATGCCTGAGTCATGAGTTCTGTACTCCACAATAAAACAGTGATTGGTAGAGATCAGTGGGTAACTCATATACCTGTTTTGGTTCTGTGAAACCTCACTCTCACATTACGAGGGTTTGAAGCTTTAGTTATAATCCTGAATGTCTTATGGCTATTCTTTTGTCTCACAGGGTAATACTGTACGTGCACAGTAGTAGTGGTCACATTTGAAACTGTCATACATTTCAAAAGTTAAACTGCCCCAAATGTACCACAGGTCATACTCTGCTTTGTTTTTTTTTTTTTTTACTTAATAGGAATATGTTAAAAATGGGAGAGCCTCCAAGTGGTGCCAGAAAGGCCGAATTGTCTTCCTGGCCCTTTCAGTGGAATGGTGTCCTTTTGGTACACCAACAACATCATCATAATTTTATCCATTGCTATTTTTTCCATATTTCATGATTTCATGCCTCCATTCAGTTCAAACGGCCAGAGGATCCAGGATCACGGCAACAAGAGCGAGAAACAAAACAAAACAAAATAAGCACACGGCTGGTCTTTCCAAAAGCGGAATTACTGTACGGTTATCTAATTTTTTTACGAGCGGAAAGAAACGAAAGGAAAGGAAAAAGTAGAAAGAAAACCGGTAGATCGCAAAGGCCTCTCTTTCTCCCCTTTATGAAGCTGGTGACCAACGATGGAGACTCTGTCAGCCTCTCACCACACCCACATTTCAAGTATGGGTTGGGGAGGGGGGGATTTTAAGGGGGTAGTTATCTATTTCCCATCAGCCTCCAAACTTCCTGCACCCCACCCTAAAGAAGACCGGAGGGAATTCCCAGGAGTACCTATTTAGCATGGACCACCCCTCCTTCTCTTCCCGCTTGGATCAGAGGTAAGAGCAAAGAGGTTGGAACACCCAAATTCCTCTCCAAACCGCCCCACCCCCCAAAAAAAAAAAAAAAAAAATAGCCTAAACAGCATGCCCCCACCAGGAGTTTCACTCAGCCCTGTTTACAGAAGCCCATGACACTGTGTGTATATTACATGTACTTCTCCACAGATATTAATAGTAAATTGAACCTGTTCTGTTTTTTAAACCCACTGTCCCATTATGCCCCAGATGGATGGCCATAGAAAGGGGCCATGATTAGATTATCTTTTATGGGACGCGTAAGTGCTCCTTAATGGCGTGAGCCGGGGGATGGAGGAACATCCATCTTTCTTGGGATTAGGGAGGAATATTCTGGAAGCAAGAAAAAAAAAAAAAAAAGAAAGCGAGTGTGGCTAAAAGTCGGGAAAGCGGTATGGTGTTTTTGAGTCACGGGCAAGATGAGAACGAGCGAAAGCTGTAGGCGAGGATGGGAGAGCGAGCACAAAGAGAGCCCTGCGTTCAGAGAAGGGCTGTCAAACTCAGACCCCAGAGGACTGCAGTGTTTACAGGCTTTTGTGGTTTGCTTAGAATCAGCAGCCAGTGTAGGCCTTGGAAACAAGATGTGGCCACTTTTAAGCCAATCAGTGGCTTAAATTAAGCATTTAAGTGCAAAAACATACCAAAACCCTGCAAACACTGCGGCCCTCGAGGACTGGTTGTGTCAAGGTTTCAGCGGAAACTCATTTCCACAGGCTGTGCAGTTATGAAATACCATTTATTGGTCACAGAATGGCTGGAACAGTTGACTCCTTTAGCTGAATTCTGCAGGTCTGGGGGGGAAAGAGATACTGAGAATGTGCAGAATTCAGCAGAGGAAATATTCACCGTTTAGATTCACACAGAGATCGGCATCCTCTCCCCCACTACCAGACTTCATTTTACCCACTCAAAGTATATTTGTTCTTTCATGGTCACAGCAGTGGCTCAGTGTGATCCCTCTCTTTGCCTTGTCCCCTGCTCTCTTTCACTCTCTCTCTCACACACACTGCACATGTACAGACTCCATACATAGTGAACACACACACACACACACACACACACACACACACACACACACACACACACACACACACACACACACACACACACACCATATTGAATTTCATTAGGAACTAACATACTTCCATTTCCTTCCAGTAGAGGGTGCCACAGCTCTTCTTACAAGAACAATAAGTTCACAATTATTATTATTAGTAGCAGTAGTTGTACTAGTACTAGTAGTAGTTGTAGTAGTAGTAGTAGTAGAAGCAGTAACAGTATTGTTGTATTTATAAGAAGCACTTGCTTTGAAAATTCTTCATATGTAATGGGGAGTTAAGTCAGATTGGGTAACGTAGAGTTTGCTTCTGAATTGCAGACAATTTACATGAGGTCAGGCGCTGCCGCACCCTTGGGCAATATATTTTTTGTGAAAATATTTCCAGGAAATAAGATCCAGCTGTATTAATTATAATTGGCATTTTATGTAAGGGGGAAGCAGTGTAAATTGTCCTCAAACATAAGCATGTATTATTGAAAATGAGCGATGAAATATAAATGACTTATGATCATAGGTAACTCGGTGGAGGTCCGCTCACAAAGGATAGCTATTCAAACGTTCATTGGACAGTGGCAAGTACCACGAGGTCTATATTTCTGCCTTGTCCTGACAAAAGAGCACACAGCCACGTGGTTAAGTGTGAAATTTGTGGCCTCATGTTAGGTCGACTTTTTATTTCATCTCAGCTGTAGCATTATATATCTTTCTGTATTTTTCCATGAGGCAATATTTAGCATTTTCCTTACAAAACACGGTGTGACTTATTATGGCCATCGCTTCAGCATTTGTTTTCAGAAGAGACGTATTCTTGGATGGATGGTTAAAGCTGTTCGGAGAGTCTGTAGCTGGGCAAATCCGCGGTGATGTTGAATGTTCCCGCACCACCGCCGCCTCTGTTCATTCAGATTGAGGTCAGACCTTACATTAGGGATTGCCACTGCATTTTAATGCGAGAGACGTCTCTTTTTCAAATTTGATTTTTAACGACCCGTACGTTAAAGAAAGGGAGCTATCTGTAAATTCCAGCGGAGGGAAGAGTCCTCCACCCCGGAGCAGCTGTGAGGCAGATTGAACGCTTAGCAACGCTGCAAACTCGGATCATCACAGAACTGTCCTAATGGTCTTTACTGGGAACGTGCCGCAATTAACCGCTGCGGCATCCAAAACTTCGGAGTGGCCTTGGCATCGCGTGGAACATCAACACGCTACTGTGGCTTTGCACATCAACCACAGCGTCGAGCTACGGGCCACATGTTGCAATAAATCACTCGTGTATTCACATTTTCCCCATTAAAAGTATAATTTATGGAAATGAGTCCAATATCATCAGCGATTAAAAGTAATGACCGTAATTAAAACCACAAACCATAGGAGTTGTCATCGTCATGGCAGGTCAGATGTGAGCGTTCTGTGTTTCTGTTTATAATTTTGTTTCTGTTTACCGTCTGAAAACATCATTCAGCCTCGAAAAACCTTCACCTACTGCATTGAACAATAGCATAAGCCAGTGTTATATTTACTTTATATCATGTATTTGCTTTGGAGACCTGTTGTGCTAATGGTACAACAGTAACATGAGTGAATGAAAAGCTGAATGTGAGACTAAAAGTCTACAACTCTAATCGGTCCTGGAAACCCGTACAGTTCTTGAAAAAGACCACATTTTCTCTTTGTGTCCCATGATGCATCTGGTTCCAGCCACTCTGACAGGCCGGGACCAGTGACATTTTACAGGCGGTTTTGCGAGCGGGGCCACGGTGACAGGGCCCATCTTGCTGATATTAACAATAAATAACGTCCCCGCCGAGCTTCACCGGTCAGCTATTTCCATTCCCCCAGGTGGAGCTCCGTCTGACAGCGTCTGCTTTCGCACAGTTGCCATGGGAAAACGAGCTCTCTACCCCCGTCTCCGCTCCTCGCGACCGAGCGTGGAGATCAAAGGCTGCTTGCTGCCTGCTTGCGCCGCTCTGAGCTCTCTCACACGGAGTAAGACATACTGTTATGGTAATGCGAGGAAGGGGTGCTGCCAGTCTGTCACGCGTTATGGGCGGGAATGAGCTCTGATTTTTACCTCAGAGATTGAGCGGGACGGCAGAAGGGAGAATGAGCGCGCGAGAGAGTGACCCTTGTCTCCGGCATATAACCTATGCATGCAAGTGTGTACAGTACAACAGCTGACCCATAACATGCAGGGCTGTGTGTGTGCTTATGTGCATGCCTATGTGTGTGTGTGTGTGTGTGTGTGTGTGTGTGTGTGTGTGTGTGTGTGTGTGTGTGTGTGTGTGCGTGTTTGTATGTCAGAGTGTGAGGGAAGAGAACGTCCCATTCTTGGGGTTTTGACTCAAATGACAGCAGACAGGCAAGTAATGGCCCTGGCTCTGCCTTCTCCAGGCTGTTTGGGTTGGTTAAACCAAACAAATCCCCTTGGCTAAGCATCGCTAGGAGAGGGGGTGAGGGAGGGGGGCCTGACTCCTGCGCTGAGCTGAACTCTTCTGCTACTTTACAGTAAACTCTTCCAGATGATTTATGAGTGTTCTCTGGGCTGTGGTATGCCTCACTGCTCCTCCACCGGCCGTCAGAGAAAACTGCTCACCGCAACACGGTGCCACAGAACGGACCACCATCAAGAAAGCACAGACTGGACCACCATCACCGTACCACTGACCGGACCTCCACCAGGCCCCAGCACACAGAACCACTGACCAGACCAGCATCACTGAACCACTGTAACAGAACCCTGGAGCGGACCAGCAGGCACCAGCACACAGAACCACTGACCAGACCAGCATCACTGAACCACTGTAACAGAAACCTGGAGCAGACCAGCAGGCCCCAGGACACAGAACCACTGACCAGACCAGCATCACTGAACCACTGTAACAGAAACCTGGAGCGGACCAGCAGGCCCCAAAACACAGAACTTGACACACAGAACCACTGACACTGTACCACCATCAGGCCCTGGTACAACCCCAAACCCCAAACCAAAGACCACATCTCTAGTGAAATCAGGCACATAGACCCACTGCCCAGATCTATGTCAGTGAACCACCATCCACAGAAACAAATTCTTTCTCAGAACCACAGACAACCAGCACAGGACCCTAGTACACAGAACTGCAGACCACACCACTATCAGACCATGGTACACAGAGGTACAGACTGGACCACTATCAGATGTCAGTACATAGAATCCAAAACCTGACCGCCATCACACCATAGCACAGAACAGCACTGTCGACTGAAGTGTTCAAGAGAATGATAGAGAGCACTATTCTTGTGGAAAACCAGCATGCCATTTGATGCGGTTGTTTCCTCAGCTTACATTTTCTATCTCTCTTTTCCTTTTTTAGATGCTGCTCTTCATGAGGGCTTTTGCGTTGACAAGGTATTTGCATATGCTTGGACAATGTGCAACATTACTGAATTTTCAGTCACAAACCATACGGAAAAGCATGCAAAACCTTAAAATGAAACCACTTTACGCGGATGCCGTTCATTGTTTGATTCAGAGCTTAACAAAAACTGCTCAAAACAGACAGACAAATGAAAAAGCAATTAGTGGCTTTGCTACTTACACTGTAAATGATATACAGCACTGTGGGTGGACTGGCCTGGTCTTCTTCACTGCCAGACGACCAGACTGGTTGAAATGTGTTGGAGTGTATTATTCTGAGTGCGAGAATGGAAAACAAATTGTTATGGTAACTAAGCCTAAAGCATTTAGAGCCAACTCATGTTTACAGACATAAGTACAAATACATCAAGCTGCTGTCATTATGTTTAATGAGTAATGTGTTTTAGCTAGTTAGCTAGTCATTTAGGGCTTAAGGAGCATATTCTCACTCTCCTATTTACACAAAAACGTATGGAACATTTGCTTTCTATGACATCACATGGCAAGCAAATTCAGTTTCTTTTTGGAAAAAAAAAACAGACAACATTAATTGACTGTGTTAGCAACAACATGCTAATTAAATGAACAATTCTTTGATATGCCAATTTGAAGCAATCATTCTGATGAACAAAAATATATGGAAAGCTCTCAGCAGATATAACCTATAGGCCATGATTCTGATTTCCTCTTATTCAGCTTCAGCCACAGTGAATTTCAATATTCTTTACAGCTCCCACAGGAAAATAAAACTCTGCACCACATCAGGTGGAGTATTTTGCTTTACTATTATTATAAACACAATAGAAAAAGTGTACTTGGCTTGCATTGCTTGGCAGAGAGAGTCCAGTATCTGGACAACTTTGCAGTAGCTTCCTGTGCAGTTTGATTTGTATAGGAAGTGCTTACTGTATACAGGGGTACAACTCATTTCTATTCTAGAGGTACCAGGCACATTATGTCAAATCACAATAAATAAATAAAAATGACAATGTTAAAAGTTATATAACAATAAAAACAGCATAAAACAACAGCAACATGGTGTTGTGGCGTTGTCATGGCAATGGCTTTTGTTACTCAGTCTCATCAGGTTTTAATTGACAAGCGCCAGTGTTCACTAAATAAGAGGGATCATGTCACCTGATCAGCCAAAATGAGGTATTCTAGAACGTTTTTAGATCCTTATTTATACTTTGTTTATCATCAGAGAATTTTCTATTGGATGATGTGGCCATGGCACAAATGTTTACTTGAACCATACCATAGTGATTTGCCACCCAAATATTGATTGTTTTGGACAAATTAAGCAGTTGACACAGACTGTAGAAGAATATGTCAGATTATCGCATCTATTGACCGACCTGCATTGCAGAAACTTAAGTTGCCTTTAACGCTTCAGAGGATGCGCTGGCATGATTTGATGCTACATGTCAATGTGTGGGTTCATTCATCATTAAGCAATTGCTCCTCTTCAGCCATATTTTATTAATAATTACAGATCATAATCAAACGTGTTGAGAAACTGCAATAAAAGGGGATCCATCGTTAAGTATCAGGGTTTAAAAGTTCAGTAGTGTCTTCTCTGCTTTCTAGCATCGTGGATGTACAGGGGAGCCTCTGCCAAAGAACATAATGGCATGTTTTCCTTGTGCTAGTGGTAGGCTTGGCCCTGGGCCAGCCGGTGTTAAGAGACATGGTGACAGACTGAGATAAATAACTGGCCACATTAATCACTGTGTGTAAAAGCTGAACCGATGCAGGTTTTGTTGCCGAGGCTTATAGAATTACGCACCTCGAGCTTACATTCACACAACCGTAGGTGGTGATGAAAAAAAAAAAGGAGGGGTTTATGACTGGCTCTGTAGTGGTGAAAAGCTGAGTGGTTATGCTCATCAAGGATCCAGGGGCAGGGAGAGTTCTGCTTACCTACAACCACAGCAGAGTCCAAGGCTTGGGTGATGGGAAGTGTGAAATTTGACAAGAAAAATTTAACAAGAAAAGAATTTTGTTTTTGCTAACTTTAGTCAGAGTTGCTAAATGGACGGACCTCTGGCTTTCGGAGGCCATGGCCTACAAAAGCACCAGCTGTCACTATCGTGTTGTGCCCAGTGACCTGGTTTTGAATTCTGACCATGTCAGTGCTGACCGTGGTTGCCACCTAATTGGCTGTAACTTCACCCAGGGAGAGAGACAGAGAGAGGGGCTTCCATCAGCGGCTTTGTCCCCAGCTTCTCTAACATAGACAAACCACAACTCTGCTGGAGAAGCCATGCCTGGGATTATATGCTTAAGGAGATGTTCTTGCAAATTGCTGTTGCACCACTGGCTCAAGCTTACAAACATGACTGCGTGTCCAAGTTGGGTAGAAAATATGAGGGATAAATTTGTGAAGAAAGCTGGAGAAGTCAGAGGAATCAGCAAAACCCATCAGATCATGAATGTTTTAATAGGACTGAAACAATTTGATTTAGCTATACCAGTCATTGTTTATGACTGGATTTTTAGTGTGAGGAGCTAGTGTTAAGTTTCCCTGCTAAAGATAAAACTCAACCCTGTCAATCTCAACCCATAAACTGCGGGTTGAGTTTTATTGACTTTAGCTGGAAAAGTTAACACTACACTTATGACATGGCTTTGTCCCTTGTTTCAGATAAACACCTGTGCTTGATCCTACACTATCTGCTACTCTCCTTCATTTATTCACGTTCTTTTGTTAATGATGTATTTTAACATAAATCATAAAGAAACAAAAATTAATGGACAAACATATTCCCATACATTCCAGCCAATATATGTTCATGGAACGTGACATGACATACGGTTAACGTAATTTCAGATCAAGTACATGTTTTCAGCAGAGTTTTTTGGTTTCTGAATGCATACTCGCTTCGCCTCTCAGATGTTCAGCGTCTGATTGAAAATATGGAGCATGTTATGAAGCTGGCCGGAGGATGGAACACACCGATGATGCTGGAACAGGCCTCTGGACAAGAGTGCTGGTTTTCCTCTCTGAACGCCAGTCAGCCCGTTCCTCGATGTGAAGCGCAGATAATCGCGTCGGTGCTGCAATGATGTGATGCGGTTTGTAAAGCGAGCGCAGAGAATTGATTTCTCTCCGACATTCTGACATTTTCTCACGCAGTACTGCTTTACACGACACTGAAGTCTGTTTCCTATAACCCATGCTACCTCCAGTGTCAGTTACACCCGTATGTTAACAAACAAGGAGGGAGAGAAGTCATCTAAGGAGGCTTACAACAGTGATGGACAGTTAACAAGAGCACAGCACAAGGCCAAAGGAGTAAAATTATGAAAATTAGTACATATGTACATATGTGTATTACCATAGGGCTTTATATATATGATGTGGTAAGATTCTGAAGCCCTTCATAAACAAATTAAATTAATTCATGTCAGTGGTGGAAATTATACATTTTGTATTTTCTTAAACTTAGTCATGCACATAATCTAACTCAGTAAGCACATTTGCATGGAAACATATACACATACATGAATGGAGCTGACAGATCTTGCAGAAAAGCATCACAAAACTTATTCATGCGCATAATATAAGTACCTTCAAAAGCATACACAAACATGAATACATTTGACAGATCTGGAGAAAAAGAATCCGCAAAGTTACCTCTTTTCAACAATGCATGATGGATTTAAGGAATGACCATTTTTTCCTCACTTTTAAATTTATGACTCACAAAAATGTATTCACATAAAGCATCTTCTCATAGAAGGAAAAATGATAGGCAACACAATTAAGTATACAATTTTCAGCCCGATTTCACTTCTGAATTCACTGGCACAAGCTTATTTTGATCAAACAAATAGTTAACACATTTCAAGAATACAAACTAGTGACAGAAGGCAAGTATGATTTATATTCACAGTAGGTTATAATAATTTGATTGATTTTAAAGTATTTGCACTAACCTATTTATACTAACTGTTTTACTGATATTGTTTCCCAGTATAACGTACTTGCCAAAGAGCTTATCCAAAGTAATCACAAGAACTGAGATCTGAAATAATCACATTTAGCATCACATATTTTGAGCGGGATCTGCTTCGTGTCTGACAAGGCGAGGGGTTTGTGGAGTAGTCCTGCAAATTACAGTCCTGTGGCATTTATCATTGCCAGACCGAATGCCTTCGATAGCATGTCATTGACCACTGTGACCTTGGACATCACAGTGATTACTGTAGTGCAGCAAAGCAGTCGTGCTGAAGTAGGATTTCATACCCCACCACTGAACAGTAATGCACAGTGAACGTAATATCTCGGAGGAATAGAGCTATGCTTTTACTGGCTGACAGAAAAGAAAACATCTATTAACTGCCACTTGGCCTCAGTAAGTGATATTTTTACATGGTCTTCGATAACCTGAGTTCACTAAGCTGCCATCAGCACTGAAGAGACATTAAAAAAAAATGGCACCTTGACAAACCGTGCAAAGCTGAATAACGGGGACCTCCTGAAGGAAGGATAGTAGAAGCCATCTCCCATTGCTCACGAGCATGGCCCTCAGTTGTGTTTGTCAGACTGCAGGAATGCTGGTTTTATCAGTTGGCCCATCATCCTCTCCCTCTCACATAATTGTGTTGGCCCCAGATGCGCTGACTTGAGTAGTTCTGTTTTCACAGATGTTCCCTGTACCACAGAATCTCCATGGCTTCTCTGCCATCAGGGCCTCTCCGATGCCTGTAGCTTAGCGCTCTAATATATTGGCAGAATAATGAGGTAAATCTATATAGGCGCCTTAGAACAAAACCAGCAGTGCCCTAAAAAATACACTAAAGACTACAAAGGCTGTTTTGAAAATAATTTTTATTTTCTTTGGGATTACCATTTTTTCTCCTTGATTTGGTTCTCCCTCTTGCAGCTTTTGCCCCAGTGACTCTGCCATTGTGGGGTGGGTTTGGGGGGGGGGGTGGAGTGGGCGTCCTTATTAGTGTTTGAGATCGCAGGCAGGTTATCAACCAGATGAATCGCTATTGGGCAATTACACTATGGGCAATTACGAGTCACCCCATGGTCCACGGTGGCAATTTTTATGGCACTGAGAGCCAAAGCCTCAGTGGATCTACCACATGCACAAGGCCCCTGGTCTGAGCTTTCTGCTGCATTTCCCTGTCGTGAAGAACCATTACAGGGGCTCCCAAGCATTCCACGCCAGTAACCCATTTCATGAGGAAATACTTTTCCAGAAACCAGCCAGCCCCATTCTTAAAGCATAACTTAATGTTTCCTCAGATATTGAATTTAAACATTTTTAACACATGTCAAACAACTACATGTGCACTGCAGCTAAAGCCATGGATGTAACGAGTGCAGTATGATATAGTTATGTAAAGCAGGTTTCTCGCATGTATCTTGTGACCCTTGATTTTGGGAACTGCTGAATGATTATAACCCCAACAACTGAGTTCTAAGTTCAACACAAAACCATTTGGAACCTGAGGGCTCTCTGCACGTCTACGATCTTGACTCCTCCTGAGAGTGATGGTTGTGTTTTTTACTGGAGGACATGGGCACGGTGTGCTTGTTTTTATTTTGTTGTAAGATTTACTTAACTGACACTCTGGTCCAGCCCTAGGACTGCATTTGAACTTTAATCATTTTATAAATCTCTGAATATCACCCCGTAGGGCTTACATTTCTAAAACAATTGAATCATCGGCTAGTCCTAATGAGTTGGGTGGTGGGTGTTTCTTGTAAAATGCTAGTTGATTTTTATTAGATTTTGGCAAATTCATTTTTTCCCACAGCCTTTATTTCACTCATAAACACTCGCACATCTCCAGTTTTCACATAGTAAATGTAGGGGTTTCATACGGTGAACATTAAAAAAAAAAACAAAGGCTTGGATTTGTGCTACCATTTTCATTGAGCTCAGCTTGCAGTAAAAGGGCGTATTGAGATACATGTCATTTAATCAATTTTCATCAAAACACTGTTATCTCTCTATAATTTCAACAAGCTTAAGGGTGGTGCTGACATGAAGTCTTTCAGCCAAGTGTGATATTGCCAGTTGTTGAATGCAGAAAAGTTCATGTAGAATGCCTGTTAGTGAGACTGTCTTTCAATAATCATCTTAGCCATTGCCAATATTTAGCTTGTATGACACTGCAGATACTGGTAGATTAATGTGACACCCTAAGCACTGCGGCAGATTTTCTCGTCGTCCAAAAGTGGTATCACAGTAGTTCACTGAACTAGTTGGAGAAACAATGCCCCCTTATTTGCTTAATAACTTCTGTCACATCTGTAGAATAAATTCCAAATCACTCATTCTTCCATCTGAAATTTCAGTTTTCTTACTTTGTGATCATTGTTGAATTACAGGATGTGATTACACTGATCAGGGAGCAGTTTTAGGAGCAAGGCCGGCATGATTCTCCCCAATATAAAGCAGTGGTGTAGCTTCATGGCACATAGATTTATTGTATCTTACAAATTCAAATTTGCTTACTTTCTCCTTGCAAATATCTTGGGAGATTCAGTTTCTGGTTCAAATACTGGAAAATACAGAATATTACATTTGTGTCAGCTGAGTGTCCCACCAAATTTTGGCAATGAAATAACTGACTAATGCATGTAGGCTTGGAAAAAGTAGCAAAAATATTTAAAAATGGCATATGATTCAGATGTATTCACATCTACCAAGAAAAATGGACTTAAATATGTGCTTATTAAGACAAAATAACATACAGTCCATAAATCTTTCTGAATGCACATGGTAAACTAAGCCTGGAGCTAAAAACACAATTCATTTTTTTTTGAAACCCACAATAGTTTATGTGCAAGTACCCATTGCCTTGTTTACTACCCAAAGATTGCCAAAGATAAAGTGTTCTGTATAAACATCTGTGAAATCACTGAGATAGAAAATAAAGACTCCGGGGACTCTCTGGGCAAAAACATTTTGTGACAAATTCAGGAGAAAAAATGAGGAGAGTTTGACCTTCAGGGAAAGGGCTTGAATTATAATCTACCAGTTTTATAACACAAAAAGCCTGACAACAGTATCTATGTTTAAACATAAATAACTGCCACAGTGTAAAACCAAGCCCCCTGAGTTTTATGTCTCCTTTAGCTGGCAGAAAGATTAATACTGTCCTTATATCTTCTTTGTATACATTTTCCTATCTGGAAAATTTCTTCCTCTTAAAAAAAAAAAAAGTTCAGTAAGCAACCTTCTGAAAGTGTGACAGTACCTAGAGGTGGAGGAAAAAAACTCTATTTGTAACCTCAGTCATGATATTTCCCAACTTTCGGGCAAGCCTTGGCCTGCGGTTGTGACCCATTATCAACAATGCTGTGAAGACCACCGGCGCAAAGTTCCGGCATGCTCTCTACTCCACTCAAGTAAATCACAACGTAATCGGCTTGACTTTGGGAACACAAGATTTCCATTCTTTGGAAAATCTGCACATTTCCCATGAAAAGATTTATACTCATATAACCGTTACCATGTGTGAAAACTGGATAGAACTGAAATATGCTGGAAATAATAAAGAAAAAAAGGAGGCTGCGCTTTCTTTTTCTTTTTTGCACTGGCAACTTATTCAAATTGTTAAGGCCTGTGAAAAATCTATGGTGTCTTGAATCATACCTCTAAATAGTACACAGTACCTCAAGGGATGGATTCAGAATAAATTGTTCTTTCTAGTTGAACCCTTACCAAGTTACTGTGCTGTTCCATTTGCTAGCTAGGCCTTAGCCCTGCATCAGCTTTGCCGCTGTGCTGTTTTTCTCGGGTCTGGGTCTGTGTGCTTTCCTGCACTCTGAGCTTAGCATTAACAAATGGCCCCACCCCTTGCCTGCCTTGCCATGTAGTCTCACTTACCTGCTGAGAGCCAGACCTGCCTCTTCTGCCCAGCCTTACTTACAGTACATGTGGTGACCATCATTAGCTGAGCCTAGATACGTACGCGTTTCGGTTGGCGGGCGAACAAAGGACAAGCAATAAGAAAGTTTAGTGCTCAGTGTCAAAGGGCTGTGTTTCATGACCAATCGGGCAGTCGATGAAACAAATTGTGAATTTATCGAGAAACATTAACTGTGTGTTGATTGTGTGAGTGAATCACCCATAGCACACACCTTATCTCAGTGCACAGCATGACTGCTATTGGGCGTGTTGCGAGGCCTGGAGCACAGCGAGTGGGTGGGGTTACAGAGTTCATAGCCCACTTAAAACAAAATGGATGCTGTTTTTGGTTTTTGTACACATGCAATGCGCAACTCTACCTGATTGCTAAACCGAATTCACACCTATGCCATTCTTTAAAACCCAGTGAACACTAAAAATTTCTCTCATTTTGGGTCCAAGTAAGCAAAGTGCCCTGAACCATGAATGGCAGTAACATGACAATTTTTTGTACACACACACATGCACGCACGCACAAACACACACATACCTAGTGGATGTATGAAACTAAAACATTAATTACTGTAATTTCATCCCAGTTCAACTGAAAGCAGATAGTAACTCAGCTCTATGTGTCAACCTGTATGTATGAACCACTCTCAAACCCAGAGAAACCAGAAATAAGTGGTTATGATTTTAAATAGCTGAAAGCAATCATTTGTAATTTCAAAAAAAAAGTATGAAAAAACATAAACCCTTTCAAGAAAGTCTTTGATTTTAAGGTATGTTTGATTACTTTTGAAACAGATTAAAAACAGAAGATTGCCATTTGGTTTTATAAATTAACCAGTTCAAACAAATGTTACCTTACTGTGTGACAGTGCCACAGAAAAGACAGAACTTACTGAGAATTGACCCTTTCATCCAGCACTTATTTTCTAATTACTCATTTTTAACTTAACCACTAAACCATAATCTTAGGCACAATCTCCCTGGGCCAGAGAAAATAGATATTTTCTCTACCTCATGTATTTCACCATATAAACACAAGGCTTATACATTCTGCACCATGTATTAAATAAGTTTAATATTTTAAACAAATTACATAGCTGTAGGGATTCAGATTGTAAAAATAAAATAACATTCAAAAACCAGCACTGTTCTACACTATACATATAAGCACTAGTCTAACTACTGTCTTTTCTCCTTCACTTTTGGGAAAAAAAGCTAAATGTGCTACATGTCTTCTCAACAATTTTTTATTCATTGTAGTGGCTACCAGAGCCATTGTGGTACAATAAGTAAGCTACATCATTTTTACCCCCCTCCTCTCACTTGATAAAGGCGGTTCAATATTTCATGTTGCAAGACACAGCAACAATTGCAATTTGGCATCATCGGATTCCACAGCTGATACAATATCCCAGCAGAGTGCATAATTAAAAGCATTAACTTTAATCATTTTGGTCATTTTCTTTATTTGTTAAACAAATATGCTTCAACTACCGTGCCAAATGCCCCCAGACCGTGCACTTTGTGAGGACTGCTTCAGATTAATTTAGCTGATCTTGGGCCTGGCGCACACTTTCTGGTCACTGCTCCCTCCAAATGATCCGTTAAAACGCTGTAATGGAGTCTGCAGGTGGGAAATGCATTATGAATCTGTGGAGGAAAGGATTTGCTACCATTGTGAGCGCTGGTAAATCTACCGTTAACAAGAAGAAACAACGATTTTCATTTGAGTAATGGGAGAGCATTTAAAAAACAGCAGCAGCACCAGAAACTGACATGGTTGATTTGATGCTAGCTGAACTCTAAAACTAGACCAGTTTATTACTACTTAACAGAACTGTCCACAAATGAGACCTATTAATTTAAATAAGTATTCTTTTTTTGTGCTCAATTAGGGTTCTTTGATTAACTATGGAGATTGCATGTTTTTGCCTGTGTGTATATAAAAATAACAGAATATATGCAAACAGGTCTAGGGTAAGAATATTTTTTCACTCCTTCTACCAATCAAACCCAAGTGGCCCAGTGCATAACAAAATAAAAGGCTTGATTCTACTTTGCCAGAAGAGTCTTGGCAATGTACCACTGAGGCCAAGTCAATTCAGATGCGGTTTTCTTTTCTCATTATGGCAGTAAATGCTCAATTAGGTCAAACATAATCATCTGTGGTGGGACTGTGATATCCCTCAACATGGAAAAAATCAAACAATTAATCAATTTAGATGGATCTGACTGAAGAAAGAAAAAAAGAAAAAACATCCCATAATAACCTCATTCCATTTATTTTGCAAGTCAGCTGCACTGGTACTGAATACCAATATGGAATGAAAGATGGTATAACAACCCTCCAAAAAACACTTTGTGGGTAACCACAAAAGTTACAATCAACAAAACAAATGCATTTCAAAACATAAATATGAAATGTTAGTATGCAATATGGATAAAATATCTAATAATAAGAAAATAATAATAAAAAAAGTTAAAATAAACGGACATCAAGCATCTGTTAATTTCTATTAAATGGAAAATACCTAGTCCTCCATTACAAACGTTAATCAGCTTCAATGTCAAGCACTGACAATAAATGTGTTTTTATTTTCTAGCAGATACAGCCCAGCTCATCTTCCTTCAACAAAAGGCTTAGCTATGTTATGTGTACCATGCTTTGGTAATGAGATCAGCTATCTTTAGAAAACACTGTCCTTTCATATCAGCCAAACATAAAGTGCAAATATTTCTGTAAACTTCACTCCACATGACTTAAATAAATCATGTATGTTTTTATAAATCACACCCAATCAAATGGCCCACACGCCAAACTGTCAAAAACTCCATACAGCAGGACTTAACCAGTTTTCCATGTTATCTGTGTCTTAAGTCGCTGCTCTCGTAGTTTCCACTCATTTTGTGATCCCCACCATAATCTCGCTAATGTCCCAGAGCTTTCTGGCCACCTCCTCGTCCGTGGCTTTTGGCAGCAGCTCCTCCTCTTTGCAGTTGGCAAAGCACTTCCCCTGGACGCCCTCCACGTCCGGAGAGCAGGCCAGGAAGATGGAGGTCTGAGCTCCTTCCAGCGGGCTCTTGAAGAACGCCCAGGAGGCCAGGTTGAACAAGGGCTTGGCCAGGAGGGAGATCTTAACGTGCCTGCCCAGGTTGGTCCGGACGATCCCTGGGGTCAGGGCGTTCACGGTCACGCCCGTCTCCTCCAGGCGCTTGGCCAGTTCGCAGGTGAACAGCAGGTTAGCTAACTTGCTCCGGCTATATGCAAAGGCTTTGTTGTAAGACTGCTCACTGTTCAGGTCCTCAAAATTGATGTCCCCGTTCTTGTACAGCTTGGAGGAGACAACCACGATCCGACTGGGTGCAGACTTCTTCAGGAGGTCCAGCAGGAGGTGGGTGAGGAGAAAGTGGCCCAGGTGGTTGACCCCAAACTGCATCTCGAAACCGTCCTCCGTTTTGGTGTAGGGGCATTGGTAGATCCCAGCGTTGTTGATAAGCACGTCAATTCTGGACTCTTCCTTCAGACCATTTAAAAAGATTAAAACGGGAAAAACAGAAAAGCACAATCACACATCTGGTCACTCATCTAAGAGGTAGTGATCGGATTGGATATAGACAGAGCCATCAGTGTTTTTGGAAACTATTAAATTTGAATGAATAGTGCTGCAGAGGGCAGGAAAAAAAAGTGGTTTGATTGATTGCCAGTGTAAGGAAGCGCAGTTTATGAGGCTCATGAAATGTTGTGCTTCCATCAATGTTGGCCCCCAAATAATGTTTAGAAGAGACACTGAAAGAACGCAGTTGGGAACAAATCTGCCTTAGGGTACGTGCACTGTTTCAGTGGCACATAAAATACTTGCTCACAAAGTCTAATGTATACAATGACCCGTGCTGATGTCACACCACGAGGAGCCGCGCTTTGGAACACTTTACTGTATATACAAATCACTTACCCATAATGTGACTTTACTTTCCCACAATATTTCCAATTGCTAAGTGTTTTCACTTGCTGGAGAAAACAGAAATGGATGACGTTATATTTGACAAGGTACCCTTTTCAACTCTGACACGGCAATCTGTCGCAGCACGTAATGCCAAACATTAACTGGACAGCTTCAGATCTCAGCTCCTCACAGAAATTTATGACGGCTTACGTTCCAGCAGTTGACCATTCCCTCCAGCTCGTACATTTGTCTGGGATTGAGACCCGTCTAAAAGGGTGACTCCCTTTCCTGAACGATTTGAGCAATTAGACCAGCAATGAGAAGACGGAGCGTAATGTGAAGAGTTTTGTGAACAGTAATGATAAAGATGAGACTTGGCATCGTCACTGAGGTGCTGGCTCAACATATTCGGTGGACAGGTTTTCAAAGCTGCCTCCCCCTCCGTCCCCAAACCTTCTCCTGATGAAGTGAACACCGTATTAATGGTTCCCTGAAACCCACAATGAGCCACGGAGCTTCCCGTTTTTCGCGGAATCCAACTTGATATATTCGGAAAAATAAATAATGCATAACAAACAGGGGATCTGGATCCTTGTTATAAATGAACTGTTCTCATGGTGAAAGAAAACTTTCGATAAGTTACTGCAATCAAGTTTCATCACAGCAAAGTACGACATCTTTAGTCAATTAAATTATATCTAAGGATTTGATTAGACTAAATCCATTAATTTACCAAACTCTTTCACCTTTTGGGTTAGCTACCTGGGAAGTATTACCCAGACTCGCTGAATGATAGCTAAACGTTCGGTAGCTACATTGCACATGTTCATTAACAGTGTTCTCTGTTCTCATTTATCTCAAAATGGGAGATACAAACGAATCTTACGCGCTAGTTTTCCTATTCGTTAATAAAATGTAGTGTTTTATCACAAGATAGTTTCCTAGCACAGCAATTTCTAACTGTTAGCAAACTATGGTGCAAAACCATTGGCTGACACGAAGCTGTCACAATGCCAGTGTCATGTGATAACCCATTGTTTCTGATAGCTCTAGCACACTAACTGGCAGCTCCACGACATGCGTGCTAACCTTGCATTGAGCGAGCGGTCACGTGTCAGTGTCAGCTAATGTTACCTTGATGATCTCTTCACAAAAGCTATGCACAGACTGAAGAGAAGCGAGGTCCAGGCGTTTGATTACGATTTCTCCTTGATCTGATCCAGCCTCCACTCGTATCTCCTGGGCGGCGTCCTCAGCCCTCTGCTGGTCCCGACAGGCCATAATCACACGCGCTTGCAATTTCACCAACTCCAACGCGGTAGCCTTGCCAATGCCACTGTTTGCTCCGGTGATTATTACAGTTTTTCCACGCATCATATCAGACGGATAATGCAACATATTAACAGTGGATTCTCTGGAAAACATGCGACGAGCAATAAGTAGAATTCCACCCCCAAGCACAGCAGCCAGAATTATCGCTGCGGACATCAATGCAAGGAGGCTTGTCTACTAGCTGAAAAACAGTGTAAATGTAAAAAACAAACTACAATACCCAGAACACATTGCGAAATTGTATGCGCCACGCATTGTGGGTATTGTATTGTGTTCAAATCCCAAGTAAACCAATGGCTCAGAACAGGTCTATCTAACGTCAGTGAAATGAATAGTCCATGGTTTTTTTTTTTGATATTACAAACAATAATTAATTGGATTTAATCTGAAAGGGAAAGATGGCACAACATCATTGTGTTTAGTTAATAGTGATGTTTATTTGTTTAGTAGATGGTTTGTATCCAGAGCAACTCCCAATTCTAAAATTAAATAAATATCAGTTCACACAGCTAGATAATTATTGATACATGAATACTACAGCAGTTTCAATTCTGCTGGCTTTTCCACTGCTGCCCTGATACAATTACAGTATGTTAAAAAAATGTATTTTCCACCTTACTGGCATACTATAACAATACTTTACACCTTTACCATTAAAGACAGGTCAAAACATTACAGTATATTTGTTTATAAAATTATTGATTACACATCTTACATCCAGTGTACACTCATTATTTCAATTGGAATGTAGTCAATTACAGAACATTGACTATTATTAATTATTACACCTTTTCTATGTATTTATAATATATTTCTGAGATGTAAAGTGCATGATATGGATTCCTGAAAAGAGTATGTAGTAGACCACATAAAATATAGTTTTTTTTATTCTGAGGAACTGGAATCATTCTAATAGCGTAACTCTGACAATGTAAAAACAAGCATATTGTTATTGTAATCTAGTGTTGAAGATTAACAGAAATAAATCAACATTTCTTGGTAAATTTCTGTGTTGAACACTTTACAAGCATCCTAGCTTGCAAATAATGGCGCCATGTAAAACAAACATACAAATACAAACCCCAGTTCTAATATTCGGGTCCTTATACTGCATACAGAATAAAACTTCAGTCGTCACTTAGTGTGCAAATATTGACCTGATTGTTACAACTCCATCCCTCACACCACAAAGGCTCTGGTCAAACAAAGACATGCGTTGGAATAAAGTAGAAAAGGAACAAAAACACAGACTAAAGAAGGAACTACAATGGAAACTCCCAAAGCCCTCCCTAGTCGAGGCTTTAAACCACATTCATGCACCTGGTACTATTCACTTATCTCCATGAAAGGGCAGTTCATTTATTTTGTGTTCTACACAAATGCAGGACTCGACTAAACCCAAAAAACCTTTATCTGGGCTCTTATAATAGCTGTTGTTTTTTTTAAACCAATGCAGAGGTAAGTTCTTCACTATGGTGTCAGCCAGACTTCCTCTCAATCTAGAACTGTCCACATTTCCTCTTCCTATTGCAGCTAGCTGAGGTCACACCTTTTCAATGCCTGAAAGGGAAGTTCAGGTGACCCACAATAAAACGATACTGTGGTGTGTGTTACGTGTGTGTGCTACGTGTTAGCCTCCTAACCTGTAACACTGACATTGAAATTCACATAAATATTAGACCTAGTTATAGTGCACATTTACAACACACAGTTCACAGAAAGTACAGGAAATCAAAGGCACATGCAATATCCTTTTTCACTGCACACATAACACAGTGGAAATGGAAGCCAGGGAATTGACAGAGATAGGAATGAGCACCAAAAGGCTGGAAGAAGTAAATTAGAACACCACTCAATCTAATAAATTACATAAATGTTTTTAAAATGTTCAGTTTACAATATTTTCCCAGTATCTATTCTTGACATCTCTTTTGTAAACTGTGACCTCAGAAGCAATTTAGCTCTTACAGATACACATCATTTTTGCTACTTAGTGCAAATGTTCCAGTCATTTAGAAGTTTCCATTAAAAGGCATGTTGACAGAATTAAATCTGTTTCTCATAGAAGAGGCTTACTCCATGTTGGATTCGCCTCTGATTAGCTGGTTTTTAACCGTGTACAAAACCCATCAAACATAACGTACAGGCTGATTTCACGTTCAACACTGCAAGTAGTTTTTTTTTCTATGTAGATCTGGCAGTAAAGGACACTTGTAATTCCCAGCATTTAGATATTGTATGTGTTTGTGTGTTTTTCATTATTTATTTTGTGTTGTTCAATACTTCACATTACTTTGCCTTTGGTTTTTGGTCAATGAGTTTACCCTTGTGGTACCTCTGTCCTATCCCATAGGGCACATGGGCAGCGATGGTGCCCAGCTCCTGTGCACCCTCGATGTGGAACATCTGGTCGTCAAAGAAGATGTGCGGGCGGATCTTCTCTAGGAGAGGCCCTTTGGGGGCGCCAGCGAGGAAGAGGGCCTCGTCGATCTCCAGGCCCCAGCTCCTCAGGGTCTTTAGGACCCGGGCCCCTGAACTGGCTGCACTGCGGGCCGTCACCAGGTAGGTCCGCACGGGGCAGTTGATCCGCTCGTTCTTCACGTAGAACTTCCGCTGCAGCTTTCCGAGGGCTTCCAGGAAACATTTCAGGGGGCCCTGGGAATGAAGGTCACGTGGAATGTAATAGCTGTATTCCCCTGGACTCCCATCCTGAAAGGTCACTGTGCCTTCTGGTTTAAGGTATATCTCTGCAATTACGTGCTAAATTTAAGTCATTTATTGGCTTATAAGTCCAGTCACCTTGTTTTCAAGGTCTAACTTAGCTGATAATGGGAAGCTAACCTCAAAAACACTGCACACACTACTGCCTTCCAGGGTGCATGTTTGACACCCTTTCACATGACCTGAAAGTACAAAGATTGTTTGGCTTTGACATGCTTGACTTATTCAGACAGAGTACAGATTGAAGGCACTTTGTCTTTACCTATAACACCAAGATGGCATTATCACAGCCTAGGTCTGAGGAACTTGCACACATAGGATTCACCTGTGCCAGGGGCTTGTTCTCAAACTCCTTCTCGTGTTGGAAGAAGGTGTCCAGTCCGTGTTTTTTTACGATGATCTCAGACTCGTCGGAGAACAGGACGGCATCTCCGTCAAAGGCCACACGCAGCTGGGTGTCGCTCAGTGGGTTTTCCATGTTCGTGGTGAACATCGTGGCAGCTGCAATTCCTGTGGCGGTAGGCGGGGATTAGACATCTGTGAGTTTTTTTATTTCATTTTTTTGTTTTGTTTATATGCACTGGATTAGCAGCATGTTGCTACATTAGCCCCACAAGGGAAACATGAAATGGGTGTATAAAACTGTATTTGCTTTTTTTCCCCCATTTCTCCTTTATAAATCAAAATGTTGTTTGGTCTGAAGAGAAGGTTCAGATTTCTGATTTCTTATTTTGATCACAAAGTGTTGGTTTTATGAGGATGAAGAAGTTTGTAGCTGCTGTATTTTAACAATATGGCAGTGAATAGATCAGTTGTAGACTTATGTAGCAGCAGCTGGACATTTCATCAGTGGAGAGAAACTCCCCAGAAACTTGAAAATCATTTATGCATTCTCAATTTATGCATTTTCAGAACTTGGTTTTACTACAATACGGTACCTTCTTCAATGGCCTCCTGCACTTTTTCAGAGTCCTTGGAGAGGTAGAGGTTGGTCATGTATGCTTTCAGATAACCAATTGGACTTTCTCCACCAGTCATGCAAAATCTCTCAATTGTTAAATCTAATGGAAAACATGAACACGTTTTTCAATATGCATTTTAAATAAATAATGTTAACAAAGACATGCATTTCCTTCCTGTGTATACTATGTACCATTTTTTAGGGTTACCATCGCGCTTACAACAACAAGGGATTGTTTTCTGCGTTAAAGTTCAAAAAGTTCTGTCAGCCTTTTGCACGCAAAGCGTTTTTCACCACTTCTATCGATATAAAGACAGAAAATAATCCCTTTGACGTCACTTCAATAGTGTTACTTAATTTTGTTTGTTTAAAAGTTCAAAACTATGACACACTCTATGAAGTATTTTCTTCAGCCTCACGAGAAGTTGCATAATAAATTAAAATCCATTAAAGTTGAACAATAGGCTGGATTCTAACCAAAATTAATCCCAGGGACTAATGGGAAAACTACAAAGTCATGGCTAACCTCAGTTAACGATTCACAGTCTCTCCTGGCGTTTCGCACCACAGTGCACCCACCGTAATGGTTGATACTGTTAATGAGGCGTACTCCGACTTGGGCGTGGTTATTAGTCATCAGAACGATGTCGAACAGTTCCTCGCTGTCAGGGTACAGATCCCGCAAACGGGCGTTCACTGTCATCAGAGCCTGTCAGGAGCAAACACTACCTTCAGCCGTTTTTTAACAAATTCTACAAAGTCCTGAAACCTCCTCGGTGGCAATGCTCCATTGACAGTTGATATTTCATAAGAAAACCTAAGGTACTGTTATGATGTTGATGAAAGTTGGCATATTACCACACTGTAAAGGAATGTGTGTGACGTATGAACTCATATCGATAACCAAACTATAAACGGGCACTGAAGGTGCGGTTTGACCTTTGGCTGAGATTACGCTTTTGGACACAAGAATATCCTTGGTTACACTAAAAAATTCCAACAGCCTTTGGGTCAGGCCTGGCACCACGAGGACGCAAGAGTTATAATTTTTGCCCCCCATTCCGTTTTCTGTACCCTATAGAAATATAGCAAGAAAAAGATTTGCCCCCTCGCCATATTAAACCGCCCCCTCAGCCACTTCATCCTGGCGCCTGGCCTGCTTTGGGTCCACAACACTGAACGTTTACACCATACACAAGCCCTACAGCTTGGTAATAGGTTTGTGCACACTGTAAACGCTTTGTTTTGTGCGTTTATGTGAGCAACAATTTGTGCACACGTGTCTGTCATACTGTGCATGGAAACCCTTCAGAATTTATCTCAACATGTGTTTGTAAAAATGAGAAAGTGATGCAAAGCGTCCGAAGTAATTGTTGATATGTTATGTTCAGCAGATTCACATACGCTGAAAAGCCCCGCAACTCGTGTGCGTATCTACATGGGGAAATACCTTTACAAACGGAAACGCCACTCCTGGTTTCAGCGGCTCATCCTCGTGTTGCTGCTGGTAGGCAACGTATCTTTCAAGCCCCTCTTCCTCATAGATTTTCCTTTCTTTCACCATGTTAAATAGTGTGCGAGAGGATACTGCGATGGTCACTGCATGTTGTGGTTTGGGCTGTGACCGATAAAAGCAGAAGTAAAGGCTTAGCAGTGTGTTTGCGTGTGTCAATGCACATAAAACGTGCACATGATGGTATGTGCAAAACCTAAACCAGGAATTACTATTAAAATCAAATAGGTACAGCGGAAAGAATAGCGAGGATGACCAGACTGACAAATATTACGTTACACAGGAAACGTCATTCTGGCACCAAAACATAGGCTACACCACTCACGGGTCGGGGTTTCTTTGTAGTCTTCAAGTTTTCATAAGCTGCTTTGGCTGCTGCCCAGTCCGTGTCTTCTCCGTTGTCATCCTTTGTATTAATTGCATCGTTGATAGCGATGTCACTCATGATTTCGACAAACAGGGGACCTACAACGTGTTGTCACTAAATGTCAACCTACCGGTGTTTCCTTGTCAACTGAGTCACTGCGGAAACTGGGAGCACCAAGGAAGCCGAGATGGGCGTCCCTTCCCATGATGCTCGATCGAGTAAACAATGGCAAGGAACAAACAGTCGGTCATTAGGAGAATGTTTAAATGTGATATTCCCAAATACTACACAAAGATTTCAACAGTCAGCAACAATCTTAAACAAAGATAAATGCAATATACTAATAGGCAAATTGTAGCCTATAATAGTATGAGTATTTGTAATTCAGTTTAATTGTCTATATAAAGCGTCTATGAAAACTGTGGCTAGTTAACAGTTATGTAATAACAGAATCAAAATTCATTGTTTTGCCTGTCTAAAAGCATAGAAATGAGCCATCAAAAGGCACAAAAATAATAAATAATAACATGATAAATAATGAGTGCATTACAAGATTAATAAAAGCATAAATAAAAGTATAAACGTAGTATTGTACAAAATAGTACACAATATCTTAAATATATGTATTTTCTGCAGAAGTGTGGCTGCAAGTGTTTTACTTCCTGTCTGTTAGGCAATATTACTGGTATTTCCAGTGGAGCAACAACTTACATTGTGGAAATAGAATTATTCCTTTCTCAGGTCTCAATGAAAATTATCATGTTCCAAATTAAGAATGGAGATGACAGAATCTTGTGATGCAGTGGTAATGTAAGGAGACCTCTGATATCACTGCTATCAAGTGGAAGTGGACAGCAGAGACAGCAATACTAGAAGGCTAGGTAGTTATGATACGAGAACGCTGAAGGGCAGGTGTAGCAGAGGAGAGGTGATTTTAGGCTTAAATCAGGTACACCTTATTGACATAAAGAAAAATCTTCCCATTGGTGGGGATTAAAGGTGGAATAAATGCATTGTTGGGAGGGATCAACAAGATGGGTGAAAACTTGAAAACTGTGCTGGTGCCTTAAGCCAACTGAGTGCTGTGGGTGAGCTGAGTGATCATGGGGCAGTGAGAGGGCTGTAGGTCATGCCGTTGGGGGAGGGGAGCTCCTTCTGTTTGGCTGCTGGCAGTGTTTCTGTCCCCTCCCTCAACCTGGGGAGCTCCATAGCCACAGCCAGCTTTACCTGAGGTGGATTAGCAGTCAGCCCAGGAGTGAGAATGTGCCCCTTCATTCGGCTGCTTATGTAAGATGTTTAATTTTTTTTTTTTTTTTTGATTTTTCATAAAGAAATTAGCTGTGTGGGATTCTGTTTTTGAGTATTTTTCTTGTTTTGCAGTGGTTTTGTTTGACAAGACTTCTTTTTTTTTGGTAAAAATGCAAATATTTTGCATGCAAAAAATAATGAAATCAAAGTCATTGACTATTTATGTTTGTTTATTTCTTATTTCATTTATTCCAAGCAATTCCTTCCACTCACCACCCAATATATGGCCATGTGTGCATTACATTTAAGGCGTTTCTTAGACTTATTAACACCAGCTGGCTGCACTCAGGTCATATTTAACATATTAAACACTTTTCCTTGAGTTAAGATGCACATAGATAAAATGTGAGAAGGTTTTATTTGTAATCTTATCATTAGACCTTAAAAGAAAATATTAATTATTGATGGCTGAGTATTACATAATCAAGATGCCAACCACTTATTAACAATAACAACAGTCACCCATGGGATCTAAATATTCCCATTATTAATATTGTATGAGCCCATTTACCATATAGCTTTGAAAGTAACTCCCAGCATATGTTTATGTGTGTGTGTGTATGTGTGCTATATTGTGTAAGCAGTACCCTAGTGTATGACTTCTCCATTGGTTTTTGTTTTTGTTTTACTCATTCTTAATCCCATAGGGCACATGGGCAGCAATGATGCCGTGCTCCTGTGCACTCTCGATGTGTCTCTTCTGGTCATCAAAGAAGATGTGCGGGCAGATTGTTTCTAGGACTGGCCCCTTGGGGGCGCCAGCGAGGAAGTGAGTCTCATCGAACTGCAGGCCCCAGCTCTTCAGGGTCTTCATTACCCGAGCCCCAGAGGTGGTTGCATCACGAGAGGTCACCAGGTACGTTCGTATTGGGCAGTCCTCTGCATGGAGTTTCTGCTGCAGCATTCCGAGAGCCTCCAGAAAACACGTCAGTGGGCCCTGAAGGATGAAGGTCACATTGTTATTGAAGACATATTCTAACATATCAGGTGACCAGTAGATACTATGTATTTCTTGATTTCTTGATCAATGGCGCAGGCATGGGCAGAGGTGGCTACTACTGCAGGGATCATCTTATTTAATTAAGTTTTTTATTGATATTCACTTTATATATACAAAGCAATTGGCATCAGTCATGTAGGAATTTAATGCAATTCAAAATTGTGAGATTTTTCTATTTCAGGATGATGTATTGTATTGTGCAGTGTAGTGTTGTGTTGTGTTGTGTAGTGTATTGTAGTGTTGTGTTGTGCTGTGCTGTGTTGTGTTGTGTTGTGTTGTGTAATGTTGTGCTGTGTTGTGTAGTGTTGTGCTGTGTTGCGTTGTGCTGTGCTGTGCTGTGCTGTGCTGTGTTGTGTTGTGTTGTGTGTAGTGTTGTGTAGTGTTGTGCTGTGCTGTGTTGTGTAATATTGGTTAATGAATCTGTAAATACACAGCCTGGCAGTAAGCAGTGTGCGGACTTAGGGGTCACCTTTTCTAAGGGAATGTCCTCCTTTTCCTGCTCATGTCTGAGAAAGGCTTCCAGCCCCTGCTGATGCATAGCTCTCTCTGACTCATCACAGAACACTACAGCATCTCCGTCAAAGGCCACACGTAGTGGAGCGTCACTGAATAAGTCTAGAATGAGTTCCCTAGGTTTGAACATGACGGCAGCTGCAAAGCCTGTGGAGGTGGGTGGGAATTATACATCTGAATTATAGGTTAATAAACCATATGGTAGCAGCCTAATTACAAACTTTAAAGCATGTTAACTAATTAGTCTCACCATGGAAACATGAAATGACTGTACAAACCATTATCTCAGTTTTTAGGGATCAGAATTTTCTTTGGTTATTTTTTCCTTTATTTGTACTGAAAAGTGAGTTCAGAGATTTCATCTAAAAAAAATCGGTATCAAGTACCCAAATAATTTATATGACAGCAGCTTGTTGTGTTAATTTGGGGAAAGAGATACCTAGAAAATGTTTGTAACAGTTTAGGGAAATTTCAGATCTTTAGTGTGCTATTTGATTCTTCAAGGCAACTTTACCTTTTGTAATGGCCTCCTTTGCTCTTTCAGTGTCCATGCAGAGATAGAGTTTAGCTCTGAGTGCTTTCAGGTAAGGGACTGGATTGTCTCCACCAATACTGTGAATTTCCTGGATTTCTAAATCTAATGGAGAAATGAATAAATAATGTCTTTCCCAACAAAATGTATCAAATATTTAATTACATTGTTTTGACAAACTAGCTTATTTCTTGTGAATTATTCAGTGCTTGTTTATATTTTTTATCTTTCATGTATTGGGGTTTAAAGATAAATGCTTACTTTAATCCTCTTATTAAATGTGTCACCATCTTTTAGTAATAGATGCATTGTGATGTTTCTGCAAACTCTACACAATGTATGCATGATGTGTAATGATTTAATGTCAAACAATGAATTTTAACAGCAGTTTACAATTACTAATCTGGTCTCTCTCTCTCTCTCTCTCTCTCTCTCTCTCTCTCTCTCTCTCTCTCACACACACACAAACACACACACACACAAACACATTGTGCCCCTACCATGTGTTCCAATGCTTTCTCTGAGTTTTTCTTCAGCAGAAGGGGTCTGATCATCGTTCAGCAGAACAATGTTAAATACCTCCGTGCTGTCAGGGTACAGCCTCCGCAATGAGGTGTTCACTGTCATCATTGCCTGTACCAAGTAAAAGCCTCCATCATCTGTTCAACAGCTTTGACATTAGCTATAAAACCATCAGAGTAGCAATAATCAATTGACAGCTGAGGCATTCAGGATTACAAAAATAACACTGTAATGATCTGTGATCTGCCAATGTCAGACAGAAGTGTAGCATAATATTTAGGGAGCTGGCCTCTTAACTCATTTAGGGTTTCAGTTTCCTGGTAAGGCACTGTTGTTGTACACTTGAGCAAAGTTCTTAACCACAATTTCATTGGCAAATATTCAACTGTATAAATGGAAGGTATATTATAATATACGATATGAGGGAAGGGATTTTACTAAATGCCTAAGAAATATGAGACGTATTTGTAAATAACCCTAAAGGGGTCATAATTATTCTGTATTTTATGCATTTGTTTTGTATTGGTTCATGATTTCGTTCCTTATTCTAAAAGCTAAGGGTTATATGTTATTTAATTTGGAGACCTTTATTTTGAAAAAAAAAAAAAAGGGGGAAAACCGATTTAATGGGTTTGCGCCTGCGTGACTTTTCGGCGGAAAGGTTCAGATAATGTTGGAATGTATGGATTGGCATGTTTGCGTCTTTTAACTCACTTCAAGATTCCCGTTCTAAAGAGGCACAAGGTGTGTATTTGGTGTAACGCACATAATAGTTAACAGCATGTTTGTATGTAGTTTAAGGGCATTTCCATAATAAGTTTCGTTCGCCTTTTGAAATCAGAGATTAATTTACTGACGATATGTAGTTAGCGGCTGCCCTCTAGCTAGTAATGAGTTAGCAACGATTTTACGTGCCTTGTTTAGTTCGTATTGTTTGTACATCTTTTGTAAGTGTAGTTGCCGTAGATAGTTTAATCATACGGATGGGTAAAATAAATATGGGTTTTAATTGTAAGTTTTCATTTTCTTTCAGCTCTTACGTTGGTTTCTTTTGATAATTACAATACTGACAATGCTAACGTCTGATGTCAGATTTAATAAAACAAAATGAACCACCAGTCAAGACTCAAGCCATCACTCGAACAGGGAATTCTACAGTAAGAGCTTCACCTCTCCGGCCAACCCGCTGCACTAAAAATTGAAGGTACAAGGCAAGGGCAGCGGTTAGTTGTAGACGGTGTGGTGGTTAAAGGAACAGTAATATTAAGGAACCTACAAGATGGAGAGTGAAAGTACCTTAAATATGAGTTGCAAGGATAAGGAAGAGCAAATAACTTCACTTCAGAAAGAAATTCAAGAGTCTAAAGCAATACTTGAAAAGGAAAACACAGAAGGTGCAATGAGGCGTGATCTAAATAAAACTGTACAAGACAAAGAAAGAATTCTCACTAAATTGCAAAGTGATGCACAGGATGAACTTAGACGTTCAGATAGACCACGAGTGCCTACAGAAAAAATGCTGGCTTATCGAAAGGAGGATCAGAGTAAAAAGGAAAAAAGACTCTTGAGCCTATATGAACAGTGGAAAGTCCAAGCTCAGTAAAGCAAGGCATGAATTAAAATCTGACTTATCAGAAAGGCACCTGACATCCCTTGTAGATGGTCTCGAGAAAGGAAAGGATGATATTGTTAAAGTTTACAATGACTTGAGAATGCATACCACCCCTGATTCTGAATTAAGACGTAAAGTTGATGCTTGTGGTGCCGTAACCAGTGACATTATCAAAATAGTGTATGAAAGGCTAACTGGCATAAATGGAGAATTTGATGCAGATTATGAAAGACGGCATCTGCGTGAGCTGCTTGTTCCTGATTATGCTTGCTCCATTTATGGTTCTGCTGCCTCAGAGTCAAACGTCAGTCAGCACTCCACATCTTCAAGTATAGCAGCCAAACGAGCAGATGCAGCCGCAGAATTAGCAGCAAAGGAGGCTGAATACAAGGTGCTGCAGGAGGAAAGGAAACAAAAGGAAAAAATAAGATCTTTAGAGGAGCAACACAGGAAGGAATTAGAAAGGCAGAAGTCTGAACTAGAACGCTTGCAAGCACAAAAGGACTTGAAGTCAGCTCATGCCAGGTTCGAAGCCTACAACAGAGAAATAAAACAGGAAGGTGACAGACAGTCTATCCGACTAGACCCTGAAGCTCACAGTTATGTTCCCTCTGCCATGCACCACCCTATTACAGCCACATCATCACCATCCATTGATGTGTCTTGCTTAGCACAAGCTGTCCAGGATAGCATAGCTATTAATAGACTTCCCATGCCAGAGCCCATTGTGTTTAATGGCGACCCAATTAAATTCATTGAATGGAAAGCATCCTTTATGTCTCTTATAGATAGAAAGATCATTCCTGCAGCTGATAAACTGCATTACCTCAAGAGATATGTTGGTGGTGCAGCTCACAAATGCCTTGAGGGCACTTTCTATCGTAATGACGAAGAAGCTTACAATGATGCTTGGAACAAGCTCAATCAGCGGTATGGCCAGCCGTTTGTCATTCAAAGAGCCTTTAGACAAAAATTATCTAACTGGCCAAAAATACTGTCAAAGGACGCTGAAGGATTGAGAAGTTTTTCAGATTTTCTGAATGCCTGTCTACAGGCCATGCCTCACATAAAAGGCCTAGATATTTTGAATGACTGTGAGGAGAACCAAAAGTTGATTCGGAAATTGCCAGAGTGGTTAGCGTCTCGATGGAACCGCAAAGTCACAATATCTCTTACAGAAGGTAAAGACTTCCCCAGCTTTGAAGAATTCACCAAGTTCATGTTAGTGGAAGCAGAAACCGCCTGCAATCCAGTCACTTCATTATTCGCTCTTCATTCATCTGAGCTATTTTATGACAAAGGGAACACAAAGATGAGAAGAAACAAGGCCAGTGTCTTCAGTACACAAACAGTGCCAGACAATGGTGAACTAGTGGCAACCAAAGGAAAGGTAAAAGCCTCTTGTATTTTATGCCAAGACAACAGCCACCAGCTCCCAAAATGCTCTGAGTTTTTGAAGAGGTCACTGGAATGTAGAAGGGCCTATGTGAAGGACAACAAACTGTGCTTTGGATGTCTAAGACCTGGTCATGGTGTAAGAGAATGTAGGTATCGCCACACATGTGACTCATGCAAAGGAGACATCCCACCAGTCTGCATGATGACAACTATAGGAAAATGCAAACAGAGAAAAGCCACTGTCCACAGAAAACCCAGTGCAACATCGTGAAACTGAAACTACAGCTGCTCTGTCACTCAACGTCACCAGTGAAGGTCAGTCAGTTAACACTTCCATGATAGTTCCAGTGTGGGTGTCATATAATGAAAATCCATCTAGAGAGAAACTTGTGTATGCTTTGTTGGACACTCAGAGTGACACAACATTCATTGAGCAAGATGTAAGTGACGAACTTCAGGTAGCCACTCACCCAGTAAAATTGAAACTCACCACCATGATGGGAGAAAATATGGTCCTGAGAAGTGAAAGGGCTTTGGGTCTCCGTGTTAGAGGCTACAATTCCACAGTGCACATTAAGCTCCCTCCTGCATACACAAAGGACTGTATTCCGGTAAATCGGAATCACATACCAACAAACAAAACAGCCAAACAATGGGGCCATCTCACAGCAATTGCAGACCAAATACCTCCTTTGCTTGATTGTGAGGTAGGCCTCCTGATTGGATACAACTCTCCCAGAACTCTTGTGCCCAGGCAAGTCATATCAGGTAAAGATGATGAGCCCTACGCTGTACTTACTGATTTGGGGTGGAGTATTGTAGGCTGTTCAGTACCTCGCTCCAGTGTACAAGCGTCAACTGCTCTCTGCCACAGAGTAACTGTAAGGGAGCTTCCTGCAATAACTCCAGTTGATGCAGTCAAAATTCTTGAGTCTGATTTCAAAGACACTCAGGAAATGACAAGGCTGTCTCTCAGGATGATCTTATTTTTCTAGACAAATTGAAGGAAAATATAAAGATAAATGAACTCGGCACTATGAAATGCCTCTCCTTTTTAAAGAAAGACCATGTTTACCCAACAACAAACAACTTGCTACAATAAGGCTTAACCATCTGAAACGAAAGTTCATTGCAAATGAAAAATACAAGCAAGATTATATTACTTACATGAAAGGCATCATTGAAGCAGGTGATGTAGAAGAGGTACATGATGATGGATTCATGGGGAAAATGGTACATACCTCACCACGGTGTTTATCACCCAAAAAAGCCTGATAAGTTACGAGTAGTGTTTGATTGCTCAGTAAGGTACAAGGGTAGCAGCCTTAACGAACACCTCTTGCCAGGACCAGACATGACGAACAGTCTTACAGGTGTCCTCATTCGTTCCGGCAGCATCACGTCAGCTTTGATGTGCGACATAGAAAAGATGTTTCACCAGTTTCATGTCCCAGAAAATGATCGCAACTACCTGTGCTTCTTATGGTGGAAAATGGAGACTTAAACACAACCCTCAGGAATTCAGAATGAAAGTGCATCTTTTCGGGCTGTGTCTTCACCCGGTGTGCGAACTATGGACTGAAACAGCTTGCCAAAGATCACAGTCATACATATCCACTGGGGTCACAGTTTGTGGCAAGAAATTTCTATGTGGATGATGGAGTTACCAGCGCTGAGTCAGTCAAAAGGACCATTCAGCTAGCAAAGGAGGCACGGGAACTATGTGCAAAGGGTGGCCTTCGCCTTCATAAATTCATGTCAAATGACAGTGCTGTTCTAGAGAGCATCCCCTCATCAGAACATGCTGCAGACGCCAAAACAAAGAATCTCACTTTCAGTGACACAACCTTAGAGAGAGCATTGGGAGTACACTGGAGCATTGAGAATGATAGTTTCACCTTAAAGTCACACCAAAGAACCAGCCAGCAACGCGCCGCGGTATCCTGTCATCTGTCGCCTCCATTTATGACCCACTTGGCTTTATAGCGCCATATCTCCTCAACGGAAAAGAATCTTGCAGGAAATGTGTCTCAAAGGTACTGGTTGGGATGACCCGCCTTCCAGACGAACTGAGGCCACGGTGGGAGAAATGGCAAGATGATCTTGTTCATTTGGAGAGGATACTCATTGCTCGATGCTACATGCCAGCTGACTTTGGTAAGGTGATTAAAACAGAGCTGCATCATTTCTCAGACGCCAGTACCACTGGATACGGCCAGTGCTCCTACCTGAGACTGAGGAATGAAAAAGGAAAAATTCATTGTGTTCTCATCATGGAAAGGCTCGTGTTGCTCCAATGAATGTTACCACTATACCCAGGTTAGAACTAACAGCAGCAGTAGTCTCAGTCACAGTGAGCAGTATGCTTAGAGAAGAGCTAGGCTACTCTAATGTAGAGGAGTTCTTTTGGACAGACTCTAAAGTAGTCTTAGGATACATAAACAATGATGCTCGACGTTTTCATACGTTTGTAGCAAACAGGGTACAGAAAATCCGCCATGTTTCAAGCCCCAAGCAATGGTTTTATGTTGCAACAGATGAAAACCCAGCAGACAACGCCTCAAGAGGGAGAACAGTGGAGGAGCTGCTTTTGTCGAATTGGTTCACTGGTCCCAAGTTTCTGTGGGAAAAGGAAATACAGACCCCAACAGAGGTGATTCAGGATCTCTCAACTGGAGACCCAGAAGTCAGAAAGGCCCAAACACTTCATACAAAGACCACTGAACATGTAAGTCTTGTAGACAGACTGTCTAAATTTTCATCCTGGTCTAGAACCCTCAAAGCAGTAGCACGACTTTTACGACGTGCTAAGAAAGATAAATCAAATGCCCTCTCTACAGTAAGTGAAAGGCAAAGTGCTGAGCAACTCATTATCAAAGACCTACAAAGTCAAGCATATCGAGAAGAGATAAAGCTGCTGAGCAAAGGAGGTCGACTACCAAGCCACAACAAGCTGTATCATCTCGATGCCTTTCTAGATTCAGAAGGTGTACTCAAGGTGGGAGGAAGACTCAGTCGCTCATCTCTCCCTAACTCAGTCAAACACTCTGCTGTCATTCCCCAGGGGCATCACATCACTAATCTGATCATTGGCCATTACCATGAAAAGGTAAAACATCAAGGAAAGGGCTTTACCATCAATGAAATTAGGGCCAATGGCTATTGGATCTCTGGATTAAGCAGAGCGGTCTCATCATACATTCATCATTGTGTGACTTGTCGAAAGCTCAGAAGGCCTATAGAAGGGCAGAGGATGAGTGATCTACCAGCAGAGCGGACAGAGCCCACACCACCATTCACATACTGTGGGATGGATTGTTTTGGCCCATTTTGGACTAACCAGGGTAGAAAACAGCACAAGAGATATGGATTGCTATTTACCTGTTTCTGCTCACGAGCCATTCATATTGAAATGTTAGAGGATATGTCAACGGATGCATTCATCAATGGTTTGAGATGCTTTATTGCTTTAAGAGGCGCAGTGCGAATTAAGTGTGATCAAGGCACAAACTTTGTGGGTGCAAAAAATGAATTCGACATGAACAGACTCACTTCCTTTCTCACAGAAAAGCAGTGTGAATTCATCATGAATGCACCTCATTCCAGTCATGCAGGAGGTGTGTGGGAACGACAAAGTAGAACTGTGAGAAGTGTTCTGAATGCCACCCTGTTACTCTCCCCAGGTAGACTGAATGATGCATCACTAAGAACTTTCTTCTATGAGGCCATGGCTATAGTTAACAGTCGTCCACTCACCGTTGACAACCTAAATAGCCCCAACAGTCTGGAACCACTCACTCCGAATCACTTGATCACCATGAAATCTGCCATAGCCTTACCTCCACCAGGCACGTTTGAAAGAGAGGACCTTTACGGGCGAAAGAGATGGCGTCAAGTGCAATATTTGTCAGAACAATTCTGGAGCAGATGGAAAAGAGAGTATCTCCATAACATCACAACAAGGCAATGCTGGCATAAAACGAAAAGAAACTTACAGATTGGAGATATAGTAATGGATAAAGAGGAAACATTGCCAAGATGCCAGTGGAGACTTGGAAGAGTCTCAGAAACTGTCACCGACGAAGATGGACTGGTAAGAAGAGTCAGAATACTCCTTGGCGAGAAAAGACCCAACAAGGAAGATGACCGCACCAACAAATTCACTCTAGTTGAACGTCCAGTTCAGAAATTAGTCTTATTGCTAGAAGCTGTTTGAGCATAATAGTACGGACTGAGTTATAGTTTTCTAAATTTTATGCATTTAAAGGGGTTATTTGTAAGGTGTAAATTATTTCTGTTTAAAGGCCATTTCGTGTAAAACATAAATAATTTGGCGGGAGTGTAAATAACCCTAAAGGGGTCATAATTATTCTGTATTTTATGCATTTGTTTTGTATTGGTTCATGATTTCGTTCCTTATTCTAAAAGCTAAGGGTTATATGTTATTTAATTGGGAGACCTTTATTTTGAAAAAAAAAAAAAAAAAGGAGGGGGAAAACCGATTTAATGGGTTTGCGCCTGCGTGACTTTTCGGCGGAAAGGTTCAGATAATGTTGGAATGTATGGATTGGCATGTTTGCGTCTTTTAACTCACTTCAAGATTCCCGTTCTAAAGAGGCACAAGGTGTGTATTTGGTGTAACGCACATAATAGTTAACAGCATGTTTGTATGTAGTTTAAGGGCATTTCCATAATAAGTTTCGTTCGCCTTTTGAAATCAGAGATTAATTTACTGACGATATGTAGTTAGCGGCTGCCCTCTAGCTAGTAATGAGTTAGCAACGATTTTACGTGCCTTGTTTAGTTCGTATTGTTTGTACATCTTTTGTAAGTGTAGTTGCCGTAGATAGTTTAATCATACGGATGGGTAAAATAAATATGGGTTTTAATTGTAAGTTTTCATTTTCTTTCAGCTCTTACGTTGGTTTCTTTTGATAATTACAATACTGACAATGCTAACGTCTGATGTCAGATTTAATAAAACAAAATGAACCACCAGTCAAGACTCAAGCCATCACTCGAACAGGGAATTCTACAGTATTACTAATATGTGTTGCTTATACTGTAGTTTAATAATAGACAGCAGGTGCAATTTAACCTTTAGTTGAGATTAGTCTGACTGACACAAGAACTGAATAAGACGTTTTCAGTTCAACTTACAAATTCTGACGGCCATGCATTTGTCACAACAATTTTTTCTTAACACTGAAATATACAAATTATCCAAAATTAATTTTATTAATTGATTTATTACTGAGACTGGTTAATTCAAATAGTAAGAAGTGTACACTAATGTACACTAAGTGTCCATACTTCTGTGCTGTGAAAAAGCCTACCTTTACAAACGGGAATGCCGCTCCTGGCTTCACTGACTGCTGGTCATCGTCTGTGTTAAACAGTGCAGAAGAGGATATCACAATGGTCACAGCATCCTGGGGGTTGGAACAAAAGATGTAGAAGTTTAGCCATAAGTGTGTGTCTGTCAACCTGTCATAACACCTGAGTATTAGCACAGTGTACAGGCTTAGAAAGTGTGAAATTTTGTAGGGGAATGTGCTCCTTCAGCTAATGTCTGAGAAAAGCGTCTAGTCCATTTATTTGCAGTGTTCTCAGAGACAGAGACAGAACAGTGTCTCCATCAAAGGCCACACATGGCTGGGCATTGCTCGGTGGGCGTACCTCGGTTTTGCACACATGGGCAGCTTCAAAGCCTGTGAAGGTGGGTGGGAAGTAGACATCTGAGTTATAGGTTAATAAACTATATGGAAGCAGCCTCACAACAAAAATGACAGCATTGTAATAATATACTTGTCTTACCATTGAAATAAGAAATGGCTGTATAAAACTACCAAGATGTTCTTTTGCAAAAAAAAAAAAACACACTTCAAGATTTTTTCAGAAGATTGATCCCTTATTTTTATTGCAAAGTGACTTAACAGGTTGCAATTACTGTTAAAAAATTGGCAACAAGAGCACAAATAGTTTGTATGACCACAGCTTATGACCACACCAAATGGTGAATACATTTTTAAAAAAGAATTTTTTCCAAATACACATTTGTCCAGTGACTTAAGTTTGTCAGTACACAATACCTTTTCCAATGGCCTTCTTTACTTTGACAACATCCGTGAAGAGATACAGTTTGGCCTCTGGCCATTCATCACCACTGCGAATTCCCTCAATTTGTAAACCTAATGGCGAAATGAATAAAAATGTCTTTACCAGCAAAATGTATGAAATATTTCTTGTAATGACATCATTTTTACAAACTAAATAATTTCTTGTGTATTCAGGTGCTTGTTTATATTTTTTTATTTTTTCACATATTAGTGTTAGAAATGAATATTTGTATTAATCCTCTTAGGGGATTAATACAAATTATTAAAATGCCAACACACACACACACACACACACACACACACACACACACACTGTTTCTCTACCATGTTCTTGTATTCTTTCTGTCAGTTGAACCGCAGTAAGAGTACAATCATTCAGCACAATGATTTTGCATAGATTCCAGCCATTGGCATCAGGGTACAGCTCCCGCAGATGGGCGTTCACTGTCATCACAGCCTGTCCCAAGTAAACGCCATGTTCACCTGTTAAACAACTTTGACAACACACTCTTTGGAAAAAAAAGGTTCTGCAAGGGTTTTCTGTTTGTCCTGATTGGGAAACCCTTGAACACTCTTCATTGATAGTGTCGCTCAAAGGTTCTCTGTTTACCCTGATTCTGGGGGTTATAGAAAGAACCCCTTAAAGATATCAATATCTAAGATGAACATTTAATGGTTCCCCTAGAAGACACATGAAGAAAGGTGCTAGAAATGATCTTTTTCTCTAAGAGTGCAGTTATAAAACCACCTTGGCAGCAATAATCCATTGACAATGTAGACATTTCAAATAAAAAGGTTATGATTTCTGATCTGCAGCTGTCACACAGTAGTGTTGTATAGTATTCAGGGAGATGGCCTTGTAACTCAGGTAGGGTTAAGGTTCTTAACCAGAATTTCTTCAGGAAATATTCAACATAATGTGTGAAAGCGTGAGCTTTGCAAGGATTTGTAACGGTGTTTACTACATACCTAAGCTCAAGAAGTACTACTAATGTCTAAAATCCAAAACTGCAACTCTCTTTAGACTCACTCTCTAGGGTTCATGGCTGTGATTCGCACCTCTGAATCATCTGGTCCTCATTCTGGTCTCTCAGCCTTTTCCGCCACTTCTAATTTCTTAACTCCTGCAATCCCTAACATGCAAACACTGAAATGTATTGTCTGGTCATCCCTTCTCCTCCTTTGCAGTCCCCTACATTTGCACTGCTTTTCATCTCCTCCTTGATCAGCTGTTCCTTAAAAACTGGCTGTTAGACAATTCGTAACACATTCAATAATAAGAAGTATGCACATACTTCTATGCACCTACTTTTAAAAATGGGAATGCCGCTCCTGGCTTCACTGACTGCTGGTCATCGCCTGTGTTAAACAGTGCAGAAGAGGATATCACAATGGTCACAGCATCTTGTGCTGGATCAGCAGAGCCCTGAAAGCAGAAGTTTAGCCATATGTTGCAGTCAGTACAGCCCTTGTAAAAAATCATAATGAATGTACATTTGAAATATAAAACAGGCAGTACAATTAAAACTATTACAGCTATTCATACCCATTAAGTTCCAGATAATGTCCCTACAGGCATTAAACAATTCATGTACAGTTGATTCAGACAAGATAGTGATTGACAGCAGAATGTAGCTCCACCCAAATAAGCTTCATAAAACCTCATTTCAATCACTGCTGGAATAAAACACACAATAGGCAGAATACTGAGACTATAAACTTTCTTTGCCTTGGCATACCATGACAGAATTAACATTAATAATGGCCAGAGGCAGCATACAGTCTTAGGAGTCACCTTTTGTTGGGGATCCCGTTTAGTTCTTTTATAGTACGGGTCTCTGATGAAGATGCCATTTCCTTGTTTGTGGGAAGAACAGCTTTGATTCCTGTGGTGGAGAGATCAGACACCTGAGTCCTCTGAGACACCTGAGTCACAGGTTAATGATCCATAGTGTACCGGCCTCATTAGAAACATTACAGCATTTCAATATATTACTCTCACCATGGAAACATTAAATGTCTGTATTTTCCTTCCTCAGTGTTTTTCCATCTCTCCTTTCACAGATAGCCGTTTGGTTGGTCATAGCTATTTTGTGGTGCTCACAGCTTTTCAAGATTTTCATTGCCTTATTTGTACTGCAAATTGTTAAAGGGCAGCAACAATGTACAACTGCCACATTAATTTCTTGGCAGCAAGTATGTAAGTAATTTAATTATTGCCACAGAAGCTTGCAGTCTTCATTTGGGAAATGTTCAGAAACATTGCAACTATTATTTGAGCAATCCTGCACATTAACAGTGTGCAGTATATATGTAGATTGCCTTTAGTTTCAAATTCTGGCCTACCTTGCTCAGTTGCCTTCCTTACTTTTTCAGCATCCAGGGACAGATAAAGTTTGGTCTCGTATGCTTTCAGATACTCAACTGGACTTTCCCCACCAGTCAAGGAGAATCTCTCAATATCTAAATCTTAGATACGAGCAGAAAGAAAGAAAGAAAGAAAGAAAGACAAGAGCAGAGAGCCTTTTTTTTATTACACAATTTCCCATTTTTTCCCATCAAAACAGAACAATTCTATCCAGCCCCATCAAATGACCTTCTCCCACAGACTTAAGAGGAATTGGTAACAGACGTGACTGCACCTTTCTATACTGCAGATGCAGCACCTATATCCAATTGTGTATGTTGTCAGAGGAACATGTTAATATATAATCAGGGCGGCAACATAGGTGATATTCTGGTGAGATCAGTCTTACTCCCTTCTGTAACAAGTCAGAGACTTTTGGCACCTGTCCAGAATGGAAAGTATAATTGTGGTGCATGTACACAATCAAACAGCACCACCAAAAGCATGTATTTTACACATCCTCCCTCAGGTCAAAAGAATCCGGTCAAAGGAGTCATCTCTTGCACAACAAAAAGTGTTATTTATTTAATAACCTGCCTGTGTGGTAAAGGTTACGTAGGCAAGACAAAAAGGCTTGGACCTTTTGTAGTCAAGTGATCTATTATTGTTGGTTTTGTTTGTAATATTGATTGTGCTGTTTTATTGGGATGCTAAAGTATGTATATATTGTATAACACTGGGGACAGAGAACACGCTAGATTATAACTGGTTTCCAATTAAGTCAATATGTCACATGTTATTTGCTACACCTGTTACTCACGTACGTATGTATACATGTTGTTAACTAATGCAACCATACTCAAAACCCTGACGAAGGCACATTCTGCGGAAACGGTGGTTGATTTCTTGCCATAATAAACATTAGGAGCATAAAGAGTGTGCAGTCATTTCTTTTTCTCTCTTTAATATGTAATCAGTTGACAAACCTAAAGGCACTTTGCTGGGAAAGAGAGGCCACTGGAGAGCACTGAGGCTGAGAATCTTGACCGATTTAACCCATATTTTTCCCAGTTGCCTCACCAATGTGGATGTTTGGTTACTGTCGATAACAGTGTGGCTGGGACTCAAACACTCAGCCATGAGACACATAGTCGCACCACATACTGCACACACGCTCTTACTTCTTGAGCCACCTGGGGGTCCTTCAAAGTCATTTCTAACAGCAGTTTATAAGTCATAATCTCCTGGCCTCTGATTTACACACAGCATTGTACACCTACCGTATTTCTTGATGCCGTTACTGAGACGTAGCCCAACCCGAGTGTCGTTACTGCTCATCAGGATGACGTTGAATAGCTTTTTACAGTTAGAGTCCAGTTCCTGCAAACGGGTGTTCACTGCCAGAAGAGCCTGTGTCAAGTAAACACAACCTTCTTCCATTCAACAACAATAACAGCAGTCATAAAAACCACTGAGGTAGCAAAATTGAATTGACAGTTCAGGCATTATTAACTGCCTAAGATGCACAGGAAGTACCACCTTGTAAAGAAATGTGTTTTAAGTATGCAGTTGGACTCTTATTCAAACTGGTTTGACTTTTGGTTGACATTAAACTGTTTAATCAACTGGAAACTGTGCACTTTGTGCATACTTCTGGGCTGCGAAGTCTACCTGTACAAACTGAAATGCCACGCCTTGCTTCAGGGGTTTATCCTTGTGTTGCTGCTGGTAGGCAACGTATCTCTCCAGCTCCACTTTCTCATAGATTTTCCTCTCTTCCTCCATGTCAAACAGTGCGCGAGAGGACACTGCGATGGAAACTCCTTGCTGAGGCTATAACCATAGATTATAAAAGCATTTTATACAGTAGAGTTCAGTGAAAACAAAAGTGTGTGTCAGCTATACCTTAATAAAGCATACAAAGCATAAACTATCAGCACAATTCAAAGTAATACAGATAACTACATGAGTCCACGGATGTTTCTACATTTCAACATAACACAGCTAACTATATGGATCCAAGGTTAGTCTTGTTGAATTTTTATTTGTCAGTATATAGCTTCTTTCACCTAAACAGTATATCTGATGTTTGCACCTCACTGGATTTGGGAGATCCAAGTCTACATATTCCTATTTATTTATTTATTACTCCTAATATTTTTTATGCCATTGTTTGACTATAACATATTCAAATACATTATGTCAATGATATCTGTGCATATTTTCAAACTGGAGTATACTGACAGATTGGACATTAATAAAAACTGGGCACAGATCACTGCAGTACTTGAATTAATCTGATAAAACACATATGATGATTCATATGTCATACTGGCATCAAATTCAGACTATGGTAGTAACAAGGTTAGGTTATTTTGTGGTATTTGAGAGTCCAGTAGTCACTGCTTAACTTCCCTTATTTTCTCTGTTTTCATCCCTTGTATTATTGGGATTGTTGCATTCAATTTCGCACATAAAAGCTATAATACTCACTTTGCTGGGTTTTGTGTTAGCACCTGCACTGCCCTTGTCTCTTCCATTTCCATCCTCTGTATTCTTGAAATTGCTGCTTTTGTTGGCACTCATTGTTGCAATTTGAGCGTAGATGCAAATTATGTTAAGCTTTAACCTGCTGGTGTTTCCTTGTCACCTGTGCCACCATGGAAACTGGAAGTGCTTATGAAGCCGAGATGGGCGTCCCTTCCCATTACGCTAACCAATAAAAATGAAGTAACAACCAGTGAGTCAGTATGAGCAGGTCTGAATGAAATTTTACCTGTAATGTTATACATTTTCATCCATTTGTAATAGCCTTAAATATAGATTATTGCAATATATTAATTGGCTGAATTAATAGATAATCATAGCTTCCTGTTGAATTTGACATTAAGTTACAAAACTGATTGTTGCATGTAAAATATAGTTATGAAACTATAATGTAATTTATGCGACTCAGTGGAGGCAAGCACCCACCATCTCCCTCAAGAACTGCTAATTACTTTTGATGAATTATCAAGATCTCTTTATCATAACCACAACACTGTTCATATAAATGATTAAGGTAAAGTAAGAAAGAAAGTTAAGTTAAAATCATCCAGAATGATTATTGCATAATTAGATGTGCAAGTCATACCTTCCTGAAAATGGTCCTGTTTTTTGTGGTCAAACAAAGATAGGTTTCTATTTGATGTAATCCCAATCATGTCATATCATGCCATGGGTGTGCCAAGCGGGCCATGTGTCATCCAGTCAAGATGTTTGCACTAATACATAATTACATGTGTCCTTCTTAAGCAAATATTCAGCTGAATAAATGTACATTACATTTACATTTATTCATTTGGGAGAAGCTTTAATACAAAGCGATGTACAAGGACTGGATACACAGTCATCAACAAATCCAAAAATGTACTGACTGTACACTTTGTACTGTCGCTTTGTCTTGAGAGTTGGAAAAATAAAAGTACAAATTTAAGCCTCATGTGGACATCTGAAATATTGACTAGACTGGGCACGACAATACCACAGCCATCCATAAGAATTTTTTTTTTATTACATTACATTAACTGCATGTAGCTTATTGTACCTGTAAAGTACATAGAATTTGTCAACCTCACTGGGTTCAGGAACACCATGCTTACATAATCCTACCATTAAAAAACAGTCGTATTGCAGTTAAAGAAGTTTTTGCAATTAAAATTATTGTTATATGAGTAATTATTTTATAGCTTTTCAGAGACATTTTCTTCTTTGATTAAACTAATGGAATTGTTTATTTATTTATTTATTTATTTATTTATTTATTTAATGAACTTGTCCAAGTACTGTAGGTTCTGGAACCCTATTGTTTTCTCTAGGGTTATTTTTACATTTCTTTGACCTCAAGTACCTTGAGGCTGATATGCCAGAGGCTAACCAAACTTGGTGCGGTTACCAAAACTCAACTGAATTGTCAGCTGAAACATTAGCAATAAAATACCACCGTTATGATTTGTTATTTGCTAATGCTTGGCAGTCTTATTGTACATGTGTTATGATTATGAAGCTGGCTTTGTAACTCGTTAAGCTTTAGGTTTCATTTCTCGGGAAGATGTATAAGGGAATGGAATGTCCTCAGAAAGTCATTGGGGTGTGTATAAAATGCCTCTAGCAAAACTGGATGTGCTGGTCATACACTTCCTTGTATGTCTTTGTTTTTGGCCAAATAAAAATGATTGTTTGAACTGAAAAATCTCAATATGCTATGATCCCAGTCATACCAAGGCCGTGGGTGTGCCATTTATGAAACGTGCCATCCAGTCAGGCTGGCTGTGCCAGTGCTCATGTGTTTTGCCTTATGGATGCAGATTTGAAGCAGCAATGTGGAGCTGTCATGGGGGAGCTCAGCTGGTTGCCATACAGGGTTGTGAGTTTCATCAGCCTCAGTTGCACCCAAAACACTCCAGCTGGATAAATATTGATTGTGGCACATTTGTCAAGTACTCTGGATAATAGTGTTTGTGTATTAATTAGATATAATCTTTATATCGCAAAAAAAGAATACACGGTGGAACATGGAAAGAAAGCTGCTTTGGAACTGCATTGTAGTTCTTCAAGAGTCAAGTTTTCACAAAATGTCATGAAATATGGTATTATAAGAGTTGTTGAAACAAAATCTTGTAGAAGTATTTGAGGTTAAGTCCAAAATAGAAAATGAATGATCTGTTCTATGGCAGGGATTGGAGATTACCATAGGCTATAAACATCCATGCAGCACCATCTGTCATGTTTCTAACTTGTTTTTAAACTGTTGAACTTTCACAGTGTCAAATTGAATTGTCCTGCACTGAGATGTAGGACTTTGATTTGGGATTTAGGATTTTGATTTCAAAGTTTTATTTTTCATTTGCTGTGCTGTAAATTGTAAGTTTGGCCCAGTTTGACTATTTTGACACATCTTTTCCCCAAAATGAATAAAAATGAATTCTAGTTTAAGTCTAAAAATAATTCACTTATTCCATTAAGTGACTTGTTTGGTTTCCAGAAAACTTTGCTATCAAATGGAGGCCTCTGACCTTCAGTTTTAGAAAGTCATTTGAAAGTTTTCATTTCATGTAATGCTCCTCTCAATGACTGGTTATTTGCGTATTATTATATCTTTATTTAAGCATTAATCATACTAATGTTAACACTCTAATAAGTCATTTAACATCACACAAAGAAAGAAAGAATGAACAAATAAATCCTTTATTTTATTTTATATTTCTCTTGCCAGTTAAATGTGGCACAGATTATGAATGAAGAAACCTTTAGTTTGGCCATTTTAATTAAGCACTAAATCATGGCAGTCGAGTGTGTTTAATGGTTTGAAAAGTGTTTATTTTCCCTGTTCACGTGGTGGCACTTCTTTGTAACTGTAGCTTATAAACCTCCGGTTTCTTTTTCTCCAACAACTGTTCTTCAGCTCTCCTTTTATTAAAGTATTCCCCTTTCTTTTTTTCCCCTCACTTTCCAACTTCTTAGAAAAATAAACCAACACTTAGAGGCCCGCAGTGGCCAAGTAAAATATAATTCCCTGGTCTCCGGTCACACTATCATTTCCACAGTTGGTACTTTGGGCATTTCTGACACGTCGTTTTCCATAAGATTGGATTTTTGTGATGTAGCATAGTTTAGAATCAGATTAAATGATACCCGCTGTATTTATACATTACAGTGTTACACCCCTGGGTTGCTTAATTGTGGCAGCAAGCTCACACATCTGGCTAATCTCATTTGGAAGGTAAGGAAAGGTGTTTTTCAACAGAGCATCACACACACGCACACACACACACACACACACACACACACACACACACACACACACACACACACACACTTCCTCCTTTTGAGCTTGAAAAGTTCTGTCTCTCTGAACAGTTTAGTGTAGGTGATGTAATGACTCTAATCACCTTGGGATCACTTACATGAAAATGGAGGCGGAGGCTTTCTATCAACACGGTCTGATTTGCTTTTCTAGTATAACACCATTTATATGTGCATGTAGGTGCAGTTTATTTTACTTGTGCAAAAAAAAATCAGACTTGAAATATGCAGTGTTTGTTTTCTCACATGCAGATGATATTCAAGATTGTGGTATCTGGTGCTGTAATCTTGTCTTCTCACCATAAGATTGATTTGATGAACAAAAAGACTTGAAATAAGTGTGTAAAGCACAATACTGGTGCTGTAATCTCTTCTTGTCAGTCACTTACTACGCACAGTAGAAATAAAAAGAGTACAGATATAACAAGATCACAGGTGAGATAAGGCGAGAACACTATGCAGGAAGGCTGCCCAAGTCCAGTCTGGGAGACCTACCCACTGGGAGACCTACCCTCTGGGAGACCTACCCTCTGCTCTCAAGAGGAATCACTTTTAGACTGGAGAAAGAGTTTCATTAATTCAGTTAAGGAGGTGATTTGAATCATGATCTCAATGACTGAGTGATCAGTACCTATTTTCTATAGTAGAAGTTGTGAAAGGTAATGGGATGAAGAGTCTATCCCTGGTACAAGTACAGAGGTTCACTGAGTATCTTTTGACAATATGTTTGCTAGTTTCAGTCATCGGGTAAACCGCTTTGTCTATTTCAGCACGAAACCATCCACTATCAATGATGTTCTTTGAATTAAAGTGACTAGAGGTGGAACGTTCTCGGGTGGGTCTACAGGTTAGGGCTTATTCACATTGTTGAATATTTGCTACTTGGTATAATGACCTTCATCTGGTTAACCTTAATAATTTCCTTTTTCTGGAGTGTTTACCTACTGTGGAGATGTTTCACCTGGTAGAGCCAGTTTGACGATACAGGGACGCGTGAACACAGAGAATGCATTTTGAAGGGATAGTGGTCACATTATTCTGTTCAGGGAGTATATCTCGCAGATCTTTTGTACAAGACCTCTGGATATGTTGTGGAATGTCACATCCAAAATCTAGATTCTTTAGCTTCCATTACAAAGAGAGACGTTGCTCATGTATATCGTGTACAGTGAGATAATTTATCATTTCTTTTTTCCTTATTTAAACAAGCCCTAAGTGTCATTAGTGGCAAAACGCCGATGATGATGATGGTGGAATCTTCTCCAGCTCTCAGCCCTGAGTCCCTTCAGTGGTGCTGCAGGTTTCACTTTTCGCGTGTTTATTGTTAGAAGGCGTGCTCACATTTCAGCAGCATTCCAGCACAGGCTTAAACACCATCAGAATGTATGTCCCATGAATCACTGGCCATGCATGTGAGGGACCCAGCAGTAACAAGGGAAACTTATTTAAATGAGTTTTCACCCATCTATAGAACAGGAACTACAGCCCCCATAAAGTCCTTATTTTTTACAGATACAGAATAACTGTAATATAATACGTGTGTTTATATAGTGCTTTTTGTGCATTTTGGTCCAACATAGATCAGTAACATAAATACATGTGTCGTCATTACACTTACCAGACTGTTGCGTAACTCCTATGTAATAATATTATTCTTTTGCAAAATGTGTCATATGTGCATTCAATCCATAATTCATTAAGTAAAAATGGGCTAATGATGAGTTCTCCTCGATGCAATGAATAGTGTTCAATTCCAGTGATTCTGACTATCCCTCTAATCCTTTCCCACAAAACAAAAGTAAAAAAAAAAACAATTAAAAAGCCATCTGTCATCTTCCTAATAAAAAACAGATTTCTTTATGGTGGTAATGTATGGCCTGGATGACAACAGCAGTCCGAGTCTGTCACTCGCGTTTGGCAAAAGCTGGACTGTGATTAATAGCTGTTGGTGGGTGATGAAGTGGTTTGGGAATATTCAATATCCCCGGCCCCGAAACCTGTGAGAATGAATGGTGAGCCACTTTGGGCGACCGTCTCTGAGCGACCGTCTCCGAGCAACCGTCTCCAAGCGATCCCTGTCTCTGTCAATGCTTCACCCTGCCCTGTTGTACCCTGAAGGCACAACAGGGCAGTCCAAGGGGAGACCTCGAGGACCGAGTAGACCGTGTAGCGTTACGCCGTGAATGCAAGCCAACTATGTCCAATCAGAGCCCTCCATGAGTGTACATCCACCCTCAACGAGCTCTGAGGTCCCTGAGCTCAGCAATCCTGCCAAACAATCACGGCAGTTTGTGTACTGTTTTAGGGAGTGGTCCCTGAAGGTATTGTCGAGGCTTGAAAGACAAGAATGGGCTGTGGACGACAAGCTATCGCTCATCCCTGTCCTTCTTGCAGGACTGGCCCGACCTTTGCAATCAGCCTCTGGCCCCGTACGGAAAAATGGGAGCCGTGTTATGATTATAGATATTTGTTTTGAACATTTTTGCACATTGTAGAAGAGTAGAAATGTTTTCTGTTCTCTGAAATCAGAGTTAAGATATGGCCTTAACAGGCAAGTACAAGACTTGTTTCCTTCGGAAGACAGGGCAAACATAAAAAAACTTTTACATTTTTTATGACACACCTCAGGTAACTAGACTATAGAGCTTAAGGTGCTATGACTAAACTCCTTCAAGCACAGTTTAGTCATAACTCAGTGAATGATAAAGATTAGATGAACATCACAGTAGATTCCCCAGCACTTATTCAGCGGGACTTACAGTTTTACATTTTTAAACACTATCCATATATAAAGCTGAAAACTTACATGCAGTGGAGGACACAATGGAGGAATCATAGCGCAAGACCCACAATAACCATTATATCCCTAACCATAACACTACCGCCCCTATGGCAGTTTCCCCTTTAAATCAATTACCCAGTTCACAGTAGAAACAAAGAGCTATTGTAAAAGGCAGTAATAAATATTGTCACACAGAATTGGTATACTGTGCCGTGGGAGAAATATTAAAACGAGCGCCGCGCTGCTGCCCCTAGCTCTTAGGAAACACGCTGTGTTCCAGGGACGGCTTGCGTCTGCGTCTGCGGTTGCAGTGCGGGAGCTGAGCTGCCAGAGGCGCAGTGGGAGTGAGTTTCTGAGCATGTCTGCCTGCCTGTCTGCCTGCCCGCCTCGCGCCGCCATAAATCTGGGGGAATATCCCACAGCGAGCGGGATTAGATCCTCCCCTACCCAGGCTTATGGCTGACACACTCTGGATCCTCTGGAACCGCCGCTGTCAGGGGGCCCCACAACCGCAGGCCCGGCTGTCACTGCTGCTTCAGCTTCAGCCTCAGACTAAGCTTCAGCTTCACCGCGCTGGACAGTGCCAGTAGCTAAATGGCCTCTTGCTCTTGACAGCCATTACGTTAATATGAAAATGGGGATGGAGTTCAGTGGTTTGTGAATGGCTCACATGGCAGCTCTGAGGTGAGGGGTATTTTTTTATTTATGTGTTTTTGGCCAGTTCTGTGTCCACTCAAAAAAGAAGGAACTTTAAAGGAAAAGGGCTTGACCCTGCTCCACACTTCAGTTTGACCCTGCAGTACACTTCGCTGGAGAGAAGTGTGTTTCTTCTCCTTTATTCCACCGCTACTTTTGGGAATAACTGCATGAACACAGAAAAAGGTGTACTTTAAACCCTCTCTCTGCGGCCTTTCTTCTTTCTTTTTTTGTTGGAGATCATGTTTCCTGTGGGCTGGCCCATCCCATATGGTTGACTTGATCCACCACGCAGCTTTTTGTTCTGTGGATTTACTGGTGCGGTATTCCAAAACACATCAACAAAGCCCCCACTGTGCTAGGTGGAAACTCTCGTAAAACATAAGGTGTGAATACAATCAGACAAAGTGGTCCCTTTGACACGGCAAGAGCTTAAAATTATGCATCCCCTCTGTCCAGCCACAGAAAACAAGTCTACGGTCCAGAAACATCACGGCAGATCATTTACTAGTTTGGGACCGCATCCCGACTTCGCCTGGAGGGGGCGTGGGTCGAAAGCCTTCCTTCGAAAACGGAGAGCTTTTTTTTTTTTTTTTCGGGTGACACGAGACACAAGCCACTCGCCGCTGGGCCCCAGTTCTCACACAACTGCGTCACATTACCAGATCACGGTTTCCGCGCGGCCCGGCCCCGAGGATGAAAAGCGAGAGGCTATCCTGTCGCGAAGGCACGCCGCGGAGCACAATTACGCCCGTAATTGTTACAACAGGCTAATCAATCATAGCGGAGTGGCACAGCAGCCTGCGCTACATCAGAAAGCGCTAGCGCTCCCTAACCTCTCCCCGTCTATTAGACGTCATTACCCACTTCTGAGTTATTTTCGGGACGTGTAAACAGCTCGGCAGTGGGCATGTTCCCCGCACTCCCTGAGAATGACTGATTGTGGTTCGGTGGTTCTCATGCCTTGGAACTTGGGCCAGTAAATGGGTAATGGGCCGAGGTACGTACCCTCGAGCCAGGCCCTCACCCCTCCCAAATTCCCCCCCAACAACCCCAACAATTAGCTTTGAGGAGCGGGTCCAGAACAAAGTGTGGTAGCCATTTTCTGCGCTAACACTCTGACCTTTGTGATCATGGTGGATTCTGTGATGTTGCTCAGGTTTGTGGGCAGCCCAGACATATGGGAAAGAGAGTGAAACAGTCGACCTTGGGATTCAGCTCTCTGGAATACTTCACCAATTTATGAGAGAAAGTAAAATTCACTGAATGCAAAAAAATGACAAAATTATAAGTAGATAATTAAATACTGGAGATAATGGGATATTAACTTGATTTAATGAACGTGAAGTGCCCCCTCTCCATTCCCTCTGTTGTAGTGTGCACGTTTAGTGTTTACACATCCTTCGCTTGTCTGTTTTGGCACCAGGAGCGCTGGAAAGGCCATGAATTACACTTTCCACTATTTTTTTTCTTTTCCAGGTCCCTGTAAGCTGAAGAGCTCATTTGAAACATTGTCATAATCAGCCATGTTGTAACAAGGGCAGTCTGCCACCTCCTCCATCTGTAACAACTAAACCACTAACCGGTTTGAACTCCTTTTTTTTTTCCTTTTTCCTGAAATAACTCTTGCCGGAGGAAAATGAACGCTCATCGTCAGGGAGTGAGCGAGCAAGAGAGAGTGAGTGAGCAGGAGACGCTGACACTTGGATCGGGTCAGAGCTGGTTCCGTTGCTCTTTCTGCTGTCACTCAGGACCTCGGATTTCCCCTGGGTTCCTGAGGCCAGTGGGTCGCCTGGATCCCAGCTGTAGGGGCATGGACTGTCCAGCAGGGGCGCTGCAGTATGGCATATGACACATGACATGTCTGGAACTCTACAAGGATTGAAATTGCTTTTGAATTGTTAGTGTGGCATTGCTGCTGCATCAGTTGTAGCAGTACTGCATGCAGGTTGAATCAGAATATAATCATTTGTCATGTATAACCATTACAATTATAGTGGTAATGTGTGAAAGGAAAGCTGCTCAAGCTGCTCTGGATGGAGGTGTAACTATTTATACATAATTAATGAGGTACAGCTCTATAATAAATGAGGGCACAGATTTATGCATTTCACATCTTCAGTCCTGTCACCCATTGTGGGTTTTGTAAAGAGAGATCGTAGGAGTTTTGAGTTATACACTCCTGTGTGTGTGACTGTGAGTGTGTGTGTGTGTGTGTGTGTATTTGTGTGTGTGAACTGTACATGCTGACCAGTACAGTGCTATAGCTTGAGGCGAGTCGACTTGACGTAATATTACACCTGCGATTTAGCTGCTGTCTGCTTCTCCAAGGTCAACATCCCCATGTTTTCTCAGCTTTGGTAAACTTGATAGATGATCTTACCGCGAACAGAACAGGTTCACTTTACATAGGGAGAAGGAGGCCAGTGCTTTCTACAAAAAAAGAAAGAGAAATGTATTTATTTACTTTTTTTGCTCCATGGCCTAAATTTTACTCACTGTCGTAATTACCTAGTGGTATTACTTAATTGTTTACATGTTAATGAATGATTGAGTGAAGACTAAATTCATAGAACATGTTTAACCACATTTAAAGTTTCCCAGAGTGCTCCAGCACACAGCGGGAGCCAAGGCAGTGATCTAACCTCCTCGTGTTGTTGCTACTTGAGGGAAAGTCGAGACTCAGACCCTTCGCTCATCTGCGAAGGTAAAGACCCTGCGTTTCCCATGACCACAGTCTCCGCCTGCTTTTCGGGATGTAACGGGAGGAAGCTCACCTCCCAGGATTGATTTGCAGAAGGCGAAAGGTTGAAAGGGGATATCACGAGTTGGATGAAAGTCATGAGACGAGCATCCACGACCCCATGTAAGCGGCCAGAAACGCGGTGTGGGGAGTTAGCGAGAGCTGGCTAGGCTGTGCTTCTTCAGGAGGGCTTCCAGAGGGGAGCCAGTCACCTGAGTGTTATTGGATGTTTGTACAGGAAATGGGAATCTCTGCTGCTCTGGGCGCTCCTCTGCCCCGTGTCCAGGCTCTGCTTTCATTGGCCTCTATTCGCAAAGCATCTCAAAGTAGGAGAGCTGATCTCAGATCAGGTTCACCCTATCTGTATCTGTGCAAGCTAAAAGCTAAAACTGAACCCAGATCAGCACTCATACCTTGGATACAGGCATTCAGGTCTACTGACAGCCAGAACAGAGGCAAACTCTGCTTTCATAGTCGAGCATACTGACTGACACCAACAGTACAGACATTATAGGCATTTTGCAGACGCTCTCATCCAGAACGACTTACAACTCAAAGTGCATTAATTTTGAGGATGAGAGTGCTGAAAGTTGTAAAATGGGGTAAAAGTCTCAAGTGTCAGAAGGGACAGCACAAGCATATACTTAAACCCTGTGAAAGGCCTGTTGAAGAAACAAAACAGAGACTCCAAGTCCTTGTGCTGAAGTAATATTACAAACATTCCTTAAGAAAATCTGATTTATTGACAGAGTAAAATATTTTACTGTTTCTGTGTGTGTGAGTGTATGTGTTGAATAATTCTGACTGATTTTTCTCCATTGTGCATTTAATTAGCATGTAATATCTAATTTTGACCACAGTGTGGCGACAGCTCCTCTTCTTTTCACACACGTGAAACATTTTCACTGTTTCTAAAATGATGGATATAAGGAATTAGGCTTCATGGAAGAAAGTGAGATTTGACTCCTTCGTTTCAAAGGAAATATTACACATTGTGGTTTCGAGTGGAAAATTTGGCATAGTTTTGTATCGAAGTGTGGAGCCTGTATCTTTCTGCTGAGCTAGTGTCTCAGTTCTTCCTTCTGTCAAGGTTTAATGAGGTTTTTCTTTTTATTTTACTTATAAATTGTTGTGCTTTCTCCTCATCCATCTGTGTCACCGTTGCTTAAGAACTCTGTTTTGGGTGGAGGACAGTAACAGTGCTGTAGTTTTCTGTATTGGTAATCGGAAGGCAACAAGCAATCTAAACCTCAGTCGACTGGCAAGAAAAGGATCATCTCTAACACTGTCACGGATAAAGATTATTTTCTTACCCTGTAGCCCAACATCTGTCAGGTGGATGGGTGTTTCTGATGGCACTGTTACAACAGAAGAGGAGAATTCACACATTTTTATATGAATATATGGATTTGGATTTCAGCTCCTTTTGCCTGTAATCACTGGGAGCTGTTCCCGGGCTAGGCAGTGGAGACAGTAGAGCAAGTGGAGATGGCAGAGGTCAGAAGTCAAAGGTCATATGTAAGAGTTCATTTTCTCAGTTTCAGTTTCTTTGACATTCCCACCACACATTATAGCATGCGACTTTTCCTCTTTCCTCTCTCTCCCCAAATCTCTCCTGTTCTCTCTCACCCTCTGTCCCTATCTCCTCTCCTTCTCTCTCACCATTTTTGTCCCAGTCTCTCTCTTCTCTCTTTCTTGTCTCTTTCTCTCCATTCCTTGCATTCACCCTCTGTCCCTCTCTCTTTCTTCTCCTTCCCACCCACTGCCCTTTTCTCTCTCTATCTCTCCCTCTCTTCCCCCCCCCCCCCTCCCTCTGCTTTAGATGGTTCTCATTCCTCGGTCTCTCCCTCCCCCTCCCACAGCCCTCAGTGTTTGAGTGTACCACCTGCTCTCCCAGCGAACGCAGGCCGACCCTGTCCCTCTCTTCTTCATCTTATAATAAACACTGCTCGTTTTATCTGGGCTGTGTTTGGACGGGGGGCGTGGGGGGGGGGGGTGGGGGGTTGAGGCTTCTGCGGCCTGCAGCTGAGGACCCGCGGGGGTGGGGCCCGGGCGGGGAGAGAGGCCCAGTCCGAAGGAAACGTTTGATCTCCTCCTGACCCGGCTGATAAATGGAGCTTCGGGGGCACTCAGCAGCCAGGCTGAGCTCAGGGGGCATCGGACCAGCCCAGCAAGCCGGTGACGACGGACCACAGTGGCTGCCGGGACATCGGCGGTACCTCATTGCGGTGGGAGAGTAAGACGCTGCCACACTGGCAGGTTGTTGATAAAGAGAAAATGAAGCAGAGGCACCCTGGGGTGGGACGCCGGCCCTCTCACTTGGCTCCTAAAACCATCAGCCCTTACTGCTCCAGCTTCCTGCCACGGCCCGCGTAGCCTCACATCAGACACTGGGGCCAGCTGCAGACCCTGGGAGATGTGTTATGGCTCTCTCTCTCTCTCTCTCTCTCTTTCTCTCTGCAAAACCAAGATGGGAGTTTGTTTCTGAAAGATGACCTGGTATGGAGGCAGCTCGGTTCAGAAAAAAAGAAAGAAAAGACAAATAGGAAATAGTAAAATGTGGTTTCACTAAAAAAAAAAGAGAAAAAAAGCTGCACTGTAAAATGAGTCTGAAATATTTTTAGGTAAATTATTAAAAGTTGCAATACATCACAGGTAGGATATCTATGGTGTATCGCAAGGAGGATATCTATGGTTGATTATTGCAAGGGATGAAGGTTCCAATGCCACATAAAGGTTGGAATCTTATGCAGATGTGCACACACACACACACTCACACTCACACACACACACACACACACACACACACACACACACACACACACACACACACACACACACACACACACACACAAACACACACTCTCCAGTGCTCCATTGGTCGTGGTAAGTTTTCTGCTCCCTAACTCACCCTGGTCCACCACTAGGCAGCTTAGAACAGGCCAGGTGAGGCAAACCCTGAGACATCCAGCCTAAGCACTAGTCTCCAAAGCCTAGGTGCCAAACCATTTCCCCTACACCTGCTCTCAATGGACTGCACAAACTAAACCACGCACAACGCTTTCAAACAGGCGCAAGTGCAAGACGTGTGACCTACTAACATCGAGCAAGAGGAGGAGGCGGTGTCAAACTGCCACTGCGTATCAGGCCGGTCCCAAACGGTGACTCATCACTTTCCCTGGGAGCAACGAACTGGAGGAAGGCGGCGAGGGGCGAGGGGGCCAGAGATGGCATCGCGCGCTTCACTTTGTTTACAGGAGCTGCATCTGCAGCCTATTTTTGCTACGGTCTGAGAGAGATGAAAAAGACCAGTCTAAACTACACAACAGACCCGAAGCATGGTCCTGATTTGAGATGTGGTGTCGATCTACGGGACCATACTCCACCACGATGCCGAAGAGGGCCTAATCTCCCCTGTAGATCTGCATCCCGAAACAAATAAATACCGGATGCATGCCTTTTTGTGTTTTTTTTCCGCTTGTGTTCAATATTCAGATTCACAAACCTCAAATTCCTCTGGTTGGCAAGAGAGGAAAAGCATGTTCTAGGAAACTTCATGGGAAAAACGTCCTTACAACTGTCTTACTGTACTTACAAACATCACCTAACTATCATACGGGTAACAATAGTCTGAGTGTAATTAAAAAAGTGTAATAAATTAAACAAAGCGACACGGGTAATAAAGCAGTGGACAGAGGCTAAACCAAGGGAGTGCTGCACTGAAATGTGACCTGAGGCCCAGCAGTCAACAAAGTTTTTTTTTTTATTGATGTTGTTTGGGTGAACGTTTCCTTAACATGCTTGCGAGTATGAAATGACATTACTCGTTTTCTTTCTGTCTCTGTCTCAAACTCCAAACCCTTTGATTGAGTAGCAAACCGTGGCTCGTGGCTCTGGATTAAGTCCTGGAGAGCAGCTCTGAATAAATCTTTGCTCATTTTTCGGGGGGTTTTGGTGTGGGGGGTTGAGTCGGAGCCTCAGTGTGCTCCTTCCTGCTAGTTCGGACTCCAAACCAAACAAGCACAGCACAAGGTGAACACGCTCACCGCTGGCGAAAAAACAGGGGGCCCGAGGCCACCCCACATGTGCCCTGCACGTCTCGGACGCTATCCCGTGGAAACTCGGCACTTGGGGAGAAAGCGCACTTGCCTGCTAAAAGCCTGGCAAAAGTAGGAAGGCGAAAGCACAGGAATAATCTTTAACTGATGCCTGTCATAACACAAACGACAAGGAGCAGATGAGTGCTATTCCATTCATTTTGCAATGTCGCCATTAATCATTTCTTTTGCGGTGACTTCCATGCTTGGAATAACATCAGACTTCATCGCTGTGCAATGCAGCCATTTGTTTTAGCTGCGCAATTTACTGTTTAACTTTCCTCCCAAATGCAAAATAAATAAATAAATAAAATAAAATAAAACGCTACAGCACAATGAAGTTGTCTTGTATAAATTCTGCTCAGTCTTTTCCTCTTACACAGTCTCCTAATAAAGATTTATTCTGTTTGGTCAGATAATTGCCGTAAGCGCAACTATTTCCAGCGTTATTACATATTCATGGAGAGAAGGAATGTAAATAGGACCTCAACGCAAATCTGAACCGAAAAGAATTCACAAAACCAGTTTACTGACAATAAAATGACAAGATCAGACACTCATGCACTGTGGCCTACTTTCTCTAAGGAGCACTGAAATGAAGAATAATAACTATGACAATGATCACACACAAACACACACACACACACACATAAAATACAGTTACTTTAATAAAAATGTACATTTCATAAAAGCAAAATCACAATAGCCATTTCTCTCATCCCTCAGGCTTGTCACTCCTCCCACATAGCAGTGATGAGGGATGACCTCCCCCATCCCCCAAAACCCCGCACCCCCCTGCACTGAGGGATTCAGAGAACTTGTGTGTTGTACAGTATATGGCATTATCATTTGCATTGTCTGTTTTATGCATTTATGACTTATGTCAGGGGTTATGGGATGGAATATTTAACTGCATTAGTGCTTTAGCGCTGCTGCACCTGTGCTCTGGGCGTGTTGTTAGCCAGGTCTATACCACTGTTGCTCATAACCCTTGGAAATGCACTGAAGGTCTTACATTGTACGCTACTCTGGCTAACGGTATTTGTCTGCCAAACGACTGCAATGTAGTCAGTTTGTCAGACATTTTATTATGTTTTTTTATTGCAAAGTAGATACATATCCCTCTCTGAGACACAAGATTTTTTGAAAGAAAAGTAAATGGAGGATGAAGAGAGGAGACCAATATCTTACATTTAGCAGAGAGGCTCAGCTTTGACACAAAAGCAGAAATCAGATGTATTCTGGACTGGAGCTGTTGGCGATGTTGGAGAGGCCTGTGTAAGCTTGGATTGAAAAGCATTCAAGGGCCTACGTGGTGTGAGAAAGAGATGTCATATTACCGCTTGGAGAATTCACTGTGTGGTTCAACGCAGAACGCTTTGAAACAAAATTAACTCAATCTCTAATCTTCTATGAATGAAAATGTACCATGAACAACCTTGGCTTGCACCGTTGTACCCACACCACATTGCGAAAGTCTCATTTTTCCATATTCCAAAGTAATTTATTACGGTTGCAGTTTTGAAGGTTTAGCAATTAGTCACAGTCTCTTGGTATGTCGTTTTGGATGAAAGGTTTTCAGGAAACATCAGAGTTAGAGTAGTATGTGAAATGAATCCGGACGCATTATTAAATGATAGCTATCTGTTTTTCATTCCTCATTACCACCCAAAAATTATCTACCCCAATCTCACTTTCCACATTTCCTGTGCAAACTTCCAACTGTGTGTGACACAGACCCACAGTATGGACCATGCTGCTTTTTGGTTAGGATTAGCTTTCCATTTGATGCCACTGACGTCTCTAGAATAGAAGGCCATGAAATAAATTATAAGTGTTGATAGGACACAATAGCCAGGATTCAATCAACATTCGTCCTTAGCTATTACTTACAAATGCATGTGAGTGCAATGCTCTTTTTTAAATTATAAAATGCATTTTGGTGAGTTCAGCAATCATAATTACCTCACTGCACTGTTTATGTGAGAAGAAAAAAGTGACGCTTGCATTAACTTGTGAGTCAGACTATAGGACAAGCGTAAGATTGAATCCAGGACAGTGTGTCCAGCATCCGTGCCCCCAAGGGAAAGAGCGTTCCGAAAACAGCCACCTCGTTTTGTAAACCTGCCGATTGATTTCAAAGCCTCCCTGAAGGATTCTTGAAGTGTTGTTTGTTTCTGCACACAATAAAATCCAGGGCCACAGGCATGAGCTGTGAGAAGTGGGGGGAAACGCTGGGCAGCTTGGCCGGGGCCGTCGCTGCCTGGGTTTGGAAAAGTGCTGTGTTGCCGTAGAGCACTTAAGCAGAGCAGCTTCCCTGAAACGGCGCAGTAAAAACACAGCCATGTGAGAGCTGAGAGCTGTAAAAACACAAGCACTCTGGATAAAGACATCGGTTAAACAAATAAATGTATGGATATTTCACTTTTCTGTGACTTTCTCCCTACATCCATCTGTGCATTAAATTACATTATTTATTTGCTCTGCAGACATACTTACCCTGGGTGACTTACATAGCTAAAACATTTTTTTTTCTTTCTCTTTTTTTTCATACATCAACCATTTGTACAGCTGGATATTTACCAAAGACATTTCAGGTTCAGCGTTCTGCTCAAGCATCATCTCACCATGAACTCAAAGACAAACCTGGCAGCTCATTGGTTGGACGTCTGTTTCTCAAAAGCATGTATCCGCGCTGTTGCAGCCATGTAACCTGGGCGGACATAAATGTTGGTGTAACCGCTGATCTGGACATCCTGGAACAAAATATCCAGGAGGCCCTTCTCCTTGGTCCGGAGCCGAGCAGTCCTGGAGAAGTCTTGCTGCACTGAGAGACTCACACACAGTAGTGCAGGTGCTATTCATTAGCGCATATGTTCTTTATTCACGTGAGGTGAAGCTAAAAGACACCAAATGTGCATTTGTGCCGCCGGACCATGGATACGAGTGCAATCAAGGCCGGCTTCGCTCGTGAAAAGCATCTTGTAAACCGCGCTGAGAGAGATCTCCCCAGACCCAGACCGCACCTGTGCTGGAACAGACAGAGTGTGGTTTGCGGTTGTTTTGGTGCTAAAGAAAACAGCTTTCAAATGAGCGCTGGTAGAATAAGCAGTCTTTTTTCCACTTCTTTTTTCTTTTTTTTTTTTACTGTGCCCCCACATCTAGGACTGATTCATCAAATGAAGTACATGCAAATGAGACAAACATATGTTCCTATATATATATTCTAGGAGACAACAAACAGTCAGATTTTCCAATTATTCAGGAAAACTTGAAAGAACAAATCTGGCTTTGATATGTTGCAGATGTTCCTTGGACCACTTCAAGGAATTTTCACATAGACATTTCTTGAGTACACCCCATAGTTCCTGCATTTCAGGGCTTCCTGATGGCCTGGTCCTCATGTGGTACGTTGAGACGGTTTGGTGCTCTGACAGTTATACAAGGTTAGGAAAGCAAACACTACCAAGGCAGCAGGCTTGTCTTTGATCCATCAGTCATGGATAGTGTTGCCAATCTTATTTGAATCCAGGCTGTACCTAATGAAACATCACTGGTTTTGCTAAAGGAATAACAGGGTCAATTGTAACACGCTCTCTTATGAGTAACAAGGCAGAATTTAATCGTAGAGACCTCTCGCGAAGCCCTCTGCTCTCAAAGAACAGCACAAAACAAAAAAAAGGTTGAATGGCCTTGTATGTAAAATGGCTTCTCCCTTTATCCACCCTGTGCCCAAATCTTAAGTTGTTTCTGTGTAAAAGGCTTGAAAACATAGAGGATATTCAGTGCCAAACCCTAGAAGGCCCTGCGTGTTTACTCTAAAAACAATAAGGTTGTAACAGATAGCCAAAAAAATGAATGCATGATGGCGTCAGCTGCTGTGTTTGTGTTTCAAGTGTAACGTGACCGACTATTGTTATCAAGAGGATACAGTTCCTTTGAAATTTGCTAGTAGGCCTTAGTTTCTCCTGGAGAGTTTGCTCAATACTGCACACATGCACAATGGTGGTTGGTGCCAAATGTACGCTTGCTGCCACATGTGAGCTGTTGTAAACTGTGGCATTTTGATATATTGTGGCAAGTTTAAAACCTTTGTGGGATAGATGTAAAAAAAAAAAAGAAAAAGTTTTAAAATAAAACCAAGAACACCGAGTAAGAAATTAGCCGTGCTTAAAAGGGACCAAATTGCACCTCATTCTAATGTCATTATTGGTACTTTTATTGCAAATTGATCTACGATTACTCCAATTACTCATTTATCTGACCCAGTTTTGACTCCGAGGATAAAAGGTGGCTCGATTATTCTCCCAGTGATTAAACCGACAGAGTCCTTTCCGTGCACTCCACTGAGCGAGTCTGGGCTGACCCCCGATGGTGCTGGTGGCAGAATGTTTGATGCTTCCCTTCCCCAGCTGCTCAAGTGGAGACCAGTTCAAGGAAAGTACATGGGTTTCCTCATCAGGGCTAACCCGATGAGTGATAAGAGGAAAGAACGGGGGTGTTGTAAGGGATTCCCGGGAAGGGCAGGATGAACTGGAAAGGCAAGCAGCGATGGAACTGTAGGGAATGATAAACTTGTTTCTTCCAAAGCTGGCCAGTGATTAGATAATCCTAGTGTTCAAGTGAAAGGATTTCAGCATTCGCTACATTATTTTTCTATTTGATTGAAATTAATTAATTCTGGAGAGCAATCAGTCGGTTAGACGGCTTTGGCGTGTCGTGTTAAAGTTTTTTCATCCCTCTTTTTTGACAGGTAGTGTCGTTTGTTATTCTGTTTTATTGACCTGTTTTTTAAAATTACATTTAAATCATGCAATTACAGTTACATCAAGTGACCCTAGGTTACCCCTGACAGAAACAATCAAGGATTTGTAATAGGTATATCTCATCCATTTCCTCATGATTTTTTCCCCCTTTTTTATTTTTTGGTGGCTGCGTGAAGTGATGTCAGAGAAAACCTGTCATGGTTTTTCTACCATTTCAGCAGGCAGTCAACATCACCGACACCAGGAAAGTGTACCATCACCCATGATCCATCAGTCTTTCCCAGCATCCTTCAGTGCGTCCTCTGCAGTGGAGAAAAATGATTCTTGGAGGAGTGAAAGGCAGAGGAAGTTTCTTCAGAAAACGATGACGCCTCTCTTCCAGAAGTGGTGTCCAACAGCGGGTTCGCACAAATCATCTTCAGTGCTCTTCGGGGGATCAAGGTGAACGCTCTTTCTTGAATGTCTTTGGATGTGATGGTGACTCTCGTGAACCCCCACCCCCAACCCCCCCATGTCATCATAAGTGACCAAGCCTGCTTCTTTCACCTGAGGGACGGGACCACAGTTACAAGGCCGGACTTGTTTTAGGGAACCTTTTTCTCAGGGACCTGGCTAAAACTTCTCCCCAAAACTCCAAACTTGGGTCACTGTTATATTTCCATGCATTTTCTAATCATAAGACAAAGGATTCACATTTTAGAAGCACTCAAGGATGGAAAACAGAGGCAAACAGTTGACTGTTTCAGTATTTATGGTAAATGTCTACCACCTACCATAGAAACATACATTCTTTTAGAAAGAAAAGACCCGGACTCAAAACTTACTGTCTGAAATGAAATGTGCCACTTACAGAGAGTCTCAGAGTGAAGGTTATTAAAGGATAGCGCAAATCACACTGGGGAAATGGAGCAAAATGCAGGCCAAGCCTTGACTTGCTATTTTGGTTTAGTTTATTTAGTTTATTTTTAGCCGGTTTTGCTTGATATTTGCCATAAAAATGATGTGTATTCCGAGAACAAACATTTACTCTAAAACCGAAAAGCATTGGACACTTGCACCACTTGCATGCAGATCCTGTTGTGGGATCGTCGGTTCGTCTGCCTAGGGGGATCATACTTTGGCCTGCAGTCTTGCGAGTGTGCTGCAGCATGTTTTCGCTGCACGAGAACACAAGAAACCAGACACTGACCATCCACTCCAGATGACAGCTTGGCCCGCAAAACACCCAAAACAGTCAAAAAAAAGAGAGAAAAATCAAAGAAAATTTTGAGAAGACTGTGCCCACATACCTCCTACTGTGTGCGTTTTCAAGGCACTGGAATGGACTTTGGCTCAGACACCGGAGGGGGAGACTGATTGATGAGGACAAAACTGGCAACGGCTTCTGTAATTTCAAGTAAATATGTTCCCCTTTTCCTGCATGGGCAGTATGCGGTAATCTCACCTCCATCTTCAGGCTGCACTGCGTCACCTGCAGCTACGTTTCTGTTCAGGAGAGCTGGACGGGGTTTCCGAGCCAGCTGCCAGATGTGCCTTGGTCATCTCTCTTGACAGCTTCTATATTTTGACTGAATTATCAACATGAAAACATCAGGGCCCCCTCCACTAATTCGGGGTACGTCAGACCATATGGAAATGTGTTGTATCTAAATGCCCACGGCCCTGCCAGAATAGAAGATCTCCTGAAGGAGACATAAATATGCGCATTGGTTTGGAATGGGAAGGAGTGCAATGTGCTGGAAAAAAAGGAGGAATGTCAGTTGGGGTCGAGCTCTCATGAGCGACGTGTAACGCTTGAAGAGGGAAACAGTAGACTGTCCCGGCAGAGCATTGCTGTTTCAATAAAATACAGCCCCATTTCCTGAATTTCTTGCTTGCTGCAGTTAATTTTGGTCTAACAATTAAATGGTTTAAGATGGCCCAGAAGCCATTTGAGCATCAGTATTAAATTAAAGTGGAACATGAACTGGAAGTGGCCAGACTTGATGTATGAGGTCCTATTAGGATTCTCCTTTGTTTGTGGAAATCTGTGATATATTCTTCAGCAGTTGCGAGCAGATGAAGGATGATCAGTGATCTGGTGGAGATGTGCCGCCGTTTAATGTGGCGATGTAATTGGGAACAGGGACTCGTTCCTGCAGGGAGTGCCATGCTGCTGTTAACCTGTTCCACTCCACCCTGCACCCTGCACAGGGTAGTCACACTGCGCTCACAGGGTGACCTGCACAGGCACTAATTATGTCACATGTTACATCAGTCATTTAGTCCCTGACGCTTTTATACAAAGCGACGTACAGTTGATTAGGCCAGCCATGGGCCAATCCCCCCCGGGAGCAATGTGGGGTTAAGGGCCTTGCTCAAGGGCCCAACAGCAATGATGTTCTGCGGCTGGACTAGGGCTTGAACCACCAACCTCAGAGGTACCGATCATGTACCTATGACACGTGTGTGGGAGGTGAAGACCCAATGCTCTTCAGGAGGCCTCACTTTATCCTTGTGAGACGAAGTTGCAACTCACACTGACCCTGAGAAAAAGACCTCACCCCTGCAGGGGGACAAAAGAAGGATGCCAGACTAAAGGGTTGTCTGTCTTCTGACCTCATCACATATTTCTTACTACTAGATAGTCTAAACTGTCTATGCATGTATATTATATATACACGCACAGCCAATACTGAGTGTTTGACTGGGTCACAAAATCGTAGTGCTCGATACAGTGCAAAATTGAACATGTTAAATTACTGTTTAAAAGAAAAGTGCTGGACGAATGAAGGGTATACAGAATGTCCATGGTCGATGGTGACATCGGCCGTGTGGCCCCACTCGTCCTGTTGCTCGAGCTGTCCTCCATGCCCGTGGATGAAGACAGTTTGCCAGCTGTGGCTTACAAAGTTGTGTGTTTATGCTCATGGAGTTGTTTTCCAATTACAGCCTCAAACAAGTGTCACACATGAAACACAAAACAGAATCCCCTCCGATTCTGGAAAACATTTTTTTGCATGCGTTTGAAGACATTTTTTTAAAGCGTTTTTTTGGGTCACATGAATGTGTACACACAAAGGGAAGCGGCTCCCATCTCCTTCAGATGCTCTTCTATCATCGCAGGGTCTCAAGAAGCTCCCGGTCCCTTTGTTGGGGAGCCAGCTGGACCATCCCCAGGTTCCTCGACATTCCCCAGCGTTTGCCTGCAAAGATCTGCTGCTGGAAAAGTGGTTGGGGAGTGACTTCCAGAGACCGGCCGCTCAGAGAGCATCTGCAGGGGGGGTGAGCTCTCTGGTCTTGCTCCCTATCTCCATCCGTTCTGGTTAGTTTCTCCCAGTCCTCATTGTATCATTCCATTCTGACTCCATAGTTGTGGACTTAGCATGAATGAATTCTTTGGTAGCACATAAACACATTAAACAGCACCTATACCTGCATAGTTATAACATGTTATAAATTAATTGGCAACAATGGGCTATTACTAAGTAAATTCAATTTAGGTAGAAGGAACAGGAGTCAGCATAATTACTCACGTGAGTAGAAAAAGGCCAGTCCTATTACATGTTAGTTACCATTGTATTATATCTAACAGGTTTTGTTTAACATGTGTCATTTGAGAGTACCACTGACTCCTGTTCCATTTTAACAACAATACTGTTATTCAGTAATAGCCTGTTGTTGCCTGTTAATTGCCTAAAATAACTAAATCCACTTTCAGAAATCCTCCCATCAGATTGCAAAACTCGGTCGTCCAGATACTCTGTCAGGGATTGACCATCTATAGTCAAGACTACTATCCAGGCATCCAGCAAGCAAGAGCCTACTCATGCAACTAGATGGCAAGGACACCTTCCAGACACTGAAGCTGATTAGGTCGTTCTTGATGTCCCTACAGCAGGGGTGGGCAACCCTGGTCCTTGAGTGCCAGAGGCATTTCTGGTTTTCACTCCAGCCAAACCCTGACAGTGTAATCAGACAGGGGTTAATTAACAGACAGAGTTAATTATCAGGCTTTAATGACTGCAGTTGACCATGTGCTGGAGCTGGAAGAGGAGCTTCACCATTCAAGATTAGGCACTTCATAATTACTCAAACTTTACTTGAGAACTCGGGCAGAACGAAATCCCGAAACGGCTCTGGCACTCAAGGACCAGGGTTGCCCACCTCTGTCCTACAGGGTGCATAGGCTACCAGTGGTCAACCACTAACAGTGAAGCACCACAGACTAGCCCCGATCTCACCACCTGTTTCCAGGACATAGTTGCTCCTTGTGAAATACAGGAACTCGAGCCCTTGCCTGACCTTTACAGCAAACAGGGGAGAGCAATTTTGTGTGTAATCAACCTTTTCAGTGACATAATCCAGTACTGAGAAGGTATGTGAAGACCTGAGGCATGATAACTACTTTAATTTTCTGGTGTGGTGGTCCATGTATTCCTTGAGCTTAAACCTGGAGAACATGTAATCTGAGTTGTACGTATGATGGTATGCTTCAGACCATACAAGCTACCTACACAAAAATGTGATATGTTTACAGATATCAAGTGGTGGGGTTATGGAGGTCACAATGATGGCTAGACACAGTAGATGACATAAATGGTTATGAATAAGGCAAACTGCCTCTTCCATGTCATCAAAGAACTTTTTGCAACTGCAAAACTGCAATTTTTTGGTTCTGTGCATTCTTTTCATTAATATAACTGCATAAATCAACCTAAATTGCACCCAAAAGCACTTAACGAAAATTTTAATAAATATATAATTTCTGTTGTGTTCTTTCCACGCTGGCCAGCATATTCAACCACAATCAAATCTCAATTTCATGTACGCACTTTTTACCCTAGATATAATAAATCATTGTTATCCCGTCTGAAATTCATCCAGACTAGATTTTTCACTGCTTACACTGTTTTCCAGAGTTCTTGTACCTCACGGCTTAGATGTGAAATGTGAAGGACGTGCATAAATAAATACAGAATCTTGCTCTATTGCAGCATGAGAGAAAAATCCTTCTCTGATTTCGCGGGGCTTAAAGGCTAAGTCAATATTTCCAGAAACTTGTAATCAGATATTTGAGAGAATGAATCTGGAATGGCTCCAATGATTTGTTTTCTTCAGGGAATTTTACCTCTTCTGTCTCTCTTCTTCATTTTTAAGGCCAGACGATAAACCTGATCATCACCCCAATATATTTCATTAGAATGTACCCATATTACCGTCTACAGGTCGCAATGTGTGTTTGACAGTCTTTCCCAACACTGAACCTTAGGCCAATCAACCCAAAATCAATAGTCGAATTCCCTTGCCTGTGTAGAAATAACGCCAAAATATGACTTCAATTCCCACAATGCAACAGCAATCACAGGCACTCTATCCATCAAGACAATGCATTAATATGCTATCAGCCCTTTGCAGATCCATTGTAAATAGTGGCCAAGTAAGGAGAGGAGGCTGGAGGCCGGTAGTGTCCTCAGTGCCTCGTCATTCGAACCCCTCGCTGTCGTTCTTTAATTGCACTTGACAGGCCGCTGCACGGCCGCAGAACTCGACTTTTCCATTTCTGCGTGACGGGGAGAGCGATATGGGAGCAGTCACATCAGTCAGCCATGTTATGACTCACTCCCCAGCTGATATATTAGACAAATAAAAATGCTACTTTTACAGACATGGAGGGGGTGGGGGATGCGTAGAATGATCAATGTGGTTTTGGATGTGCCTGCATGGCTTAGTTTTTTCATGGGGGGGACATTGGGGACAGGACAATAAGGCAAGGAAGTAGAGGAATGGTTGAGTTATAGAAAGCAAAGGAAGGGCAGACAGAAGGAGGAAAGGGTCTCATAACCATTTGATTGCTGCTAGTAAACTAATATCTGCTAAGGAAGCCCCTGATATGTTTCTCAGACAAGTCCAGGGGCTTGAATAAACACAAATATACTGCCCTTGGGTTGAACTCCATAGTAAAGTGTTAAGGATGATACTCCCAGTCTAAGGGAATATAAACAATGTTCTGAGTTCCAGACTTGATTTTTTTTTTTTTTTTTGGTTTTTTGCAAAAGCCAAGGTTGTAGAAGTACAAAAATCAGAACGATCAGCCAGTGCTGTATTTTCAAGTGCACCTACTGTTAATTGTGCTGTTATTTATCATCCGGTCGCTACCACAGCAGGTATCTGCTGAGGCATACCTTCTGGGAAAGAGGTTAATGTCCTCCTTAATGTGGTGCGAGGTGTTGCCCAGACAAAGTCCACATGGCTTACAGCTCCAGCCTATGGTGAGAGTCCTGAAGCACTGCCTCCCGTGTCAAAGAGAGTTTGAAATATGAACTAACATATCCCACATTAACACAGCCTCTCCTCTCAGGGTGCATTAGGGCTCCAGTAACAAGGCCCCAGAAAGCTTTAACATGTGATGCTTGCACAGTTGTAACTTGTGGGGCAGCCTGTAGTCTAGTGGCTAAGGTAAATGACTGGTTCAAGCCCCAGTCCAGCCATAGCAAGAACACCATTGCTGTTGGGCTCTTGAGCAAGGCCCTTAACCCCACATCGCTCCCAGGGAGGATTGGTCCTTGGCTAGCCTAATGAACTGTAAGTCGCTTTGGATAAAAGCATCAGCCAAATGATGATAATGTAATGTAATGTAACTTGTGATTCCTGCCTCCACTCCTGGTTCATGCAGGATCCAAGGAGTAAAAAAAAAATGTATTATCAGTGTGTGTGAGTGTGTGGGACACTGATTGCAATAATAGGCTTTTACATGATTTGTTTGCTGTGGACAGACTAGGGGCTAGGACCCCCGTGACTGCTACTTCTGCTATGGTTTTATATGCTAAATGTTGTCAAAAGGACACCATTAGGTAGGCTTAAGTGTCTGCTGTATAGAGCTACTGTGTGAGCTAGGTGCTTAAACAGCTCATTCAACCAGCCATAATCTTGATTGAAATTGCATGAAATTCCAGGGTAGATGTCTGGATTCAATCAACATTTTGTCCTTTACTTTGACTCACAATTAAATGCAAATGTTACATTTGGCTTGTTCAGCAATTGCCAAAATTAACTTGCAAAGCTATTTGTGAAGGGGAAAAAAGAAGTAGCATTTGAATGTGGTCATCGAAATCAAGGATTGGGACAAATGGTGGTTGAATCTAGGCCAAAGTAGGTAGGCCTGCTAGATTGGGGACATCCAAAACCAGTGAATGGTTTGGCAGCAGTGGTAAAAAGACACAACCTCAGGCCCCAAACCCACCTGGCTAGGCTACATGTACTCGAGCCACTGACCTCAGCCAACTTTAATTAGTGTTTGACTTGAAGCCTGTCCTTTGTGAGCACATCAGACAGGTACGTGAAAACTGCCGATGTTAAATTTGATACGAACATAACTTCTGATCGACCTCAGTCAGTCAGCGTTAATCACACACTGCTGTTGTGTTTTTATGCCCTCCCCCTGCTGAGCCTGATGAACTAAACAAGTGGAACGCGAGGGGATTTACCTTGAATAAATTCCAACAAGGTGAAATATATGGACATTTTATGACATGCAATTACCTTAATTGGGGCGATGCGTTTTCACTGCTTGTTTTATTTTCCCTTACTGCACCGTGGTCATCAAATTTAAGATTCACCTGCAGGTGGCTGACTCAAACGATAATGGGGCCATCAGCCCGTTAAATTCTGACTCATTTGAATACACCCCACCAATTAAAGAGAAACAATTCAGGACATCAATGCCTCTGACATCAGGGCCCATGGAGGGCGGCCATAAAAGCGGAGCGCGGAATTAAATCCAGAGCTCACTGAGGTCATTTAGACAGTAAAATCATAGGTGTAATAAAGTTTCTGTGTGAACAGATGCACCCTAAGTTCTGACTCTGGAGCCGCGGGACGCAGCAGTTAGCCCAGCTCGTAAACAGTTTGTACCAGGCTTCTGGAGAACAAGGAGTACAGTGCTCATCGGAGAAGAACGAAAACCATATTTCTCAGGGACTCCACCTCAGCAGCATGAGGTACTCTTGAGTTTATTTTGCGGAGAGGACACCAGTTTGATATTTGAGAGTAGTTCAGTATATACTGAAGGACTACTGGTTTCCCAGCAGTGAGCCAGGGTCCACTATTGGGCTCTGAGAGCTGTAGATGGAATACAAGATGCATGTAAATCATTTAACTTACTGTATGCCATACACTTCCCATTGCACTCAAATCAGAACATATAACATATTCTGACCTAGTTATAGTCCTCATAGAGTGTGTATTCATCAACTGAAGAGGCCCCTGAGCTCTGAACATTTGCTTGCTTAGCAAAAGCAATCAGTAACGGTAGTCTGTTTATATTTATGTCAGCAGTGTACTATGTGTGATAATGATGATGACTATTAATGTGTAAATGGCGTACCGTGGTATCAAAAATGGGTGGAGTCACATTCATCTATCAATTACTGACTTTTCTCAGCCAATCAGAAGGTTTTGCTCTTTTAAAGAAAAACACAAACATTGGCTTAAAGTATATATTACTTCAAAGTATATAATATTGGCTTAGTGAGTTACTGGTAACATATGGCAGCTGCACGCATTTTTGTTGTCATAAGATGACATTCTCCTATTACATAAACACTCCTATTGCAGTGTTTATATTTTCATTAGCTGAGGTGAAACAAATGTTAAGGCCAATGGAAATGATATGAGTACATCAAAGAAGATTAAAATGCAATCAGTAGCATATCAATGGCTTAATTAATTAAAGTTGTTATTCTTATTATTAATAATTAAGAATAATCTTCTTTGAATATGTTGTGGGCTAGTGGGAGAGGGGTAAGCACTTTTGAAAGAACAGAAGGAAGAGGTAAGAACCTTTCCGAGTCCAAGCCTCCCTGACCCCCCCTTACTGGCATGGAAACCACTCTGTCATCGTGTGCGTGACGACTGGTCGCTGCTTGTCCTAACCGCAGGGTCCCAAGGGGAAGATCGACCGTGTCATCGCACTGACAAACAGGAAGTGGGTCCAGTCCAGAAAACCAGGGGAAGAATGATAATAATAATAGTTGAGTGGAATTTGAAAAAAAAAAACACAGAATAATGTGCATTTTAGATTCCAAGGATGTCTACATCCTCAGTAGCTGTTGTGAAACTGTAATGACATAAGGTGTTCTTGGCATGCACATGGCAAAAAGGACCCCTCACGGACACAGTTTAACTGTTACCAAGGCGCTCCGCTACACTGAGAAACATAGGAAATAAATCCTATATTAGCAATCAGGTGGGAACGACATTAATAAGAGTAATGCTGTTTACATTATAGCGTGTGTGTGGGTATCAGTAAATTAACCACAATTTCGTCATGCAACGCTCTTGCCTTGCCCATGGGTGATTGTTACTGTTTTTATTTCCACAAAACATTAAGTAAGGAGGGTGCTGGTGTGGAAATGAGTCCATTAGATGAATTTTGCGCTGACTTGCTGGCCAGGGCCTCCATGGCTTCACATGCTGTTTCGCTCCTGAGCACAAATGTTCCTTATTTTTTGGCAGCCCAAGAGGAAACAATGTCCGGCGCAGCCTTGAAAATGACAAGAAAACACATAACAGCACTAGGACCGCCTCGGCGTTATTTTAGATAATTGCGATTGCGGGCCTTAGAAAAATAAAATCAGCATAATTGCAAAATTTTAAAGAAAAAGTTTTTTTTTTAATTGCTTGCAGACTTTGAGATCTGTTGATAGTTCAGCTGTTTGTCTCCCCGGAACGAACCGGAATGTTTCAGGTCCTTCGAACTCCAGAGCTGGGGCCTAATTACGCCACCTGGCTTGCCGCTTGTTCACACCGAATGCAACCAGCCTCCCGTTTCGTAATTCGCTGAGAGGCCTGGTTATTGTGGGGCTGTGCAACAGTTTCATGCGATCAATTTGGAGATAATTTGTTTATCTGATTCTCCGAAGGCGGTCCTCAAAACGGGCGTAAAAAACCAGCGTCACGACACCTTTGGTATGATGATGTTTTGGTACAGCTTTCTCTCTGGAGGAGTGCTGTGGGCTGGCCTCACAGCTTTTCTTTCACTCATTCATCAGGTCTATTAATAAAAGGAACGGAGCGATTATCATCTGTTGCTGAAGTCACCTTTCACAAAAGGGAAATAAACCATGTCCACCTCCTGCAGCAGCTCCTGTTATATATACACTCTGAGGCTCTCAGCGATGGCACAAAACAGAGTACTCTGGTATTTATGGCTCGAACCCTGGATCGCAGCATTTGGAAATAAAATACTTAAAAAATGTAAACTCTTTGGACATTGCAGACAGTAAACAACTGAATATCTTTTTGTCCGTAATTCAAAACCTCCTCCCCCCCAATATGTTTTTTTCAGACAGCGGCCGTATAACAAGAACGACGCCAACTACCGTGTGTGAATTTCCGGCGCAACAGCTTGGGTATGTAATCACAAGTGCCTTCGATGTTAAAAACACAAGAGCAGCTACTGCAGTCGACCTTCCTCTCAGTGTTTACATCATCCAGTCAGTCTCTTCCCATGGTGCTCTCAGGGCCCATGAAAAAAGGCCTTTTTTCGCAGTGTTCATTTACAGTCAGTATAAACTCACCCGTATAAACTTGTCCAGCAGCCGGCCTCCGTCAGCAACACTACCATCTGAACACAGATTTAAGGCTGCATTAAAGGCGGTTGAAGAATAACATGACAAAACATCACCGGCACATGAAGCGGGACGCTCATGACCCAAAGAAAGTGAACTCTAGCTGTGTTCTGCTGTGTGTGAGAGTCATCTGGTTGGCCCACTCAGACAATTTTGCACAAATGTAATTGTAATAGTCTTTTTTTCTTGGACATACTCCTTAAAGTTTCTCATTATGACCATACTACCATACATTATGACCCCCACAGTCTCATGGGTGCATGCACCACACCTTCAGTTAACCAACCTTCACTATTTTTCACCCTGGAGATGTGACACCAGTCATATACTCCCAATGTCATTGGTGGACCACAAAGTTAAACATATGTTCAGTTTACGAAGCTGCAGGTGTGATCCTGCCCAGCTGAAGTCACTAGAGAACAGTGAGGCTTATGAGCTACACCACACATACATGCTTGTTCCTCAATTAGAATAAGCCAACTGTTGCTTCACCAGTGTGGACCTATGGCTGTAGCCTCAGCGCACCAGCTGCTCTATGAACACATACCTTTACTCCATGCACCACCCAGAAGACGAGGAAATGTTTTTTTAAACCTTTTCCCTCTGCTGAATTTCCAAAGACACACAAGGATTACAGTGTTTCATAATGGTGTTGTGAATAAATCAGGGAATTCAACATCTTATACTCTATCAATACCCACCGGATGAATAAAACAAGGGAAAAACTTTGCAGCGAGGTGAAGCTCATCCACCGAAACACAGCACCAGTTCTGAGCTCTCCAATCAAATATTCCCTGTCACCGGCAAATGAGAGCTGGGCGGCCGGCAGAAGGAACCCCAGATTTATATTTCTGCTCACGTATGGTAGGTGTTCCCCCAGCCAAGTTGGAACGGCGGGGCCTGAGAGCACGCTGTAAGGCAGAATGACATGCTGCATCGGGGTATTTCCAAAAAGGAAAATAATACAGAGACCAATATATGTCTGGACTGAGCAATCTTCCACTTCAATACCATGAGTAAGAGGCTCCGTCAAAAAGGAAATCCAACTAGCAGCACATCTGAACTGAATTTGGTGCATATGAAAACCTATAAAATGTTAAAAATATAATCAGTTAGTAATCATTTTGCTGGTGGGGCTCTATGTAACCATATCTGTTCAGAGACGTAGCATTATTAGACAGCGTAACTTGATGGTGGGTGATGGGTAATTGAAAGCATGTGGTGGACACGGTTTTAAAAGGCTCATCTCTTGGCGAATGGTCCTGCATGACTGTTGCGTCGAGAGTGCTGTCCGTGAACCCCGAACTGCGGGGACCGCCAGCGAGCATCTGGCTGGGGTCGCATCGTTTCTCCGGACTTTCGCTCTCAAACACGACGGGACAACTGTCTGAAAGTGCTGACAGTTGTTTCAGGAGCATTTTCACGCACGGCTTTAACGTAGTTTGACGATTCCGCGGCACTGTGGAGCAGATATTCATTTCACAACATACACATCCTGTCCTAGCCATATCTAATGCTTTGTGTCACCTCCCGTCCTGAAAAAAGGAAGAGCGCGGAAGACTCTCCGGGTCAGTCTTTCTCCTGGCTTGGCCCCTGTGAGAATCCTTCCATGTACTCATCGCTATTGTTTTTGGATTATGCCGTTTGCAGAGGGGTGTGTGTCCTGAGAATTCACACTGTGGTCCAAATCTATCAGCTGCCGGGATAAGAGAGAGGGGAGATAAAACAACACCGGGTCCGATCTGAATGCAAAAATATCCCTCTCCACCCGGTCGCCCACAGGAAATACAGCCATCTTAATCCCAGGAAATGAAATTTTGGATTTACACAAGTGATGGGGGTCCTCGAGGTTAACTTACTCATAAGTGATATCTCCTCCACGGCCTCACATTCTTTAAAACAACCCTCAGCACCCCCGCAGTAAGAGCCTGCCAATCACAGCACTGCAATGCATGACTGTCAGATATTATGTGTGTGTTTGTGTGTGTGTGTGTGTGTGTGTGTAACTTTCTTCCATTTTAAATGGCCACAGGTATTAGGACTTCATTCAAAACAGATCATCTTCAGGTGAGTTTATACCAGTCTGAATTCAGCTTTATTTCAGCATGTGTGGCTTTTTTTGTAGTGATTAAATTACACTCAGCTATACCTTCAGACTGCTTTCTTTTGGCCTACTTTCCCATTTGATACTTGGGATGAGTGAAAGCAGATGAGGAGTTGAAGTAGATGTGTTTGTTGTGACATTGTGGAAGGATGGGTCAGGTTTTTTCCCCATGTTGTGCTTGACTTCCCCACAAATACTACTGTACAGACAGATATACCTTTTATTTTGTTACCATGAAAACACGTGAGCGGAGATAAGGGGGAAGGTAAATTCAATATGCAAGTGCTGTTTGTCGTGGCTCCCTCATCATTTCCTAGTGAATTCTGGGACTGGAAGCAGAACCAGAGCCCTTCAGAGTGTTCTGGACCATGCTGGAGATGGTGCTGGATGCTGGAGACAAAATGATGAGCATGAGATATGAAAAGATGAGGATTTGGAGGTGCAACAACATACACAGGATATCACTACAGCACCTTTCCACTCCATGTTATGGTATTTTTCATGCCATCTCCAAATCAGTTTGCGCGTGTATACACGTGTGCACACACACACACACACACACTCTCTCTCTCTCTCTCTCTCTTACACTCTCTTGTGGAAGGGTGGAGCGCAGAACAGTCAACCTTGAAAATGTTGTAAAGGATTGGATCCAGGGACAGGCACAACTGGGGATACTTGACAGAAACATAAGAAACACTTCAGATCAGTTGCTGGCTGAAATGCCGTAAACCAGGTATAGCACACTTTAATGTGGTCAATGAGAGCATGGCTTAAGAAATCCCTTCACTCAATGCGGAGCCCATTTAACCTTTGCCAAATAGTGACAGGCCTTGCCAAGGCATCTCACAGAGCTTCTACAGCAATGGTAAGTATTCCTTTCTTTTTATGCATATCTGGAGTGAATTTAAGAGGAGAAGCTATTTTTCCCTCATGAAATGGACTTCTGTTTTATGGCTTACTATGCACACTGCAACATGATAGAGCTCCGCTGATTTGCAGAGCCATTGTTCGAGTCCGGCCAGAGCGCCATAAATATTCTTAACGTATGGCAACCGTTTCAAAGATGATCGGGAATACAAGAGTAATGTGGAGGATTATGAGTGCCTACCCAAGATACATGCTCAGTGTGACTCAGCTTTTAAGGTACGTTCAAAGGGCGAATCTCAGAGGGTGATACCTCATCTCTGACAGATCTGGCCCTCGGAGTGGAAATCTCAGATTTATCTAATTTTAACTCTTTAACGAGCGTGCAAAATCAAATCACAACAGTGTTAGTTCTGTTTTAGCAAGACCAGGTTAATGAGCGCTCAAAAGCAAATAAAAACATTTTGTGTGCTATTTTATTAGCGCCAGGTGATGCTGACATTTGTTAATAATATGTGATAATAACAGGATGTGCTGTTGTGGTAATTCTATATTTTCCATGGAAACCTCTACATAAACATGGATATATGGTGTCAGTATGTTTTTGGGTTTGTATTGGGTTGGGGGTGTGGGGGGAAGGGTGCGGAATTGGCTCCAAAGTGTTGTATTTTTTTTTAATTCAGAGTTGTTCATAAATCCCTTTGATTGCACCTGTTTTCCATTTTCTAATTGAAAACAATTAAGAACGAAAGAGCAGAGCTTCAATCCACCCAAATATATCTGAAAACAACAATAGAGAACGAGAGCGAAAATGCAATCAACCATCCAAAACACAAATTGTTCCCATTACAAAGAAGTGTATTTACTCTGAAAACAAAAATGTAACAAATATTTTTGTGGAAGGTGAACTTACAGGACCCGACACAAATGTTGAACAAATTACAATGAAGTAGAAACAGCTGTTGGATGCAGGGCTACACAAAACCAATGACATCTCAAGTTTCCAGTCATTTACCGTACTGGAGGCAATTAAAAGCCTAATCCACACGTGGAAAATAAAAATAGAGTATACTCCATAAACTGTGCATCCATCATTGTTGAAGTTGTTTTGAACATACAGTAGTGACTTCAGCTTCAAATGCCTGGAATCATATTTGCTGAGTTTCCTAAAACAAGAAAAATAAACCTTTTCAAAGTTTCCTAAAAAAACATAATTTTTCAGCATTACCCTATTATCACATGACATTTTCACACAATGAATATGATGTGCTAAGGCAAAACTGCATGACTGGGATTATGTTTCAGCTGAGGCAGCACACTGCTTTAGAGATATCCAACTTTGTCAACATCCATTGGTGTATTCCGTGTCAATCACATGTACACTATAAGATCATTGCTTCTTCATGATAATGTGCCCTCAAAATTACAGGAGCATTGTGAGAATGCCAAATTTAATGTGTGCAGGTTTTGTTACAGTGTTCATCATTTAAACCACTACTCACACACACACTCTCTTTCTCTCTCTCATTCTCTCTCTCTCTCTTTCTATTGCCTTGATTAATTTATTATTATTATATAGTGCAACGTTTTTGGACACGCCTTCAACCACAGGTGATGCATTTATTTTGCCTTCTCAATTGGCAATGAAAATGCATGACATCACAATTTTTCTAATCAATGACAGGTACTTACAATTATTTATGCATTTTTTGTTACTTATCTTTTATTAGACCAGAAAAACCCTACTGAGATTTATATTATAGACACACACAGTTTTGACAGTTGACGAATTGGCTTTGTCTAGTTTGGCTAAATCAATGGGGTCACTGGCCTTGCAGTGCTATAGGTACATGGGAAATAAAATCTGGACACAAATACAAAACTGTAATGAGCTGAGAACATAAAAAAAATTCCCTAGTCAGATACTTTGCATGCCATGATTTTGTCCAGCAACACCTACAGCATTCCTCCCAATTCACAGAGTTCCCATCAGAGAGCTGATCCCGCACTTCAAAGGGTCCTGTGTGTGCGTTTCCCAACTCCCAGCAGAACCATGCTTTTCCTGCGATTACCGTTTCGCCAGCCCCTCGGAGGCTCCACGTGTGATTTCAGCTGCCCGTCCGCACCCGGGCCGGGAGCCGCGGAGGCGGTGTGGTCGAACTTTTGGGGTACCGCCGCAAAGGGGCTCAGCGCGCTACAGGCCTGATTGCAAGAAAAACTTCCCAAATAGTCACTCTGACAAGAGGAAGCTGAATAAACACGAAAAAGCGTCTTTTAACAAAAAAAAAAAAAAAAGAAAAAGCCGTCTGCACTGCATTCTCTGTGTCACCAAACGGGCCGGTGGAGTGAGACAGGTGGCTTAACTTAAGAGAATAATTACACTTTCCCACCTCCCTCAGGGGAACACAGCAATGCGTTGGGGGTCTCTGTTCGGGGACCCCCTCTGTCAGGAATGACCTTCATCGCTTACTCATCGAGGAGGCAGAATTTTCACGATTCTCTTTGAAACCCACAGTCTTCCCATGTTTCTGCAACTCCCGCTCGTTTCTTTCCGTGAAATTACCGACGAGTCAGGCAGCTTGACAACTTGTTGTGATTGGTGTGCTGGTCGTAGATGCCCATGCTAACAAAACCTTGGGGGGCCTTGAAGCCACATGTCGTTCTGAAGAGAGAAGAGGGAAAGACAGCGATAAACAAACAAGGAAAAACCAGCGCTAAAACTTGGCTGGCTTTGCTCGACTTCTCTCTCCTGTCTGATGGAGAAAACGCATTGTGGTGGATCGCAAACTTAAAACAAATAACCCTTCAGCATCTGTCAGTTCTGAAGGGACATGATGATAAATTCAAAAACACAGTATGAAACCATGGTGTCAAGCTCTTACTCAAGAACATGCAGCTGCCCTCCCCTTCAAACAAAGTTAGAATCCATCCCCATTTCCAGCTGTGTTTGTACAGCATTTTCACATGATTTGCACAAATAATGTGTAACATTAATTTTACTTAAATAAAGGTTGTTTTTTTTTTTACTTTTCTTAAGTTAAATATGAGTCAACTTTTGACTCATTTTGTCAAATATTGTCAACAGTGCCCACTGGCCTAAACATCAAAATCAAGGTTGCAGTAAAGTTTTGGGATTTGGATGGAGCTGATTTATGTAGAAAGCACTTTGGAGTAGATTCAGCTAAATATGATATTAAACTTCACCAGCATGGGCCTCTGTCTTTATCTCTGACATGTCTAAGCAAGTTTCAGGCCATTTGTTGATTCATTCTGCATCTGCGCAATATTTTCAGAATATTATGATCCAGAGGAAAAAAGGAGCCATCTTGTGAAGATGAATATAGTCCCATAATGTACTCAATGTATTGTGCAATTAGCTGATTTGTTTCAAAAGCACTGCGGAAAATTTAATAAAAATCTGATAATCTATACACAGACAGGGCTGCAGAACAGAAATCTCTGCCGGATTCCTGAAGGTACACACAGACACACCTGGACAGCCCTCAAACCTCGGCAAAACCGTTGAGTTCAAGCCAGAGCACTGTTCTGACTTTTCCAAACCAGAGACCTTGGAAATGAGTCTGGGTCTTATTTTCAGTCATCAGATATCATTGAATGAATCTGCAGAGTAATGACTCTGGAGGGAAATGAGAGGGTGAACTCCATGCCACTATTGAACAAAGGCCTTGCTTCGGAAGCGCTACTATTATGCGGTTCTCACTTCCCGCTCTCTTCACCAGGCCATGTTTGAAGCCAGGTACTGATGGATCCGTACATGGCTCAGCTCGCCCCACCGTCTGCCTGCCTGCCTGCCTGCCTTCCCGTCTGCCAGCAGCACCCAGCCCACAATTACAATTTCCTACCCAAACAATCACACGTTCAAATATGCTCAACTGCTCAGGCCTGGCGCGTGCTTAGCCACTGTTTTATCCTCAGTGTTTATCTACAGAAGCTTCCCACAACATCCTTAACGCTCACATACCAGTGTTTTTTCCCCAAATAAAAAAAATATATAAAACAAGAAACGATTCAGGCCTCTGGTTGCGGCCCTGTAATGACTCTTTAACGAGTATCTCTTTTTAATGTGCTCCTCGTACGCGCGGCCTGGCCAAACCCCTCCACCAATTAACTGTGAATGGTTTCCAAATGTACCGTGTAATGGTTCACTAGTGGGCATGTCATGGCTGCTGGGGATTTGGGGAGAGAGGGGTCTTATCTGCCAGGCTGTGAATCTCATCCTGCTTAAATGGGGGGGTCGGGGGGGTGGTTGGCTCGAGTGAGGGTGGGCTGGGGGGGCAATGTTGCCCTGTAGGCTGTTGTGGCAACAGCCGGCTACAGGGGTCCCTTCTGATTGGCAGCTAGCGGAGACGTCGTAAGTTTTAACCCCGCAGAGATGCGCCCGGGGAGGAAGAGACCACATAAATCAAACCAGAGGGCGATGGTGATGGATAGTGCTACTCCCGCCTGGAGACGTCTTGAGCGGTATGCGATTTCCTGTGTGTGCTTCGTTACGGAGGGGGAAGAGGTCTGTGCCTGATGGAGAAGCAGCACATGGACACTCTGACTGTGGATCTCAGTGTAGCGCTACGCTATGAGAGCTCCATCAGCTCACAGGGTGTGGGCTGCTCACACTCTATCTCAGCAGTGTCAGACTCCAGTCCTGGAGAGCCATAGTGTTGGTGTCTAATTTAAGCCAGAGATTATCTAAAGAGTTCACACATTTTGTTTACATGGCCTAAATTTGCTGATGATCGAAAGGCAACTACAAAAACCTGAAAACACTTGTGGGCCTCCATGACCAGACACTCTGCAATGAGTAGAACTGTAGAGCCAGTGGTATTTACTTTATGTATGACAGTGGAATCCTGTTATTTACATAATTATGAATATTACTGTAAGTTCTCCTTTCAGCTATTTTTAATAACTTGCCTTCAGGTTTTTTGATACATGCAGGGCTGTTTTTATTGTTTACATTTTATGTAAAAAGCCCATTTTATTTATTTTTTCCTTTTTCTTTTTACTCCTGGAACCGATCCAGAAGGAGAACCTCAGTGAAATGCGCAGCTGCAGTTTTCCCCTTGGGCCTTGGCCTCACAGCTTCCTCGGTTGGAGTCTGACACTCAGACCGCAGCTCCACACTGCTGCCCTTCAGCCAGGTGAGGGCACTATTTCCCAGCCTGTGAGACAGATGGAAGTGAATGAGAGTGCCGATGCAAATCTTTTCATTTCCATCACAAGCGAGCGGCAAACACCCACCCCACACACCCTACCACCCACCCTGTCTGTCTCCCCCCATCCCAACCTCCTCATCTTTTCCACCTCCCAGATTGTTATCTACAAGATGGTATGCCGTATTCCTGGAGAGATTCATGAACTCACCACTCTCTACAGCCACATCCGCTGCTCCTCACTGGAATTAGGGGCCGGGAATCTCAAGATTGCTTTGGAGCACTTTCACACGACACACATGCTGCTCTGGTTCCACACATGCTACACTCATACCAGCTTTTTGCTCCTGTCTGTCCTTCTGTTTCTTTTTACTTCCATTATATATTACATGTGGCTAAATTATAAATCAGTAAACACTTGTATTTCTCTATACTTTTTCGTTGTGAAAACTCTTTGTGATACAGTAGCTGCAGAACCGGTGATGTCTGTAAAAGCGATTGGCTCCGCTCTGCTAAGATCAGAGCCCGAATTGAACCCCGCTGACAATTCTAAGGAAACGTCTCCCTTTTGAACACGCAGGTGAGGACCAAACGCGTTTCACTTCTCATTTACGTTCCTTTGTCCCAAAGAAACTGTTAAACATTTAAAGACACTAGCTGGGCCAAAGGCAGAGCAGAAAGTGGAAAATGGGAATTGAATGAATACACGAGCCTGGAACAAAAAAAAAAACCTGCTTTGGGGGGAATTAATATGGCAAATTCTACATAGTGGATCTCTGAAGTCTGTGTAAAAGTTGCTGTTCAAGATGTGGAAATGGATCCAATATGCATATGTATCACACATGTACACACACACACACACACACACACACACACGTACACGCACATGCACATGCACACACACACACACACACACACACACTCACACACGTACACGCACATGCACACACACACGCACACACACACACACACACACAAACACACACACGTCACACACACACGTGCACGCACATGCACACACACACACACACACTCACACACACACACACACACACACACGCACACACACACACACACACACGCACACACACACACATGCACATGCACACACACACACGCACACACACACACACACACACACACACACACACACACACACACACACACACACACACACACACACACACACACACACACACACACACACACACACATATCCACATAGCTGGAGGACATAATAAATTGTCTATTGTCTAAATGGACATAACCAGGGCCTTTAGGTAATGCACTGAGCAAAGCCAAAGTGTTGCAGCTGTCCAGTATCTCACGGGTGGGAGCTCATGTCTCAGCCACGCCATTACCAGATATGGCTAGAGATCTGCATTGGTGAAGCAACTGACCCAGCCTTGATGCATCCCATCAAATGGCGGGTAAGTCTAGTAAACCGATTAGGCTAAACAGGATCTGGCGACTTCTTCTGATTAGCCGGCTAGCTTGTAACACGTTCCGCTGATGTCATAGGAGAATTGGTGACACATCTACAGCGTGATGGAAAGCAGAGGAACTCATGACGTGAATCTGAGGAGTCAAGTGTGTGGCCTCTTCCTCCTGACTTCCTTCTGATGGTTAAACATCAATCTGCCTTACTGTGAATATATGAGAGGGAAAGAGGGTTAAGGTTAGGGATGATAATCAAATAGTCTGTATCTGCACAATGCATACATCTCTCAGTTGAATACAAGAGAGCTGAGCTATTTGTTACCCCAACTAAACTGGAACACCCTGTTCCTTGATAGTCCCACAACTGTGTGTTATTTATTAACACATTGTTTCACATAATATTGTTACAATGCTGTTAAATTGGGTCAGCAGGATGAAGTTATTAGAAAATGTATCGTAATGACACACTTTACGTATTTACAGAAGCCAAGTGTTAAACACAGGGAGCCTGCAGTCTTGCTGTTGTGAAATGAAGAATGACTCAGCAGGTAGACCCAGTGGAGAGCTCTTAACGGTTGACCCTGTATCTCCTAAGAGCCAGCAGAGGACCCAGTGAACACACCTCTGATTGATAGCCTCTGATAATTCTGAATTTCCAGGATGTGATCCAGAGGAAGCTTAATTTTCCTGACGACTGTATCTTACCGGCTAACATACATCATTGGGATCACTCTGCGTTTTAAGTGCAACAGTATGTGTTACAAGCGATATATCACAATCAGCGATCGCTAATTTCACATCTTTCCAGGGGGGGGTGGGATGGAGAAAGATGAAGATAGGCGATGGCGGAATCCCATGCTATCCGTCTTGGCCTCTGGAACGCAGTGAGTGATGGTACTTTATTTGTTATCGTTGCAAACGTCCGGGGGATCGTTTAAAATCAGCGCGTAGCCTCAGAAGTAATTTCATTTTTAAAAAGACGAATGCGTAATGGGGGATTTACTTTCACACATGTGACCCATCCTCCCCACCACCTCCCCCAAACCCGAAACCCCCTTTTGCCAACCCCCCATCCCCACCCTCACCCCTCTTTGAACAGTACAGTAAAAGATAAACTTGGCCATTAAAGACACATTACTCTTCTCATCCCAATCTGGCGGGACAAGGAGAACACGGGAGAGGGCCTCTTCGCCCACACACCCCCACCCCCCCACCACAGGCCCTAAATCACACCCCGGCGTCGGTGTGTAAATCCTGGAGCTGTTGAAACCACGGTGCTGGTTTAAGGGCCGGGGCTTCGGATCCCCGCGCGCTGGGCCTTGTATCGGCTTACGAGCGAGCGAGACAGATTAGGTGAGGAGAGAAACGCCTCGGGCGGCGGGAGGAAGGTGTCAGGCCGTAATGCAGACCTCCTCTGAGGTACCGCGAATCAAAACAGCTCTCGGGGGACCTTCCAAACCTCCCGACCATACTCAGACTGGGGCTCCACGCTGAGCAGGCCTCCCCTGCTAGCGCCTGGCGGCTAATGCGCGTTAAGCCTCTGCACTTGTGCTCATGTAACACTAGCTCATCAAATTCCAGTTCCATGCAGCACGAAATACCAACAAAAAATGTATCCTCTACTCTCATAGAACTGGATTCATACAAAAGCAAGAGCACATCCTACTCATTAAAAAGCCTTTCAAATCCCCTCTAACCAAAGTTGATGTTATTTTGGGCAATGATGTCTGAAAAGTACCATTATCTTCTCTTATAGGAACTTTCGTAATATATTAAAATGAAAGCGATTATATTCAAAATTGTGTTCTCCAGAGAACAAAAACATAGCTTAACTATATATATTTTTGATTTCAGAGTGGAGTTTGACCAGTATGAGGATCATTAGCATGTGGCATTAATATGGCACCATTGCTAGACCTTATTATAATACACTAACTTTGGTTTACAGTAACTACTTTCCAAAGAAAATCCCATTTCAACACATCACTGTCAGGCATGCTGCACTCTTGCAAGGTATGTAATTCTAATGTGAGTGGTCACATTACACAATAATATTACCACTGGATATCCAGTACAATCACATATCATGGCCCTTCATTTTTTGACATATGAGAAGATGTATCATTTAAAATAACAATGCAATAGCTGGAATCCCATTGAATAATGAGTGTGCTGTGAAACATGTTTCCCAAAACTTTCATTGCCCATTCACAAGGTTTTCATTCAGTGAAAAATTCAGAAAGTGTGTTATTCATAAACAGCCTTAGCATTTGCACCATAACACGTCATGTAAAATAAATAATAAACAAATAAATATACCCTTTAAATAATTTTATATATCATTTTACATCAACTGTCGTAAAGCACAAGATTTGTTTATAGCTGAGCTATGAAGCAGTAATACCATGTCAATGAAACTGTTATTTTTGTGAAGGCTTTATTAAGAATTACTTAACACAAAGTGTCACTGGTAATTATATAGAGACTTGTAGTGAAAGCATACAAAGGTACATACTGTACCAGTCGTGAGAAGAAATAAATCATGTTCCCAGAGCATGTTGTTTGTAATTCTGAGTAAATCACAGAGATACATTACTCACGAAAGGCAATGGTGTAACAGCTCATCAGAACATATAACGTTTCATCGAGTTAATCTTCTTTTATTTAGCTTTTCTTTCTCCAAAGGAAGGTTAAGACAACAAAGCTAATGAAAGACAGTTGCTGACTATTCGTTTCTGTTATCCCGTCATCTGTGATCTGTTCAGCCTCCTTCTGGTTCGCAATATCTGAGTGAAATAGATACCAGACTGATACTCTTTGAAACCACAAGAAAATATATATTTATCTTCTCAGCTAAAGTCAAATGACTCAGTCAACTTTATTGTTCTTCAACAACCAAGGGTGCGTCCTGCTGGAAAGTGCAATATTTGTTTATCGTATTCTTGGTATGACCCTGAATCATCTGAAGAGGAATATTTTTTACCCCCAGTTATCATTTTTTTCAGAGTCATGGGCATTTAATACATGGAAACAGACCTTCTTTTAACCTGAGAAGAGGTCTTCCAGATGTCTGAATCTGCTGTAGTCTCTTCTGAGTTGGAACTCTCCATGATTACCGTCTCTGCCCCAGAGTTCCTGGCCTCTGAGTCTCATCTCTGCTGGATACGGTCACTCGCTGTTAAAATCTCATTTGCCAAGTTAAGTATCTTTCCTGAAAAAGGTTGTGAATTAGAACATGTGCTGGGAAAACAGCCGGGCCTCTGTAAAGCTACTGGCAGTTTGAAACTGGGCAAAAGCTTTGAGGAGGGGGTGGGGGTGGGGGTGGGGGTGGGGGGTAGTACAGACGGAAAAACGCGGACGACAGCGGTCGATGTTTACCGCGGTCACTGCGAGGCCTTGCGTCGTTTCGAATGGCTGACCCTGAAGTGGCCGGTGAAGTGGAAGGTGCTTGGGAAAGACATGATTGCTGCTTGGCTCTTGACTCTCTGACTCTGGGGGCTGTTGCTTAGAGAATCTTTCAACATCCAGCAGCACTCGTACGTAAGAGAGCCACCGGGGCAGGGCAAAGCTGCCCCCCCACAAAGATGCAAAACATAAACACACCGGGTGGGGTGGGGGGGCGTGGGGGCACCCGAGAGGGACACAGCCTGTAGGCTCAAGAGCTTCCATTACGGATAAAGTTAACGGCCCTGCAACCTGGAAACGGGGTGTGTGAATGACGGGTGGGATGGGAGGGGTGTGGAAACGTTTGTTTATGGTTAAGTCTAATTGTGCAGCCATTCTTTGTCTTGGACACACTGAGTGCGTGTGTGTGTGTGATGCGGTGAAGAGTCCACGCTGCATCCATCACCCCGTTGTCAAGCCCGCAGGCGAGGGAAAACAAACGCTCTTGGCTTCATTGTACACATCACCACTAACAGTCTGACTCCCTTTGCCTGAAATAAATCAGCTTCTTAATAGGTTCAAGCTCTCAAACCAGGACTTGTTTATTTTCCCTCTCCCGCTCTCTTGGTATTTAGTCTGCTTGCTTCTCTCTAATGCATTTCTCAATTAATGGCATTTCTAAATCGCTTGAATATGCTGTTTCTTTTCTCTTGCTTAAGAAAACACTCTTGTGATGATGTAGATTTTTTTCTGTAACACATTTCAGTAAATAGTTGCATGCCTAAAAATATTCCTGTTGATTTTGAGTGACACAGCTATCTGAAGCTCAGACCCAAGAATTACATGATATTTGCTCTTACTGAACACTGGGGCAAAAACAACAAAAAATGGTCTTTATCTTTCAGTTTCAGCCAGGCAAAACTTTTTTTTTTTTTTTTTTTTTTGCTTCAGATCGCATCAATAAAATGTTTTGAAACTTGTTCTAAACAGCCCTTGAGAAAAACAACAGCCAGCACAGGCAAATAAACAGGGATAAACAGAGCATGTGTGTCCCATGCGACGTGGCGGGGTTCTGGCACACAGTCAGGAAACCGGCCCGGGTGCCACGGGCCGCAGTGTATGCCTCGGATGAGAGATACAGTAAACACTCACACGGAGAAGAAAGGCTATAAACAGACAAAATAAAAAATCAGAATGCAGCAGAAATCTTTCCTCTCCATAAATAAAAGGGGCCAGGCACCGCCTCTTTGAACATCATTTTTTTTTTTTTTTTTCGGTGGGCTAGCCGCTGCAACTGTTTACCACCGCTCTTCATGCGTCTCACCCCTTCATAGTCCAGGAAGGAGGGGCCTGCGGCGGGCTGGACCTGAGGAGAGGAAACGGCAGGCCGCAAACGTCTCCACTTAGAGATGTTGTTTTACCACGACAAGCCCCCAAGCTCAGTCATCACTTTCTTCCACACAGAGGGCCAGAGAGGAGTGACAAACGAATGCTGTCTGCCCTGCCCTACTCTCTACCTGAGGGGCTCGGCCTCTGATAAACCATCAGGAAAACATGCATCGACTTTTTTGCCCTCCGGTGCCAAAGGTTAGGGGCCCTCATATTTGTAAAGGTGGATCTGGCAGACGCAGAGGAGCTTTCCTCTTCATACATGTATGACAGAAGAACAGCAAGAGAAATTTCTGGCTTTGAGTAGAACCTTCTGATTAGAAGCCCACCTGCATGAGAATGTGATTGGTCAGAAAGACTAACTGATTATTGGCCCATTGGCAATGAACATGCCGGGTCAAGTGGTGTTATGCCACAACAGACACAGTTGTTTTCTCGGCGCATGGTCATGTGCTTTAAGTGAGACTACCAGAAAACTGTTAAAATGTTTTCTGGCCCTCCTGTCTCTTTTCATCTCTTTTTCACACTGAACTGTACAGTGATCTCATCCTCTCTCAGGTGCAATCTTATTTTTTGTCAGTTCTCTTTGTACAGAGTGCATACTGTGTGATTGACCGCGACAGTAGTTTGTCAGCTGAATACTTATGAGGCTGAAGAGTGAGGCTAGCTTTGAGCGGACAGGAGAGACAGGAAGGCCCCCGAAACACTGAGAGGAGCTTGATCACACCCGTCCAGCGCACAGAGGTGCCAGATACGTGAACAGCGGTTATAAAACACTCCTCGGGAGAGGTATCCGAAACGTGAGGTTATGTTTGCACGGCGAGGGGAGCGAAAACAATGGTGTCATCCTCCCAGCGGCCTGCCTCTCCCCATCCATCCCACACACAGACTGAAAACAGAAATCTCTCTGCGCCTCGTGGCCCCCGCCTGACCAGTGCTGTTGCTCTTTGCACCCGGACCCCCGCGCGTCTCCAGAGCCTCGTTCGTCTTCTGCGGGATGGAGAGCAGCCCCGGGGCCTGCCGCTCTGTGCACACCGAGGCTACTCCAAACAGAGCCAATGACTTCCACGACTGCCTGCGCAAGGCATATCTCAAGTCAAGTAGAGTCAATTTATCCACCATTAGCAAGTATTAAAAATGAATAGACTGGAATTCATTATGTACAGAGCTGATGCAAAACTAGGAAGGAGAAAAATAAACATGATAACAATACAATAAATATATTGATTATAGAAGCAGAACCACTGGAGTCATGTACTGCAGCAAAAATATGTAAATTGCATGACCATTTAAACAATAAAGCTGCTTTTACAATATACTACTATATGACGCAGCCATGTTGTGGAGAAGGGTATTTTTCTCCATTATTTGCATACAAATACACAAACACAAAATAAGGAATTCATTAACAAACACTTAATGAATAAGGTGGCCTTGATGGCCCTGTGCAACCTTACTGTTGACCCCTCCAGCACTAACACATCAAAGTCACAGGATGTGCAAACAGACTTTAAACAAACAGCATGGTCCGCCCAGCTCTTCAGGGTTTTACTCCTCAGCAGCAGTCTGGCCATGCCAGTGAAAGCCGCCTCGCTCTGACCTGTTTTTGTTAGCGGTCTGGTGACCTATCTGCATCATTTAATCCCAAAAACTCTCCAGACATGTCTGAAATGTGCCTCTCTCCCCGTGGGCGAGAGCTACTGTTGGGACACTTCAGATCAGGCGCTCACCCTCACTCTCTCACTCTTGCTCTCTCAAGCTCAGCGACGGGCAGGATGGGGACCCTCAACCTCCGGTCGGGCACGAGAGTCTCCAAAATACGCTTCTGGAGTTGGGAGTCTGATTCAAAGCCGTCGAAGAACTGGGACCGAGAGGGGAGTTACACACACTGGTCGTAAAACACAGACTTTATTGCCCTCCAGAGGGCGTCTCTCTTTATTCTGTTAAACCCCCCTTAAAGCAAATATGTTGTTGGTAATGGTGTAAATGGCCCGGGGTAGTTTGTGTGTTGGGGTTGGGGGGCTGTAATTGAGGCCCGTGGGCCTGTCTTATGGTAGTCTCCTCTTTTGAGGCCGGCCCCCTTTCTCGTCTCGGCCCTTGTCCTCTGATCCCCCCTCGATATATCCTCTGTCCAGCTCTGGCTCCACTTGGGAGTGTTAATTATGAGGGCAAATAAGCGGTCACTTCCTCCTGCCCGTCAGGCGAAAGGGCTGCTTCGGCCCAAGGCCCTGGGCTTCCTCACCCTCCCACCCTTCCTCACCAGCCCGCGCTGTGGTTCTGAGGTAGGAGCTGAGTCTGAGATGGGGGCAGAGGTGAGGGAGGAGGAGGCGACAGAGCCAGGACCTCACTGGACCTCCGGGGGTAACTTTACAACCCTCTCGGGACCAGAGAGGTGCAGAGCAGGGCCAAGGGCAGAATCAGAGATTACGCAGATTTATAAACAGGTTAACGCATTAGCCCTTCCACTTTCTCACACTCGCTGTCGTAAATAATACAATAAAAAAAATGTGTATCTCCAAAACAAACAACTTTTCCAAACACAAGAAAAACTGTTTGATTCTTACATTACATTGCACTGGATGAATTTCAGTCACATGTTTCTTTGAATAAACTTTATTAGTAACACAGCCATGAAACGTTGGCAGTATATGACTAATGATGCAAGCTATCGTTTTGCATGTCAACTCAAAAAAAAAAAAAAACACAATAGCCATAAACATGGAGATCAAAGGCTTTCTTGCAATGCCAGCGATGTGGGAGGTAAAAACCCTTTTACGGCACTTTTTGGACCACATGCCCCTCCCGATGATGGCGGAGTCTGATGAGGCTCTGCCACCCTCTCACTGGCATCAATACTGGATGAGCGATCGACAATGTGGATGCTGCGATTCTGCTTCTTCTCACCCAGCGACATTAGTTTGATCCAGAGACAGAGCAGCAATTAGGCAGACTGTAGAGTGCCAAAAGCGGGGTGCATAACAAACAGCGTCGTCCAATGAAAACCATTCCGAATGTTACTTAAAAAGTAGGACTGTAGTTTCAGCTGAAGTTGTTTTTTTTAATGTATTCTTTCAATATGTCAGCTAAAAGGTTTTTTTTTTTGAGAAATTGTTTTCTACAGGATATATTTGTTTTGGTTACATGTCAACTTATGTTGTTGTTATAATCTACTTTGTGCTCTGCAGTTAAGTACTGAGAAAGAGACAATAAATAATAAAAACCTTTTGAGGGGAAATTCATTCCACATGTAGCAGGCCTACTGCTCAGAGAGGCCTGCTATACCCCCCACATCCCTAAAAAAGATCTACCGTTGGCAGAGAGGGTGTGTGGTTTGACCTGGGGACAGTGGGAGCTCTTTGAGCGTGCTCAGTAGTGTGGAGGTTTGTCCAACATCTCTCTGAAGAGCCGTCATTTTTCTGTCCAGCGAAGCTCGATAGTCATTCTCTCTTTGCTCTTCTGTTATAAAATCTCATGCTCGCTCTCTCCTTCCTCTCCTATTCTCTTGTCATCCTTCTTGCTGCATTGTTATCTTTTTCTTTCTCTCATTTTGAAGTTTGAATGTACCAGTGAAAGAGAATCTTTTTTTCCTTCCCCAAACTTGTAACTGACGATAGATGTTGCTTTTTTCTGTTGATTCAGGGACAGAGCAGCAATTAGTCAGGCTTTGAAGTGCCAAGAACAGGCAGCATAACAAACTGCATCATCCAATGAAAACCAGTCAGAATCTGACCAAGAGGTTAGATAAATGTTCAGTCTTGCTATTGTTGTATTTAAGTGGATGGAAAACATCATTTTCAATTAAGCTCTTTCTCTCTCCTTTTTTTACCCTCTTACTCTTTCTCTCCTCACTACCCCTCTCTCTCCCCCTCCTTTTTTTTAAACTCTCTCTGAAGCTGGACCAATGGCAGCCGCCTGTTGCTCGTCCAGGCACGTTGGGTTTCGCTCGTTAATCCCAAAAGCTCGGGTCACCAGGCCCATCCCATGTGGTTCTGATGTGCAGTCAGGGGCCCTAAAACCGCTTTTTGTCAAAGTCCCCCCACCCCACCTCCCCCCAATCAACTGGCGATTAAGAGCCCCCATTGATGGACCGGCTCTGGACTTCCTCCGCAGTGGCTAATGGAAGCCTGGCTAGGCTCAGGCCGGGGGAGTGCATTACATGGCGTTATTTATTTGCTCAGCGGCCGTGCCCCTGATCCGGGGTAACTGACATTTATGCACTTCCCCATGCGCCCATCTGTGTTCTCACTAACCCAGCTCCAGTTCTGCTCCCGGCCCAAGGTCACCGTGTCTGTGCCATAAAGATGAGAGGAAGAGGGTAGGAATCCTGTTTTAAATGCCCCCTCCACTGGCTTTGAACTGATTTACACAGAGTGCATTGATATAAATCCAGACTATAAGAGTCTGTTTCTTCTATATCATTGCCAAGCACAAGATATTGCATTCAACAGAAGAACGATTTTTAGATTTTTTTTTTATTGCTGTGCTCAACTGTAACTGGCCGACGATCTTGACGATTCTCAGTTACCAGGCTCGCAATCAGAGGAGCACAAATATGAGAGAGGTTTCATGGCAAACATATGTTCTGCGGAGGGCCCCTCTACTGTTCTCTTTGAAAATCCACAAAGGAAAGTGTTAAAGTGGCTTTGTAATCCTGCCGTTGAGGTCCAGCTCTTTGTTTTACGAGAGCCAACGCGCCCCACGGCTTGCATGTCCTTGCTGGGCCTGGCTCCCGAGACGCTGGCGCTACTGTGTAACGGCGTCGCCTTCACACGCCAAGCTCCTTCTGCGGAAAGGCGTGAGGCAGACCGCGCTGGCAAAGCCTGCTCAAATCTGGACGATTCCCTGGCGCCTCTCCCCGATCCTCCCCGCCTCCCATGTCCCAAATCCGTCTCCCCAACGGGGGTCTCGCTGGTCGGGCCTGAGTGTTTCAGCAGTCCGGAGCGAGGAGAAGTGAGGGACTGTCTTCTTTTTTACAACCGTTCCCTCGCTCCATGGCCCTTCTGCTGCGGCCTGTGGCCATGCCATGCCGTGATTGAGATCCGAGCTGCTCCAGATTGAGGAGGCTCAAGCCGGAGAACAAGTGATTTGTGATGGCAAAGGATCTTTGGGGTCACGCCGTATCTCTGGCACTCAGGGTTTATGTGAAACCCAATACAGACAAGCTTTACCTTCTTCTCCTCTTTGGTAGGTCTAAGAGATAGAATGGTTTACCATTTTTTTCATCCCCGCAGAATTTGGTCACATCTCCTGCTGGGAAGCTCATGAAAGCACATTTCTTTATTTAACCATGAACATCCGATTGCCAGAGAAATGTTTTCAAAACACTTTGCTTTTGGTCAGATTCCTTTTCCTGAATTTCTGGGTGGTACACATTCATTTCACTGTCAAAATGCTGCTCTGAATGGAAAAAAAGTTCAAAGTGTTCTGAAATGCAGATGATAAAATCGAGTGGTTCACTGATTTATACATATTACTGCATTTTAATGAATGAAAACATTTCCTGTTTCTTCTGTTTTACACTGCAAGGTGCAGGATTTAACATTCAAGCCTAAACAACCCTTTGGTTGATTCTTTTAAACAAAGCAGCACAAAGTGACAGAAACTGTGCAGTCGCAGAGGACATACAATGCATGTGTTAAATGTAAAATATTTTTCATTTTGAGAACGTGCCAGCACAAAATGGATGTCCTTCATCATCTGGGCCCATTAGTTTTGCAGCAGTCCCAGGAAGGCTACGTGCAGCATGTGAAGAGGAATGTTACCAAGAGTGTTTGGAGCAAGACTGAGGTAAACTCACAGACTTCTCAAACAGATGGCAATTGTTGTTTTTGTTTGGTGTTTTTGTCCAGACTGTCAAACATCAAACATTTATTGAATGTAGGTAATGGGATTTTTACTGATAAAATCTTTCTTTGAAAAAGCATGGAGTTTACACTAAACACTGAATTGTCATTTTGCATTATGATTGTCTTAAATAAAATGCAGTAAAATTACTTTAAAATGCATTTTTTTAGGTATTACAAAAAAAGTAATGACAAATATTCCTCAAAGGGAATTTCTTTCAGTATGATTGTTTGTTATTAAAATGCAATCAAGTATTTTGAGACACTTATTTGAACATTCTCTTGGAGCCAGACACTTTCTTTTCTGGGAATGCAAGAATCATATTTGGAAATAATGGAGATAATTATCTGTCCGTTCGATGCTATCTGCGCCGAAGATTACACAATATTATAATATTTTATGTGATTTCATAAAATAACTGGACAAATAATGAACACATAATAAAAGTACAATTTAAAGTTTGAAAAGATGCTTGAACAGATTGTACTTGAAAACCATGTTACTAAAAGTGAATGACATAAACGTGAGATCACTTCAGCCTGAACTCTACAGCACTCTACTACTAAGTAAAGCTTCAAAATGACTTTTTATTTCAAATACTTAGCTTCTAACGTCAAAGCAAAGCTTACCACATTTTTGTATAAAAAAAGCAAATTGGCACCTCTAATTTGAAATAAAAATATAAAATCTTATGTTTGGCCTTGGGTGATGGATGGAAGTCAACCAGTAGTTTTACAAAAAAGAAAAGTGGGGGAAAATAAAAGAAAAGAAATACATGATTTGGTTAGTGACCTCCGGTTACTAAAGCTTTTTACTCTACTATAAAATTATTATATCAAAACCTGATGAAACCTTAAATGGAAAAAAAGCACAAGCCCACAGTTTTATAAATCTTTTGCAGGTGGTGAAGTCTCTCTCCGTCTCGGGGCTGAGTGTTGGCAGGCAGCTGGGCCCAGGCTCAAAGCATGTGGCACAGTAGTCACCAATGTTACGCAGGACATGCTTCCTGTCACATGACTCAGAGCACCATCCGTGCCTCCTTCACTGGCACTGCCACTGGCACCGATACTTTAAAGGGTAGCAACTGTTGCACTGCAGATTAGCTAAAATTCCACAGTGGTATACTAGTAATTGGACAAACCATGCAGGCCAGGGCTGCAGGTCACCAGTCGAGATGCCATTCTTTTTTTCGAAGTTCCCTTCTGTTGTGCATTTCAGGCATGAACTAGTGGACAGCACCTGTATATGCACTCCAAGCATTGCAAATAGCCCTTCTTCTCGTGAGGCAGGTTGTAGGCCCTTGTCCTGTCAGCTTCACTGAGATGTACTAGTGAGGCAGATTTTAAGCCCTCCTGTCACTTGCTGACGGTAATAATGATCACCGAGATTGCTTCCGAACTGTCTTTCACCTCACCTATCGTCACCATGATGTCACCCTAATACCTTGTCCCCACGCCGTCAGTCACCATAGCACCCATCACTGAGCTGCCAGTCGCCTCACCGCCTTGTCATCATTCTGCTTGTCACTGGGACTCAAAGTTGCTCAATCAGCCCTCAACTCTCGCTGCTCTCTCTCTCTCTCTTGCTTTTCGTATGAAAGGTCAATGGCGGGTCTTTCTTCGAGGGGGCACCGTTCCAGACACCCAAACCGCCTTGTAAGATGGAACCCCAGCTGCCTACACTGACTGCTTTTGGTATACCCCCCGCCCCCTCACCCTCACCCCCCTCCATCAACAGCAGCTGTTTCCTGTTGCTGGGTGCTATTTACTCAGTCGCCCAGACTGTCCAGCCAGACATGAGCACCATGGTGGAACCCAAAGTAGATAAATGCTTTCAGTTGGCACAGAAAAATACACACTAGCGCCTGCTCTTTTCAGTGTGACTGTGATCTCCTGCTCCTCTGAACGACATGACCCTCCATCACTACCCGGGTAGTCTTACTTCACCTTTCAAACACGGAATGACTCATTTACTTAATATAACAAATTTGAGGTTTTTCACTTACATTTTTACAAACCAACTCAAGGGGACGTAGCTTGAGTTATGGTGCATGTGTATTTTTTTATTAATACATTATTATTTCTTATTTATTTTTTTATTTATGCTAACGCTGTTTTAGGAGCAGTTTTATCACCAGCTCCATGAAATTGCCCAATGACTAATGCAATAGGCGTGTTCTGCAATAGCAGTGGGCCAGAGAGTTCCCACTGCTGACCTTCAGACCCCACCCACCCACCATACCCACTGCTGTCCAACAGCACATCAAAGGCTTTCATTTAATAGCAAAAATTGTGCCTTAATTTTACTAAATGTCTTAAGTTTTCTGGTGTTTTGTAACAAACAATTAACAGGAATTCAGTTGTTTTACCTTGGGGAAATGCCATGTTGTAAAATTCTGACCTTTTTGTTTTGGCAAACTTCAGTTTTGTACGTATTGTTGTTAGAAGAAAAAGTCTTGCATGTCACCATATGATGTTTACCCCCCATAGTCAATAATATGTTTTATAGATCTTTTGACTTTGACAAGAACCTCATCAATGCAATATAACTAATTCTACTGCTTGCCATCTGCTAGAAAGGCCTTGGAGAAAACTAAATCCCCAGTAGTATGGGAGACATTGTCTCTCTTTCATGCACTATGGTTGTCATTCTGTGCCCAGTGCCATTTTATGTATTCTTTTCTTAAATTGGTAGAAGCCATCATGTCTTTCATCAGTATTTACAGGGTTGAATGTTTTCAGATTTATGAAATTTGAAATCAGCCTGCCCTTTTTGCTTAAATGTGATTCCTCAGCATCTAATGGTTACAGGCGTTTGGTAAAGATTAATGCGACAAAACATTTAAATCACATTACAACAGTGATTACCTCTGGACTTCCCGTGTTGATTTTCTTAATGTGTTTCATCAATATTATGCTTTTGAAAGCAAGTTGTTAAGCAACCGCGGTGGCTTAGGATATCTTAATGAGGCAATACGACCCGTGTGAGATTTTCGCTCGGTGTCAACCTCTGCACGGCCAGTTTGTTGAGACTGTGAGAGTGGCAGTCTGCCTTCTTTAGAGAGAGCGAACTCATCTTGCACAAAGCACTAACGTGCTGTTTTCTGTCATTTATGGCTCACTCTTCAGTGAACCATACAAACGAGCTTTATCCCTTGGAACCTCGTTAACATTTGAGAAAACAAGTTGCGTGCATGATGCTTTTGCCTTTCATCACGATTATATTTCCCCCACTCTCAATGGAGGAATTTTCCCCCGATTATATGTTGTTAAATTATGCAATTCCTTTGGAATATGGATGACTTAAAATTGAAAATTTTGGCCAACACACCAAAAGTGTTATTCAGATTGAAAATATGTGCCATACGTCCTGAATTTGCGTTTCATATTGCAAAAGTTGCGCTCAACATTCTTCTGTTGTCTTGTGCAATACATGGTTCTGTCACTTATAGGCTTTAGGCAGGACTACGGTCCTAAACGAGGAATGCCTCATTTTTCCAGTAACTGTACAAAACCTTTGGTGTTAAAAAACTTTTGCACATACCATGTGCATGAATATTTTGTCCAGCATTAACATAAGTGAGTCAAAACTGAGGGCCATGTTAAGTAACTGTAAATGGGTGTCTTATATTATCATCAGAAAAACAATTGAGAAGAAAATAACTATGTCAATGTTTGTTCAGACATGTCCTCTCACATCAAACTGAAAATCAGTACAGACAATAGTCTTGGTAAACTCTTCATTTGACCAAACACTTTCCTTGAATTGTTTCTTCTAAAAAAAGTAATATCATATATGCTTACATGTAAAGAAATGTAGTGCTGAAACTCCTTCCATGACAGCTTTGAACATTCCTAGCCAGTCCCAGGTAAATATGAAGGTGCCCGAGTGACTGTCAGATGGGGGGGGGTGGGCTGTAGTAATTGTGAATGTCACCATGGAATAGTCCACACTTCTCAAAGGTCATTATCCATTTTGGAGGAAGGCAGTTAATGAGTGAGAGTGGGAACCAAGGTTTTCTTACACTTCTGTCTTGGGCAGGATGTCCAATTTCAACAAAAATGTGTCCCGTATGGAAACTTGTATGTCCTGTATTTTGCACCTTAAAGCTAGGGGGGGGGGGGGAGGGGGGGTTGCTGTACATACGCTCCACCCATCAGGTGTCCTCAGTACACCCCTTACCCCTCACACCTCAACAGGGTGTAATGTTGTGTTGTCTTGTGTCCTGTTTTTGGACAAAGCAAAGCTGACAATAGTAAAGTCACTATCTAATTTTCATTGAAAGCACTTCATTTGGCCTGCCGTGTTGCTAGGGTGTCCTAAAACTTGCTGTATTGCTGAGGTGGGCCCCAACGGCTGCAGTCGTTGTTGTAAGAGAAGTGCAGTGGAGCTACTCTGTACACCTACACAACTTTCTTCTTTTTACATTTCAACAGTATCGTTATTTCTCTCGGGTCTGCGAGGGGAGCGAGTGAACAAGCGCCCCTCAGGACTGCAGAGAAAATGAGAAGTGACATCTCAAAGAGGCTCTCCCGGTGCAATAATTTCATATAAATAAATAGGCGGGCGATCCCAGGAGAGATAGCCGCTGCGCAGTCAAACAGGAGCATGCAGCTGGTTGCAATTGAGCGGAGGTTCGGCAGAGGCAGGAATGTCCCACACGCTTAAAAAATAACAAAAAACAAAACAATACAATATGATCAAAAGGCCGAGCCGCGCGCTTTACGGACAAGCCGAACTTGTAAAAGGAGAGCCAGTTTAAAAGGGAAAAAGATAACAGTAATTAATTCAGTCGCCTACGAGGTGTACCTCCAAACAGACAAAGATTTCATGCTCTGACCCTGAGGCTGTACCAGCCTGTAGAGGAGTCTATAGACGTCACCATCTGTCAGATAAACATTTATTGGCTCTGTATGTTGGGTCATGCATTGTTAATGTCTCATTTATTTATTTTCTTAACTTGCAATTCAGTAATCAACCTCCAGGTGGCCTCATCGTTAACTTTCTCACACTCAAACAACAAAGCAAGTGACTCACTCAGTTAAGGATTATTGGAGTGTATTGAGTCGCTACAATACATTTTTCTTCTTTTATCTTTTCATGTACAAAAAAATACCTCATGACCATATGGATTTATTTTATTTAATCAATATTATGCATGACACGGCACCTATTCTCCAGCATTTAATAATGTTTATTGCTCGTACTAAAAATGCTGAAATGTGTCATTATTCTCATGCCATATGTCAGTCACAGTGATGACAGCCTAAAATCACATACACATGCACTGTTCAACAATGTCACAAAGTTCAATTACATTTGTTTCGCCAAATGTGTATTGTCTGATATAAATCCTTAGCAACAATGTTCTTTGTTTTCAGTACAGTTGTACTGCTTTTCTAAGACATGATGCTGTATTCTGGCAAACAGCAGAACTGTAATTCTCAAGCCGTGGACACTTGATGCTCGTACTTCCAACATGTTGAAAAAGAAGTGTAAGCTGGGATGTTAACATAAAGCATAAATGATTAGGAATAACAGCTGTTAACGTACGTCATTTTTACTTTTGCTTTTTTAACTTTTTTTTTTACGTTTAGAATTTTTGTGGTTTAATTTGACAGACACAGCAAGGAATTTGTAACATAAAAGTAACACATGTATCATAAGAGACTTATGAAAATTTTATACGATGACACTAACATTTTACTGAAATAGCATATTACCCTCAACACTGGACAGTGTTGATTACATAACATTGAAGTAACTAGTATACAGTGTAGTATTAACACCCATTTTCTTATATTGTGATTGCTGTTTCTATGAAATTTATATGCAAATTATCATTCATATACAAAAGAATTGGTTATTTCTATGTTTAAATTTTATATTTATCAGAAGAATTAAACTGCTAAACCAAACACGCTTCTGAAAAAATGATGCACAAGATTTACAGACACCTTCTACTGAAGTAGAAAAAGCAGGAAAAGCTTTCAATGATAAGGAAGCTAGTTAAGAATAAAACAATTATCCCCAATTAAGTAAAATTACATTCCATCATCCATTATGGCCACTAATAATGGCTTTCAAATTGTTCTTTGAAAAAAAAAGAGATCATTCTGTGCATTTTTGTTAATGATCTCTGGAGGGAAAGACAAATGCAAACAGGCAAAATCGAAAACCTTTATTAGAGGTGATGGTGGTGGGTGGTGGTGGTGGTGGTGGTGGTGGTGGTGGTGGGGGGGGGGGGCGTTGGTACGGGGAGATGTGCGGCGAGAGCCTCTTTACTCTAGCTCTCCGGCAGTATTTAGAGCTATTCCAGCTAATCATATAATTGTAGGATTTCCTCTGTCTGTGGTGTCAGATGTAAGGGGCAATGGGCCCCATAATAACCCCTGACCTCTTGACCTTTGACCCTGGGAACACTGGTGTCTGGGACGGGGGGTTGAGGGGAACAGGTCTGTGATGCCGTTAGCTCTGGGCTGTTAATCCCTCGGTTCGGTGCTTGAGCTCTCATCAGCACACAGATTGCCCAATGACCACGTTGGGTTGGAAGCAGGTTTAGCACTGCGTGCAGCTCCGCAGCGCGGTTAAACCACTTCACAGGGCAATGTCACAAGGTTGCTTGTTTCTGGAGCCTCTGTGTGAAAGAGAATTGATCTCCATTTCAATTTTACACGAGCAACTTATAAAATACACTTGCGGTAACCCTATTACTGGCCTCATAAAAAAACATTTGAAAAATTACCCACGACCACAACACACATTCTGTTTTTTTTATTATTATAAAGTGTATGAACAAAACACAAACCATCTTGACCGGACTGTTTTTTTTTTTTTTTGGATTATAAAGTGTATGACAAAAGCACAAGCCATGCAAGTCAGTGTGACCCGGAAAACATCTGGCTACACCTTCAGCAGGGGTAAATAAGTCAGTAATGGTAATTACCCTTCTGTGTCCGTTTACCCCTGTCCCTCTAACCCTTCAGTGCTATCAATGTCATACAAAGAGCACTTATCACAGGAATAGATATGAACAAGCTTTGCTCATTCAGCCAGTAATGAAAATGTATCTTGACCGCATTTTCCATTTCACACTTTATGTTGCAGTACCTATAGTCTCAACTCCACACACTCAAAGTCTTAGAGAGTATCTGGAAAACATATGCTGATTTATTTTTTTTTAAATAGACTCCATGGAAGTTAGTCAGTGCCCTCATATTTTTGAGGGTGGAATTGACTGGCCCAGAAAGGTTTCTCCATTGTCTGCATATATTAAAGAAGAACCACTGTAGAATTTTCTGGCTCTGAATAACCACTTTAGATTTGAGTCCCACCCTGACTACATTGTGAACAGTCATAAGTAATAAGGGACTATTGGTTTATTAGCAAAAATAATCCTTGCTGAGTAGCTTTATGCTACATTAGAGGTTACTATGGGCTAGAAGCGGCTGGAAACTCTAGATCAGTGGTTGCCATTGTTTCTAAGCCCATGGCCCACTAAATGAACACGTACAGTACATATGCAGTGACCCATCCCTCATTAAAATATAGCTTGACACGTTTTGAATGCTTTTGAAATATATCTGAACAACAACATGTACAATGTAAAACGGGACTGTACGGCCTTCACAAATGCAGCAGAGTTCATCATTCATACCTAAGAGCAATTTTCAGCCTCCCTGGCGTAAATGTGTGTATAATATTTGGGTTAATTGCTTTTCCCCCACATGTCACATTTTGTGACCCTCCTTAAACCCTGTCCTGCCTCACTGTTTTGGGACCCGCTGTCCCTCACCCTCAGCAGGAGGTCTGGTTAGCCTTAGCCTGTGCGCCTCCCCTCTGCGCCGGCTATGGGTCCTTCTGGTACATCTCTGTGGCAGAACATGGCCGACCCTCTGACGGATACGTCCAGGGACTGATTCACCTTCTGAGGGGTACGCACCAGCCCCACAGACCCCACCTAACGGTCCACGTCGCCTCGCCTCGCCTCCCGCCTCGCCTTGCCTCTCCTCCCCTCACCATCACCACTTGATGTGAAGCAATTACCAATAATGCCTCTGACGTGGGTCTATTTGTTTTGAAATCAATATTGCCTCATTCTGGGGACCGCTAAGGCACTCCGGGACATTTATTGTTTTTGTAGCTTACTTAAAAGCTCTCAGCGTGTCTCAGTGATATAAGCCAGTCTCCGCACTTCTCTGGCAGCGGGAGAAGGGTGGACTCGCGGGCCGCACCATTAAAGCCTCGCAGAGCTGTTTAACGGCCCCGGCTCTGTCCTTTAGCCCTCTTCCAGGGCCATCCTGCTTCTTTTTTTATTGGTCTTGGAGAATGATTTGAAAACACACGCTGACCTTTAAGCTTATCCCTTCGGAGGGATGAAACGCTCCTCGTCTCGGCAGAATGTTTATAACTGTGGGCCGCTGTTTATGAATCGCGACTGCTGATGAGGCACTCCATTTAATTTACTTTCGTATATATTTCTTTAGTTTTTTTTTTTGTTTCCGGAGTTTTGTTTGTCGACGAAACCAATACAACGCATTTGTCTGTGGAGCTTAATGGCCACTTGTCATCACGAAATATTGTGCTGTCCTCTCAACGGACAGGGCCCTTTCTCCCACTAAGGTATCCGATGTCGATGGAGTCGCTGAAGCACGAATCCCTCACCCAGTCACAAGAAACATTTCCATTCACAACCGATTGAGAGCCATATGGAATGGTGTATAATCATTCAGCAAACACGGCTCAAAACGATACTTATTTATTGCACAGTTTAAATATGCCTCCATAGGTTTTCCGATGGTTCATGTCCCAAACAGTAATTGTGGATGATTTATGGATGTGTAACTGGCGGGGGAGCTAAGTTACTAGCACAGAAGGGAGTGACTAACGGAATATATGTTACCATGCCGAGTCGGCGAATGAATGCCTTCCCGGAATACTGTGGTTGAAAGAGGCAGTTGACTGGAAAAGCACAGCACAGGTAAAGAGTATTCCATGCTACTGGACTTAGGTGAACTGGTGGACCCCTTGATGACTAGTGGAGGGTCAAAGTTAGCCAAGTTTAAGTTAGCTGTTGTAATTCTTTCGCTCTGGAATGTTCTGCTACTCACACTCCGGGGGGATTCAAACATTCTTCAACTTTCTATGATCTATAATAGTGGTAAATTTCAAGATGAAAAAAGCGAAGATTAAAAAAAAATCTTTGGCAAGCGTACACTGCTCCATTCCAACCCAACCATGTGTCATTGTATTCCAATGTCCAAATACTCCTCTTTCCTACAAGGCCATTTTCCCCATTTGTCCAACCTCCCCACCCCCACCTTTCAGTGCGATATATAACTTTTATCATCATATTTTTTTTACATCTGAAATGTTGTGTTAGTGTTGGCTTGTTATCTGGAAGCGGGCTGCGGTAATATTTTACAAAATCATTTATCAATTTAGCATTCCAACATGTAGCGCAACGGTAGTAATGTACAAACCCCCGGCCAAACCACCGAGGATGGTTAGCTAATTGAAATAAAATGGCACAAGTTCACAAAATTGTTCCACTTTGATAACTCTGGCCCAATTATGTTTTTCCAGCTAATTATAATAAAATACCTTGCATGGGTACAGGGCCTCGGTTGTAATAAGCAAAACAGTTTAAAGTATGGCTGTATTTTGCAGACATAAATATTTTCCTTCGGTTATTAACAATAGAAATTACAACTTGGCAGCCTCCTCTGCTGCAATCAGCTCTTCTAATTGTCAGGTATTTGTTCAGAACCGAGTTCAGGGGCTCGGGGAAACCATCCGCGTGGTCGACAGGCCTCCCGACGAGGCCATAACTCAAGAGCCCAGCTTGGCTGCCCGAGATGGACCGAGCCCTCTCTTTCTCAGTATGGCCTTTGTCATTATGGGAATTAACAGAAGGTAAATGATGATTTGACTGATGCCTGTAATTTAGATTTTTTTTTTCATTTTCAATCAAAATATTTGCTTCTGGACTTTGAATTGGTTTGATAGAACCCAGGGCCTGCAGGGTTATTTTTGTACCCTGTTAAAGACAAAGAAAAGGCCAATGATATGCAGTTGAAAGAAGGGGGAAAAGTTGTAATGAACTGTATGCTAACAAATGTGTTGCAGTGTATCATTGAGAGTCAGTTATCAGCCATCATTTACATTATTATAACTCATGATAATTAATTATTCATTCTTCAGAAGTTTAAATATTTGACTAAAGATAACAAATGACATACATTTCTTGTATTACATTTTGTTGAATAATTGCTATTTTATAGCAATATAACACTGTTTATTTGACTTGCTATAAGTTTTATATATAATCACCTTTCACAAATGAACACTGCATGGTGAAAACTTTGAATCTTAACACTGACTTTCAAATTAAAAAGTATAATTTGGATCTTTTGAAAATGTAATGTCCAGCATAACATGACAATAACATGTTTCTTAAATGTGCAAATACATTTGCTCATGTAGCTGACTGTATTTAAAATATGTGACTTTTTCCACTGCAAAACGCTTTCTGAAATTTCTTTTTAGAAAGTAATAAGCAGAATGCTGCGAATCTTGTGCTTGCAATGTACTTGACTCTTTCCTGGTTTTGTTGTTGGTTTTTTAAAAAAAAATTGTTTCTGTTTCCTCATTCCAGGTGACTCAGCAATAAAGCGCTGAGTCATGAAAATCTGTTACACTTTGGACTGAGAAAACGGCCATCAGCTGCCTCTCCATCCACACACTGGAGCAGCGGTTTAGCGCGACGGGCCTCCCAGCAGCCTCGCCCAGGTACTGTCAGTTTCTGCACATATACAAAGACAAGCATGTTTTTACTTGTCTGTTTCAAAATATATGGCACAGCAGATATTGATAAAAATTTAAATGGTGTTTTATTCGCAGGACTTTCCTTGTATTGGAATCTGTAGGAAATTGAAATGTTTTGCATCATTCAAATATGCTATGTTCTGAATGAGGTGACACAGTATGAGTGCAATACATATTTCAGAGCACACTTACGTGGTCACTCTCTCTCTCTCTCTCTCACACACACACACACTATTTCTCCTCCACATATCCATCAGTGTCACATGGGCAGGACAGTGTCATGCGGAGGCACTGACTGTGAGCCCAGGCGCTGGGTGAGAGAGCACGCCACACAGAACAGTGTAGGCCCTGTTGAGCTCCGTCACAGCGCTGAGCATGCATGTGTGGTCTGTGTGCAGGAACTAAACGTGTCCATGTTTTGAGCTGCTCTTGAACAGGGTCTCCTCTCAAGCAACGGCCACAGAACTGTTACCAACAGCAACAGAACTTTAGATTATTCTTATTGGGTGGCTTTCTTTTTTTGGCCGGCCAATTGGAAAAGCCCAGAGGTAGCCATGTCACACAGCCATGTGGTGTGCTGAACTGAGCAGAGCACCTTAGAGGTCACACAGCAAAAGCAATCTCGCCTGTACTTCTACACCTACAGCATGATTAATTACATAACTGAACAACAAGGCCATTCCTCAAGCCGCTCTTTGTTTTTGTTCATGGTTAACCCTCAGAACTGCAGCCGTCAGGCATGCAGACAATGACAATTGTGATTGATTTCCATGTGTCCGGGTGGGAAATCGTTGAGCGATGTAATTGTTAAGAAAACATTAATTTGCCACAAATTCACTAAATATGACGTGGTGAATGCACAACGTCATGGATATGTTCTGTTTCTGTTTTGCGGTTATTGTTCAAGCAGAGTTTAAGAATGTGTTCCCTTTAGTTGGGAAACATTCTCTTTCTGTCTTTCTCTTGTGTCTGTACCTTCCAGGTGGGCCTTGAATCAGAGGAAAGTCCTGAAAATCCTTTCAACAAAATTAGTAATGGATTCATTAATAATACATTATTTAAAAATAATTTCATGTTTCTGTACTTTGTAGGTGGGCCTTGAGTCCATTTACTTGAGAGAATATTGTTCTTTGGTTTGGAGATGGAGGATCTGTAAGAATGTTTGTGCCAGTGGGAGGTGGAATCTTCAAAACACAAAAGTGTAGAGGGAAAGTATTTGCATGTAAATTAATTCTGCATCAAGTGCAGTAGAATCGTTGTTTCTTTTGTTTTTCTTTGTCACAGCGTTAAGCAACAGCACAAAGGCTAGTGATGCAGAGTCACTCTAGCGAATGAAAAATGTCCATACCAGCTATCAACTGCCTCAACCCTTTTGCCCAAATATTTGCATTTCCTGACCTTTTCACAGAATCTCCATTGATTCTGCTGAGTGCACACACACACACACACACACACACACACACACACACACACACACACACACACCTCCGCACATGCACGCACACACACACACACACACACACTCCTCACATGCACACACACACACACACACACACACACACACACATGCACACCTCCTCACATGCACGCACACACACACACACACACACGCACACACACACTACCCTGGCATTGCCCTCATACTGGGTGCTCTAACCCTTTTAAATCCTGTGAGAGGTGACGTTATTGGTCGGAAGCTGGGTTTGTTAGTGCACCTTTCACCCCTGATGGGTCACTGTGGAAATAGGGGGCCCAGGCCTCACAGCTTGCTAGCCCACCCTGTGTGTATGTGTGCGTCTGTGTGTGGGTGGGATTGTATATATGTGAGTGAGTGCCAGTGTATGTAAGTGAATGTGTGTGTGTGTGTGTGTGTGTGTGTGTGTGTGTGTGTGTGTGTGTGTATTTATTTATTCACAAACCTACAAATACAGTTTTATTAATCATGCCAATAAAGTTTGAAGTTGTGCATTAGTCTGTGTATACGGGAGAGTATGTGTGTGTGTGTGTGTGTGTGTGTGTGTGTGTGTGTGTGTGTGTGTGTGTGTGTGTGTGTGTGTGTGTGTGTGTGTGTGTGTGAAGGAATGTGCATACGTGCACCTCTGTGTGTGTGTCCACTCCTGCCCTACTCTGTTTGTTTTAGTCAGGCCCCTGCCCAGATTTCCCAACACGCAGTAGTCATCGGAGTCCCATTTGGAGGCATGTGAGATCAAAGTGCTCGTTGCAGCCCGGCTAAAAGGTTATTACGAGCCCTGATGTATACTCAGCGTGGGAGCAGGTCCCCCTTTCCAGTGTAAACAGGGGTGCTTTCAGGAACCCAAGTGGCCAGACTCATCTCCCTTATCTCTAAGAGGTCCCACCAGGGGTCACGTTCAGGCGATATGCTGCCAAATAAAGGAAGAGAGAACAGGTTCTGGTGGTGCGGAAAGAGATGTCCACCCCTGGGCCTGTGCGCTGTGAGAGAGCTCATCTCCTTGACAGCAAAGTGCGCTTTGGTGAGGTACTATTTGCCACCCAAAGATGCTACTTTGAGTAAGCTTTCTTCACTGACTTTGCTCATTAAGGGTAGAAAATTACCCTGGGCAAGATTCAATCAAATGCACTTAGTCTCTTTAAGGGCAAATACAATCCAATCAAAACATGCTTTTCATTACAACAAAATTTTCTTTGAGTTTAGAACATTTTATTTGAGGCAAGTAAACAAACATGTCCTTTGGAATTTGTTCCTTTCATTCTAAAACAAATGGCATATGCCTTTAAAAGACACTAAGTGCGTTTGATTGAATCTAGCCCTGGGATATATTTGACATGCAAATAATCACCTGACATCCAGATTCTCAAGGTGAGCCAGATCAGGAATGTGTCATTCAGAATGCACCTCACAAAAGCGAATAGGAGAAAAGACAATAAGCATTAGCAGATTCCCGCCTCTTTCCTCTCCTGCTCCCGCCTGATTGTGACTATTCCCACTTTTTTTGGAAAGGTGAAAGGTTCTTAGGTAACCTCCGATGTAAGAGTCATGGCCATCCGTCTTGAAGAGAAATCTTTGAGTCATCCTGTGACTGACTGACACAGATTCTGTGGCTGAAAGGAACAGAGAGGCTGCAGAGTTTGAGGAGAGGTCGCCATTGTTCTGGTTTCCAAAGGCACCTTGTGTGCTGTTTGCTCCCTCCCCATTGTCTCACGTCCCAGCGGATTCATCAGTGTAAGAATAGGCAACCACAGCGCAAACATAATGTTACACTTTGCGGTTCTTTGGAGAGAAGAAAAAACTGAAATAAAGCCAGTGTGTTTAGAGGTATTCAAGGCTGATGTTCAGATCTGATGGGGACAGGGGGGTGGATGTTGGATCTGAAATGTGATGACAGGATAAGAGAGAAAGAAGGGGTCAGAGGTATACCTTCCTCTTGAATTTGGCTGTTTCATTCTTGCTTGGTGTTTCATTAAGATGACTGAAGCGTCATTACTTTTGCACTTTGCGATTTGTTTTTAACTGCTGGACTCCCTGGTGACACCTTGGTGTGAAGAATACTTTATGAAAATAAAATTGAACTGAAATGAATTGAAACATGTCCCAATGGCTAAGTCCTGGCCTCGGAGCGGAGGTGTCTGGTTTCACTCCACCAGAGACTCCTGTTAGCAGGCTGAAATCATTAAACTTTTTGATTTGAGGAGTTTAACCCTTGTCCTTAATCTTGAGTAGGTGGAGACGTATGGAGATATATGACCAACAAGTCTATGGTTTAGACCTGGAGTTTCACAGCCCCATGTTTATGCCACGGCCAGTTATCCAACCTTAATGCCAATGGTGTCTGAAGGCAAACAGCCCAAACAAAAAGCATATAAACAGAGCGGTTCGCAGGGAACGTCAACACCCTGATCATCAAAGGGATTTGTCTAAATGTATAGCAGGCTTAACTGCTATTACAACAACCTACTGTATGCTGTGCAAATACTTTGTCTTTCACGGTGTCATGGGTATGACAATGACAGTCCGTAATCTCAGTACTGTATGTTCAGCTACCATGCTTCTCCAGTGCTTTAAGTACGGCAGTTGGTTAGAGACGTAATGCACACCGAACAAGGGTCCCCTTTCCTTTATTGCAATTCTACAGAAAAACAAACATGGCTACTCCACTCATTGTACATAAATGTGGCAGTTGAGCGTGAGAGGTTGAGCGCTAATCTGGAGAGATAAGAACCTGATTAGTGATGTTTATTTTTCACAATAAGATAGATATTGGCTGTCTAATCTGCAGCAGCTGAAATGAATTGAGTTTCTGTTTACCAATGACAATATCAATTACAAGATTAGAAAATTCAGATTTCAATCTCACCACCCAAGGATAAATTAGCAATTAAAATGTAATTAGCTGTAAAATACTCATATATGCACTTACACAGAAGGTGGCTTAAACGTGGTGGCCTACACAGTGTTTTTTAAATGCTGGATCAAAACTTTTTTTGTAGGATATTCATCAAAAGACTGAATTTGAATTATTGTGGAATAATGTTCAAAAATAATTCTGCAGAGCTTTTTGTATTAAAAAATGTATTACTCTCTAGGAGTAATCATGATCCACTGCCTACTGTATAGCTGAATGTAAATTAAAAAGTGTAAAATGCAAAAGTATTTGCAGGATATGTTAATTCAGTACTAAATGGGGGGGGCTTTGACCATGTCAAGCAGCTAAAATGAACCACACAAGCATAAGAGACGTTGCAGGTCCTTTTTGAACACCAGATGTTCCGTGTGCTTCCTCTAGAGGGAACCTACTCCCAATACTTAGGCAGTCCTGTGGGAGTACTGTGTGTGTCAAGGGTCTGGAGTGATTGGGCCAGACCACCAGTGATTTATAACACAGAGATGTACCTGTTTCAGAACCATGCCAGTTGCCATGGAATCTGTTGACAAAGCCAAGAGCCTTGGGCAGGCTCTGCATGTACAGACCAAAGGCCAGTGAATTACACAATGCATAAATAATCTGGTGATAGAAGACTGCTTATGAACGTGTCTGAGAGTCAGAGACACTAACATATATAAGCAGAGACAGAATTCGACTAAGCGACAGATGAGTTTTGGGAGGAACTGGACTAGGTGGTTTTGATTTAAAAAAAAAAAAAAAGCATGAATGCATTAAACAGGAAAATGCCAATAAAAACAAGGTATTTTTTTTTATAAAAACAACACAACTGAACATTTTGAATGTTTGCATCATATGGATCTCCACCTTTCAGACACATAGAAGCCTCAGTTTCTCAAGCATGCTATCTGATGCTGGCTGGTTTTTCAGTCCAAATGACTTGTTAAGTAATCACAGGCAATATTTATCACTACAGCTCTGTTATACAAGCTCTGTGGATAGCTGTGTAAACTTTGAATGCGATAAGGAGTTAAGTGGCTACCATATTCTTTGTTAAAAGATCACCTTTAGGTGACCAAATGGCCAACAAAGCACACAGTCTTCCTGATTGTAACTCCACTCGCTCTGCAGCCTGATTGTCTCACGAATCTTAACTATGTTCAGAAGTAAGAGACAGGTCTTGAATAGAAGCTGAAGTCATAGAGCTTTCCTACAACACTAATTAACACTGAAGACGCTAATGTATTGAATGGAAAAATACCCTATTCCATTTAAACACATTCAGTGCGCATAATTTGTTAAATGGACATCATGTTTCCTGGCACATACTGCTGATAATGACTATGCAGTTTGATCACTTCAGGAATGAGAAACATTCACATGACTGTTACTCTAAGGTGGGACCAAAGGTTTTGGTATGTAGGTTAAGTATGTTCTTTCTCTCTGTAGCCTTTGCCCAGAAAATGCCCCAAAATTAACATAAAATTAGCATCAAATTTAAGTGTTTGCAAACCTCTGACAGTATAAAAAATTTTGACAATTCCTGGGCCTTCATTCCTTTTTTTTGTTTTCTTTTCAGTCACTCATGGTATCAGCACCAGATAAAAGGCTTTCTGTGAGGAGCAGGGCCTAGGACTAATTCATTTATTATTCTCTTACAAAAGAAACACAGTTCATTCTCACAAGTAACCACAAAAGGGAGCCGTGTCTCTCCCTCTACACTTTCATAAAACAGACTTGGATTCGGGCCTTAGGTAAAGACCCAAAAAGTAAAATGACTCGGGGTGAGGGCAAAGCTGAACATCATATTTAAATAAATTGTTACATAAATTCTGACTGTGAAAAAAGTAATACTCTTACATTTAACATTGCCAGATGCAAATATCAACCGATTGGCTGCAGAGAAGTAACACATTAATCTTCTATGACAGAGACAAAGCTTAAGCCTGTACAACATAAGTAAATGTACATTTTTCTTTTAGTACGTTTTGTTTCCCATGTGAACATGAGCTTAGAGCAGGAACAACGTAGATCCACAAACCTTTTTATTATGTGAATGCTTTATTTCTATCTTTTGCTTATCGAATAATTAAAGAAAGGTGTCATGAGACAAAAAAGACAGACTTGGCCGGTTGCTCTGCTGTGGGTCCTGGTGTACACTTCTACATGGCGTGTAAGGTGTCATGCGCACTGTTTAAATATTACAGTAGTTTTGGGTACCGTACATGGTCTTCAGCAGAACGAGGTGAGAATTCACACCTTGGTGTTAACGTCACTATCGGAACAGGACAAGGGTGCACTTTTATTGGTGGGGAAAAAAACGAGGCTCTGGGGACATTTGATTGGGAAGTATTAAAAATTTTAAACAGTATTAATAAGGCTGACCGCGGAAGTAATCTCAGGCTCTGTCAACAGAACCAGAGAGCACAGGTGGAAATGAGATAAAAGTACGTTTCACACTTTCCCCAGAACATGCACAGAGCGTTATTAATGTGTGGAGCAGACTTCCAGGCTCTGACACGGAGGCACCGCTCCTTGGATCACACTGGACACAGTGCTAATTTTGGCTCGGAGCTACTGTCATGGTAATTTACTACTGTTTTTTATGGCTGTTCCAATTTAATTAATTTATTTTTGTTACTGTTTTTGATTCATTTTGATGTAGGAGAAGCGAGGAAGGGATAAAGTTTATTATCCTTATCCATGATGTAGGCAAAAGGCTGTAGGGCCTGTTCTCATCGTTATAATGTTCCAATGTTTTTCTTGCATTATGGAGGGAGAGGAGTGGGAGATATAACTGAGACAGATGAATGGCGATACGCCGGGGCTCAGAAGCGTTACCCGTGTAGGCGGGGTGATAAAACAGACAGACAGCGGGAGAGAGAGCTGCATTAGAGGGCTTTTTAAAGGCCTCGGCGAAACCACTGGCATCCAGGGATACACTGCTCCTGTGTTTATGTTTGGCTTGTGGGGTCACAGGTAGGCAGAGTCCTGCATTTATATAAGTGCTTTATTGGACAGAAGATCAGACTGTTTTTTTTTTTTTAAACTCTGCTGTATAGTTTGGCACCGATGGTGGATTCCTTGAGGCTTAACCTGTATTTTTCCATTGCAAAGGGAGCTGATGTTTATTTAAACTCACCTGGTGTGTGGGGTTGCCCACAGGGTGGCTTGCTGGGTCAGGGTGTTAACAGTGGACCCCCCTGCCGGGGTGGAGGGGAGGGGAGAGGGCGGCAGGGGTTTCCTAATGGGTTCAGCCCGCTGAGAAGCCCATTTCTAAGCTATTTTCCTAATCTATTATCAGTGCATCACAGAATAAAAAAAGGTCAAATGAAGCGGCTACCCTTTTTCAACAAAGACCCCGTTACTGATTAACGCTGGAGAAACGGCCCTGGACACGTCTGGAAGGACAGCTTCTTTCTGGAAATTTCCAGTCCAAATAAACTAATTTTTGGCTGCCTAATTTAGTCTGCAGTTTGATTAATGAGATTCTTATTTATAATAAAGCTAATATGCCCCCAGTCCTTATTCAAATACCATGGCACAGACTGCAAGAGTGGCTTCATTATAACAAGGAGAAAATGCAGTTAGTTTGAACACTTTTCTTTGTACAATCTTTTATGAAAACACATCAAGCATGAAGTGGTGTTTATACGCAAACATTTGCGTGGGTCATACCTCTGTTTGTACACTGCCTTTGTGATCATTGGTATGTATTTTAAGATATAAAATAATAGGCAGCTGGACATTAGCCTGAACAAATATATTTAATGGTCTCAGTGTTAATATATGTTTGGCAGAAGAAGGTATTGTTTCATTCTTTTCAATTTACAACATTATGTACAGTATTTAAATATGTCAGTATGGTATTTCACTTTAAAAATTACATATGATCTCATAAATTTATTTTGTAAATATGCCAGAAATTGATTTAACGCACAGCAGCTCATACGTAATAGGGAGTGTTTTTGATGAAGCAGAATTTAAATTATACAACATATCAATAATCAATATGAAAAACATATAACACACATACTTTAATGAATGGATGGGATCCTTTTATTACCCAATTTGACTGGTACAGTGAAATATTCAGGTAAATGACATGAAATGTCCATGGTAACCCTACTGATCCATAATTGTCATTTACAGTGCCCTGCAATCTGTATGACTCTACAGTCACGTCCTGTGAAGCATGTGATCGCATCTCCACCTGTTTGAGTCTCAAACTGTGCTGTATGACTTTCGATTACCACTTGGCTGCATCTAATCAGATTTGTACAAACTCCACCCCGCATTTAACAGGGCTGCAACAAGTCAACACGTTGATTGGGATGAAAGCCTCCTCTCTACATGGATCTTTCTCACAGAAAGTCCAAATGTTTAGCTGAAATTTGCCCCTCATTGTTTTCGATGGAAAAGAAAACACAGAAGCTCACGCACAATGAAATGCACCAAAGTTCAAATCATGACCTTCTGTTGCTATGTGATCAAATGACCGAGGCTGACCAATCACTGCCAAGTTGAGAAACATGAAATATCTTATCAAGATGGTGAAAAGTTTAACAGTGGAAAATGTCTTTTTATTGAAAAATGTAATATGGATCTTTGATTAAGTGTGAGATTAGGTTGCTAAACCTTGTGCTTGTAATTCAGCAGAACTGTTAAATAGCTGTTTGCTAGATGCACACCTGAGGATTTTTTTTTTCTCTGGGACAGTAAAGACTGTCCACCATCTCATGAGTGACGGCATTCTTCAAGCTGGATGGCTTTTAGTGCTTGTATGTTTTCTGCGTAAGAAACCCACAGAAATAGGCAGAGGGCAAAGCTATAATTGTTTCCATGGTTTCCCCTGTGCCACTAAGCCAGTAAATACTTCCTCCTGTAACTTTGCCATTTTGTTGGTGGGAGGAAAGGTCACATTTCAGAGCTGTAAAAGACTCCAAAGGACTCCATGAGGTAATCCTGGGAAGTGATGTCAGCGTTTGTACTTGCCTCATCCTGACGAGGACGGGGAACTCGAGATGACTGGACACATGGGAGACCATCTCATAAGGGAGGGGACCTTTTATTTGGAAGACTGTGGTCACTCAAACGAGGTGAAGAGATCACAAGATTATCGAAAGTTAAGCTCAGCACTTAGCTCATGTGTCATCCATCTTGTTGAAACGTTTCTCCCTTTCCCCCAACATAAACCGAGCTATGTATTATCCCCACTCCCATAAAACTTCCCCCCAACTGTAACCTTTTTTTTTACTTTTACCCATTGTACTTAATATACTTGCTTGAATTTATAACTCAAATTTAATTGCACCACCAGTTAGTTTGAATGTGAGCCCCATGTTATTTATATATAATATTCAGATAAGGGATACTATACACCTCTGAGAAAATCTCGCTCAGTTTATGTCTTTAAATATACCAACTAAAGTCTACATTTATTTTGAGCCATTTTGTTCTTTATCACATTTTTATTTTATTTGTCCCTCAAATTTTGCCCTGCTGTATCTGTAAGCCTATTCCACTGCTGTGATATCAGCCATTGGGTTAGTAGCACTAGCCAGCAGCCTTTTATTTCCACTAATGTGTGTTGTGCCAGTCTCTGCTTCCTCTTGCCCCTCCCCATCTCAAGCCGAGCGGCACCCTGATCGTGCTGAATGACCACGCTTTATCCCAATCACGGTTATTCAAGTACAGGTGGTGCATTCCTGCCCAGCCACAAACCGTGCGCATGGAAAAATACAAACTACGCCTCAAAGCCATTGTCATTGTACAACCTGCCTTTTGTAGTTATTGTGATTTTTTTATGTATCGATGACTAACATACTGTTAACTGTTTACGCTAATGTTTGTACGGACTGTATTTTATGCTTCTCTTTGTGCCTGAATTGTTTCACAGGTAAATCTATCATGGTGCTGAAAAGCAGGTGCCAAAAAAAGAATTAAAACTCAATTGACTATGCCCTGAAACTGCTTTGTGTCTTTTTCCCTTCTCTGGCGCTTCTTCCTAAAGATAGATTGCCAAATATAAGTCATGGAATGACACAAAGCCTGTTCTTACATGGAAGAAAGTGACAGGCTGCTTTTTCTACTCTGCACCTCTCCAGGAACGGCATCATGCACCGACAGAACAGCCTCCACACCGGAGGCTACCTGGAAACCCCCTGCCCAAGCAACAGCTGTAACACTGCAGTATGTTATTGATCTTGGGAAGCAGAAGTTACAGATTTTAAAAAATAAGAATTCTCTACTGTTCTGGCTTAGGGGTGAGCAGTCTTGTCTGTGTGTTCCTGCACACTGCAGCCATCCACCAGGTCACTCAGAGGAGCATGTGACTCCATTATGATGTCATAATGCTCTGTACATCAAACCCACAGCACACAAGCTCTCAGCCAGTCGTGACCCTGCCAGCACAGGACGATACAACTGTGAATTCACTTCATTTGGCCTGGGGTCTGGCTCTGTGCAGCTCTGCGGACTTCCGCAAAACCCCGACCCAATCACCTGTTGCTAAGATACCTCAAGAAAAATATTGCCTCAAGTCTCTGTTTTATAAATACATTTAATTAGTTGTCATTTAAGGAAAAATTATGGTTGCGAGTTAAATAGAAATCATAGTTTAACATTTCCACGGCATTCAGCTGGTATGAAAAAAGGGGGCGGTTTAGCTTTGCGCTCCCGTCCAAAGCTACCTCTGGTTGCACATACCTTAAAAGGGCAAATCTGAAATAACAGCGTCTTTGTTTTCACTAGGCATTAAATAGCACCTCATTCCGAACAGATGCTCCTTTTGAACGCTATTGTTTGTGAACAAGGGTTATTTAATGGACAGGTACGTCTACCTGATATTGAATTTCAAAGCCTGCTGTGCGCCGGGAGAGTGGTGTTAGGTCTATAATAAATCTCTTTTCACTCTGTCAGCTGAAATGTGGAGCAATTTGTTTACAGGAAAATGGCGGAGAGAAGAGCTGTCTCATGGCAGGTGTTAAAATGTACCGCCACGGGGCATTGTTCCACTGAGTATTAGATAACGCTACTGCACCTATTAGTCACAGAGTCTCACTTTTTTTTTTTCTGATGCACAGAGAAATGTGAAAACATTCCAGGTTTTGGGGTGGGCTGTAAATAACAATGTGAGATGAAATGTAGAAAAACAAAGGCCATACAATAATCTGATATTGACTGACATACTGTAATTTCAGGTTAGCATTTTATTGTCCATGTAAAGCCTTTCATGGCAACTTTGAGGCTTATTAAGCATGTTTTTCAATCCCTGTAAAAAAAAGATGATTTAAACTAGCTTCAGACTGACATTGCTCTTTACCACTGGACTTACACTGGCAGCTTTCCTCAGTTCAAATGGGGTGCAGCTTAACATATTGTGCAGAAAAGCGAAGTAATTTCTTTGTTCTATTTATATAAATCAATGTATGGCTCCGAAAAGTAGTGTATGAGTGTTAAGAAATAAACAATGAAGACCACCTGTTATAAAATGCATACATACAGCTTATTCATTTGTCACTACTGCAGGGAGGGGTAATCCGGTACTCTACATATGTAGACCAGGACAATTTTTTACTTTTTCCTTCTTGGTATGTGGATGTATGGCGGGCCGGACTGCCAGCTGAATACTCTGTATGTACACATTTAATATCTTTATATTAACTTTATGAAGTGTGACTGTGTATCAGTGAAGTTTTGTACCCATGAATCCATCCAGAACAACTGTCTGAAAAACGTTCAACTATGTCTCTCTGCACTTCTCACTTCATTTCTCATTATGTTGAAGAGATCCAGTCTGCATAGACTCACCTTTTAAAACTGCATCTTGTTACAAACTGAGGTAAGAGTTATGTTACTGATTATTTGATCACCATGAACATGCAGGATTTGTACATTTACTTTCGTCAGCATGGTGATGTGGAGACAGAGATGCATTCTAAAACTAACCAACAGAGGAGCTGTTTTCCAGGTGAGACAAAATACCACATTTTTTTGTTTTATTATTCAGAAACAATTTGCATGCAGACAAAGCTCCAAGTGGCAGCTTGAAACTATGATATACTAGAAATATTTTTAAATAAATAAATAAATAAATGCACTTACAGAGTGGATGAAAACATTAAGAAAGGACACCAGCGATTTGGCTGTTTTACAACACTGTCCTGTACAGGCAGCCTCTAGACAGCCCTGGCCTCAGGGCCATTTTCTCAGGGAAAAATTAAACAGCGAGTTCTCCTCAAACTGAATCATGACTCTCATCTCTCTCATCTCTCACTTTCCCGCCCTCCCTTTCCTTGGAAACATACATGCGGACATATGATGTCATATCCGCGCGCCTGGATCAGTTCAGCTGTCTGGTGACAGAGGCATCCCAGGGTAGGTACCTCTGGTTCTTGTTTTCCCGGCGGCTGTCAGATCTGTGTCTTGGGCTTTACTCCGAGCGCTAATGCGCTTTTGTGAATGGCCGAGGCAGGAGTCGGGCCCAATTACGCGCTGTGACTGCCAGAGTGCTCCCAAAGCTTTGCTGGGGGTTCACAGAGGTGCAAAACCAGGCGAGACCAGGAACAGCCAACCAATACCACAACGTGGAATGCAAGGGGGAACCGGCAAAGGTCACATTTTTTCTTGATGGACAAAGCTGGAGAGAAAAAACAGTTTTGGACAAGGAAGTTCTTGTTGAGCAATAGAACTGGGAGTCTCAACCCACTCCCCCTCCCAAAATGATTAATTAAGTGCAAAAAACAGACATCGAACCACAAGGGCAACAGCTTTCGCATACAGTGGCTTAACAGTGTGTCCATCTCTCTCCCTCTGGGCAGAGCCCTGCTCTCTTCCTCCAGCAATACAACACCTTTATCACCACTATCACGCTTTAACTTTTAATTTCTTCTCTCGTTTTCTGGGAGGAAGTGGCCTCATTACTTTGAACTAGATTACCTCTGGTGAAAAAACCATTAGGAAAGGAGTCATAAGTGAGCAAAATCATTGGTCCAGTTTTATATGAAAGTATTTATGACATAGTCATTCAGAGACCTGACATTAAGTGAAAGTGTAAAGTGCACTGGGAATAAGCGATTTGTTAATGGACCTGTTGGCTATGTAGGAGGGTAACTTAAACCACATCCAAAAAATATAATGCCATTGTTGGACCATGTATGACAGTACATACTCTGGCTGGAGTTAAGCTAAAAAAGTCATTTTCTGTACTTGGCATTTAGTGTGAGAAAACTAAATGTTCAGAAACAAAAAAAAAAAAAAAAAACATTTTGTCATGTGGAGACGGCAGAAGATTAAAAAATAGGAAACAGTAAATTCAAAATTTAAAACTGCAATGTGAAATGTTAAGTTTGGATGACACAGATATGTATGCCATGTGTAGAAAACTGACACAACAGTGAGAGTTAATTTGGTCAGTGTGAAATATGCGATCTTTAGTAATCACTGCTTATGGTCTCTTTCACCTCCGGAAGCCATCAGCAGGAGTCTGTGCTGTTTTACACAGAAAGGTGTTCATTCTCACGTAGAACGAGGCTGGAGTTCCAGGCCCTTGTTTCAGGGCCACAAACCCACATGTTAAAGAACAGCCCCGTCTCTCTGAACCAGAGCAAATGTGGCTCGGCCTCAATCCCGAAACGCTGCTGCGGAAATCACAGTTTTACGTCTGGCGCGTAAAAAACCCAAGTCACATTTATTTTTACATCTGTTTGTGGCTTTCAGTATTTATGTTGAGGAAGAAAGAAAAAAAAGAGGGAAAGAACAAGTGCACCTTGTAGTATCTGTCAACGAGGTCGGAAAAGGCCATTCGTTTCTGCCCCCCCTCCCCACCACCCACCCCCGAGGGGCTTAGACATGGCTTCGACAAGCTGATCCCTGGGAGATAAATGCTAAAGCATTTTCAGCGGCATGCCCTGGATTTGAAAGGCCGCTAAAGTCTGCTGAAACACTGCAGGCCGTCCCGCTGTGGCAAGCGGCTCTGCGGTGATGAATTTACCACGCCGCCAAGGTGAGAGATGAGGGCCCCTGAAGTGCCAAACAGGCCAGGGAACGCCGCCTGCTCTGTGTAGGCCTGCCTGTCCCACAGACTCCTAATGGAGGTGTAATTGCGAATCAAGAAAAATTGCCATGAGCCGTGCGCTGGAGCTGGAGCTGGAACTGGCGTGGCAGAGCATGTTAAATGTGGCGTTATCCAGAACGTGAAGTTAAAACTCGTCGCAGTGGAGAAAAGAAGAATATGGGGGATGTTTAAAACCCTAAGCGAATCAAGGCTCTACTTTTTACAAGAGGGTTTTATTCCACCTCAGTGAATGTAGCTTGCCGCACTTGCTAAATAACTGTGTGTAGCACATTTTAAGTGTGGCAGTCATCTAATTCATATTTTTTAAAATTTGATTTTGTCTTGAAGAGAATAATTAATTCATGAATATGAGTGCTTTGACAAGATAAACTCTGAGAGAGAAAGATAAACTTCATCAAGATAAATGTCTTTCTTTAAAGAAAATTCTGATGGTCTAATTGATTATTGAACATTTTGGAACTAAAATTTTCTGCTAAAAATATCTGCATTGGAAATGCGTTTTGTGTGTATACAGACACCCCAGTTTAAAACCTTGGCTGGGATACAATCAAATAAACCTAGCCTGTTTAAGGGCATATGCAATTCAATCAAAACATAATTCTGTCTTTGGAAGAGCATAAAGTATAATATTTCATATACTACTCTGTTTCAGAATGACAAGCACATATTCAAAAAAGCAGAAAATATTTCTAGAATAGAGTTGTGTTTGTAATATAAAGTCTGTTTTGATTTAAATGCATAAGCCATTAAAGACAATAAAGGCATTTGATTGGGTCACAGGTGTCATGTGACATTGAGAAATTGTGTGTGTGGCAAATGGCTATAAGAGACACAGTAAATGTTATATTGACCCCTACAAATCCCATTTACATAAAGCCAATGAATCTGTGTAAGTTTTGGTTTCCAAAATTTGGAAAAGAACAATTTATGCCAGGATTGAAAAAGCCATTTGAGGTCAGTTAAGAGAAATGTCACATTCAGTCAGTATCGAATTTTATCTTTTCTAAATAGGTGAATTCCGGATCATATCTTCCATCATTTCTAAGTGCAGAGCATCAGTATCATCCTGCAGCTGTCAACGACAGCACTGACTTATACCGTTCCAGCAAGGCCTTGTAATCCGATAAAACAGTGCCAAAAAGCAGAAACAAGATCCACAGAAGTCATTATCTTAATCGGGGCAGAGTTATGGCATCTGCTCAAACTGACCTCCCTAATGCGGCTGCCAACATTGCATTTCTGTATCACAAATTCAGCTTAATTACCGTCTGCATTGTTTGTTCTTACAGTATAAAGGGGAAAGAAATGGTCTCACTAGCTGTGGTAAATTAATGTTGTTTTGAGGTCAGCTTACTTGTCACGCACAAACTTGAAGGCGGGGTCATCTAACAAAATGATTAATATATATATATATATTTATATATATATATTGTTTTTGTGCAGTGTATATGATTAACAGACACAGTGAAGAAAACTGTTTTGGCCCTGTGGACGTGGGCCATGCACTCAAACAGAAGGGCTGCTGCGACATGAAAGGACATGGTGTCTGAATACACCTGCTGTTTAGCATCCAGCGGGCCCCAAACCAAGAATCCAGGTAATTCCATAGCATTTAAGCAGAGAAGCAGCACAGACCCCTCCCCCAACCTTTTTTCCCTCCAGCTGAACCTACTTTATCGGCCCCACCACAATGCCCCCAGACTTGGGAGGAGCTAACCGTACACCATACATTAATCTTCTCATTCATGTGACAACGAGCCCTTGCTTCTTTCCACTCTGCAGATGAGTGACCACATTACACGTTCTGCATGTGCGGTGGAACACAAAGTCAAAATGCACTCAGCTCATGCAAGCACTCAGGCGGCCATGGGGAGGCGCTAGCGAGTGATGCGACTGCTTATCTTAACCTTCTTAGCCCTGAACCTTTCCCAGTTGTCTCTTTGCCTGGTTGGATCTCCAGCCATGGCCAGAAATGGCACAGATGGCATTGTAATACTGATTTCAGTACTCAAAGCATCACCATAAATATGCATCTCTACTCCGTCACCAACCCTGATGTCCGTCTGGGCCCATTTTTGAACTCAGTCTGACTTGACTGAGGTTTGAACCCAAATCCCACCTGGATCACAGCTGACATTAACCACAGACTTACTGGGCTACAGGTACTGTACAAACACAAAGAAACCTTTCATTGATTAATGATCAAACAATTTAATGACATAATGACTCCTAAAAATAAATTCAATTTACTGATTCAAATTACAACATTATTTCTTTTACTGAGTTAAAATCTGGGTCTTCAAGAGGTGAGGATCTATTTTTATGATATATTGGTAGCAAATAACGGTAAAAACACAGAAGATGTGTTCAGGTAGCCAAGGGCCTGGTTCAGTCCCCCTGTTTCTTCAGCATGGTTTGTCAGTAGCTGCAGTGCTGACTTCTGGTTGGTAAACGAGCTGCCAGACCATCAAAGAGTTTACAGTATGCAACAGCAATCAGCAATGACCTTGTGTATTACTCATGAAAAAAAAAAAAGTTTTTTGATATTTTTTTTTTTAGCACAGAAAAGTAAATACGTGAGTGGTCATTGCTATGGAATGGGAACCAGATTTCTTTGTGCTGGGACTGCTGGTGTATGTCACTACACAAGCCAGGACCTGGTGCACGGCTCTTTTGACTTTTAATAGGACTGATCTACACATATGGCCTTGCCCTGCTCAGGGTGAAGCTAAGGCTGTTTGGTTTGAGATTGTGACCGATTGTGCGTTCCTTCATTTCAGTTATGTGCCAGTAAATCTTCATAAGGACAGGCTACACACACATGCACTTCATACACCTCAATTTGTCTTCAGAATTAATAAGATCCCTTCTCAAAAAGAGATCCCCTTCTGATCAGTGTTATTTTGAATCTGGCCAAAATACATTTCAGGAAACAACAGTATAGGCATTTATTCTGTTAACAGAAACAATTTATTATCCAACAATTCTATTATTTATATATCCTATATTTTACTAGGAAGATTTCAGTGACATATACGAATATTCTTTTTTTAGGGGAGGTCCTGGACAAAGACATATACTGTACATTTTGAGGATCCATTAAAGGCAGTTATAAAATATTAAACCCAAAACAAAAAAGACAACTGTAACCACGGACAGGACGCCAGTGCAGGATATTCCCAGAATGCAGCTTGTGTAGCCTTGGACGTAGTTTAGGAGATATATGGTTGATTTCTGTGGCAAGCTGGCCGAGCTAAATACAATATTTCTTCAGCTTGTTGATTTAGGCTTCTGTGGGGGTTTGCAGAAGGGCATTTCGGGTTGACGTACTGCAAATTGCGTGTATGAAAACTCCAGCCTGCAAAGACCCATAACTTTAAAGAATTTCAGATGTCACCCGTAACTGGGGATAATTCAAACAACGAGCCTGGCCGTTTTAAACTTTTCCCCTTTGGCAGGGTACTCTGATTGCAGGGTACTTGTCCTTCGTGGCTGTGCTTGCGGGAGTCCCTGTGGAGATACCTACAGACCCACACAAACTGGAGGTCAATGGGAAATAATGGACTCTAATTTTCTTGCTGCTGTGAGATTTTGTGGACCGTGTTCCTTTTTCGCAGAGGTCACCAGCAGTACCATCATTCTTCACTTTCTTCTTTCCTCTAGCCCCTCCACCCCCCCCCCCTCCAGACAGATTGGTGTTTGCCAGATCGGATTCAAACAACGTTTGCTTTCATGGCTATCAGGCATGGGGGAGTACACCTCACTTTTTATTTATTTTTTTCTGAAATACTTTTGAGGTTGTATTTATGATTAACTGAAGAAAAATGTGATGTGGAATTTCACTGTCCCCACCAGTCACTTGAATATTTACAAATGATAATGAGAAATGTTAAGAAAGCTGTTAGATCATACCAGTGAAGGTCTTATAAATGCTTATAAAGGCTTTATTAACACATATTTTGGGTACAGTGAAACCAATTATACAGTGACTTGCAGAGTAGTGACCAGTACACCTTTTAGAACAAACAACTGGTTTCTCAGTGGTAAAATGATCTATAAGTTTAATACTGCATTGTTGTGTTTTAGAATGAACAGGTTAATGGTGCAAGGATTACAAGGATGAAGGTTATGAACGTACAAAGAGCCATTGCTGGTTATTATGGAGAGACCAGTAGCATTGATATGTACAAAGCAATATAATACAAAGCAATGTGCCCACTGTCTTTGGTCACCAGTAATGTGGCAGTGCTATTCGACACTATACACTTTGAACTGCAGATAAGGATGTTTTCAAACATAACTGTGCAAGCATTTGAAGAAAGCAGCACAACTGGCTGTTACACCACACCGCTATGGAAAAATGCTGGCACATCTCTGAGTAATTTCATATGCTATAACGCATATTAACATCCTGCAGTTTTTCCCGTGGCCTCTCTGTGAGCCTGCTGGGAGTCTGTGTTGTGCATGGCAATGATAGTTTTTTGGTATGGTTTTTTGTAAGTGTGTTTAAATGCTGCAGTCTATAAATCCATAAAGGCACATGAATGAAGTCCCAATAAAAATGTGATTAGCCAGAGCCACCCGGTGACCGTAATCTGTTAATGGCTGCAATGACCACAGCTGAGACTTCACTCATGGGGAGTGTGTACAGAGGACCTGAGCAGAAATACACCGGGCAAAGAGGCCTAACTCATATCCTTTTAGAGGTAATGGTTTCCTTACTCTCCGGGTGGAGCAGCTGACATGGACGTTGGGTTCCCCCTTCCTTTTGAAGGCTTTGTAAAACGTCATGACGTCCATGTCAGGCTCTTGTGTGTGCCGGGGGGGGGGGCAAAGGCTGTCAAAATGTTGGAAAATGCAGAGAGAAATTACAGGTGTGCTGCTTATTTAAATAGTGGTGATGACATGTGGGAATATTTAACGCAATATTTTCAGAGCACTTGAAAGTTGGCCTTTGAAAGAGAGAGGTGGACAACGACTGCCAGAGATCACAGCAAGGTAAAAAGTGTTTGCGTTCTACACAATCGACCAAATGCGACCTTTGCCCTGGTAAATTAGTTGAGATCCAACCTGTACACAACTAGCCACCCCTGCCCCGCCCCCCATCCCTTCAGCCTTCATCTCACACTCAAATTATGACAGCCTCTTATGTTGGGGAGGGGGTCATTTTTCATTTTGCCGAGCAAAAATGATTCAGATGGATTGGTATCTGCAAAAATAAAACAACGACCACCATTGTGACATGATAAATACATTCTTGGCAGTTTAACAGAAGATATTTAAATGGAGCAGCAACAGTGGCTGCGCGTCCATGGCCTTGCAGTAGGAAAGATCAAACCTGAGTCAAGTCAATCACTCTGAGTGCTGGCTGCAGATTTCTGCTTGTGTTTTTATTCTAAATAAAATAGAGGGGTGATTTACAGTGAAGGGTCATGGAGGGGGACGCTCATTTGCGCTGATTTGAAAAGGAATCTTCCATGCTAAGAATTATGGGAGTTTTTAAGGGCAGAAACAACAGTCTGTGAATGCAACCGCCTCCTCAAATCAGTTTTCAGTTCGCCCATGCGAGACATGCTAACAGCCACAGCATTTTTTTGGGTGACAAACTGTTATAATGTGCCATTGTTTTTTAGGGCACACCCAATATATTGCTTAAATTGTATAAAATGGAGCTGAAAGACAGAAAAGGCCCAGTCTTCAATTATGCTTTGTTAACATATGTACGTACTACCAGTGTTGCTGATCTTACATCCTGTCAACACTTACATTTCCCACAATGCATTTCTGAGGTCAGTCCTTGCTTGGGTGGGGTCAGCTGGACCTCCTACTACCTGAAACAGTTTCCTGGGGTCAAGCTACGCTTTGTGCCAACTTTAAACAGCCAAGAAAGCTTCAAAGTAATCCTGCTTGGGGACATTATTCATCCAATTTTATTTAGCCTCACAGTGCATATTATCGATGATGAAAGGATTTATGTGGGGCTACCTCAAAGTGTTATTTGATAACAGTAATATTATTGTTTTTTTTGTTCCTTTTTTGGCGTACCAGATATTGAAGTAGTAAGCAGAGAAACAGAAAGAGAGAGAGAAAAAATATACCTATATATGGCGAGAGGTGGGAAGCAGAGCCATATAACAGAAAACATGTGGTTGCGATTAATTTATGCATTATCATTTTTCATTCTGACATAAAGAGTTGTTACACGGCGTGGGGAGAGCGCTGTACATTGTAAAAGGTAATGTAGAATGAGCTGGGCTGGTCAATGCCAGAGGAAACGTGATGGAGAAACAATTTGGGGGCAACCGCGAGGTGATTCAGCGTGGGCTTCCAGAAGCAGCTGAAGTATTTAACGGTCGCTTGTGTTAATTGTGCTTTCTCAATGGGGCCTGTGCAAAACGTGAAAAAAACAGAGACCGCAGTCCATAAATAGAACAGTTGTAAAGCTGGGAAATTTTGATTTTTATCACAAGCTGTTTTTTTTTTCTCTCCTTTGGTTCATTTTAGCTTCCACTGATCCCCCCCAAAGTACTTCGATTAACTTTCAAACCATTCCAGCAATGCAGATGAAGCAGCCCGATAGCGCAGGACAAAAAAGGCCAAGTCTTCATTTTGTATAAACTTCAGCAATAATGATAATAATGAAAAAAAGGGGTTCTGCTTTAAAACATTAGCCAAAACTTTCCTTTATGTGTTCCATTAGACTTTGTTCAAACGCTGGCCTGCTGTTGCGTGTATAATGGTTTCATAGAGACAAAGCAGAGGTCTGGCTTTCTCATCACGAGTGTGTCACAGATTCTCTGGCCTGGTTTTCCACAATTACTATTTTTAAGGAGCAGGGAGTGATCCTGGTGCCGTGCGGTCATTCCCCCTGGCGGTTCGGGCAGTCCAATCCAATACCGCTGCCACCCGTCCACCCAGTGTACAGGCGCTGTGTGCTGTGTGCCCTGGCTGCGTGCAATGGGACATGGGTTCAGTTTAAGACTTATACTCTAACATTCAATAACATTGAACAGGATGAATATATATATATGTATATATAGATCACTAACACATGAAAAGTGGGAGTTAACTGTCTTTTTATTTCGTTTTTACTGCCACATCATCAACATGTGTGATATGTATTTACACAGCAAAATATCCGGTGTTCATTTCATTTAAAACACTAACAGTGTACATATGAGAGCAACTGAGCTCATATCTTCATTGTTAGTGTTAAATGAACACTGGCCAGTTTGCTGTGTATTGATCCAGTGTTTTAATTTTGTTTTGATATTTATATGTTTTATATATTGTCCATTCTGATGCTTCTGTTTTATGTGCTGTGTTTTTCATTACTGTATATTGTTTCCTGTTGAAATAACTTGTCCTATCCTTATTGAAAGGCATTTTTATAAATGAATTGATTAAATAAAATAGTTTGGGGCTAATAAAGCAAGTAATGTTTTGAGGGATTGAGTGTTTCATTTCACACAGTAGTAGCCACCTTCCAGAGCACAGCTCAGAAGCGCAAACGAGAACCCAGAGCAGAGCGAATGTCAGAATGCCGTGAAGTTTTCTGTCAGAGGTTCATTCCTTTGGTTTTGGCTGAGTCTGCCTTTCATGGCCTTTATTCCATTTAGTCATGGAAAATGGACCTTCCTACCATTTGATGGTTGATTGCACGCATGTGGGAACTCTATTAATTTTTCTACTTTTTTTTTTTTTAATGGCATACATCCGCATGAAGACAAGCCAATCGGTTTTGTTTTTGTTTTGTTTTGTTTTTTTTTCCACTCTGGTGAATTTATATTCTGAATCTGTATATGCTAAATACATTAGGGTTTGTCACCCAGAATAAAAAAATATTCTACACCAATATAGATCTAAGTTGAGTACTAACTATACTAAACCACCGTACCTGGAGAGAAAATTTCTATTTTTTAATTGTTAATGTTCCTTTAGAGGACCGTTTGATTTCCAGGTAAGTAGAAAGAAGGGTATATCCATTGACATAATGCAAAATAAATAAAATTTTACATGATTACAATTGCCTGACTCCTATTTACTAATACCAAAAGTATTAGTTGTGCTCTCCTTACATAAAGTGAGCTCTAAGGCAGAGATATGTGGAGTGGAAGATGACATACTAGACCTCCCTTCCAGTTCAGTACATCGACCAAAAGCATGACTTCAGACTGAAAGAAATACAAAATGTCTTTATTACTAGCTGGGTATCATAACTGCTAAGGAGAAGAGTTTACATAGACGGTTTATGGGAGTGAATCTCTGAGATCCTTCAAACTATGTTTGAGGAGGCCCCAGGGTCATTAAACAATCACATATTCTCCGCTCATAAACAATGCAATAAAAGCCAATAAAAAAATTACTAATGTGTTCACTTGCAACACTTAATTTGAATTTGTCTGTTAACTGCATGACAATGGGTGAACAAGGAAACGAACGGGCAATATCATGTAATGAATATGCCATAACTCAAGCGCCGTTTCACTTTTTCATACTCAGAAAGACACTGTAAATCAGCAGAAGGTAACTGCCGTGTAGACATGAAGCCCTTAAAAGATATTGATTGATGGCCATAGAGATCTGGAAAAAGTGATCCTATTTGTGATTCGGGCTAATTTTTTTCCGCCTGAGAAAATTACAATGCTTTTGGGTTTGCGGGAGCAGCAGAGCGGTGATCTGGAACTTGTATTTCCACCTGCAGGCCGACGTCCATGTCTCAGAAGGCCACACTGTCCATCTGGTTTATGACAAGAGCAGACTCTGCCTCATTCTTCATCCTGAGCAGGCAGGTCCCGTAAAAACAGTGCAACGTTTGAAGCTCACTCTTAATCACCTTGCGATGATTTGCAAAAAGACCAGTAAAGAAAATCAACTGCTCTTTTTTTTTCATACCACTCGCATCAAAGCCAACATGGAGTAAGGAGTGTGGGTCAGGCTGGGTCATCTCCCGGCCTCTTTCTGTACCATGTACAGTGCATACAAGAAAGCACTGGTGGGCCCAACAACTTCACTAACAATATAAATAAAATCAGAAATGCTCAAATGAATACAATAAAAAAAAAAATCACAGGAGAACAAATTTCAGCAGAAAACCTTATTTCGTGTTGTCAGTGTAAACAACTTAATTTATTAAATAATATCAAATAAACGCAAGAATTGATGGTTCCTCATTCCAGACTAGGTTCTGCTGGGATGTAGAACATGATTTTCCACAACTTGGTTCATATGTACAAAATGCATGTGCTAACAACATTCACGAATCAGGAAGGGTAGCCATTGATTGTGTTTGCTTGTTACTAGCAAGTGAGATAAATACATAAATGAGGAGTGGAGCCATGACATGTGCATTCAGTATGATCTGTTTGCAGATGGTTGTGTATTTTGCCATACTGGCTTGTAAATTAATTTTATTACTGTTCCCAGGTCACCTAATTATGGATCCAGCTAACATTTTCTATTTTACCATACATTCTCCAAATCAAGTAGGAAGATTAAATACCCTCTGTACATTTGTTGGTGATGTTCAAACTATTAACATTGAGGAGAAAAAAAAACAAAAACAAATTCACTAGCTAGCTTAATTATCAATCTAAAATCGTTACATATGTCTTGTCAGTTTCACTGAAAATTAATTAAAGATTGTGAAACTGTATCACATTAATGGTTATATGCAAGACCAATGGAACAACCTCTGAAATCTACCATATGCAGACTCATTTCCTCCCAGAAATATTTAGGGTGGAGGGGCTGATGTAATGTTCTTTACTTGCATCACCTAATGGATTGGACTGGCACTTAGGATGGCAACTGTGATGCATGGAAGTGTCAGAAAGGGATTCTCCAATGTGGATTTCACGAGTGAAGTATGCAAGGGTGGAGTCTAGTTTCAGATTCAGCCAAGGTTTGGGTAGGAAATTCCCCGAAGCGCTGGCCCAAGATCAGTTTGATCACTGCCTGGGTTATGTTCAATGTATGGTGGGACAAGGAATGGGATACGGCAATCCGGCTTAACTGCTTTCACCAGCTTCTTAAAGTCAAGCCATCACGTTGTTGTGAGGGTCAAGGTCATTTTTTTTTTGGATTCCCCTCCACTCTCCTTTTCTCCTACCAGACCCAAACATATAAACCCCACCTTGGTGGCCTTCTTTCACAGGCTCAGGAGAAGGAGGCCATACACAAGTCACTCATCAATTTCACACGAAATCGATTTTTCCACACTTCAACTTCTAATAAAGTATCACCAATCACATATTCTTTGCCATTGGAGAAACACAAAGTCACGCAAAGGTTTGCTTCCTTGTCGGCTCCCAGCCAGGAAATGCAGCTTGAGGGGGATGTGGCTGGAGATTTTACCTGGCTGTCCCCTATCTCTCCCTGGTGAGGCTGAGCCAGCTCTGGTCTTGCCAATGCAGACCTCCAGTCATAGCCAGTAATGGCGTGGCTGGGACTCAGAAAGCCTCTGAGTTTACCGCCAACTGCTGTGGCAACAAAGTAAATCCTACAGGTTGAACGTATTTCAACAAGTTTCTATAACTGTAAGGCTACAGGAATATGTCTTAAGAGCTATCATATAAAAAAGGGCTAACTTTTGGGGTTTGGTCCTTCAAAGAAAAATAGACGTTCAAAATGGTGAATTTGTGACCAAACTGGATACACAAGTATGGTATGCACTATATGTAAAATGTGTGCGTGTGTGTGTGTGTGTGTGTGTGTGTGTGACTGAATGTGTGATTTGTAATATTGTAGTGGCATAAAAATGAACATATGTAACAACTTGATGAATATACATTTGATTTATTTTTTGACTTAAAGCTCATGTGGTCAAAAGGAAACTAAATGAGACACCATAAGGTAAAAGGTAGCAAGCTGTGAATTTATTATCTCTTGAAAGAAGTTAAATCAAAATTTTGTTTGGTTTTGTCATAGTTTTCAGAATGACACGCATTGAACTTAGAAGCAATTCTGCAAATCCATATTTCAAGTCCTGGTCACATCCTGGTGTTTTATATAGCATCTGAAACATATTTTCATCAACATCTCAGAAAAGGAAACTGTGATCCTTGTTATATTTTATTATGGCATGTGTCTTTTCTCAACAGCGATTTACGCCAAATTTCAGGCAGATTGATAGTTGCATATATAATCTCCTCGGCCAAAGTTTCAAAATGTTCTAAATCACTTGTAGTTAGCATATATGGCCAAACATACATTAAAACAAAATCAGCGCCCGACCCGACCCCCCCATTAAATTTGTAACTTACAATTCACAGGTCCTCAGAGACGGGGCATTTTTAAAAATGATTTCTTTGCCATTTTGCCAAGGTTGCTTTGCCTTTTCCCAGCAGAGCTTGTATTAAGTGAGTATGACATGGGCTGAATCATTTGTACTGGGGGTATGAATTGGCACATATCTCAGCTCTGGAATGCTGGGATATGATAATGGTCACAGTAGGTCAGGTGACACATACGCAAGGTGTGTGGTTAATACTCACAGAACACCTGATTCTCATATGTTTTGATAGAAGAAAATATTTTGCCTATGATAGAAATATGTAATATCGATCAACAGGTGTGCCCAGCTTTTTGACTGTTCAGTCTGAAAATGGAGCAGGCATTTGGGAGTCTTGAAAGGCATGTGGCGTAATGAATATCATTGATAACATCAGCAAATCCTGGACTGAGGTTATATTGCAGGTCAGCATGCGTGGTGGGTGTACAGAAGCATCCGTGGCGTTACGGGGTGCGTGGTGCTGTGGAATTGAAAAACCTTGCTGCTGTTCAGGATAAAAATATCAGCTTGGCAAATGAAGAGGTCTATAAAAGAGGTGATAAGGATGAAGTGATCATGCTGCTTTAGTTTCTGGAGTGAAAGTTATTCCTCGCTGTTCCCAGTAAAACATAATAAGTGCTATTCAGTTAAGAAAATTTTAATTTAAAGAAGGGGTTATGATGTATGTAACTCCTTCATAAACTGAAAGATGCTTGTATCCAGAGGAATTAAAAAGTTGATTTACCCTTTTGAGTTCTGGTCTGAGAAACATCCATGACCTGTTCAATGCAATGCCTGCCTCTTCTGTGTGCCCCAACACCCTTCCTCTGTTTCTGTGAGGGTGGTGGCTACACTCTCCTCCGCTGTTGTGCCAGGGAATGGGTTACAGATGGACCCCCCCATGCCCCACCCCCTTCCCTGCCCCGCATCAAACGGCGAGTTTTAATTTGCCTCTCCACTTGAGATCCCCGAGCCATTTCCTGCACTGGAGTGTGGTCCTCCTGATTCACTCACAATGACTCCTCTATCTCTTTTCCTACGTTCACTGCCTAAGGCTGATTGGACACTGTTGGAGGCCAAACAGATATTTTGCGGAGTTTCCCTCTTACATAGGACAGAATACATGTCCTCCTGCATGAAGAATTTTTTATTGAAATAGGTGTGGGCTTGGTTTGTACTTGGATGGGAGACCTGAGAAAATTGAGTAACTGTTAAAAGTGGTGTTGGCTGGCCAGTAAGGGTTTGTTTTTCCCTCTGGACCAAATAGAGCCTGCTAGACCAGTGCAGTGATGGGTATCCTGTGCAGCAGGAGGTGACACAGCAGGATATGACACTGAACTGGAATGTTGAACTGAGGTTCTGACACATTGTGGCCTTCATTTGAAAGAGGGTGTCTGTCACATACTATGTATCCATAGTATGTTTTTGTGAAATTCTCACAAACGGCTCACTCACACCACAACCTAATCATAGCCTTGGCACAGCCATTTCCTCCTTTACCACCCCAACTGATTTCAGGTGAGCATTCGGGCATAAAATGGCTGCCATGCATCACATGGCTTGCTGCACTTAGGTTACATTACATTAGATTACATTACATTAAAGGCATTTATTACACGCTCTTATCCAGAGCGACTTACAAGGCAAAGCACATATGAAAGGTATAAAAAAAAGTGCAAAGATAACCCTAGAGAGGGGTAAAGTCCCAGGTGTCAAAGGTGACAGAATAGATCACGACACCCTTAAGTAGTGGCAGAGGTGAGTTTCCATGTTCGGTGTTCAACATTTTGACACGATGAGATTGAGGAAGAGGGCTTTATGAATGCAATTCATTACATACAGTCCCTGATGTTCTTACTTCTGCAACATCTCCCATTGCCCTGGAGATGTGGCATGGCAGGACCATGAGCATGCATTCACAGGTGATGTGGCAGGTGTCACATTCAGCACAGGTGCCATCTTAAGAGATCAGTCACACCTTCACTATTAAACGTAATTAAACTTTTATTCCCAGCTCACTTGGCCCTTGTCCCAGCATTGTTAAAATATCAAAACCGATTTGGATATGCCAGCACTGATGAATGCCAGTCTGTTGCGTTTTGCATTTCTGTTGCCAACATAGGACTACATTCCTCATAAGCTGGAGCCTGGAAAATGGGCAAAGTTAGCAAACAACGCCCACAGACACAGAGCTGCATCAGCAGGTCTAACAAAACTTCTTGTCAGGGCCACATTTGGACATGCAAGAGAACTTGTATTTGAGCAGATTGTATAGACTATGGTCCAATTTGACTATAGAAAGTTGAGTTGGGCATCCTTACTTTTCTATTACAGTGAACCCTCGTTATAGCAGACCTCGTTAAAATGGATTTCGGTTATAACGGACTATTTCTGCTGTACAATATGTGTTGTCTATTTGGTTAATATTGGTTAAAATTCCCCTTTTTCTCTCCCTTACACTTTTCTGTCATCTTTTTCTTACTTTACTCCCCTGTCTTTCTCCCCTCTTTCTCTATCTTTTATCTCCTTTCACTGCTCTCTTTCCCTTACCTGCTCAGTATTTTTGCTTTACCTCTTTCTCTCTTCTTTCTTTTAATATTCGTTAGTAGCTTATTACGGTGGTGCCACATCGTATCACAAAGGGTTCTTTGGAAACTTAATTAAATTGAAACAGTCCGAGTATTGTTGTACACCGAATATATGGCTTGGTACCCCAGCAGAGGTGGGGCCACTGTGTGTTTTTTATTATCACCCGGTATCGTACTATCAGTTATATCATACTCCCTTCCCCCCAATTAGTCCAGTTTAAAGAGGGTTCACTGTATTCAGATAATAGAAAGCTACTGAGGAAACAGAAAATATTTCCATCAAATTGATCAGAAGCTGCAATTCAGTTTCCCATTTGGTTGTGAGTTCTTTTTAGAAAAAAAAAAAGAAAAAAAAACATTCTTAGAGCATTTTATTGGTCCATACAAGTTAATGTCAAGAACATTTTTCAAAGCGAAAAACATGTTCAAAAAACACTCTGGAAACTGGATAACGTGTTAGGAATGTTAACCATAACTTTTTTTTCTGGAATGTCCTGGGAAACGAAAAAAAACACACAGCTAGTTGCTCACCCAGTTCTGGCTGGCAGACATAACTGAAAGGGGCATGCAAGGGGCAAGCATGATCATCAGTTGTTTCATGGCACTGTAAACTGGATAGGTCTGACCCCCATAAACCACTCAGGCTCAACGCTGGCTTCCATTTCACTGCATTGTACGAGGACCAGCGGAGGAAAACAGTCTAAGATTTATTGTTCAATATTTAAGGCATCTGAGTTTAAAAAATCGGTGCCTGATGTGCTGGTTGAGGTACATTGTGCAAACAACTTGCAAGCACAATTTGTGAACAAGCTGAGACTTGCCTTGGCGAGAGAAATATAAACAGTGCCACCACTATTCTTTAATAGGTCTGACTAATGTAAGAAGGGTTTTACCTCAAGGTAACTGGCACGTATGGATTTGATTATGCAAATTGCTGAACTTATTGTTCCTTTTTTGAGTCTGTCTATCGGGCTGCATAACATGGTGATGAAAAAACAAAGAAATTCAATCGGTAGACACATTCTCAGGAACAGTTTAAATGTAAGCCATCTCTCACTGCATGCCGTAAGGACTGAAGCAGAAACAGCTGAAAAGCACAGTGTTCCTCTCTCCCTTTAAAACCGCAGACAAGCTTAATGCATTGATATCTTACCATTAAACCATGTCTCGGGAAAAGCATAAATATCTTTGTGGAACTAAACAAGGGTGATTTTAACGAGATATTACATTTTCATTTCCTGCGACAGGCCCAAAAACGTTTCGGTATTCGGCAAATCCTCCCTCCGTCGTATTATTCTGTTACCTAAGAAACTATCTTCAAAACAGAAGCCCTTGTAAATTCTCCAGAGATGTATCAGACACTTTCTCCTGCTGCACAGCATCCTCTATATTGCCTGGCATCCGTCCACGCTGTGAAAAGACGCTCTTCTTCCCCCATGCCAGGCCTCTATTGCTGTGAACCCTGACCCTTGGCTGTCCATAGGTTCCAGTTGCAGTTCATCTGAAAGAAGGCAGGAGACTTTTTTCCTCATCGTTTGGATGTCTTCTGTGTGGTTTCAGCACTCTAACTTTGTAATCTGTCTTCTTCTTCTGCTTCTTCTTCAGCGTCAAAAAAAAAAAAAAAAAAAAAAACATGGGGTTCTTCTGGTAGATATTGATGAGAAAAGAGTCATGGACGAGAGGCGCCAAGAATGAGTGAATCACGTCAATTTCACTATCTTCAGCAAGGAATTGACTTGTGATGGGGGTTTTGGGGGAGGGAGGGGGTGAGGAACTACGCCATGGTGCCTTTGATGAGCTTGGCTGAATGGGAACAGAGCGCTCTCACGGCTAAGCACTCTGCCTCATAGCCTGACTGTAAACCTATCTGCTAATTTGTTTCGTTGCTCGGGACAGCTCGAAATGTGAAGTTCATTAGGCTCTGTCACATTAATTACGTTAAGGCAGTCTGTTGTTTTAACAGATTTACTCCGTAATTCAAACTTGAGCAAACCGAGGACAAGTACGAGGAGCAGACTGACTTAGAGTCCCCTGGTCTTAATTCATAGGAATGCACTTAGATTTGAATTGCATGTAATGTAATATTTCAGTAATAATTAACAAATAGTCTGTGCCTTTTTCCAGTTTCCCTGGCTGCGCACTCCTACATTAAGAGCTGGTTCCATTATTTTTAACGGTGAACACATTTTCACTTCAGCGCATTCTATCTTGAACAGTATCCCCCAGAGTTATTCCTCTGCCATTTAATCCTCAGCGGAGGATTTGTGTGTGATTACATTTGACAGAGGGCGTCACCGACTCCTACGACCAAGCTTTGCGGCTTCAGATGGCCCGACTCCCTGAGAGCGAAAGTTGGCCAGAGGTTGACCAGGACCAGTTCACTCCTTTTCCATGTTTCTCACTCTCCCTTTCTCTCATCTCCTCCTCCTGCGAGAGCTTACCTTTCCATTTGCTTGCGCTGTCCGGACGCCTCTCTGCCGAAGAAGCCGCAGTGCGAGGGGGATTACTATTGGCCCTGATATGGCAATGCAGATGTTGACTCATGGAGTACTGGTCACCCGCAGTGCTGATAGCCCATTGTTCAAACCTGGCACAGTCACTTCAAATAATGTGGAAGGACCTACAGCAAACTGCAGCTCTAAAACAATAACAATACTATTGCTAGCAGTACAGGTACTAGTAGTACAGCTAACATTATTATTATTATTATTATTATTATTATTATTATTATTATTGTTGTTGTTGTTGTTGTTATTGTTATTGTTTCCTGACTTACATAATGGGTTACTACATGCAATTAATAACATATTATTTTAATGGTTAATTTTTATATATTTGCTCACAAGACACACTCTTTATGAAATCCAGAGTACTACACATACAAATGTTGTATGTCTAAAATGTCTGGGTAACTCTTTACAATGAGCATAGCCCCATAAAGAATACAGAAGGTCTTCATAGACAGAGCACGTATGATGTAATGTGACTTCATTTGACATAAGGCATCCACGACTGCTTTTAAACAAGCTGATGTGGAGCATGTATGGGTGTGTTATGCTGCAACCTTAGCTGTAGATGACAGATGAACTTACCAGAGGTTTAGACCTAGAGTCTAGACCATTCGCTCTCTGATCTCTATAAGAACGGGAAGAGCAGCTGTTTCCAATCTTGTGGAAACAGTGGTCCAGCGGTCTAAACTTGAGGTTTAAACCCCTTCCTAAGGTAGTTGTAAATGTTAGTAAATGTTAGTTTTCCTATTCCATGCCCTCACCTGACCCCAACGGCAGGCTTTCAAAGTGCTCTGCAAGTGTACACGCTATTGTATGGTTACACTGCACTTAACATAGTCATCTAATAGCTTGTTCAAAAAATATTTTTGGACTCACTCTTGATACTGAGGTCATACATATACATTACTGTATAAGCTAATGCCTGGATACACTGCATTTAATATAAACATGTCGAAACAGTGTTTTCAAAATATTACTTTACTCACTTTTGATAATGAGTCGGTACACATACATTTCTGAATAAGCTAGTTCAAGATGAAAGATGAAGTGTTTTTTTTTTCGTTCTGTGTCAAGGACCAGAAACGGCCACATTGTGAATGCCTACTGACTTCATGGCAGCAGTGCTGGAAATACACTAGATTATGTGGCAACCCGAAAAATGCAAAAGTGTCTTAAAATAGTCATGCTCAGAGCAAAACTCAATTGTCTTCATTTGAACCGGCCAAATCTAAATGCATGTTTACAGGTACACGTAAATACAATTTGGACACATTTGTACAATAAGCAGGCTCTGGGTTTTGCTTTTCATACAGCTGGCCAGCACTTCTTGCAATCAGAAATTGTAAACTACAAAAGCCATGTGGTTTTACATTATGTTCCCTAGTGACCACTGTAATGTGAATAGACTTGAGCTTTGTGGAACAGTTATTAAGAGCGATGGAGTGAGTGCTTCGCAGCAGATTAGAGGGGGTCTGTCCTTTTCAGACCGGAGACTCCACATGAACCGCTTCCAACTTTGCAACACGACCCGACACAACACCTTCACTTTCCTGAGAAGTCACTTGGCAGCTGGGGGTTAGCACAAGACAGATCCACATATTCAGTATTCAATCATCAATATTAAAAGAACATATCATGATGAGAGCAGGACATTTAGCCCAAGAAGGCCTCTCATTTGCTCACAATCTACAGAGTATCCAGTACTGTATCAAGCCTGGGCTTGAGCACATCAAGGGTCTCTGCTGCTACTGCTTTACTACTTGTTCCAAGTATTGATAACTAATTATATACTTACTTTTTTCATCACTCATGAATTTGGTTTCACAGAACATACCTATGCAGTGCACCTTAAACCTATTTTTCTCCTCTATCCAGTCTCAAACACTCACTTAATCCACTCTTTCTTTAGTTCTCTCCATTCCCCGATAGTGACAGAATGATGAGTCTTCCCTTCTGGGATCGACAAAGTGTCTTTCTCTGCAGGCCTGTCCATCAGTACTGTCCTCTACTGTGATGGATTCCCTTTTCACCCATAAACTCTGCCTTTTGAATTCATCTTAGTTTTACGACCTCCACCTCATCCTCAGTCGAAATCTATATCCCATTCAGATGTGGAAAAGACATCCTGCAAGACCGGTCTGTATGTGGGCATTTTGTTCCTCATCAGTATCTGCAGACACTAACATCAGTTTACTGCTAGATTACGCCATGGTAAGACCTCTCTCATTACATGAGAATGGACTGCAGACAGATCAAATAAAATGGGGGTTGATTTAATAATTAAGAGCAGAACGCAGTGTGAAATTCAGAAACAGATCTGGCCCTCCGTTGCTCACCCCTGGTCATCGTGGGCTCCAGTGGCCCGTGTCTTTCCCCTCTCAAATCATCTCCTGGACCCCCACTGACCCTTTTAATCCTTATCCTTTCACTTAAACTGGCTGCCACGTCCACTTGAGTAACTTTACTGGAATTTGGACATTTCTCACCACTCATACTCTCGACCCCCAAGGCCAGGCCAGTGGACCTCTGGTCTAACACACCCCCCACCCCCATTCCCAAACCCTCCACCACCCACATTTCTGTCAACATTAGTCATCCAACCACAGGTCACATTCATTTTCCTTCCCACCCTATGCTTTTCCGTAAACCAAGATCTTCATCACAAATCAAAACATCCCATTCCTCTTTATCACTTTCCATTCTTTTCAGCCTCAAGTCATCCTTTTTCTTGCAAGCCTTTATCTTTTCTCATCATGACTCCAGGACACATGGTTGCTTATGTACCAGATGACCGTACCCTCAGTACCCTCAGGCATGCTCAGCTATTTCTCCTTCGTTGTTCTTCCATACTGTTACACGCCACACAAGAGGCTCCTGCCAGCACGGACTATTGAAAAATTTCTTAGAAAATAGGTTCACCACAGGATCCACAAACAAAAATGTCAAAGTCAATAATAAATTATGTTTATCCTGTAGGACGTCAACGGCAAGGAAATGCAATGTGAGCATAGTCTACAATGTCTGTGAAGTGGAAAATAATCTAAAGATCGGTTTTGTGAGCTGCTGAGCCTGTTTTAATTAATGTTTGACATGTTTTATTTTTAAGTTTCTCATTGACAATGATCATGAAAAACAGACATAATGCTTAGGATATACAGTTTTTTAATGGATAGTATAAAAAGTTGACAAAAACAATTAAGGAACAAAGAAAGAAAGAAAATGGATGGCAAGATCTATTAAACAGAAAGTGAATATTTACAGTTGCAGTTAAATTCAGTCCCATACTGTGCCAGGTTTGAACAATGGGCTATCAGCACTGCGGGTGACCAGTACTCCATGAGTCAACATCTGCATTGCCATATCAGGGCCAATAGTAATCCCCCTCGCGCTGCGGCTTCTTCGGCAGAGAGGCGTCCAGACAGCACAAGCAAATGGAAAGGTAAGCCCTCGCAGGAGGAGGAGATGAGAGAAAGGGAGAGTGAGAAACATGGAAAAGGAGTGAACTGGTCCTGGTCAACCTCTGGCCAACTTTCGCTCTCAGGGAGTCGGGCCATCTGAAGCCGCAAACCTTGGTCGTAGGAGTCGGTGACGCCCTCTGTCAAATCAAATTGCATAATTAATGATTAATCAGACAGATTTCTATTATTATTGCCATATTACAATGATGATGATAGTGATTATTATACTTATTATTGCACTTGATTCCAAGTTGACATTGTCCTTATTCATTTTTTTAATAAGTATTTTGTTTTTATTCTTGTTCATTTTACATTTTATTGGTGACTTATCACATCCTTGGGAATGAGGAAACTCTACTGTAAAGTATGGTTTGGACTGTTTCTCAGAAGCGGGTGCTGATTTCCTCCAGAAGAAGGCACATAATTCTGGGTAATATTTTGAGAAGGAAACATAATTCTGTACAGTCCATGTCAGACATATTGGGAAAGCTCATGAAGATGAATTAAAATACTTTGTGGACAGCTTGTAGCCACCACAGCCACTCTGTGGACTACTCAATAATTCTGTAAAACATTACTGACCTGAAACACATTCCAACAGCAACAATGACCTCAAGGAAAGATGTTTGTCTTGGTGTTTGTCAGTGTTTATACTTATTCTTCCATGCGGCGGTGGAAATCTCCACCACACTAGAATGCTACATAAATCTGAATTGAGACACAGAAAAGCCCACAAAAACAGGGACATTCAATTACTTAATTTCCCTGACCTGCTTCTGCTGGAGTCTTCTGCTCAGCTGGCTCTGACGGAGGGGGCCTGTCAAGGCTTCGTTTTTGACTGGAAGAAGTGTTGATAGGCGTTGGGGCATTGGGAACGGGTCTTTCTGCAGATACGTGCCAAATAGATTGAATGTCAGCAGAGTAGGAAGAACCACATTCAGGTTTCCTCATTCATATTGATATCTTTACTCCCTCTGATTAAGTCTGACTGTTATGGCAGCCTTGGCTTCTCCAGAGCAGCGATAACACAGCTCTCTCAGGCTCTTAAATAAAGCCAATCTGTGAACGCACATCGCACTACATCCATCTAGAAGCCCCCCCACCCCCGTGCTTTAATTGGTTGGGCTCGTTTTAGTGTCATTTTACCATACGAACACATCCAGCCAATGATCTCACAGGCCTTAAAAAAAGAAGAAAAGACAGGCAGCAAAAACACAGGTGCGCTGGGAGGACTCCAGAATTGTCTTAGGCACATTTCTGTAGCACTGCTTCACCATCGAAGAACATCCAGGAGCCTTATAAAACAACCAACTGGGAGCCTTAAAGAGCAGGGCCCCCCTTTTTTTCTCAAACTCCGCACAGCCAAAGAAAAGCAAATGGAATGTCTCAGTAAAAGTGTAGCGACTTTTATTACAGCAAACGCATTTGAAATATGGAAGGGAGAACTTTCTTTTTTTTCTTCTTTTTTTACACAGTGGGCAAAATAAAACAGGGACAGAGAGTTGCTACAATAAATGCACATATGCAGAACATAAACACTTGCTTTTACTAGAATGTTAATCAAACATGAAGACAAAAAAGAGAAAGGGAAAACAGAGACTTCTTTGTATGTGTGCCTGCCCACAGTGAGAAGAACCTGCCCTTTACTTGTTTATGCAAGACGTACCATTTGTTGGTAACTCTTTTCATATTTGATACCGCACATGGGAACATGCTGATGTGCTCTAATATAAAGCAGTCCTCTTTTAAAACAGGAAGGGGAACCTAAAAAAAGATAAGCACAGCCGAAGCCATACACCTGCTGGGTTTAGCAGGAACACACAGACGACTTTCAAGAGCTACGTAATGTAACCATAAACGTAAACAAACGTTTTGGAGGAAGCGTTTTAGTAAATCCAGCCTTAGTGGACTTGGGATTGTCTGTGCAACCACTTGTGCAAATGGGGAGGAAGGATGTCGTGCAGAACAACTTTGAGTTTTTGTATTTTTTTTCAAGAGGAAAGATCTAGTAGTCCCTAGAAATAAAATGTTTTTACAGGCAGTGTACCTTCGCTTAAGAGATGTACATTTATGTTGGAAAACTCTAATTTTGTTTTCATTTGGAGTGATGTAAAAGGTTGATGGCAAAATGAAAACCCAAAATGAATTAATTTTCATAAACATTGTGATATACATTCTCAACTGATCATGCTGTGATCATGCTATGTTTGTTTACGTGAAAGTAATAGAAAAATAGCTGATTAAATTGCTTGTTAGGTAGTTCCATTGCATTAAAAATGGCATCCTAAACTGCTCAGCACCTGAATCTGTATTCTAACACAGCAGACTATTGACAGCCTTTTGCATTGTGGAAAGATTTACACCCTGATTTAATGGCCTGTATTTCACCATCAAGTAAAAATGGTGCTAGCCTGAGGTTTGCACTTTCCCCTGTTGTTAAGAACATGTTGTTCATCGTTTAGCTTTATTTCTCAATGTTCTTAAGAAAACATGGCCACAGAGAGTTGACAATTCCTTCTTAGTCTAACTGGTAAGATATTTAATTTTATTAGTTTAATTAGGATAAACTACTGTTTCTACATGAAATATGCTGGCCAATAGTCATTCATCAACGGCTCTTTAATCTGACATACAAATAAATGCACGCATTGTTTTATCTCCTTCACAAACCTAATTTGGCTGGGTAAGCTGTTGGTTGTGGGATTTTGCCAGACTTTTTGAAAAGAATAATCCAAGCTTTTTGCATTTAATTGTGACTCACATCTAAGGAGGAAACGTTGAGTCAATCCAGCCCATTGTATTGATTTGGTCGCTCGGTTTATTATTCCTTTTTCACAGAAATGTAATTGTTCATGTCAGGTTAGGTCAGAAAATTCTCAGAAGTGTGAAAGAAATATATGTAACAAAGGGAGAAAATCTTCTGTGCTCCTCCTGTGGTTTTCTTGACTGTTCTCATCCATGTTTTGGAAGCTCCAGAGATGAGTCACTAATCTTAAACTTGAAAAAAAATTAAATAATAACTCGGACGACCCCACCTGGTGTTGTTTTAAGAAAATAGTATTGTGAAAAGAGGTACACGAGGGAGGACAGTTGAGTGGAGGACAGGGAGTGACTCCTACACTTCTGCTACACAGATAACACTCCTTGTTATTTTAGTGAATGCGGTGTCTGAATGTTACACGGGGATGGATGTGCAGGAACAGGTTTCTGTATGTTATCAGTCATTTTCCAGAAGTGCTTCCTCCAGTGCGTGGCTCTCCTCTCACTTTGGGTTAGAATCTGTCAGCTTCTGCGCATCTAAATTTTTGCAGGTCATTTGGGCCAAAGCTATCGCTTTGAAAGCAACCTCAAACCCGCACATACCCCTACTAGCTAGTGATTGTTCCACATCCAAAATATGTATGAGACGGTGTGTGTGTGTGTGTGTGTGTGTGTGTGTGTGTGTGTGTGTGTGTGCACACTTGCATGGTGGGCTGCATTTCATTGTAGATGTATCTTGATTTGGAGTAACTTCTTTTCACTGTAGGAACCGAATGTGTGTAAATTGCATTGATTATTCCATAGTGTAATCTTTGTAAAAACTAAGAATGTCTGTCGACATAAACATTGGGTAGATACAAATGTTGACATCCCTGACATCAGAAGTGGAGTCTTAATCTAGCCCTGTTAATGACTTAATTGCTCACAATGGACTGTGGTCTCTAAGAATTAAAATGTGTGTGCATGCATCTTTATGGGTGCACTTATTTCTGTGTATATGTGTGTTGATAAAGTTTGCGTAGAATAAACCAGAGGATGTAACTGCATTTTGTCCATATTCTACTGGCTTTATGTACAGTATGGAGAGTACTCCCAGCTGGGGGAAGATCACAACCTGCTCCATTTTCTAAATTTTATAGCCCCAACCCATTTGTACATGCAAAATGGCTGTGCTGTCCATGACTTAACCCAGCGATTACCTAAAAGACAAAGAAATGTTAACTACTGTGCTCCAAAAAGGCCTCCAACCGAGTGATAGTGTTAGTCATGTTCCAGTTATAACTGCTTCCCGTGGAAGGTTCGCCACGCAGCCCTGCCCGAAATACTTGAATACAGATGGGTCTTGCATCTCCATCCATCCTATAACTCCTCGGACCAGTTAAATGCTGTCACTCTCTGCTGAAGCTGTCTGGAAAGTTGGACTCCCCCAACAGCTATAAGAGCTGCAGAAGGCTTTTATCTTCATTTAATGTGACATACATTTCTGCATCACTCTCTTTGTTAAAGGTGCACCTGCCTCATCTGTGGGACTTTAGTTTTGTGCCGTTTTGCCGTAATACTTTTTAAGCCTTGCTATCCGGATTCTGACAAAGTTTTATATGTTGGGAGGTTCCCACCAAATCATTCCCTTATTCAAGCCATTTGAAATAACTTTTTCTTCCTTTTCCCATCACAGAAAAGTGACTGTCTTACTAAAAGAAATAAGAGTTGTCACACAGTGGTACGTTATAAATAATAATGTATGGGTTAGCAAGATGAACTGCTCCCTGTAAAGTCTTGGCAGTGTATTGTAAAAATGTACTCTACATGCTTCTGCAGTCAGAACAGCTTAGCCTCTGTCTATCTTCTGCTTCGAGAACTAGCTGGAAAAGTAATTCCCACCAATTTGTTCACTAATTTTTTGAATAGGATAACTGCGCTGCATCTGTAATCTATACAGAACATACACATCACAGTACGGGGGAAAATGTTTCAGGAGGAAGTGAGACAATGGACGTTGACTGAAATACTTTACTAGCTTTCTTTGACATGCCAGTTTGGATCATTGTGCAGCACAACTTTAAAACTGCAGTGTGTGAGTCATCCACTGAGACATTTCAAGATGAGTCAAATGGCCTTTAAGCTGTAGGTTAATGTAATGATGACTAGCTTTGGTTGAATCCCTTATAACTTGAATCGTCTCGATAAGAGCATCTGCAAAACGCTCAACTGCAAATGAAAATGTACACAATGGGTCATGGGATCCTTAATATGCAATTTTGGAACATGTATTATGTTAATATATTTGACATATGCAGCAATACGCATTGAAATTATGATACTAGTACTGTAAGGGAACAGTGTTCCAGCCCAGTTTGCTAACAAGAAGTCTCAAAAGGTTTTACCTAATCAACGCTGATGTGTGCGGATTTTCTCGACACATTTAGGTGCCTCGCGGCCTTCATGTGTGCTCATTAGCTAAGGCAGATCACGCCCTTCTGAATGGAATTTCAAAGCCACAAAATCATCCAGCATCAGTCTGTGAGCTAAGTGACTCATGGTAGCGGTGGGAGATTAGATGCTAAAGTACTTATGAACAGATGTCACTAAGTCGGCTCCTGCATGTGAAATGTAAATTGTATTGTCTTTTTTGTATCCCATTATATGCTATCATTTCGAACCTGATTTAAAACTGGTTTTGTTCCATGTCAGTCCCTGGTTTGGTGCTCTGTAGGTTCAAATAAAAATATCTGGGATGACCACAAGAATTTAGTCCCTTTTGAGTTTGTGTTCATTGGCGAGGAGGATTCTCACAATGCTGGGAAAGTTCCCTCTAGCCTTCGCAAGGGTGGGGATTTCCCAGCTATAAAACAATGAATATTACGGTTTAAGAAATATCAATAAATCTTAAATGTATTTATCTGTTATTTCTTGTCTTGAAGATGCATTTCGTTTTGAAAAATTGCTGATAAAGCACAAATGTAGTCTGTCGTTCAGAGCACACCATGCGTATTGTGTCTCGCTGGACATAAATCAGTCCACAGATGGGAAAACAACCCATAACTCTTGCTGTTGATCCTCACTGAAAGCGCGCTATCACTCATCTGAACCTCACTCTTTAACACAGGTTACTGTGCTGTCCTTTCAACCATCAGTCAAAGTAGGCCTTGGAAACCAGGTGTGTGGATTCTTTAGCCAATCAGTGATCTCAAAGAATGAAGCGCTCATAAAAACACATGAAAATACATCAAAAACAAACAGACACTGTGGACCTTTATGGGTAGAACTTGACATCTGTAGTCTGTAGTACTGTCTTGATTTTTGTGATGGAGAATTACCATAATTGGGGGCCGAATGTGAAATAAATAAATAAATACTTCTTCTCTGAAGATTTTGGTTAGATCTGGTTAGACAAGAATGTTGCTCAATATTTAATATTCCTGGAACATTTTATGATGCTGACATATGACTATTCAGCATGACATAAAATTAAAATGTAATAAAAACTCAATAATGCATTTTAAAGTATGCAAATAGTAGATCCCTTTAGCATTGAAAACATTCCTGGTAAAATTTACACTGGTGACTGTACAATTAAATTGCTTTTTTCATGTCAAAATTGAATAATTTTCTTTCTAATGACGTTGCTGCAATGTTCTTTGTGACTTGTAGATAAAGTTCAAAGGACATCTAGGAATCTGGAGAAATTTATGTGATGGGAATTAACTTCTCCTGAGTGTTCTGAGAACCAGAATCGATAAAGAATTATATACCTCCACCCCTTACTAAAAACAAAAATAATAATGTGAGTACAAAGCTGAGTCTCTGCACAACAGCACGCGAGTCCAGCTCTTTTACTCTTTTGTTATTAACGGTGGTATTGATGATGGAAAACAGAAAATGGTGACCAGGGGAGTTGTGTGCTGTGACCCCCTGCCTTTGAGGGGAGCTCAGAGTTCCAAGGCGATGCTCTAATAAGGGTGAAGTGCCAGAAAAGGGCTGGGAGACACAGCCCAGTTTTACAGCCACTGCGGCATGGCTCATTTGAGAAGAAATATCCGTGATGGAGAGCAGGGCTGCACTTTCCCCTGTTAGGCTACTTTCAAGTTTCCCAGAAAACTGGACATACTTAATACACATTATCTCTGTCATTCATCAACGCTGCACTTTTGCTACATGAAATTCCGACAATGTCCGGCCCACAAAGACATCCTTTAAAACAAAATTTGGAAACTGCGAGTCAAGGAGAAGACTTATTTTTTATTTTTTTTTTTTTTATTTTGCGTTTTACCCAAATAAACTGAATCTAGGATACCGGAGTTATTTGGAGTTCGTTGTTAGACCTTAGTCTTATTAAAGCTATGTGTAATTTAGTCAAAATGCTTTTCAGTCTGTGAAAGGGCACAAGAAATCCTATTTTAGAATGAAAAAAAAAAAATTTTCCAAAGCTTCTATTTTATGTAGTGCTCTTTAACTTCACATCAGCTGTTATTCTTTCTTTTCTTCATTATTGTTACATTTCTTTGTATTTCTAGTACTATTTTATTGCTTGTTATTTGTGTTGTTTTAATAGGTGGTTTGACTGTTCTAGAGCTGCAGAGAGACATTCCTGTGGCTCTCATACACATCTGAGATTGATTGTATAGATTCTGACATTTTAGAATTAAACGTGGATGACCCTGGAAATCTGAATTATTAAATGGGGATAAACAATCAGGCTCGAGAGGCCAGCCAAGGTGATTGCAGTGTGGTCTCGTACCAGCGCTCTGGGAAGTGCAGGCATTTAGGAACTTGAAACACTCGGGGTTTGCCAGAAGAAGGCTGAGCTTATGCCAAAGCTGACATTCAATATGTACCCAGCACATGCAACCTTTAACTGGTTATATAACACAATCAACAGAAGCGGGGCTTGTTAGCATCTTGAAAGGGGTGAGAGAGCTCCAGTCTCTGCATTGGAGACCCCACTATGGTGCAGACCCCACGAGAGGTGTGGAGGCTGGGGTGAGCCTGCAAACTGGAACGCTCGTCGTGTTTGTCGAGTACTTGACCTTTTGGAATGCCACTGTCCAACACCATGTTGTTGCATCACAGATTGCCGCAAGAGTCTCATATTCTCATTCTATTGCCTCCCCCCCAACCACCAGCGCTTGGCTAGGCTGTCTTTCTATGGCAGCGATCACAGCGTTAACTATGTTTTAGCCCCACAATTTGGCGGGTCGGGGGCAGAGGTTGGGGTGGATTTGGAAATCATCCAGTCAGTACACAGAGACCAAGGTGGTTTCTATGAGCCATGGGTCCCGTAGACAACTGCCAAGAATCCCAAGACCAGCTAGATTTGTTTAGTGATCATCAATGTGACTCTAATTGCTATTGACAAGGGGCTTGTTTTCTAATTGTTCCATGCTGATGCCAGACTGTCTTGGCAAATGTGATTTAAGAAAAAAAGACATACATTATTTCAAATTGTGTTAGTACAGCAGGTAGAAAATGACTGGTGCATGAAACATATTAAAGTTTAAATGTACAAAACTTTCCTCTCTGAGGTTTTCAGAGAAATCCCCTTGTGAAGGGACATGGATGGGTATTCCTTTTTTCCATTTCTCACAAACTCCCAGGAGGCAAAGGGTGTTCCCTGGGACTGAAGGCCCAGGACAGGCACATCGATGATGGGCTTAAGGTCCATGCTCCCTGTACCAGCAGGCTCCAGCACCGTGTCTACCCAGGGCCATGACCCACTGAAACAGACACATCACAACACAAATGCAATGGAAGTGCTTAATCTCTTTCACATCACTTTGACAAATGAACACCTGAGCTGACTGAATTCATTAATTTCACATAAATGTCTCTTAGTGTACCCTTAGAACCTTTATGCATGTTCAAACTCACACACACACACACACACACACACACACACACTTTACACAGTCAAAGTGACCATACATGCACATTTGAGTTCAACTTTGACAGCTTTTTTAATTAAAACATTTAAATTCTGTGTCACAAGCACTCATTATAACCAATAAACACACAACAGCTGTCATCACACACACACACACACACACACACACACACACACGCTCTCTCTCTCTCTCTCTTAAAGTACACATTAAGAAATGCCACTCAGGAACCAAATTCCTACAGGTGTCAAGAAATGAAATGTACTAATCGCAGGTCTAGTAAACAGTCTGCAATGGGCCAGTGTAATAAATGTTTCCCAAGGTTGTTAAAATATTTTCATATGCTATCCGCTCAATGTGATGAATCGAAGGAAAAACATGACTGTATTTTACTACCTTTTGGATACAACACGCTATATTTTACTATGAACCCATGTTACACCTAGTGCCAAAGAGGAATAAATCTTTCATCTCACATGTCATTTAAGAGTGATTCATATTTATAGAGTTTCAAATTGTTTTAAAAAATGCCGGTACGTTAGATGAAAATAATTACATTGAAATATAGATGTATTGCCTTTGATGTGTGTGTGAAAACATTTTTTTTTTTACCTTTTTTTTTTAAAGTTGCTGTGCTTTCATTTTCCCACACTTATAGGGGAAATTCATTTTTTATCGTTATTTTTTTATTATTTCTGTTTTTGATATTTAATGCAAGGAAGAAATGAAATTGTGAGATATTTATCAGAAGCAGCTCTCAGACTGGATGAACCCCATGCTGGGTGGAGTAATGGGCCGCTCTTTTACCAAAGTAAGAAAATCAGGCGTGATGGAGTACTACTCTAACTGCCAGCGAGGCAAAGTATGTATTACTCACTTCTGCCCAATGGATATGGGGCAGAAGAGATATGGATCCTTTGTGCCCTCCCTCCAGGATTACCGACGGCTTAAACCCCATCACTTCCACTGCGGGGGGCAGTTTTTCCCCTGGCTCAACAATACAGCTCACAACTGCAGGAAATAGCACAATGCCAATTGATTTGTACTAGAGATGAAGTCCTTGAAATATTCTAATGGACAATAAAATCATGCAATATGGTTTTATAAGGGTGGGAAATTAGCCACTAGCATGCTGTAACTCTGACAGAGAGGGTGGTGCCTCGCCCCCAAAAAAAAAAAAAAAAACACTCAGAGGAAAATAAAACAGTTTGGTAAGAGAAACGCTAGTAATTGTGGGCCAGTAAAATATTTATTGGTTTCTAGCTCCCTTTATCCTCTTTGCTGAAAAAACTGCTACTACTAATTTCACTACAGGGGCATGTAAATCTGCTGTCTGTGTATCTTGCTAAAAATACCAATATGTATAATGGTAAAACACGGCAGGGTCACCGTGGTGCTAGAAACGCCATAAGTGTGAGTGGAGGACACAAATACAGGCCTGCATCCATTCTGAAATTAATAAAGAATTCAATCTTTCAATTTTTGCACTTGTAGCAGCAGAGATACATGCAAATACTAAAAGGAGTGGAGATCACAGTGTTACTTCTGTTCTACCTCTGCTGATGGGAGCAGATGTAGTAGGAGAAGTACTAACAGTATAATAATAATAATTTAATTACGTCCATCAAAGCAGACCATGACCTTTATCCTCACAAACCCATGTGCACATTCTTTATGCCAAACAAAGCTAAATAAATGATAACTGTGTGTTTTAGACACACTTCTATCTGAAGAATTACACTGAAGCATGAACAACTATAACTTTTAATCCTCCATGTCAACACTTTTTTCCCTGCACCAGACAAATGACAAGGTTATGTTTTTTAACTGAAGCTGAGAAAAAATAATGGCAGAATCAGTATGATAGCATGCTATTAAAATGGAATAACTCCTCGACGCGCTCTTATCTACTGTGTGCAGACATCAGGAGAGTCCAGAAACTCTCCGCACCTCCTCCCACCCTGGGAATGGGATCCTGTAGTCGATCTGGCCAGTGGTGGGAAAGGGTAAGGTGGGGTGGGGTCCAGAGGTGAGCGTTCGGCCCTGGGTTCACCCGCACCCCGTCCCCCAGACGAAACAGCCATGCCCAAGCTGAGGGGATGGGAAACGGCAGACCCTCAGAAACGTGACCGTTGACCTAACAGTACCTAATCAGACCCAAAAAACAATTACAATGTACAGCCAACAGCAATAAGTACCGTGCACTGTTTCCCAGCCAGAATGATAAAACTTTCCTTCACCCCATTTCTTGCTTTTTTTTCTCTCTGGACCTAATTCTGGCTACTCTGCACACTTCATTAGCGTGGACTTGGAAAGAGCCCGAATGATATACTATGTTTACGCATGAAGTCTACCTCTCCAGACCGGCAGAAATTCATGGTATCTGACAGGCTTATCAAGCTTCATTTTTTATTTCACTTATCTAATTGCCATTTTTTATTTATTAGCGGTGGCTGCTGGTCTATGTGCTCACTACCTCACTCTGCTGTACAGACATTGCTGCCAGAGTGAGCCGCAGATTTTTTTTTTTTTTTCTAATTCATCTTTTATTCTGTTCCTTGCTGTATTCATGAAAAAAAAAAATAACGTAAAATAAATAAATGAAAAAGGTCAAATGAATAAGAAGCCGTATCAGGGCCCACACTGTGGAGAACACCGCTATGTGCTACAAACAGGGCTGGGTTTTTCTCAGGCTTCTTCGGCCTCCTTGGATTTATCAGTAAAATAAACGCGGGGCGCTGCCGTTGATGATTCAGTAAGTGGAACCTGTGTGAACGGAGAGCGGCCAGCCCCACGCACCGAGGCTCCCATGCCTCGACTCTCAGAATGTTCTAGACCGGCCGTCTCAGGTCTCCGTCCAATGGCAACATCTTCATGGCCACTCCGAGATGGGGGTCTGGGGGAAGCAACAGTGCAAGAACAATATCTAACCCCGGGCTTTACAGTTTATGACTTTTCCAAACCAAGCATTTCTGTGTTGGTGAACTTGACCGAACTAATCCTTATTTTCAGCTTTTAAAATAATATCATTATAAATAAAGAAGAACCTGTCAATTCAACACTTCATAATTATTTAAGGATATGTTCAATATTACACTTTTAATCTTGTGTGGAACAGAACCTGGTAACTCTTTAGTTTAGGGCCTGTAAAATGCTTTAGAATGATTATTAATAAGTTTGTTAATGATTTTTAATCCATTTTACAATGACGATCAGCTTTTCATATATACATTCCTTTGTTTATATACATTGGGCATTTGATTGGTGATTTTAGGCAATGCTTAATGATGTCATCTTGGTTTCCCATCAAATCATCACATCACCTGATCCTGCACCACTTGTGATGTAGTGAGTGAGAGGAAAGAAAACTTTGGTTAATGCCAGAGATTTCTTTAGAAATTTGAGGACATAGCCACATGATTTCCATATTGTTTCCCAAGAATTCATCAGGCATTTGTCACATATCATTTTAGAAAAAAACAATGAAAAACAAAAAATAATATCTAACCATGTATGTAAAATTGTATGTCAATAAACCTATGTATGTTAGACATTTATCATTCTTACTATAGGAGGGCAATGTGTTTATGTAAATGAGGTGGATACATATGTAGACTCCATGTTCAGTGAATATGCTGGTGATCAGCAGGAAAGCAAGTGCAAGGAGAGGATGCAACACTTCCCCCTAGTGGTGTGTCTTATAAATGTAGGAACGAGAGCTCTCCCCTCTTAAATACACACAAGAGTGTACTGCACTTTGGACCAAAGCCAATCAAAACTGATTTTGGTTTCTATTGTGTGTTCTGTTTCAGAAGAAAGAAAAAACCCGGTGTGCTGGCTGGGCTAGGGAATTTCAAACATCTGAAAATGTCTCTATATAAGTTTTTAAATAAAACAAACGATCTACTTGGCTCTTAACATTGCGGGATAAAAAAGAGGTTTGAACCAGTAGCTGTGTATACTCTGAATAATCTCTCAATTTGGGATCTGTCAATCTTTTCAAGCCTATCCAATATGTTCTGTGTCCTGCCTCCACCCTCAGTCCTTTCGCTTCTCGTGTTAGAATGCACCTCTGTGTGATGGTTATTGAGATTGGGAGGTTCATACATCATTTAGGATTAGAGAGATTACACAGTGTTTGCCTAGTATTAATCTGGAGGTTTTTAATTCATATTTAGGTTATGACAGAGTAGCAAACTAACCAAATATCATAATGAGATCCAGAAAGAGTGTATAAAAATGACTATAAAAACAATACACACAACGAAACATGGAAAATACCATAAAAAGACACAGACCAAATCTTTTAAAACTGATTTTAATTCAACACAGAGAATTTGGTTCCATATACATATATTTTACAGTTCCAGAGAGGTTTAATTAATTAAATTATTTATTTGAGGTTTTGTGTGTGTGTGTGTGTGTGTGTGTGTGTGTGTGTGTGTGTGTGTGTGTCTGTGTGTGTGTGTGTGTGTGTGTGTGTGTGTGTGTGTGTGTGTGTGTGTCTGTGTGTGTGTGTGTGTGTGTGTGTGTGCATGTGTGCGTGTGTGTGTGTGTTTGTCTGTGTGAGTGTGTGTGTGTGTGTGTGTGTGTGTGTGTGTGTGTGTGTGTGTGTGCATGTGTGTGTGTGTGTGTGTGTGTGTGTGTGTGTGTGTGTGTGTACAGTCGTGTCATAAAAAGCTCCTGAAAATCATTGTGATCACAGCACAAATGAGCCAAGCGGTTTGAGATCAGACTATGTCTCCTTGCCATTGTTTGAGCATGGGACAGGGTTGGTTTGAATAAACCCCATTTCACCCTCTCCCCTCCTCCTGCCCACTGCACTCATATGGACACATTCTGCCCTCTGTTAGACATGAATGCAGAGAATCACCCAGCCAACTACAGCAACCAGCGAGCACACAGAGAATTATAAAGCACCCAGAATTTCTGAAAACTCCAGAATTGGGCAACCCCTCTCTGATTGTTTCATTTTTATTATTTTTATGATAAGCCAACAAATAAATATCATTGCTCTAGCTGTAATTACATTGGCCTGACTGTACCTGTTTTTTTTTTTTGTTAACTATTTTGTATTTCATTTTATTTTTTTTTACTGATTTTTTTAGCAAAGGGCAGATGAGATAATGCAGTTTGGTGTTTAACTGTTCTGTCTGGATTAAATAATGACATGTACTGTATCTGATTGTAAGTCATTTTGTATTTATCATTGGGAAGATTACATCCATTGTTAAAAGACAGCTGCATAAACTGTCTTTGCCTTACCCGGGTCCTCTATCCTTTTCTCATTTGCATATAACTGAATCGTCCCGAAATGACCTTATAATGTCTGCCATCAAGGTTCAAATTCCATATGCAATTTCATATGGAATATTTTCATATTCCGCAGTCTTGTGTCAAAGTCAAAGCTGCAACATTATATTATGTGTATAAATATTATTGCTGTTGAGAGCAATGGAGCAAAGAGGGGTTCAATTTAAGAAAGCAGAAGTTTGATTGATGGTTCAGGGCAATACTTCATGATGTCGTGCTGGTTTTCTTGAACTTGTCACATCACTTAAGCTTTCTATGTGACCCACGAAGAGCTGCAGAAGGCACTGGGCACAGAGGTATTTTGACATATAAGGACCACTGATAAAATCAGGTTGGCATTGCCACACCCCCACCTCTCAGAGTGGGTGGAGGGTTAGTGACACAGCCTTTCGGTTATAAGCTAAACGGCCTTATCCTCTCTGCCACAGCGCTGGCCTGCCTGGGCTGGCCTGTAAGGATTTATCATAAGAGGACGTATGATCCATCACTGATTCCCCGAAAGGTGGACAGGAGAATACACACTCAGACGAACAGGATCCATGCTGATCGTCAGCTGAGCCGCACTGTCCCTATCACTTCAGCCAACCTACACTAACCTCATTCTCCATATTTTTTTTTTCTGCCTGTGTAAAGCCAAATCCTGCAGAAAACTGATGAGAGTCGTGGTAATGACATCACAGGGATGAATGGTCATTTCCGTCACGAATGTACCCAGAATGCCACAGGCGATCATTCTGATGGGCACACATACCTTCTCCTCACATTCCTTCACGGGTGGTGTAATGAACGGTGATTTATCGCTGGGCCCGAGGACGTCACTTTACACCAAAAAGCCCGTTAAATCCACGGCCCAGGGTTTTCAATTCAAATAAACACTCGCAGGATTGAAATTCAATTTGGTGAGGAAATGGAGGCTTTGTTTTTCCAAGAGCGTGACAAATGTTACAGACAGTCAAGAAGTTATTCTCATGTCAACTCTTCAGTAGTAGGCTGCGAGGAAACGGATAATAAACCTGCAGTGTGTATTTTCATAGCTGCTGTTGTATTTGGACAAATACTGTATTTCACCACAAACGGAATCAACATTTCTTCTTTGCACTATTGTATCCTTCAAAAAATTTTGTACATGAGAGATATTTGTTTTTGGAGTTAAGGATTTTTTTTGGCTCTGTTTACATCGTAAATAATCAGAAGACGAATCAGCACGACGACAGAGCTATCCACACTTTTCTGAGAAACCAAAACACCGCCAAACGCTCCAGAAAAGTGCACGCCAAGAGAAGATGTTGAAGAGAACAGTGACAGCAGCTCAGAAAGTGTGGTTTCAATCTCCACAGGAGGGTCCTGAAAACGATCCCTCTGACCCAGTTTTTGTGCAAACTCTTCATTTGGCACGGAGTTGTCATGGACTGTCATTTCAACATCTTTCATTTGGGGTGACGAAGCAAACATGACAGCCCTGTTGGATAGTGATGGGGCGGACTTTATCCTGTGGGTGCGACGTCTCAAATACTCCTTCATTTTGTTTATCAGGCTGACTCTGCCAGATTGGCTAAAATAGCCAGCATTTCACAAGAGCGTGACTTACAAGAAATCTTATGCAAATTCCAGAAACATTGATGTGGGTATATGGTTTTGTCTGTCACAACCCTCTTGTCACATCAGTGAGCCCAGACTAAAACTCCACATGGCAGCTTAAAAATGGACAGCTCTCAAAACTTACCCACCCTTTTCATTGAGGCCTGAACCTCAGTCCCATCTCTCCCTCTCTCTCTTTCTCTTTTCTCTTGTAATGCACACTCTCTCATTCACTCACACTAAGATGCACACACACTCTTCCACGCTATAAAGAGTCATCAAGGTTTTTTACACACTCTCTCACGTGCTGTATTTCACCCGTGCACTCTCTTACACAGATACATCAGCATGCACACACACACACAAACACACACACATATGCACACAAACGGGTACATAGTGACTTCCTCCCAGCACAGCTGTGTGCATGTTCCCTCTCCTCTCCTCTATCCTCTCCTCTCTGTGCTCCCCCTCTCCGATGCCCTCCCTGGCTGGGCCTGGCCTGGCCTCGCAGTGACCCCCCCCACTCCCCCCAGCCCACGGCCCTCATCATAACAGCAGAAGATAGCAGGGGGACTGCAGCGGAGCGGGTGACACGGCACGGCTGGAGGGAAGACATCGCATTCTGCTGATTGCGCCGAAGCTTCCTCCGGACTGCTGTGCTTGGCAGCCGATCACAAATGAGTGCACTGCTGTCCTGGCCCTCCGCCACGTCCCCCCCCCCACCACCACCACCCACCCCCTGACTCTCTCACCAAGCCGTGGAAGGCCCGGGAAGCTTTGTAAATTAAATTACTTTAAACGTACTCTCCGAAAGATAATAATAGAGCAAACAAAATAAACAAGCCAACGCCACTGCGGGCCGCAGCTTGGGAGACGCACCGCCGAGAAGCCAGTCCTTTCGACGAGGGCCATGGAAGGGTCCGGAGGCTTTCATAACCGCCCCAAGACGCTGCACGGGTCAAACGCAATGGAGGGAGAGAGCGGCCTTATAAAGACAGCTCTGTCTGACTAATTCATTTTTCATGTCCAGTGTCCGCTTTCGAAAGCTTTGAACTTTGGTGCACTATGCTGTGAATGGAGGGCAGCCATACGAGCAAGTATTTGTTTGTTTTTCCCCTCCAGTGTGCCCAAAGTCACAAGTCCTGTGACAAAATGCCTTTAACAGCAAGGAACAATGTCGAACAAGGACCTTGTGTTCAATCAACTTTTCTTAACTTTTTCTAACAGATACAAGACACATACTTATCCAAACAAACCCAACTCGCTTTTGTTTTCATTTCGGGTACTGCTGAGCTTTTGCTGGTTTCTTTCTTATTTGTCAGAATAGAAGTGCTGTAATAGTTACAGTTTAATGTAAAAATACCACAGCTGCATCTTGACATACAGAATATGAATTCTACCTAAATTTGAATTTGGAAATCATAACGTGCATATTATTGGTAAATATCTGAGGTCTTAGTGACCATGGAAAATGGGGTCACAGTGATGTCACCCCTTTGGCGGAATAAGGCAAGGCAACAGCCGATGTAAAGTTCTCAAATTGTGAGTGCACTGAGGTGCTACTGAACCCTGGGTAATGCAGATGGGTATGGAAGGGAAAGCTGTGAGAGAAGGCCATGGACTGGACTTAATAAAAAACACTTAGGTCTTTTCAGGGGCAAATTCAGATCAATCAAAACAGACTGTATATTACAACATAATTTTCTTTAAGTGTGGTATATTTTATTGGACACAAGGAAACGTGTAATTTGGAATGTGTTCTTTGTGTTCTAAAATATAATAACCCTTAAAGCCCTGAAATAGACTTAAGTCTGTTTTGATTGAATTGCAGATGCAGCTTAGGAGACTTAGTGTGTTTAATCGAATGTAGCCTATAGTCCTTTGTGAATTTTGATTGCCACATAAAAGTAAAGCTTTATGGTACAAAGCAGATGGCTTTCCTTAAAACCAGTACATACAGCACATTTCAGCTCGAACATCAGAATGTTTGATGACGAGAATAGATTGATAATAGCCAATATTTAACCAAGTGGTTGAAGGCTGCAACAAGCTCTGTGCTGACATGAGCTGGTCCTTAACAGGACCCCTCGGTAATCCATCGGCACCCCTTACCCCTGCCCACGATGGCCCAACTTGTCATAACCCACCTCTGTGGAACATGAATAAGGCTCGAAAATGATTAAAACATAGCTCTCTCTCACCATATTCCCACGATCAGACGGCAGCTCACAGCAAACAGATTTTAGATGGAATCATTTGTCAGACTGGCAGAATTATGTCAGGCTAGGATTTCACCTCGTTCCATCTTTTTCAAGTGTGTTTGTGGAAATTTCCTTACTTGGTTGGCGTTCCAGTCCGCTTATAAACACTCTCAAAAAAGCAGTTTCCCTCTGTAGCCAGGGGTTTGGGTGGCCTGGACTAACCTTTGAGTGGAAATTCCCTTTCCTCCACATCACCTACGTAATAAAGATGAAGGAGAAACCTCTGCACCTTGTTCAAATGGAGGCGGGGTGGTGGTGGGGGGGGGGTACTTTTGAATATAATGGAGACATGACTGCTTGATTCTGCGTCCAAGACAATTGCATTCCTTTTCGGGAACCTGATGTAGCAACAGCCTTCTGTACACAGGCCCCAAAGACATTGTTTGCGGGACATTGTTCTGCGTTGTTTAATGACCCCCCACCCCACCCTTTTCTTCCAGCCCTAGTGTCACCTCTTGGCACAGATATAACCTACCTGATAGAGCTCGAGGTTGATTCATTTCAGCATGAAAGGGCAGAAAACACAGATGCACAGTGCTCAGGTCTGTTTCCAGAGTTGTGTTTTACACTGTGTTTTATGCAGAGAAAAAAAAACTGCCATTTAAAAGCATAAGAATAAACATTTCCTTCATTCTGTATCCAAGTCATTAGCACTATAACTTTTGTCCAGTGACCTCAAATTACAACATCAAGACTCATAAAGATATAGACACCATGCTCATTGGAAAGCATGTCTGTTAATTTTCTTTCATTGAATCAGTGCTCATAGGTTTGTGCATATATATATGTGTATATATATATATATATATATATATATATATATAGATATATATATGCTAGAGCAATACTGCTCTTCATGGAATCCAGGCCCAATTAATTAAACACAGCAGTTAAAATAAACCAGCAATTGTTCTTCTATAAAGTGGCTTCCTGCAGGAGGACATTCTCATGTTGTGATAAAGCTGTGCTAATGTAGAACAGAAGCAGAACAGAAGTTTTGCAGAGCAACTTTTAGCCGTACAATGGGGAAAAAAATGTCTGCCCGCTAAAAATGCCAGCGAGAGATGATGAAAGGACTTCTTCTTTTCACATGAGAGAAGATGGAGCTCTAATGCAGAAAGCTCCCCAGAAGCCTGAAGAGGCAACATTTGCTCAGATTTTTTCCCCCTCGCTCATAAATAAACATCTCCACTGGGCTGATTTTGTCAGCTTGAGCTCGGCTGTATCAGAAAAGAAAAGAAAAAAAAAAAAAAGCTTTCTATTTACAAAGTCTGTCTTTGGTTTATTTTAATTGTGAAAACTGTACGGACTGTTGACAAAAAAGATATTTGTGTTTGGCACTGGGCTGCCAGATTAAAGTTTTGAGTGTACCAAATTGTTTATGGATAAAGAGAAAAAGAGGGCTAAGGGCTGACCCCCGAGGAGCTCCATGAGCTGTTCCCTCTCCCCAGCAATAACTCGTTCACTGTCTATCACATCGGCCTTTGAGAACGCTGAAATCCTGCACGGCCTCGGCTTATTCTGTTATGATTGAAAATGTTGTGGTTTTTTGTGATCTAAACACACGTATGAAGATGTAGGCAGTGAATTGCTCCCCTCTGAAAAACGAACCCCTGTCAATCCAATCGTATCTACACCAACGACTTCTGAAGATTTTTCAGTATGTTTCAAAGTTTTCTACATGTGTGACCTTTTTTTCTTCCTCCTCTTATTCTCTTTTTTTTTTTCTTTTAACCCAATCATTTGGCTGGAGGGGTGGAATATTACCCTCCACATGGAAATGAAAACCATACCCCCAGGAATCCGAGCAAACAAATTGTCTCCCCTACTTAATACGCTTTAACAACAGTCTAAAGTAAGAGACACAGGATCTGTATACATAAGATTATACAAAATAAAGAGCGATTCCATCTGCCACATACCTTACTGTCTCTGGCTCTACAATGTGGTACAAATCAAGGACAAGTATGGTATGCATTTATGTTGAGCCTAACCAGCCAAATGCACAACACATTATATTTATTATTTATGTCTGTAGCTCCTCAAAACCTTACTCATAAAACTGAAATATCCTAATTTTCATGCTACGTACTGGACCTGAAGTCAGGATGGTCTTCAGTGGAACTACATATCAAAGGTCAGTTCGTTAAAATAATTTTTCTGTTTGACTTTACACAGTTGAAATATAAAGAGAGCTGATATGTTCCGGTTTCATTTTTTTGTGTATATTATCAGTTGAAAGTCCATCTGACAGTGAATGGTACATTTTTCATCTTTTTTCGTCCTGCATAGTAAGAAACGTTTGGACATCCTGACAGATTAGTTAGATTGTTTGACGTGGAAAACGATGACCTTTGGACATTAATGAGTCCCTCAGTTCATGCAAAAAAAAAAAAAAAAAAACACCCAACACTTTAATGGCCAAATTAACCAACATGTAGGTTAACCAGAACTCACCTCTCTAAACAACTGTTATTCATATTTATGACTGTGTTTTCATTTATGTGTACCTTTTGCCCCTGTATATAACAGCACTTGAGCCTGGCAAACTGCAAAGCCAGACGGGGCATGCGCAGCTCCTTAAGTCTCTTTTCAATTTACATGAAGATCTACAGATCACATAAGGCCTCCCCTCTGTTCGTAGAACATTCACTAATTAGCTCTCGGTCCAGTTGGCCTTCACATTCTGAAACTGCCTGAGCCTCCTTCATTAGCTCCGGCCTCAGTCCCACAGGCTGGGAGTGCAGTCCTTTTTTATCCAACACACACCATCAGTGGCCCTTCTGGGTCTGTAACGGTGGCGTCTGGATTATGTCGGGTCTGATTTCAGCAGCGCTCAGACCACACTTGTCACCTGACCTTTGCAATCCGCAAGTAAGAGGGGTGGGGGGCCGCGGATTGGGTCGGGGGGTGGGGGAGTGACCTGCCTCTTTTGCACAGGGACCCAGCGTCTAGACGGATCCCCTTTATCAGCCCCCGTTATAATCAGGGGCCGTTAATCAGACAGAGTGTTCCAGCTCCGTTACACTGAGGCCTGGACGACATGGCCATCCAGCTGACTGCCAGACACTGACCGTGTTCCAGTTCTGTGATAGCCCCCCTCTTGCTGCTTGGGCACTGTGTATGTGTGTGTGTGCGTGTGTTTGTGTGTGTGTGTGTGTGTGTGTGTGTGTGTGCTGTCTCAAAGCAGAACGGCCACAGCAGCCATGTTGAGTGTTGAACGGGAGCTCTCTCCCATGCTCTGCCATGCCTCAGAAGGAAGCGCTATCTCTCCCCAAGGAATTCTGGGAAGTCCCTCTGGCCTCCTTGTGTTTCGTCCTCCCCTCCCCTCCCCTCCCCTCCCTGCCTCCCGCTGCAGCGGCCAGCAGAAACCAAAACAGGGAGGTCTCTGAAGGTCAGACTGTTAAGGACTACAACACTTCTGAGGTCAAAAACCAATGAAAACAAAATTTACTCGCAGTTATAAAAGGAAAGGTTAAGCGGCAAGGACAATCCTCTCTCTAATGTGAGAGAGGGGTCTGAAGGACTTTGTGTTTCCTTTTTTTATTAGGTTTGATGGAAAAATAATGACTTTTTCAGGCCACAGGGGAGCTGGATCTAACAAAATTGCTAAGCTAGTGACTGGTAAAATGCAACCATTAGTCTACTAAACCGTGGCACTTATCAGCTGTATTCTCATTGGTTCAGACATGTGACATGTGAATGACAACTGATATAAATGCACATCATCAGGCTATTTGACACACATTTAATCACAAGAGAATTAAATGAGTCTGCATTAAGAGAATAAAGCTTGTGTGTGTACATAATTCCCATGGAATGTGTGTAAATTAGGTTGCACAAAAAGCAAAGGTTAAACAGGAAAAAATGTAGGCAGAGTTAACAACGCTACTTAGAGACTCACTGAAATCCAGCCCTCTAAAAATATCCCTCAAGGGGTCTAGACAAGCCATAGGCAAATTGATTTTGCTTTCACACCTACTCCTGTCGTATGTGTCATGATGAACTGTTCATTACTCAAACTGCAAGTGTGAATAAGGTTGTAAAACCTTGCTTTACTGTGGGCTAAATTCAATTAAAACGGGCAGACATTAAATCAATTAAAACAGACAGGTTAAAAAAGTGAACCACATTCATGCTTACGCTCAAGGCTTTACACAAAAGCTTAAAGGTGAAGGACACTCAGGTCTCATGGTGAGTTGCTATGCCGATTATAGTGTAGCACAAGATGCCCCCACACACACAATGAGAATGTGTGCCATTACGATCGTCCGTAACTCAGTAATGACGGGTCACTGGAGCTGTGCCTTTTTTATTATTTTTGTTAAACATGCTGACAAAAATATGACATCAAGCGATTACGTTTCCTTGGCAGTGGCATCAGCTGTGCTCACATTTATCAAAGGTTGGGTATAAGCCCCACGAAAATAATGAGCCCGGAGATACAGGGAGAAGGGCCGTTTAGCCAATCTTGGGGTTTCATGCTTGACTTTTTATTCTTGGAGGATAACTATTCCAGCCCTTTACCTCCCAGGCTAATGAGAGCAGACATGGCATTGGACGAGGCCTGGGAACATCGGTCCCAGTGCAGTCACACAACGCCACTCCACTCCGGAGAACCCAAAAACTGGAGAAACAATCAGCCATGTCGCAAATGTTATTAATAAATCCAGTTAATAATTGTTTGGAGCTGGTAAGGATATTACAGCTGAAATAATGGAAATTCTTCACAGGAGAAACAAAGTGGGAACAGTCAAAAAGCGGCAACAAGCATGACAGGCATGTTCTAGCAAGCCGCAAAATTGGGGAAAAAAAATGTATAAATTAAAAAAAAATAGTCACAATCACTTTCTTAAATTTCATTAATAATAATATTAATAATGGTGAATATCGCAGAGAGGGTCGTGCGCTGTGCTGCTCCGTGTGTGGTTTGTCGTCACCGGGGGAGAATGACGCTCAGATATTGTAGCATGCTGCCACGCGGTGACTCGTTTCATGTGCGGAAATGACTTTTCCATGAAGCCGCGCAGTATTTTCACAGGTGCCCATAACGACACGGGTTACGTAGCTGCACGTTGCACATTTCGAGTGGAAAAGGACAGGCAGAGCGCAGAAACAAAGGAGGAACGTGGAGGCTCGGGAGCTTTGCGAGGTGAGTGTCCTTGACAACGCACTTAAAGCTAATCCCTTCCCTTCACCATCCATTTCTGAGAAGCGGCCGGTTTTGTGGCGTATTGCCGAGGTTCGTGGAAGATGTGAACTGTACAGGCTTGCCTTGTGTAAGAATGCTTCAGAGAAGGCCTATGCAAACATTCAATCAGGGCTAACCACAGACAACCAAGCAATGAAGCTGGAAGGAAGTTATTTAGAAATGAAAATGAAAGGGAAATATACATACACATGAAGAAGTATTATTCCCATCTCTGAGTGGATTTTGAATATCATTTGTTCAGCCTTTTCAATGAGGTTTTGTCTTTGCAGCTCATAGACCTGAATGCAATCAACATTTATCCTTAAATGTGACTTTCAAACTGACGTTTCTTGTTTTGTTCAGGTTTGGCGATCAGCAAGTTTTGCCTGCAGAGCAAACGGGGAAAAATATGAACATATGAATTTAATGTATGAGTCAAAATTTCCGTCAGAAGTTGATTTCATACTTTCATAAGGTGCTGGATGTTTTGACCATCTAATGCTAGCCATTCTACAGGCCTGTACATCAGTGTGTCAGGGCTGGAAGTCCTTCCTCTCCTCTTTGTGCTTCGGGTGCTTGGGCTCCTGCTCTCTCCCCAGCAAGCAAATTCAAATTCCCAAAAGATTCTGCAAAGGTTTTTATGAATGAAGACGTTCCCAACACATTTCTCTAACATTGTGTGAAAGTTTTTTCACACAATGTTAGGAGAACCAAATGAGAAGATTTAAGGAATATTATCTGGATGTTTTGTTTTAGCTGGGTCAACTGCACACTGAAAATTGATATTGAATGGGTTATTTGTTAAGTATACATTAAGTATACATTGTCAAAGTTTGTTATGGTCCTAAAATGACAAACTTAGAATTACTTGCTGATACTGCATGTTCACTGTCTTGTCTGGAAACAATATTGGCCATGAACCTCTTTCATCTTTTGCACTGTAAGTCACTCTGGATAAGAGCGTCTAACAAATGCTCTTAATGTAATGTAATGTAATGTAATGTAATCTGTGTCTTTGAACCTCTGATAGCAGATTTTTTCCCTTTATATACAAGCTACAGTATTTCTGAATCCTGAGACCAGGCCCCTTATATATGAGGCCTTTTATATGTGTTCATAGCTTCATGTTACTGTTTATATACTCTTCAATTAGTTGATTCTTTTTAATGTACTTACATAAGGAATAATAATAATAATAATAATAATAATAAATAAATGCATTTTGAAAAGTAACCAAAAACAATACATTAGCTGTGCATTGGTTTCAGATGTTTGTGGTCTGAAAAGACTGTAATTTTGTTTTTTATTCTTTAACATTAATGGTTTGGGTGCCTTTCCCGCTGTGTGCTGTGAGGAATTGAAGCACTGCCAGATGCTTGCTCTTTCCCATACATCCGCCCCATCACAGGCCATTACACGCTGCTTACAGTCAGGGGGTAGTGCTGAATTACAGAGCCGTACTGACTGTGTTCCTCGGCGTGCGTTTCGGAGCGAGGTTTGCGAACATCGGTTCTTGGTTTTGCCTTTTACTGTGGGATTGGAGAGCTTGTGTAGTACCTCATTTACAGTAGGCTGATTGCATTCTGTTTCCAAAAAAATCTATCTATCTATCTATCTATCTATCTATCTATCTATCTATCTATCTATCTATCTATCTATCCATCCATCCATCCATCCATCCATCCATCCATCCATCCATCCATCCCATCTCATCTCACACAGCTGCAGAGTGAAACAGGTTTGTTTAAGTTAACTCCAAAGCTCAAAAGAGGAAAAAAAGGAGCAAAAATCCTCATGTATTTTTGGTTAAAAATGTTCTATGGACTCAATGCCCAGCAGTCTAAAAGATCGCGAGAATACTCACACCTTGGGTGCTTGGGCTGGCATTGGTTCAAACACAGTTAGCACATATCTTATTTTTTTCTATTTTGTCATTAGTGATGTAAATGAAAATAAAACAATTCTGACTGCTGCGCAGCGGGATTTCGAAATGGCCTCTACCTTCACTCAAGTCCCAGACTCGTTGATTACTCTGGGCGGCCGAATCGTCTGGCGGGAGTCATAACTGTGAGGAGGGGGAACCCAACCTCAACCCCAACAAAAACAAACACATATATATATAATGGCAGTATACTCACAATAAAAATGCAGTGGAAAAGCTGTTCTGCGCTCGTTGGAAATGATGCTCATTCACCCAGTGCTGTACGGAGGTAATAAGCTGGTGGAGATGTCAAGCAAACTTACGAATGCGCTCGTTCCCACACTACTTAGCAAGTCGTCACGCTGACTCGTTGTGGTTATTCGCTGTTGCTCCTCTCCTGTCACACTGCAACAGTAAAAAAAAAAAAAAACAACTGCATTTCACAAAATGTTACCCGGGCCTACTCGCTCATTTGAAATTACAGCCCTACTCTCAATGTTTTTTTTTTTTATGTGATTTGACAAGACATGGCAGCATCCGCCTCATTTTTCCAAAGAATTACACATGGAAACACAGAATAATGAGGAGTATTTACTGTAGTGGGCAACATACCAACATAATTACACAGTACTTGAATGTGTAAGTACTATGCAACCACAAACAAGTAGTGTGTAAATGCTCGGCTTGTACGTATTGTTGTATAACTCACAGAATTACAAAAAAAGGGATATGGTTGGATTATTGGGTTTGGTTTAAGCATGGATTCTGGGTTTGGGGAAGAGTGTAGGGCTGTGTTATGTCTAAAATCATTCAGTTACAAGTCTTCAAAAGCAATAATTAATGACCGTTTGATAAAGTGTAGATACAAGGTAGTTGTTTTGTAGTTCGATACTGATTACAATTCATTTTTAAATTATTCATAGTGTTAAAATGCTTACCATTTTTGTCTATACAATGTGATGCAGTGAAAAAGCTATAGTTTTACTATGTCTTTCATCCTGTGGACCCTCTCAGCAATGTAGAACCTCTTTAGCAGATAGAAAAATATGTCTTCAACTTGGTTTTTTCAAGTAATTTCAAAAGATGTGCAAATACTTAGTTATACTTCATCATTACATCCAGTTCTTGATGTGAGCTAGTACAAAAATTTCAGACCATATTTTATGCAAAGCAAAAGCCAAATACTGTCTCACCTCTTTGCTTCTTCAGCGCAGACACTGATGTTATCAGACAGGTATGGAAGTTATACAAAGGATTGCACATTGGCATTTAATACATATATCTATAGGTCAGAAAATCTGCACCGGACCGGTAGTAAATCAATGGGAAATACATCCTGTGTATAGTTAACATGCTCCATGCCTTCTGACGGTCTTTATGTGAGTTGCATCTGAATGTTCGGTAAATCAAGATATTTAGCAATGTCAATTAGCCTTCCTATCAAAGTACCGTGTCTTTTGAATGTCAAAACAAGGCCCATAATGTCTAATGACACAACATTAAAACTTATCAGAATGTGACTCAAACATCTGTGATTCCTTTATTTAATATGTAAGAGTCTCCATTGGAAAGGGTGTGCTGATTTGTAGACCCCTGACACTGCTGGGTTTAACGTGGCAGAACCCTGTGCACGAGGTCTGTTGTCCATATGGGACCGATGAAGGCAGCCTGGCCTTTCCTGGCATCGGCCGACACCTGGCCTTCACCAACGGCGTCAGCTTGAATTTCCTCAGTGGAGAAGGAGCACCATGTGCTCTCAATGTCCAATGAGCTGTCCCCCGACGCAAGGAATTTTAAAACGACCACGGCGTCTTTGAGTACACTCATACAACTCATGGAGCTCTCATTTCAGGACCAGACAGAGACTGCTGATGACAGGGATGAGGTTTCATGAGATGAACAAACCATTGTCAAGCAAAACCTTTAGTAAGTAAAAAAAAAGTAAATAACGGACAGCTCATTGCAGCTCTACCTATTTTGGGGTTCATGAAACTTCATTCTGTCATACAGACACAGAATGGGCCGAACTGGTGAATTACCTCCAACTCAAATCCAAGATAGAAAGTGAAAAACAGAGCTAATCGTACCTGTTGTTGGGCAGTGCAATGAGCCAGTCCCATCGTTTAAAACACAGAGGAGACCCACCTGTGTTACGCTCTTGAAATCCGAAAATGGGAAATAAACTTTACAGACACTTGTTCTGCTCAGAAACACGAACGCTGTGTGGGCTTACCTGCCAGACCAAACAAGCTAACTGCAAAGTCGCCATAGCAACAGCTGTAGCTGGGCAGTGCTGTGTGAGTCAGCATACTCACACGTCACCTTAACACTCCAGCAGTCATCTGGACTGAACTGAGCCCCACTCAACGGTTTACTAAACCCAGTACGTTAAAAACGTTTTAAAACAAATTAGCTTCCGTGCGGGATCCTTTTTCCCCCTCCCAAGTCAATAATGATTTTTAAAAGATTTCAGACAAATTGGATTTAAGACTTCAGTGTCTGGTGTGGTCTTTCATTCAATCGGGATATAAATTATAGATGCTTTTCCACACTATTTTATGCCATTTAACTATACGAGTCTTGCACAATAAACCTGCAGTCTACAACTGGTTTCTATTGGCTGCAGCACCCCCTGATTCTTTCAGTATGTGGTAAATATATGAGGTGTACCGCTCAAAGAGAAGTCCTATATAATGTATTCCCTCACCGTTCTTAACTAAAGCAAGGTTATAAAGTCGTAACTACCATGGACCATATGTCTCCACTGTTTTCAATTGAAGAGATTATTCTGCATTTGATCTTGGAGATTTAAAAGGTTTATGGGAGAAACTGGATGCTTCTTAGTTTATCCCACAGTTGCTGATCCCATCAAATTTCCTGGCCATGTTCCCCCACTGATTCATTTTGAAATTGCGCACATGCATGCATTCGGCCCGGCTCGCTGGGGCGTTCTCTCAACACGGAGACGCTGCGCGCTTTGTGAAGGAGGAATGCCCAAGGCATGCTGCTTAGTCAAACTTTCAGATGAATAATTTTAAATATTTTATACCTGTTCTGTTTCGTTGAATGAGTTCCACATTAGAGGCGTAGAGGCAATATCTACACTCATAATGAACCAGGACAGCACAGATAAGTTAAGGCCTTGCTTCCTTTTATGGTGCTGATTTAAGTGTAATACAGTTATAATGCGTAGTATAATACATTTACTGTGGACTACATTGGAATGACTCCATGTTAAATGATTTTTGCACTTTTTCTCTAGGCTCTTGACAGTCTTTCCTATGTTCTGAGTTGATTAAAATAGATTAATATTTTCTCAGAGGATGGCGTATTCCTCATTCTCTGTCTTCTTTTTTCCTGTTTCCTGTTTCTTTGTTCTATTTTATGGGATATTTTCATGTTAATTTAGTGAAACTGCATAAATTGTATCCCATAATAATGTTTTATATATGTGTTTTGAAAAGGCCATCTAGGGAAGAGTACTGGAAATTAGAATATGCCATAAATGTTGTGATGCATTGCATTAGATTATTGCTTTACAGTTATATATGCTTATATATGTCTGTCCTTATCAAATATATATTAAATAAAAATGAATAAAAGACTGTTATACTGCTTTCCCCTGTCTTGTACTATTTTTTCCCTTCATCGTCCCTGACTCAGAGCAGCTTGTACAGCTTCCAACTTAAAATATTATCCATTTATAAGGTGCAGCAGGGGACCCCCCTGCATACTGGAGGATGTGAAGGGTGCTCAGCTTTTTTTTTTTTTTTTTTTTTGTTACATCACTAATTGATTAATGAAAGCATTTGATTACACAGTTGTAAAACCTTGCCTAATTTCTTGGGCCGTGGCATTTAGAATGAAACAAAAACCAGCAGATTCCGCAGCTCTCTGGGACCTGGAGTGAGATTCACTCGTCCAGACATTGAGAGAAGTCAAGCAGAACCTTCAGAACTTTGGTTTTCACTCTTTTCACTCTGAAGCTTTGCTTGTTTTAACAAAAGTACCTGTGAACAATCTGGGTAAACTATCCAATTTTATCAAGTATCAAATGAAGAGAAATCTATTGCCAATAGCTACTAATAATGTTAATTATAAGTAGAAGATGATATATTTATTTGTAAAATTCTCTCCTGAAAGAAATCTGTGAAATGATGATCATGTTCCATGGTACAGCCGCAATATGTACAGAAAACGGACGTCATGCTTTATGATTTACAGCACGCTCACATAAAACCTTGAAATACAACCAACCAAAAACAACAAACAAAACCAAATAAACCCTAATTGAAGTGGAGCTCTGGCCAATGATTTCCATAAACCAGACGATTGAATCAGTCACAAATGGCAACGATACAATGCAAGCTGGCCCGTTTACAGCTATTGGGTGACAGCTGAGGAAGCCCAGAGCTGAAAAACGGGGTAAGTGGGACTGTACACAAGTTTATCGCTTCTCGCTCTCGTCAGACGACCGACACGTGAAGGTCAAGTCGAGACGGTCAAGACGAGACGCGGTGAGACTTGGGGGACGAGACTGGCGACGGCTGTGGTGATTTCAGGCTCAAAGCATATCATGGAAGTGACACAAAGAGATTGTAGTAAAGAAACTCAAATGTCAACTGTAGACTGTATCAATAAAAAAGTGACTCACTGAATCATAAAATGAAAACTACAGCATAATCAGATTCAGACATTCGACTACCTCATTATCAACACTCTTGAGTTCATAAACATTACCAGCTGCTACCAGAAAGCTGTCTTTGCTGTTGTGGCTCTGAACATGGTGTTTTTAAAAGTTCATATAACTCAAAGCATGACGTGTAGAGTCTCTGGATGAACCTAATAAAAAGCCTTGAGTTCTGAGTAAAACATATATCTATTTAAGGTGCTTCCCTACCCAGGGGCCAACAGTGTGGTCAACAGGGTTTTACTTTAAGTGAACTTATATGTAAGTTTAATTAGCTCCTGTTATGGGGTCTCATTTGGTTCTTTTATCTGTATCTTCTTGTTTACAGTCCTGTCGTTGAGGGTGGCTCCTTGACTGAATCTTCCTTGATCGAGAATGTCAAATGCCAGAAATAAAAAAACCAATGAAGAGATAGCTTACTACATGATCGAATAATATGACTGTAGATTAACTTTGATTATGATGAGATTTGTTTTTTATGATCACGACGGTCAGAAGAGAGCATATTCCCATGACTCATTGCTGCCGTGTTTATTTCAGAAGTCAATTTCACACAAGTGGATTGTGTCAGTTATGCAGCTACAGCACACAGATTCCAAACTGCTATGAAACAAACATTGACCTGACTGAGGATTTTCAAATAAATGATGCACCAGCTATTCGATATATGCTCTTTTTGTAATGAAGCCATACGTTAGGACTGTCAAAATAGATCTCTCACACACACACACGCACGCATGCACGCACGCACGCACGCACACACATACACTTCACTTCACTACACAATTGTGTTTGGTGCAAGCTTGAGCAAATACAGAAGAGTTATCTCCAGAACATCAAGTAAATGTTCTCAATACATAAATCCTTACAGGTTTGTGCATGTACCAGGAATTTGAATTGACAGACCTTGATTGAAACAACAAAATATGCTACGATTTTTGATATAGGGAATGTTCTTATCATGACATGATCAACACCAAAGCCTTTCCAAAAATCTCTGAGTGCTTTTGGTTAAAAGGATTAATGTATCCTGTATCCGCATACTGTACCAATGAGTGATGGAACAGCATCTTGTCTTTCTCCTCCAGCTCACTGAGTTTTTAGGACCCCATATGGAAAAGGAGGCTGGCCAAAAATAAAGACCATTTCCAAAACCACAACCATTTAGTTCTCGTTTCCGACAGGTGGGAAGGATGGATGGTCCGAGCTGTCTGCTCTCGCTGAAGAGAGCCAACATGGTAAACATCTAGAGCAGAGACGCCTCTGACTAACTCTGTCCCTGTGTGAGTACGGTGAGCGTATTATGGAGTGCAGGGCAGAATGCCGGGAGTTCCTGAGAACCAAACAGCTCTGCTCTCTCTCTCTCTCTCTCTCTCTCCCTCTCTCTCTCTCTCTCTCTCTCTCTCTCCTCCCTCTCTCTCTCCCTCTCTCTCTCTCTCTCTGCAGTGACATCTGAAAGTCTGAGCAGTTTGGGTTCCAGCGGCCTATCAGTTATTTCCTCTTGCTTTCCCACAAAAAAATAAATAAATAAAATAAAACAAAAAATAAAAACCAAGACCCGCAGATAATGGACCAGGCAAGAGAAAAGACGTTGAAGAGGATGGGATGGGACTGGTAGCAGTGAGAAATCATCTGAAGAGAAGGGAGGTGATTTATGCAAAGCTTCCTCTCGATCTGGCGATGGCTTCAAATAAACACGCTCAGTCTTCCTCAGTTTTTTTTTTTTTTTTTTTGTAGTGGTCGCCTCCCACTTGTTGCAATCGCCAAGAAAATCAGCCTGGCCATTTGCTAACCTCTCTCGAACCCCAGGCCGCCAAAAGTGGGTTACTCATCCATTCCATCTCATCCAATGGAATGGAATGGAAAAGCTAGGCTGTTTTCAGGACTTGCTTGCCTTGAATTTGCTCTTTCAGACCTACTGTATATGAATAAAGAGCTCCATATGAAAAGCTTCTGTCTGATTGAAGAAGGGGAGAAGGGAGAGCCTCTGGCTTGGGCCCTGAGAACGGCTCATTTGTGCTGATTGATGGCGACAGTTATTCTCCTGCGATATTAGCCAATGATCTCGATCGTAGGTAATCTTGACATCACAGCCGTCCTTTCATGATGCATGCTCCCGTTCTCCGCAGCAAATTAAACAAGCTAAATCATCAGCGCTATTACAGCAATAATTGATGTAATTGGAAATGCAGTCTGGGCATTGAACCAAGGGGGACTGGGTCTGGTTCCCAAGATGGGTCTTGTCGAAGCAATCAGTGAGCTGGCTTAACTGTCTCAAGGGGACCGGACCTTATATCCACATGGTTGCAAGTTTGGTGTTGGATTTGATAACCCAGATTGGGTCATAGGTGAGATACCTCCTATGGACGAATCAACCACAGAAACCACTATTCTGATGGCACACTAATGAAGTGTCCAGTGTTACAGGTGATAAACAAGGGGGCATAGCCTAGGTAAAAGGATCATAATACATTGTGCGTAGTAAAATGGATTATAATGGATAAGGACATCGGGATGGTAACCCTGAGGTTGTGGGCTTGATTCCCATGTCAGTAGATGTCTGTACCCTTGAGTACGGTATTTCATCTGAATTGAATTAAGTAAATGCATAGTGTATATAACACATACTGTGTACAGTGTAAAATTTATCATTGTGTATAAGGGCACCAGCTAAATGCATGTTATGCAAATGCAGTCATGACATGTGGTCTCATCCTACTAAAGAAAGAGCATTGGGTGTTGAACCTTGTCAGGCATTTGCTTTGCTAAAGGTTCATGTCCTTTTGTACTGTAACAGTGAGACCATTGCTGGTGTAACCAATCACTCCTCTGTTCTAGTTCACACATACAGGAAATGTCACATGGTTGTATGTTGAGCGTTACTGGAACCCTGGAAAAGTACGTGAGCGGCAAAATGTTGTGTTGACTGCACTGCTTGAGTTCAGGCTGCAGGCTTTATTGCTGATATAAAACAAGCATAAACTCAGTTTAGTCATGTCTCATTTTCTCTCCACAGAGTTTCTGAAGGTCACTGAAAGCAACACTCCCTGCAGTGTCCTGTGTGTCTTGCGCTTTTTCCCCAGCGAAACATTTCCTCTCTGCGCCGTTCTCCGGAAAATTGCGGTGAGAATAATTGGGGCTAAGGAGTTGGATTCTCAAATGCAAAACATTAATCTCTGGTGATTAAAATTCAGTGTAATAGTAATATTTCACAAAGAGGATATCAAACTCATGCCAAAAAAATAAAATCTGGGTACAAAAATACAGGAAACAACTGCAATCATTTTTTTTTACGAATCCAACCTCAGTGTACACATACAACATGTTGCTTATGCTTGGATGTGGCATTTGAAAGTGCATTCCAAAATTAACTGGCTCGATAAAAGACGTGTTGCTTTTTGAAAAAAGAAAAAAAAAGTTTCTTTTTTGTGAGGTTAACAGTTAATCCTTCAATCATTGCTTGCCGTTAAAAAATAACTTCACAAACAAAACCGTTTTCTCCCTTTTCAAGTTCAGTTGGGTCTTGACACCCTGATTACATTTTAAGAGTGTTCCAGGGTGGAATTTCTGTTAGATAAAGCAAACAGACCCTCGTACAGACTGCATAGCCAGGACTTAAAACCCAGGGTCTGCAAACAGAACATGAGTAAGAGCCAGTAACAGCTTTGTAGTGTTTACTTTTCTCTCACTAATGGTTTCTCCTTACCACAGTGTATGCCCACCTAAATACAATAGATACAATGTGGACACAAGATATGCTATAGTCCTATACTCAGCTGGAAAATAACTGCAGGGAGATTGGAACGTAATTACCTGCGACGATCTGCCACCTCTGAGCAACCAAATGTTTATCGGTGGTTTTTGCGGTGGTCGGGGCCTGAAGACATTACATGGCTTAGCAGTGTCCATCTAGCTAATGATGTTGGGTTGTCAGAACATCTCTGAAACATTAGTGCATTTCCAGCATACACATTCATCCAGCATCCCGAGGGTCACTTTAACATTATCTTTCAGTCACAAGGAGCATTGCAGGAAATGTTTTGTTCCAGGAAGAAATAAATAAATCATTCGTATTTTGGATGATAAAATTCATGGTCATTTTAACCGGAATTTTCATACTTCAGAATATTTCACATATGTGCCATGGTTACTCAAAATATTTCTTAAATGTCTTTGACATTAGGCAATTTTTAAACTTACAAACAGGAGATGCTTCCATCATGTCCCTAAGCAACAGGCGCAGAATGTTCCTCTGAGGTTATATGAAAGAATACGGATTGTTAGGGGGAAATGTTTAGCTGCGTATGAAAACACACTTGGAGTGGGGTCGGTGAACGGTGGCTGTGCAGCATATGCACTGTGTGCGTATGAAAACACACTTGGAGTGGGCTCGGTGAACGGTGGCTGTGCAGCGTATGCGCTGTGTGCGTATGAAAACACACTTGGAGTGGGCTCGGTGAACGGTGGCTCTGCAGAGGAACTCCTTGTCAAAACACAGGAGCTCCTGACACAAAGCTGCCGGATGAAGCTGAAGTGTCTCCCGTATCCCAGCACCGTGCCAGAGATCCCATACAGGCCCAGTTACGAAACAGCACACACCCATGAGTGCACACACACACACACACACACACACACACACACACACACATACATGTACATGAACTCAGACACATACACAAATGTACACCTATATACACACATTTACATAACACAAACACACACACACACACATTCACTCAGTCACACATATACTTACATTGTCATGACACATATACACACACTCACTCATATACATACACCTCTGCAAACATACACACCCATCCAAATACACAGTCATACCTACATTCACACATACAAATATTCACAAGGCACACACACGCATGTGCGCATGCACACACGCACACACACACACACACACACACACACACACACACACACACACACACACACACACACACTGGAGATGATTCAGGCTCCAGGGCTGAGTCTGTTTAATGCTAGCGCTTTTGTTTCTACAGTGCAGCAGCACCCAGAACTGGAACCCTGCCCGCTGAGTTACCCACTACAAAGAGGCACTGAGTCTAACTCTTTCCTGTTTAGACAAGGGCCTGAGGAATTCACTGTCAGGCCCTATCGCGTCACCACAGAGATCAGCGTGGCCCTGACGATGCTGTCGTCCCCATGGAAACGCCAGGGGAGAGATGTGCGGCATGGGAATTCAGTTATGGGCGTGACTAAGCTTGACCACCATGGTGCCTGTTTTTCTTTTGAGTGTTGAATGTTACGTTATCAAAAGGATGTGGTCTATCTGTTTTGCTCTATCATTAACCTATAAGTGGGCCATTTTGAAGTAAAGCAAAAACAGTCCCCACACAGCGCTGCTGAGGTCTGACCATTTACTCCAACATGATCACTAAATGCATCCCTGTTGAACAGCAGAATGTTTTTTTTTTTTTTTAGAAACATGGTGTTTTAAAGGGACAGGAAATCTCCACTTTTTAAAATAGTTGTGTTGTAGGTTTTTCTTTGTACATTCTCAAAAGTTCAAAAAGGCGAAATTTGTTTGTATCTCCACAGACAACCGTGGTACTTTTTCAGAGAGCAACATCATATATTTCATGCTTTTGTAGGAAAATATACTCCACATATTAGCACAGTTTCAATCTCACAAATTCCATCACCACAACTAAAAATAAAACTTAAATACAAACAAAAATGTCATATCTTTTATGAGTGACATCCATCCATGTTTCTCAAGTGTATTCATACAGTATAAAATGATATCCCAGAATGCAGTGCTCGGACTAAGACCTTAACACCCTCCATACTCCTGTTACAAGAAGATAGACTGGGCCCGGAGTATTGGGGTCAAACAACTGCTAGGCAATGAAGCCTGATTCCAGAACGTAGTCATTACCCGTCCTGTTTATTTATTTCCCATAAACTCAGCTCCTTTGGACCAAGGCGCCTTTTATCAGTTTTGTTTTATTTCATATGATTCCAAAGCTTTTTCTTTTTTTTCAGTTTTCCCAAATTTTTTTCCTCCTCTCCGTTCAGGACAAATACTATAAAACTTTTATGGAAAGAACACAAAGTTGTGTCAATATTGTTAATATCAATATTTCTCCTGCCGCCGTCTTTGTGGCGTGGGGTGAGGATGAGTTGATCCATGTCTCAGATGTGGGGGGGAGCCCCGCTCCAAACGAGCGCTGGCTCACGCCGATTCCAGGAACAGCGATGACGATGGCTCGGACAGCGTGGGGTCCTCGCTTTCAGCCTAGCACAGCAGAAGGCATCCCATAATAATGTGTCTGTGTGGGGCAGACATGTCCCTCTCTTTTTTTTTCCCAAAGACAAGAGGCCAGTGGGGCTGGGGTCAACCCTTTCAGTTCCAGTCATTTGAGGAAATGAACTGAAATTCAGTTTCAGGTGTAGTTTATGTGTGTGTGTGCGTGTGTGTGTGTGTGTGTGTGGAGGGGGGGTGGGCTCCTTCTGCCGAATGTTCAGAGGTACTCCACCCCCTCGAATGAATTGATAGTGTTCAGTGCACACAGAAAACAAACACTGAATTTTAATTTGAAAGTTTCGTCCATTAATTCAACCCATCAGCTGATAAAAACCACCATAGAACACTTCAGGGAATGCGATTCCTTTTCCAGAACTGACTGAGTGAAAACGGAATTGACCCAGACAAATAGAGCACTGTTGCATTACAGCACCAGCAGTGTTCAACAGGTCATACATCTAATTTACATCATCAGAGTTTAAACTAATTTCTTAGTCGCCATATTTACAGAGGACCAAGGTGGCACCAAGGGCTTCTCTCTTAATGCTTAACCCAAATCCGTTTATAAACAACGCAGATTATAACCAGGAATTGTTTTTTATAAACATATTTGAGCAAGCTGACGTTTCTGATGGAGCAGTGATATGTGTATGTCAAATAGTAAAACGAAACTGTTCCATGTGAAACATTCAAATGGAATGTCACTTTTGAAAAAAAAAACACTGGATTTTCTATCTTGTAATGACTTGCATCTTATCTAAAATCACAGTTTCTTAAGGGTGACATTTATTTTTCTCTTTATTGCATATAAATTAAGAACTTGTTTGTGTACATTCACTGCCATGCCTTCAGCAATAGATCTTCAATTAAATAAAAACTCACCAATCATAAACTGTCGGCAGGTTTTGGTCATTTTTAATTGAATTTAATTCTTTCAACAGTAAATTAACTTGAAATAAAGCAGCTTAACCACAATTCAACTTCTGTTCTTTCAATGAACAATGGGGTTTTGTGCTATCTGCCTGTCAGGAGGTTATGAAAAAAACCCAGAGGGAGTATTTGGTTATGCGGTTGATTCACTGTTATTGTTTACATAGCAGTATGCAAATATCCTACTATGACAGCGCTCCTTGTCCATTTTCTCTGCTGTACAATATGTAGCTATATCTGTAAGAGTAAAAGGAACTGTCTTTTTTGGAAAGTGTACAAAACAGAAATCAAAAAAAAAATATACAAATAGATTACAGCACTCTCCGTGATGTGGTCTATGTTTGTTGTTGCTTTGTTCTTATGATAAAAATAAATAAGTAAAATGCATTCAAATGCTAAATGCATTTATGAATTTTATAAAGCTGTGGCTGAGATGATAATGATTGTGATCTCTTCTCTCAATTTTCCTTGAGTCTTAGTGTCGGAGAGAAGCGGAACAAAATAAACACAGCTCCCTTTCAACTGGCTGGCCATGATAGAGGAATGTGACAACGTCGCCCAAGGGTTTGAGGTGGAGAGATTACGCTTTTGACTTTACAAACTGCATTCCGACGCAGACACTAGCGCACTTCTTGATGCGGTGGGTGGAGTTGGGGGGGGTGGAGGTGGGGGTTCGGGGAAGGGGGGTTAGCAACTGGGAGATATCTGAAGAAGCTAACAGTTGATTCTTACAATAATAAACACCTGGGATTTTTCACTCACCGGACTGAGTGAGGTTAAAAGAAAGAGTATTTTGTACTTTTTTTTTTCTTCAATGAAGATTTGCATGACTGAACAGGTCGGGTCTGGCATGGTAGATAACAGTCTAAGGGTGTGGCTGACATATACAGTATAATAGGCACACACATATAGATGCAAATTGCCAGATATTATACTCTGTATACATAGGGTGCCCTAAGGGTGCAGGGATATCACATGGTCTAGTAATAAAAATGTAAATCACACTTAAAAAAACATCAAAACAACATGTTGCTTTAATTTCACAAAGTAAACAGCTTTACTCAACAATTTTGCTCAGACATTTCAATTAATGCCATCTTTACCAGTATACTGATTTTAGACTTTTTTTTACACTAATTTGATTAAGTAAGTTATTTTCTATATATTTTTGAAAATGTATATTTCTGGAAATATAGACAAACAGACAACAAACTTTCAGCAACAATCACTGAACAAGGTGATCACTTATTTTTAGCAGGTGGCTGTAAATACTCAAGATACCGATCATCTGAGATGGCACCTATTACCCTTGAAAAAAACCGATGGATTGAATCAATAATCAGACATGAAAAAGGATGCAGGATGAAGAAAAAAAGATAAAAATATCTGGCTCTTATTAATCAAGGTAAAATAATGGGTTACACTGATCAAAATTAAAATTCCCTAGCCCTGTCATTCTCAGCTGGTGGGTTGCCGGACCCTTTTGATTGGGTCACGGAGTGTGTGGTTAAAAAAAACCAAAAACCTAAAACAAAGTATTTCTGCTATGTAACCTACCTAAATTTGCTTCTCCTACAGACTTTTAACAGTGCATAAGGGCATTGTGCATCCTATTTTTGCACTATTTTTGTGAAATAAATTTGAGTGGTTTAAAAAAAAAAAAATTGGGCCACATTAATGACCAATGACCAGTGTGGATCCCAAGGCTAGACCAGCTGAGCACCGCTGCCCTAGCCAATGGGCCTATTTCCTGTAGAAAAGTAATCACTGCTGAACTAATGGTGATGGACTACAAAACTCTGTTTTACTTTTTTTCACTGATATGTAATGAATCTTCTCTTGAAGTTTAATTATAAACCTCTGTTTGAGGTGTGAAATATTATTTTGTTAAAACTATAAGCTTAGTGATGTTCATGAACATGCATTATTCATTGTTAATCTTTAAATTGGTAAGTTGTAATTGACAAATTCAAATGCTCAGAAGCAGACCTTTGAGGGGTTCACTCGGTGCATGTATGAAGGTGTGTCAGTAAGGGCTGTCTGTGCTCCCAACCACTGATCCCAGATCGACAGGTGGCACGATTTGACACTCCATTCAGCAGTCCTGGCGTGTCAGCATTTTCTGTTTGTGTCTCCTCTTGCCTGTCAGATTAGGTCAATGCCCATGGAGATATTTTATAGTTTAGTGCAAAGAAATATAGTGCAAAGATTTTGAGAAAAGAGTGAACCCAGATTACTGTATTATCTTATTAAATATATTAATTTATTCATCATACAGCTTTAATCAGGCAGAAATGCAGTCTGGTTTTGAATGGATTCACAAAGGGTTAAAATGTAAAGGTTTTTTTTATTGATGTAATTCAACAAATATATGGTATGCAAAGGTACTTTTGTACATTTGTTATATTTTTCTTCATAATAAAAATATCTGTCTATTTTTTCTTTGGATTGAGGGGTGATTTTCTTCACAGAGAGTGCATTAAAACGCTTAGTTCATGTCTTACCTAAAAGACAATCAGGGACATCCAGCATAATAATTCAGTTTGTGTACAATAGATATCTCTTAAAAACACACACACACACACACACACACACACACACACACACACACACATACACAAATCTAAAATTAACTCCAGAGTTAAATCATTAATACTTACAATATATTTGATCCTAAAGCATGCTTTTGTGGCAAAACTATGATTTGGCAAAACTGTGATTTAATACAGAAATATATTTGTAAATTATAAGTACAATAAAATCCATTGGCCAATAAAAATATGCACATGTAACTTGGAACAAAATTTCTGCTTCCTGTAAACACACCTTTATGAAAAAGATCCTCCACTGAAAAAAAACTCCACACTTGTTGCAAAACAACCAAAGTTAATGGGCGTGTTTTTTACCTATTTTTTTACCTACCTTTTTTTACCTTTTTACCGCATTCTAAAAAGTCATCTTCAGTGAACCGTGATGAACCATGATGATTTAGCTATTTTATGCAACAAAGAAGCAAAGGCTTTTGTACTGCAGTGAACATGAGATGTCCTTTGGCAATGATACGAGTAAATATAAACCACTAAAGGCAAGATTGCATCATATAGCCATATTGTGATGGCCTTTTGTAACCATTGTGCATTTACAGTGTACATTTCACAGAGCGATGTATTAGAATATTATAGCAAAGTCATTGATGAGATTCTTTTCAGTCAATGACTCACTGTGAGTGTGCAAGTGGCAACTATTACACTATACATTGTAAATGCATTGCTGCATATGGATGGGATGATAGCAGGCGCTGGAACAGGCAGTGTCCTCAGGCTGTGTGATATTAACCTGAGGAAGGCTTGAGGAGAGCACTGGTTGCATGGCTACATGTAAGCCATAAGCCCTCTCTTGGGTTTACACTGGTGCTTTCCCGGCTAACACAAAACAGTCCCAGAACCTGGAGGTGGAAGGAGGTGGATTCCTGTTAAATTCCCATTTAGTTGCAAATGGGTATCAAACACATTTGTCCAAAATAGATTTCATAGTTCCAAATCAAAGATGAAAAAAATGAAGTGGATTCCTGTTAAATTCCCATTTAGTTGCAAATGGGTATCAAACACATTTGTCCAAAATAGATTTCATAGTTCCAAATCAAAGATCAAAAAAATGAAGAAATGATCACACACTCTGTATGCTTATACTTTTTTATTGTGCTTGTAAAATGACTGGCGGCAATGTGTACCTTCATCAGGGTTCTTGAGCATATCGAGCTTTTCTTTCTATGCTATGTTCCATGGTCAGGTGTTTGTCTTTCACCTTTTTATCAAAGCAGCGTTCTATCAAAGTCACTGAAGAGAAAAAGAAATCACCACCTGCTGGGTATGTGTACCATAACTTTCTGGAATTTTGTGGGAACCAAAAAAATGTATTCAGTTGGTATGTTCACATGAGCATCATAAGGAAAGAAAGACAGCCTAAATATTACTTTATTGCTGTTTATGTGAGTGAGTCAGTTCATCGCTCCACGCTGCATCTCGTCCAAAACCGGTTGAATTCCGCCTCTCAGAAAGAAGTCCGCTGTGAGTTTACATGGATGATTTAATTAAAACTAAATGAGGCAAAACAAAAAAATGTATTTCAAAACAAATATGTGCAGTGATAAAAGTGTATACTGGCATGACTGTCAACGTCTTTCGTCCTGGCAGGAAAAGATCAGCAAAAGCAAACATTCTGTTCATACTTGACAGACGTTAGTGTTTATCCCATCTCATACTTTAGATATAATTTCCTGTAGCTGGGCAGATGTCTTAAACAATAGAGTCCTTGATTATTTTTGCACCAGACAGAATCTTCTCCTGCAGTGTCATAAGCAGGTGACACTGTTGATCTTGGAGCACAGAGTTTCTCGAGACACAGAGGAGTTCTTCCTATTATTGGCCAGCATGTAGGGGACAAGTTATTAACTTAATGCTTCAGTAAGGGAAATGATATTCTCATCAGACAGAGATATTTAACACGGCTATTAAAACATGTAGGAGAATGCAGATTCGATCACTGAATGTAGCAATCCACAAGCAATCAGTTTTTTTCTTTTTTTTGGCAAATTGAAAACAATTTAGTAATCAATCACATAGTGTTACAAGTACCACACCAGAAAATAAATGCAATTACAGGTTGAGTTCTTCAGTGTGGAAATCACGTTATTGGCATAAAGAGGATAGATGCACACAAAACATGTACATTGTTCGCACAGGTAAGGCCATTAGCGTTAATTTAATACCAGTTTCTTGCAACACATCTTTGGCTTGACTTGAGGAAAAGAGCACAATAACCTAAAAAATAATATTTGCGTAGACCATCTAAATTTTTTTTTTACAAAAAAGAAAACATGTACAATTACTGTATTAAAGAGGTTCGCCGTCATGTCTAACTTGTCAGTTTGCATCTTTCATCCTTTGTAATGTTTTGTTTTGGTAACAATAATATTATTAATAATAATACTAAGAAGAAGAGGACTAATAATAAAGATTGCATACAATTAATCTGCACTGTCTGGTAAAATTAACCTTAACAATAGTGGAGTATTTGTATTTTTTACTCATTTTGTTCATGTATATGAAGTTTATTTTATTTTTTAAACTGCATCAAGTCTTTGCAATAAGAAGAAGAAGAAAAAGAGGAAGAGGAAGAATAAAGATTAAATAAAGGTCAAACACAAGATTAATTTACTAGCACTGTCCGGCGTAATACACCCTAACAATACTGGAGTATTTCAAAAAGCTTTTTTTTATTTGATAATAATAATAATAATAATAATAGTGAGGGTGTAGCTCCAGGTACACAGGTTTAATGATGATTGACTGGGCTAGCAGGCCCAAGCAGAGTCTGTGAGCATCTGTGATGAACTCACCTTGCTGAAAGGAGCGCCCGCGTTCGCTCACTCCACGGCCTGCGTCACTCTTTGTGAGTACACCATGGGAATCTCAGGATGAAGATTAGCATCAAGAATCTACACCTCTGTGTGTGTGTGTGTGTGTGTGTGTGTGTGTGGGGGGAGAGAAAAAAATAAGACTGAACTGAAAGACAAAAGCGATATTGTCCGTGCTAGCAGTAGACACTAATCCCAAAGTATTCTAAAGAATGAAAGGTGTTTTCCAAACGCATCACGTACAATTACACATTGTTAAGAATTTGGCAGCAGGTCTGAAAAAGAAAAAAAAAGAACATTCCTCTGCAGTGTCAGCCCTCCCGACTTGTATCATCTCTTATTAAAGTCATAAATCGTCCGTCGGTGACATCATGACACCAGCTTTAAATGTGAAAAACAAAAACTATCAACAGAGAAACACACGTTTGGATGCAAATGAACTCAAACACCTGGAAGTTAATTGGGTTGAGCTGAATGCAGCACTGACAGACGCACAGCTGAATCCCTTTACAATTGTATTGCCATCAACATGTCTAACATCCGCCGTCTTCCTGCCGGTGACCTCCAGCGAAAAAACCTTCCGTTAGTCCAATCAATAAAAATAATAATCAAATCAATAACCAGTCAGACAAAATATTTCCCTTGAGTCTCTGCCATTCTGTCACGCTGTGTATTCCTCTGTTACTCAACAGTGCTAACGCACAGGTATTAATGTGCCAGTGCTGATTTCTATCTCCCCTGACCTGTATAATTTACCTGTGACGACCACCCATCGAAATTGGTAGCACAAAAGATCAACCACCTTTTTAAAGTGAGCATAGTTTAAACACCCTAGGATTAACTTTCATTGGCTGCGATTATACCATTATGTTATATAGGAATGATTGAAAGTGACTCATTTGCTAATAGCAGCTGACAAATCCCGTGTTTTGTGTGCAGCATAGGATTGTCTCTTGAGAAGAGCCTAAAGCCAAGTAAACAGCCCACCGTCAGTTCCAAGTGTGTAATCTGTAATTAGTGGGTGGGCTTATGTCCCTACATAATTCCAGGCTTTGTCACTGCGCCGTGAAAGAGGATCCACTTGTGTGATTCCCCTTCTTGACAACATCCAACAGGGGTGGGATTCACCCCCTCCCTGTGAACATAAAACTTCTGTCAAGTCTGGACGCTGAAGAAAAAAAAAAAACAAATACAAAATTGTGGTATTGTCTGGATTTGTTACTGCTCTCATCCCAAAACACAAGCCTTGTTTTATACACAAGGAGGGAATTGAAATGTGTAAGACAGTGCGAGCTCACTGGACTCAATTCAACGATAGAGGCAAAACAAACTGAAAATACGCAGGATGTGTTTCTTCTGTAGCAGTATGGGCTGTATACAAAATTCCCTTGAGTGCATATTTTGAAACAGAAATCATTCTGTCATTCTCTGCTTATTGGATATTTGAATGATGATGTATGCCTGTTTAGGTGGATGAAGACTGAAAGTTGTACATGTTCCTGCAGCCATTTTTTCACTTTCACATTTAGCAATGTTGTTGTTCTGTGGTACATTGATACTACACCGTTGACTGAATGCACATTTGCCCACCAACATACAGAATGAGTTACGTCATCGAATGGATTTCTACTGTTCTGTCCAATTCTGTCAGTCAATACAATGTGAACTGGGGCCGTAATTGGTTCAGCATGGCAGAGTTGTTCAGTAGTGTTTGCCTTGGCATGGATTCTAGCTGGCAGCTGCAGCCAGTATCCGGGCCTTGATAGAGACCGAAGACATTTGAGGGTAGGAGAGGAAAGAAAACAGAAATCATCTGAGCTGAGAGGCCATCGGCGGGGCGGGTCAGACAGGCCTTCCCGAGGCCGTGCGGGCAAGGTGGCAGGAGCTCACTCGTCACCACGACGATCACCAAAAGAGAGGATGGCTCTCACTCCCCAATAGGGGGGTTCTGAGTTAACCTTCTCTGACCTTGTCTGAAGTCAGTGACCACGCCCTCACATTCTGCCCAATCCTGCTAAGCCCACGTCCCAAACAACCAATGAACACTGATGGAACTGTGAGTTGTCATTACTCCCGTGATGGGTGGAGTTACAAGGAGCTGTCAGTCACTGACTTGTTTAAAGTAATTAGAATGTTTTTTTCTTGCTCCAGAGCACAACATGATGACAGATTGAAGTAAGCGGGTAAAACAATAAAATGCAGCAGCTCCACCCATTTTAGGTGCATTAAATCTCACCCTCCCATCACTGCCTTGTTCTCAAACTCACCGCTAATTGCTTTCATCCCAAAATTCTTTAATTCTATTTATTTTTCATTTAAATGATTACTTGCTTGTCTAAAAGAGACACTTATCCAAAATTAATTATGCACTTTGATTTTTTTTTTTTTTGAAATACTATATCATTTATAAAGCTGCATAGTTACTGAAGCACTTCAGGTTAATTGCTTTGCCCAAGGGTACAACGGCAGTTCTCCACCTAAGATTAGAGAATGCCATCTCGGCCACAACCATAAAACTCCGCTTCCACCGAAATGTTATCGGTATTATTTTTTTACAAGTAGTGCACATCACATTTTGTTGTGCACTGCATCTGGATGGGACTGCACTGAAAGCAGAGGAGCTTTTCTCTCTGTGTACCATGTGATTTGCATGACACATCATTTTTGATTTAATTAAGATTTCCATACATCAAGCGTCTCAATAAATTCTCCGTAATTTTCGTGATGTCAGAGTACTAACTGAGCATGCTCGGATGGGGTGTGGGTTGGAGCTGACCAGGGCAGCACTTTTATACATGCATAAAAATAGAAACCCCCAACAAAAACAGACTGATATATAATATTACAACCTTTCAGCATGTTTTCTTATTCTGGTATGTGAGAAACAGGCAGCATTTACACAAAAAGACTTGTTTTTTTAGATGCTGAACGCTACTGAAAGTGAATGTGACAGATTCTGTGTTCCCGCCACACCTCTGCTAAGCTGTTAAAAGCAGCGTTTGACAGGCCGGTGCAGGGATGGGGAGCTGCAGGCGGAGGGGGAGAGAGAGAGAGCCTGCCAGGGATCCGGCAGCCAGCCAGCGGCCATCCCTGTGGCAGTCCGCCGGATCCGCTCATGTGCCGCGACAAGTCCCAGCAGACGTCTAACAAGAGCCCACGCACAGAGCACAGCGCGGCGGCAGCGTGGCGCAACAGGCGTGGAACCGGGCCCGTAACTCAGGGGCTGCAGGTTCAGCTCCAGTTCCAGGATGGTGCACTGCTGTTGTACCCAAGAAAAAGGTGCTTCATTTGAAATCCAAGCACAGATGGAGAACGTTACAGTGGTGTAAGTCACTCTGAATAGGGGAAACTGATAAGTGCCTTCGATGTAAATGAGACTGTGATATGCAAAAATTTCTGCCGGTATACACATATCAGTGCTCTTATCTCAGCTTTGCATAAGACATGTAATTAGTATTACCAAGTATTACATTTGGATCTGAGACACTGGAAACTATAAGCACCACTAACAAAATTATTCAGTAGTTGTTTCTGTGACCAGCCTTGCCAACCCACATACAGTTTATATAAGTGCAAGATTCTCATTTTAATCTTAAACATTATACTTCCTGGATGTTACCGTTGCTCATGTATCAGTCACACTGACGCATACACAGATGCTTTGTACTGCCTTCCATAGACTTGCAGAGTGGAACACATGTATAGATGATTGAGAAAGAATCAGAGAAATGATCAGGTGACATTTGAGAAAGTAGATTTGTTGTTTAAAAAAATGAGGATGTTGGCTGACAAAAAAAATAAAAAGTTAAGTCAGGTGTGTATAGGTATGCATGTGTGTGTGTGTGTGTGTGTGTGTACGTGTACGCGCATGCACAAGTGAGCGTGAATGTGCGTCTCACCACCTGTAGAGAAAAGGCGTGTTTTGCTTTGCGGTGTAATTCTCAGGCACACTGGATGCCGTGTGAACACAGCACCTCCTCTTCTCCTCACAGTCCTGCTGTCATCCCTCTGAGCTTCACTCATGGCTGCGGCGGTCATTAAACCCGCCAGCTGAGGAGCATGTGTGTGTGCTGGTGTGCTACGGCAGGCGGCTGAGGAGCATGTGTGTGTGCTGGTGTGCTACGGCAGGCGGCTGAGGAGCATGTGTGTGTGCTGGTGTGCTACGGCAGGCGGCTGCACTGCAGCACACGAGACGGCTGTCAGACGGTTTGGAAAGTTTCGGGGGGTTAGCGGGATGGGTTTAGGGGGGAGAGTTTTGATTTGGCGATGGAGCCTGCCAGGAAGGCCCAGTGAGGAGACAGAGAGCTGACAGAGGCCTCCTGTTCACTCGGTACGTCTGCCAAGCTGACGTGCGGGTCTTCAAGAGGACCTTTTAATTACGGTCAGGTGCAGGAGAGTTTTTATTGTGCAAGTACTTGTAGTGCAGTTCCATCAGAAGTAATACTATATGTGAATACTATAAAATGCTGGTTAAAATAGCCATGGAAGAACGAGGTTTCACTGTGTAAATCCTTGGTTCAAAAAAGCTGGTTCAAACATGCAAGTGAAAGAACTGTCATTTCGGCTCTAGACGTTATGGGGTTACTGAAACCTCTCTTTTCCACTGCTAATATACACTTTATTTTCCATCCAATAACACACTAATCTGGGTTTTTAATTCAAACAAAAATCCACTTTTTGCAGTATTTTATCATTTGTGTTTGAAAGAATAACAAATGGTAAAAAAAAAAATAATAGGCCTTGAATTTTTAAATATACATAGTTCAAGTAAACAAGCCCGAACACAAAAGGTGTAAGCCAGTACTAAAAAGAATATGAGTCCAAGCTCAGCAAATGTTTTCTTTATGACTGTGACGATCAGCTCCGGGGCCCCACCAGAACAAAGTAGCTCTGGTAATATATTTTATGTTTGAAATTCCTAAATTATGATGCTTAATTTAACAAAAGGTTTCTGTTATGGTCTTTGGCTGGTACTCGTTTTCATAAGCAATTAATTATTGCTCCATCTGGCTGAAAATCTCTTTTAAATATTTTCAGGCTTATGCTGCAATGGCCAACAATCAAGCTAAATACGAATTCGGGCCTGTATGCACTGTACAATCTGCTGTGCTTTGTTATAATCTGACATTACTACGCAAAGTATTTTTTGGTCTGCTAAGCTTATCTTGAGAGTCCCATCATTATGACAACATTGGCTCATTCAGATGACATCATCTGTAACAACAACAGTAAGCCTCTGGACAGCATTCCAGATATGAAAAACCCCAAATAAAGTTAAAGGTAAAAATGAACATTTTCCCTTGGTGTTCCCTAGCACTGTGGGCAAATGTATTGAAACAAATGTTGAAAAAAAAAGAATTATTCACTAAATCCACACCGCTTGACAGCTCTGTTATCTAAAACGGTGGCCATGACACAGCTCTGGCTGCTGTAATTGATCAATTGATCTGCCTTTGAGAGTGACACAGTGTGTTTGGGTCACTGGGACTGAGAAGTGAATATCTCTGCACTACCACACACCAACATTGTCAAGTTAAAATGTTAAAACGTGCCTAAAGGTTTACTTTTCAGAATTCATTTTTTAATGGTAACTCAAATGCTAACTCACCTCACTTGGTTTGGGGTTTCTGGGGTCTGAATTTGCAATGCGGTTTAAGGTGAAAACAAAAGGCCAGCAGACAATGTAGCCCTCCTGGACCCAAAGTAAGAACCCCTGCTGTACATATTAGTGGCCATGGTCTGTCCTAAGGCAACTGCTGACCCTTGCCCTCATGTCAGTAAGGATGGCTACAGGCAACAGGGTGTGGTGTGGTCCTGGGCCCCGGGCCCCTGACTTGCTCTGAGAGCCAGATGGGTCCTCTCCCACAGCCCAAAAAGCATGTGAGTAAATCCACTTGTCGATTTGGCAAAGGTTAGCGAACTCACTTTTAAAGATGACATTTTATGTACTTGACCCATCCCAGCACTCTTTGTGTTGGCCATGTCTCTCTCATTTTTATTGTGACTTGTTACAGTATATTGGCAAGACAGCGCGGTTCAGCGTGATTGCCCTTATTACCAACATATTAGTCCTCTCTCAGTGTTGCGAATCCTTTAAAACTAGGCACATGATCACAAATCATGCGCGTTACAGAAAATGAGCAAAACCCTGATTCAGTTCTCATTAAAATGAGTCACTTTGCAAAACATCAACTCAATGAATCACTTAGAAATAGGGAGGCTGAAAACATTCGTACAGTGATTGAGCAAATAGCCTCACAGCAACATATTTTCAGAAACATTTCTGTCATTACTCCCTTTATATTGTTTTGTTTTAATGTCCATTATCCTTTATCACCAGAGCTACTGTTCTTAAGGAAATTGAGCGCCCACAATTTGCTCAAAACATGTCATCTTCAATAAACTAAGTTACGGTTACTTACTTAAACCCTTTAAAAACCCTACACTAAAGAGAATTTGCCTTAGCCATTTCCACAAGACACAATTATTCAGGAAAAAGATGAGTGAACCTGGATTCTAAAATACAAAGTAAAAATAGGCACATGTAAAATATAAAGCTGATTTGATTTCCAGATAGCTCTTAATATTTACAAGGTTTGGTAAGAAAAAAAAAAAAACTTTCTTTAAAAAGTTACGGGCAGAGTTACAATCGCTGATCGCAATGGCTTATCTCCAAGAACAACTGATGCCGTTTTTAAGAGAAAAAAAAATAAAATTAATAAAAAATACCCCCCAACCACAAAACAGTTGAAACACAATCAATTCTCCCTGCATATCGGAATACGCCCTGTTGCTGCAGGGACACACTGGCACAGGATAGCCCCATAAAGAAAGATATTAGCGGGGACTCGGAGGGCTTTTCAGTCATTGGTCTTAATCAGGTTCAGATGTAGAAAGAGGCTCAGCTTTAAACCTCACCCAGTGCCTATGTGGCTGTATGGCGTGTTAGGGAGCTAATTAAACGTGCAAATAAAAAAGATCGATCACACCCGGGCCGACTCACCGGAGGCCAGCACATGGGTTAGGTGCCTGCATCGGCGGGTGGGAAGGGGGGCAAACCCCTCCCTTTTGGTGAGTGGCCAGATTCGACCAGGTCTCCCTGTTTTTTATTTGGTCTGTTGCTGGACACCGTGAGCTCCTGTTTAAGTTAAAAATTCTCAGGGAGCTCTCCCTCCACTTCCAGAAGCCGCTGTGCGGTTGCATGTCATTCAAGGGACCTCTCTAGTCTTCATTACTTGTGTAATCAACCAGTCATCCAAGCCATGCATCCAACCACAATGTCAGCAAATTACGATCATTCGCTACCAGTGGAGAAACCAATATCACTGGGCCCGCCACTCACACGAGCCCTGATCAGAGGCCTGTAACCTCACCATTAATCAACCCTGACAGGGACATCAAGCTTTCAAACGTTCAGCACTGTTTATTTGAAATAGACCTTTTATTAGTATTGAGAGAAGAAAATATTTTCCTAAGACTGTTTTTTCTTTTAAGTTGTACGTTTTGAAATTATTTCGTTCCCTTTGCCCTGCTTCCAGATGTCAGTCGAGCAGTAACTCATTCTGAGGGCGCTCTTTGAATGAAATCGGTTGTGATATGCAAAAGTTCTTCAGCCTGGGCCCTGCTGCTCTAAAATGTGAAATCTACAATATCTCCAAAGTGTTAGCACAAATAATGAGGTGAATCCTTGACAGAGATATATATTTTTGGATACACAGAGTGTTTCATATTATTGATCAAATTAAATTTTTATTTGAAGTGCCTCCTAAGAAATACTGTTCTTGGAAATCAAAAACCAATTTCTAGATAACCTCACTAGCATATTTGTCCTCGCTAAGAAATGCACAGATGCAATTACAGCCCGTATTAATAAACTCAGTTTCCCATGATGCTTCACACCTGTATGTTGCCATTCTCAGCTCTCCATTTTAAGAGGACAAAAATGTACTGGCACATGTTTTGGTACTCTGTGAAAAGATGTGCAAAGATAGACTGGTGCCAGGATCAAATGACAAAAGGAAAACGTTACCTGGAATTACTATATATATTAATTAGGTCATCACTAGTAATCAATTGATGTATAACTGCACCTTGAATGCTGCAGCTCTTTGTTATATATTAGGTTCTACATGTGGACATGTTAGTTCAAGCAGTGTTTATATCATGAGAAGGGTTCCCTAAAGTCTACACAACCAATAATTAATACTCCAAAATAACCTGTTTTATTGCATGAATGTCTACTTCAGTGAAGATAGCACATTTTTTTCAATAAGCTACAGCTATTTTTAAAAGTCTGGGCCTTGTGATTTCTTTGACAAACAGCACTTGGACAGGCCTGGCGGACTCTTCTCTTACCTCCGATCTCATCATCACTGCGCTGGACCTGGCAAAGATGGGGAAAACAAAACCCCAAATGTGGGTTTGATTATCAGATCCGCCTGGCAGCAGAGGCGCATGTTCGCGTACAAAGACCCTTGCGATTATTTTTTTGTGCTTCGCCAAAACGTTGACTTCATTGCTGGTTCTGGAATTTTGATTCAGATCGATGTTGATTTTCACAGTCTGGTGGCCACATTACGGCGCGAGGCACACCGCAGCCAAAGCGAGTACCGACACTGCGCGCACATCTGCAGAAACGGCCCCCTGATCCAGCGTGTTATACCATGTGTACGCGTCCTCCCCCGAGTCGCGCAAGTGTTTCACTAAGGGGGAAAAAAACCTGCAACGTTAAACACAGAAACAAGTACATGAACAGACGTCACGCACTAGAAAACTTTTTTACCGGTTTCACTTATTTTTACTGATTCTGGATAAACACAATCAGCGTTTCTTCTCCTCCTCCTTTCTCTCTTCATTAGAGGAATCCTCCTGAAGGCTACTACAGAAGGAGGAGAGGCAGGAAAAGAACTACCTTTCAGGGCTGAGGCTACAAAGACCGCCGGAGCCGATGGTACTGTACAGTACGTCCGGCGTACAGAGACCCTGCTCCGGTGCATGTTCCCGCTCTAACTCGTAAGCATAACAAAATCTTCTCCTGCCATCTGTTCAAATGAAAACATGTGTAGCTCCAGTTCGGTGCCCTTGGCTAAGGCATTCCTCTGGGAATTTTTGTGGAAAACTTCATACTTTAGCAATAATTTGCGGGCGGCTAATTTGCTCCCTTGTTAGAGTTTACATTCCTGTGTGTGACATGATCTATTTTTATAGCAATCCCATATGAAACGGGTTTACATGACATGTTAAATCTGCAAAGTTATAATGTATCTCCCAAAAGGTTCGACAAAAAAGAAAAGGAGGAATATTTAAATTTACATTGGATTTGGAGTTTCTTACATCATGCATTTCCACCTTATATTTATCATATCTGTTTAAAGTCATCTTCGTTTGTCTGACCCTTTACATTAGCCACACTTGTTAAATGGTCAGTATTTTATTATTACAAAAAGTAAAAATTTCAAAGTCCAGAAAAAAAGCAAAGCCTCATGAGAGTCCTCTCTCTAACTACAGTCAGATAAACGTCCCTGTCAGTGTACATAGAGATTCTTTTCATTTACATTTTATTTTTTAAAAAAGACAGCTCTAATAAAATGGGTGAACTTGCTTTGACTCTTGATATGTTTGCTTTTGTTGAAAGTCTGTGTAAATGCCGGAGATGCTCAATCAAAGGTTTTGTTTGGCTGTCTGGCTCGCTGAAGTATTATGGGTGAACTTTCAAACCTTTTTCTCTCGAAGAGCTCATCGCCTCCTTTTACACCAGGCCTTCTTCACTACTTCAGATGATTTCATCTTTGTCTGTACTATATTAAGAGCAGAACATTGACTATTTTTAGGAGCATACCATTCATATTGAAAACATTGTGTAATGATTAGCTCAAAATACGTCCCTGTGTGTGCTAAAATTAGATTAAAATGGGGAAAAAAATTCTAAACCATCCTAAATTTATACGGGTTCACCCTGTGCCTGAAACCACAAACCCAACTTCCAAAACATGACCAGTCATTAAGTCAGGGGTCAACTTTTATACTAAAAACTTCTGCTGGAGGTAGAAGACACGGTGCCAATCTTTTGTTTCTGATATATACATTGTCACTTGATTAGGTCCTTGTTGACAATTGTACCTGGTGCAGTTTTTACCATCGAAGTGGCAAGACACGCTCAACGTGGAAGTTATTATGTTCATGTTTTGGGGGCACGGTTTGATTTAGTCATGTCGCAACACAAGTGTGCTTTTAAAGTAGATTGCAGACTGGCCAGCAGTTGCATCCGCGCCTGCTACAGATCTCAGACAAGTCCGTCAAATGGCATTTTCACAGGGGACTGCGGCTGCTTTTTCCCTAGCTTTTAAGGTAGTTTTTTTTCATACAAATGGTCTGTAATTAAATGTTTACGTCCATAATCCACATCATTCCAGATCTGAGTCATTTATGAGGCTACAAAAGGGTTGTCGTTAACTTGTGTTTTACCACAACATCTTTATACACACAAGCAAATACACACACACACACACACACACACACACACACACACACACACACACACATTAAAGGGTAACTGTATTCAAATCGTCACACGTAGAGTTTTTGTTTATTACAGGGACAAGTTCGATCTTAAGTGTGCCTGAAATGTTTTTTCATTCAGTTCTTTTAAATAATGAGTCCTGCATTAAATGTAAATAGAAAATATATATTTTTTTTGCTTTTTAACATTTTAGTGAGTTGTTTAATTCTCACTGGTATTTTGCAATTGCGCATCCTTGAATGTTCAATTTCTAACATTGTAGAATAGTTAATTTATTCTAAATGGTGATTTGTAATACCCTACCACTGGACTGCCTCTCCACTGCTAATGTGTTGCATTTGTTTAATATAGTAGAAAAGTCGGTTTGCCCTCAGCGGTATTTTATAATGGCATATTATTGGACAGCTGCTCCATTGCTGTAGAACCCCAGAGGAAGCCAAGGTCCTCACCTGGAGCTCCCAGCGGCCAGTGTTCTGTCTCTCTGACGGGGGGCCCATTAGGGTCCTCGGCTCAGTAGAGCTCCCCCAACACCCCCACCCTCCCATGACGCCCGCCGTCAGTGGCCGTTACCGCGAAAGTGAATAAAGCGTCAGGAAAATGAAAACAAATGGCAGGTCCACCTCCCCCCTGGGAGGAGAGAACTCTTCCAGGTCCACGGTAATCTCAACCATGAAACCTGGAACGCTCACCGCCTTTTCATTTCGTATGACATCACGGCCCAGAGGAGAAAGCGATTATCAGACCCCCTACAACGCCCCCAACCCCCTCCCCCTCACTGAAGCATTGAGGCAAAGCGTAACGGTGTAAGTGGAGCTGCAGAGAGACTCATAAGTAAGGGATGCTCTCACAGCTGTGTCTTCAGCAGGTCATACTGTTGACTCACCCAGTGCTCTGCAGACCAGAGCAACACTTCAACCTGCTCTAATGAATTTTCCTTCTTTTAATGAAGTTTGCTTTGACTTTGGAGTAGTTTTTTTGTAACTTCCTACCATATTTGCTATAGATAGATTAGACCTGACTCAGTGATGGCTGTGTGTGAGTGTGTATGTGTGTAGTGTGCTTTGTGTGAGGTTTCTGTGCATTTGTGCATGCTTGTGTGTCTCTTTGGATATTTGACTTCACATGCTTACGTCATGCTTTTGTGTGTGTGTGCACGTTTATGTGTTTTTACGTGTGTGTGTGTGTGTGTGTGTGTGTGTTTGTGATTTTGTCAAAGAGCAGAAGGAAATGTGATTTATCACTCTTTTCTTCACCTCAGGCGACACCAGTCTCTGTGCTTTCGCACCTTGACACAGCCTGTTAAGGACTGAGTGACCTGAGACATGGTAGCAGTGACTAAATTCACAGCTGGATAGAAAATACTGGCACATGCCTTGTTCAAGTTGATTATGCTGCAAACCAAACCTCAAACTTTTTTATGACTTCAACAAACTGTTTTTATGAAATGTGCCCATTTATTTACTCCTAAAAGCTTTCACTGTCATTCTGGTGGCGTTAGAGGATTGTGAAATCAACCTAAAACGTCCGATGTGCTTTCTGTTCACCACTGTGAAAGAGACTAGAATGACTTTGACAGCTTAGTTATTGTAATGTTGACAATTTTGGACCATAACACTGGAACATTAATTACTCACATCTTTCTTTAGTTTCTGCAACCTGGTCTTCATCTCTGAACTGGACCTCTCTCTCTCTCTGTTTGTTGATTTCACTTTTCTTCTCATCACCTGTAGGTGCCAGATTTCTCTGCAGATAGAATAACAGTTTGCAGTTCACACCAACCGCTCCCTCAGAAGCCTTCTCAAACACGTAAGTGCCACGACTCGCATTTGCCCAGCCTAATCCACCTCCAAGGTGATACCCTAATTTACATTCTTTTTCACCAGTGTGGTTGCTAAGCATCCCCAGTCATTTGGTCAGCAGTGCCCCAATCACCCAGTTAGCCCCTCCCACTGGGATGATGTCACAATGGTGACAAAGTTCTACTGGCATCTTTATCTCTGTGCCTTTTGGCACATTATCACATTGAGAGTCCCTGTCACTTTCTCAGCAGCAGTTATCTCTGGGCTCGCATGAGTGGCTTTACAGGTACAAAGAAAAGGGGACCATATGGTCGCATGTCGTTGTCACTGAGGCAGAGATATCCTCGGCTGATATAGCAGATTAAGTTGTTTAGATTATCAGATCGGCTACATTATTCGCATACACGGACCTCGGCTTGTGTTTTTGGAGCCCGGTGAAGCATTCGCAGTGAGCCAAATTCCTAAGCTGGGGCAGTAGCCCATAGAGGATTCCGGGACGTTCCAGGACTTCTATCCTTTCTGTCAGGAGGTGGGGTTTTTTTTTTTTGATGCTGTAATCCTACATCTGGAGAACAGCCAGGGAGGAACTGTTAGTTCACTGGCATGCTCGCTGATGCTGTATCGCTGAGTAAATAAGAACTGGGGTCAAAGAGGGCCAGGGTAGCCTTGACGTGCTGTTTAATGTCTCAGCTTGTCCTTGGGAGGGGAGGAGGAGGAAAATGGCTGCCCATAGACAGAGACTGTAGACCGGGAGTTTGAAGTCTTGCAAGACGGGCCCAGCCCATGACAGACAGATGTGCCCCATCATACAGACCCAGCCTCTCTCATTCTGTGGGCCTGTTGCAGGGTGTTGGGTAAGAAAGGCACCGGAGAGGCTGTGAAAAAAGGCCTGCACATGTTTTGTTTTTCCTTTTTTAACGGGAAACAAACCCAAGCACTTTAAGAGAAATGAAATAAAGCGAGAAGGGTTGTACTAAATTCAGAGCAGGTGGTAGGAACCAAAAAAAAACAGCTTTACACAGCAGCCAGTGCCTCCATAAAGGATGTGAGAAAGGCAAATGGTCAGACTCACACTGATTCATTCTCATCTAAGTGGTGTCTGCATTTACCTGAGTCCATTACAGCTTCCAGGAGAGAACAGAAATACCCAGGAAGTTTTAGCACACATTGTCACGGGGCTATAGGATCAAGAACTACAATCAGGACTTTCTGTTCAAACTCAGGACATCTCAGAGATGATTTTCCGTCATCCGTTTTCTGGCCCCTGACCTCTTACCAGATTCTGTCCAAGAACAATGCAATACTGTAAAAGAAAATGCGAACAGCTTATTTTACATGGGCAGATAAGACCGCACAGTCTCCCTCAGCATTGCACTTGGCTCAGAGGTAAGAGTATCACCCCGTGTCCTTAAGGTGGCCTGGAAAAGTCATTTAGAGATGAAGGATGGCCATTAGCCCCAGTTCAGCTTCCAGCAGCGGATTAGAGACTCTCGAGGCCTCCTCTCAGTGGTCATGGGAAGATCGCTGTTGTGTAGCGTGTGGTCATCGCGGCATGAGTCATAGACGTGTAACACCGCTGACCCGGCTGAACGCGCACTGACCTTTACTGGATTTCTGGGCTTTACGGTTTTATTCATCCAACGCTTTGGAGACTGTAGTGTGTTCATTTTCAGACGGTGCTGAAATAGGTGCCAGTGGTACACATTTATTAAACAGGTGGTATCGTACACCAAATCTCTCTCTCCCTTTCTGTTCACCTCTGCTTCTCTCTCTCTCATGCAACTTCTCTCTGAAATTTACCTGGCCCGAGAGGTTTGCTATTACAAGTGAAATGACTCCTGCATTGATGACCTTGTATAGGTCTCTACTTTGAAAAAGGTCACAAGACTGGCAATGTCAGATACTTCACAGGGCAGTTTCTACAGGGAAAAGACTGAACTTGGTTCTTGCTAATATCAGCCCAAACGTAACTTTCTGCGGTAGACCATCTTCTCTTTCCTTCCTTCTCTCTCTCTTTCTTTGAATATTGTTCAATATCCATTTTTCAATTATCATCACACTGCACAGCAAACTGTTTTATTCAGCTGCCAGCCTGTCTTCAGCATGTGACTGTCACAACACTTAAATCAGTTTAAGTGCAATATTTCATGCAATGAACTGTAGAAATATTGGAGGTATTTTTTTTTTTAAATGAGTATAGAGTTCTGTCAGATGGCTGACGTGGTAAGCGTCAGTAATGGAAGTCACGTCCCCCATGGCACTTTATCACACATTGTTATGATAACATTTTCCTGCAGACTGTGTTTAAACAGTTTGATTTATTTTCCTTTTTTTTCTTCAGAAATCAACTGGCTTGTTTAAAGTGCGCTTCCCGTGCGGAGTTCCATATTCTGTCATGTTTTAAGAAGCTCCGCTTTTATTTGCGACTCCAGGCTTCTGTTTGAACAGGGTCCGCTGAGGGTGAATAGTTGGTATGCGCTCTGTAGCGGGGGAGTTCCTGTAATTGCGGCTCAGTGACAAACGGCTGAAAGAGGGGTTTAGGTGTGGGACGCCGTGTGCCTCTTAAGTGTTGACGTGTGTTAGCTCTCCTTTTCTTACTTGGGGAGAACGCAATCCAACGGTGCCTGCAAATACAGTATCCACCCTCCCAACCCCACCACTGTGGTTGCCACCGTTCATGTGGACAGCAAGGACCTTGTTCACTTTTACGCCACCTCACCGTGACCTCCCCACCCTTCCACCCCCACAACAAACACACACACACACACACCCCCCACACCCAATCTCCTTCCCCCCCTCTAACTTGGTCTTTGATCTGAAGTCATTGAAGCATTTACACAGTGCTTTGTTATACAGTGTTTTTTGTATGTTCCATGACACACTGGTCACTGTGTGGGTAATTCACTGTGCTGATGCTTATATTAAACATTTCACACAGCAGTGTCATTGTTCCTGAGGTGATCGTGTAGATAAACCACTTTGCCGAGCCCGTCCGACAGCACACACTGTGTCAACATGTACCGTCTGAGGATACAACGGTCTGCCATCTAGCAAGCACCACTACTGCGGTCGTCACATAACTCTGAAATACAAACAAAACTGTATGTCCTTGCCAAATCGATGGGTGAGGTTTAAGTTTTGGTGATGGTTTTCAACAATTTATGATCGATTGGAAAGAAAAAAAAACTCACATTATGAATGTGGCAGATGCATGACTGTCGGCTGTAAACCCTGTCAGCAGTCTTTTCAGAAGGGCGCTGTTGTTTATTTTACATTCCGTAACGATCCAAAATGAAACATGAAGAAATCAGGAAGGCCATGAATGATGAACATGGATATAGTGTTATGTGTTCAGTTTATGTCATATCAATTTATCCATCATTCGGTTCAGTGCTGCTTTATCGCATATCCTAGGTTAGACGTTCAGAGAAAAAGAGAAATGAATTTCTGAGAACTCAAAGAAAAGGGGGAGGCAGAACTCTTTGGATTTGGCAAGTTGATTGTATGAGGAGATTGCAGGAATTTCCTCTGGCTGACATGGGGTTTTTAAAAGCAGATTCCAGGCAAATTGCTACGATATCCCTGAAGAATTTACACGGCCACAAAACAGCACTTTTTCAAAAGGTAGCCTGGTTTTTTGGGACCCGTACTGAATGTGGTATGGATCCCAGCTTTGGTTGTTTCAAAGGGACGTGAGGGTCTGGGTGATCACAGCCGGATTAAAGCTGAGAATGAACGTTCCTCAATGTCTTTTCACCAAGTGGTACTCCTCTCCACTCTCTCCATTGTTTCTTTAAGCACTGACTTCTTGAACTGAATGCGGGCTGTACTTCCATTGTGCTTATTTCCACCCATTTATCTGTCAACAAGCTCTATTTGGAAAAAAAAAAATGAAAACAGCACTGACCTCCGTTTTGGTTATTTCATGACAATGAAAAGATAAGTAGAGCCAGCAACATGTCATCTTACAATATGCAATATCTGATGTTCTTTGACGCGTATGGTGCCCCACATGAATAATCGTGTAACGTTAATCAGGACCCTTGAGGAATTAAGAATGAAAATGCCATGATGTCATATACTGGACCCATGTTTGTTCAAGAGATTCTTATCACTCAGAATCTCTCAGTAGCTTTACATGCGTGTGTACATAGAAGCTGCCATGCTTTCCTGGGCGGAAATGGATTATGGGTAAACTTAAACCAGAGGAGAAACCTCATCCTCCCTTGTATGGGTTTGATTATATCACACAAGCAAATGTTAAAGAAATATGAAAAGGAACTAACTCTTTGTTTTAATCACTGCCAGAAGAAGATGGCTTCAACAACTAAATAACACCAACCACAAGAGGCATCTGTAAGCTGGTTGCATTCCATATTGTGGATGTTGCCTTTAAGTGAACATTAAATAAAACATGGAAACTTTTCTTTGTAGAAGAATGGTCATCATTTTTGCAGTCTGTCTTTTCTTCACTTCGGTGCAGAAAGCATTTGTATGCCTCCAAACATAGGGTGAAGAATACGATTTTCTGTGCAGTAGGATTTGTTCCTTAATTTGAAAAAGAAATATTAGCCTCTGTATAACATTTACTTGCTAATATGTTTCCTAAAGTTTGAACTTACAAAAAAGTGTGCAGCTAAGGTCACGTTTCCTATGAATTTGTCAGCATAGAAAGTTGTAGTAAAACTGATTGTGACTGACCAAGTTTTCCCATTAATTGGTTGCTGTTAATTGAAAACATAGCTTCAGAATACTTTGGACTTGGATATCAGGAGAGTAATGATCAATATGTATATGCTGTTGCAATATTTCTGTCTTGCACCACTCATCCAAATGTATAATGGTTTTTGGAGAGGGAAAGCCATTCACAGAGCAGTAATGAAGTGAGGCTGACTGCACAGTTACTGCGCAGCTGAGTGAGAATCTACACCCACACCATTTACCTTGGTCTAAGCCACACCCTTATGCCGGCCCCCGCCATTTTCTGACCAAAACCACCAGTGCCCCCTTCCCGACCACCAGCCCCCCTTCCCCGGACTACCTCTCCCAGTTTCCCATGGTGTCCATAACACACAGACCGTCGACCTCAGCTCCCTGGAACGAAACCTCTCTCCTGCATTTCGACATCCCTTCCCCGGCCAAAGGTTTTTGGACTGCTTACCGAGGGGGTCAGCTCGCAATGATTTAAGAAAAAAAAATAATAAAAAGGAGGGGAGGGGGAGAGAAATAAAAGAAATGAAAAAAGAAAACAATCTGAACATGGACGAGGCTCAGCCAAGCTGGTTCTCCTTTTGGTGTTTTTGCGCTTTGCTGCGTTGCTGGAGACGCACGGGAGCGATGGAGCCGGCTCTCGCAGATAGGCCCGGTCCGTCCCAGCCCGCATGTTTTAAAGCGGCCATAAATACAGAGCCCAGGTGCCGTGCTGCCAGCACAGAGCTGCTCCCTACAGCAGCAGCCTCTGCGTGATTACAAAGCGGCGGCGTAATTTTGGAGGTCTGCTTTTACTTAATGGTGCTCTCCCCCCCCCCACCCCTCACCAATCTGTTTTTCTCCCCCTCCCCTTATTGCTAACATGTGCAAGAATAACAATGGTTTCAGGTTTACAATAGATAGCTTTGGCTGAGCGAGGCACTGAGCAGGAGTATGGGGACCAGAACTCCTCTCATCACAGTGTTCGTATGCATTACCACAAGTCATAATTTTCAATTAAGGGAAGATTAGTTTTTTTTTTTTCTCCCAGGGTAAATGTGTTACCTAAGCCATTGGACAATCCATCACAATTACCATTATTAATAACATTATCATCATTATTTCTGCGCTGATTAATTTCTCTGCTTCCTCCAGCACCCCTGAAGAGAACAGACGAAATCTGGCTCTCGTTCAAATCCAGCCCAAGTGTTTGTTTTCTCAGTGCTCATGCATGGTCTTAGCAGAGATAAATGCCCCTTGGGTTTAGATTGGGAGACCAGGGAGAGCAGACTGAGTGCTGTCTTCAGTGCCTGAGCCTTCAGAGTCTCTCCACAGATAGGGAAGCCTGAACTATTACAAAACAGGGAGTGGCCTGTGATTGGCTGATAATATCATCATCATCTTTTAACATCTTAATCAATGTTTTACCCAGTTAAAATAAATTATATATATATATTACCTACACCTATGCTGAAAGACTTTCATGTTGAAATGTCTTTATTAAGAGCTATATTGTGGTAAAATATGAAACCAGATGAATTGTGATTAATCACTAGCGTAGTTTTTCTTGTTACTCTTAAATTGCTTGACAGCCCAATTGAAAATACAAGTTATTGACCAAGACTCATATTGAATGTTATCCTTTTTCCATATTATCAAAATCAAAATTTTAATTTCTGAACGGCTTCTTAGGTTGTTTTATAAATAAAAAATAGAATGTTGGATAAACTTTTTAGTGAGGGTTAATAACATGGCATACAATATGTGTATCCTGCTAAAACCTATCTATGGGATTTATTTTGCAGTATTGTTTTTCCCACCAAGAAAATTGTTCTTAAAAATCAAGCCACTTTTTCCGTTTTTAGTTGGCTGGTCTTTTGCCTGTAGGTAAAGAGCATATGCTGACCTTGCATTCCTCCAGCAGTCTCAGTAAGCAACAAGTGTCTCATCTGCGGTGTGTAAAATAGCAAAGGTTAGTCTTCACATGAGTCAGGGCAGTCACATGTGTGGCACATCAGAGCAGTCACATGGTTTCCTCTAGAGTCTGTGGAGGAAGCCAGCAATGCCGCTGATTACATAGTTCAATTCCGCTGAGAAGAGCAATTTAAAATATAATAGCATGTTAAAGAATGGCCATAGTGACCCGTATGTGATCTTCAGTATTTATATCAAGAGAAAGGAAGTTCACAGCACCTCTTTCATTGAGATCATTCAGTACAGGAAACAAACATGGCATACAAATATGTTACAGAAGATCCTCAAGGCCTGTTTTGTTGAAGCTAATTATGCCTGTAGCCTTTCCAGAGTAGTCATAGAATATGGGTCTGCTTATTTGTTTCTGTTTTGGCGCTACCGTTTGCTGTTTTTTGAATCCCAATGTGGCCTTGTAAAAAGAGAAAACATAAAGAACACATACTAGGGGCCTGAAAATTGAATGAAATGTGTTTTTAAAAATGCATACCCAAAGTTAGGGTAAGATTTACTGATATGTGGAATGAACAGAATGATAGACACTAATAAACCTCAGACATTTTCCCCGCACCCACACACACAACACAAACACAGAGGTAGAGTAAATGGACGTAAATGTACTTGAATTCTCAGCATATACCTCTACAGAGCAGGCCATGCTGTTTTATTACCCAAGATGAATAAAGGGATTACATTTTCCAGATGTAAATTTTAAAATACCTCTAATATAGCGAGATTTATTGTGGACAATTTCATTAATCGAGTCTACCCCTGTCCCCTGCGCCAGAATGCAAGGATTTGTCGATGAAAGTAAGGATCTGATGTAAGCTGTTTTAAACTGATGTGTGTAGCATTATGCTATCAGGTTACTGCTGCCCTGCAAATTATTTTTAATGATCCTGCATTCTTTATAGCTTTAAAAAATGCAACACTACTACAGATTCAGCAATTTATTCAGCGATGGGCTGTTTCTCTCTCCCCCTATGCATTCAAGGAAATAAAAATGAGCTTACTATTATGTACCGGAGAACCCGAGCCCATTTTGTGCATTTTATTCTACGGCTGGGTGTATATGTAGACTTCTCATGTTTTCATTGGCACCTCACCGTTTTCCAAAGCGGCCAAACTAAATGCTATTATGTGGGAGAAAACTGAAAGCTGTCCATTTATTCATGGCAATCAAAACACAACTGGTAGCTAAACAGCATTAACAAAGTCGTTTTGAGAATGGGCAAAAAAAAAAAAAAAAACCTTTAACTTTCGTCTTTTGTGTTTTCCTTTTTGAATATTAATATTTCATGTAGATTTTGCGAGACTTTTCATTGAAATGCATTTGAAAATGCCTGTGCTTATAAATAAGGGGAGATGTCAGGCACTGTACTACAGTAATGCACAGAATACAATGACACAGAATACATAAGAGAACAGAAGCATAAAACATTTGCATGATTCACTGTACAGATTCACTCAACAGTCATGTAGATGCATGCACTCAAAAATATGCATTTTTGCTCGTCATCACGCAAACATTACCAATCTCTGCTATGTTCTTTTTACTGCGTGTTGTGTGTAATTATAGTTTATGTGTCATTTACTTTTTGCCATGCTCTGGAACACATAATGACAACATAATGAACTTAGTTAAACCCCCCCTACCTCACCCGACAGAAGGAAGTTCAGCCTGACACATCAAAGTGTTAATTACCCTGTAATTAAGACGGCTGAAACCCACGTGTGGGAATGTTTAGATATGGTGTTTCAAATGTGGCTGTTTTAAACTTCCAGTATTTGTGTTGATGCTGTAAAATCGAATGACTGTTTACCCAATTTAAACCCTGGCACATAGTCTACTGTCAGACTCAGAAGAGGGGTAAACTAAGGGACAATTAATTAGTGGGGTGTAAACGTGAAGCTGTATGGTGCACTGTACATTCAGACACATGTAATTAATTAAATGCACAAGTTAATTAATGAACGGCTTCTTTGGAAATCAAAATTTTCAATGACTTTCCCTTTAATTTCTGCATGAATAAGGAGACTCGTGTTTAAAAACTTATACAATATGACACAGTATGATTTTTTCTTTTGGTGATAGACATATTTTCTTCCTGCTCACCACTTTGATAACAGCCTAACTGCTACCTTTTAATTTCATGGAATGTTTGTCCTCTCACGTTCCACTGCCGGTTGTCTTGCTAACAAAAGAAATCCACAACCTGAAAAATTTACATACTTGGAACGTGAAGTAAAATCCACTGCATTGCCAAACTCTAATATCGAGTTTCCAGTCCAGAGCTCCCTCTCCAGTAGCTATGCCAGCTATGTCTAGGAATTTGAATATAACATTTACTAAAGACAGCCATATTAATTTAATAATATCATGTTCCAAAGTTATCGCTGTAAAAATAGCTTCAAATGTTCAAAGTCGTTCTGTTTAAATATACTTATAGTATAATCAAAGCAGGATATATTTCCCTAGTCATTTATCACCTTGCCTTGGAGCTTGATTTCAGAAATCAAGCCATAATAAATTAAAAGGAGACTCTACATTCATGTTTCTCATTAACATGTGCTGCAGGAATGATAACTTCATCTCTGCAACACTTTTAAATCTTTAGAAGACAAAACATTTTGTACAGGGTACATTTTGGTAGATTGTTACTTTATGGTGTACTCTAAGAAGAATCAATCCATAAAAGTGATACAAATATGAAATAATGATGACATGAAAGGACTGTTTCAATAGCAGTGATACAGATTGCCACAGAACATGAAGAGAATGTATGCACTGTACAGGGAATAACAGCAAGGGTGAAGATTGAACAGGAAAAGGAAACAAAGACAGATTTGACAAAAAAAAAGAGATATATGGAGCAAAAATAACTCTGGATGGAGAAGAGGCGTGGGTGAGATGTTATTCTAAACAATGGGTTCCTTTAATCTTTAAATGAAACAAGACAGGGACAAGCTCAACAAAGGGGCTTTTATTACGCTGCCTGACGGTTTACAGAGATCCACTATGCCTCCTGAGGTTATTAAAAAAAATCAAAGAAAAACAATACGCATGAGAACCGTATGACAGCGCTCAGCTTCCCTTTAATTAAAAGCCCAGTATTTACGCCATATGGATACTATGCCATGTCTGTAATAGTCCCCAACTGTTTGTTTACATGCCTGACTCTTCACATACTGCCAGGGGTACTCTTGCTCATTGCGATGCATGCCATGAAATGGCTGTTTGTGAGCTCTTAAAATGTTTCATTGCTTAACAAATACCTGTGTCACGTGTCACACTCTTTGCACACAGTCTCTGTAACACTCATTTTAGAGTTAAGAGCCAAAAGTCTGTATGAGTTCACTGCTGGCTTTATTATCCTTCCACAGGACAGATTCTCATACCTGAGCCACAGACCAATCAAAATGTGTGATTTTGTCTGACATTCTGGCCAATGAATGCATCTGAAATCCCCATTCATTCTGCCCTGGTGAATGTGTGTATGGGTGACAGGATTTCACAACTGGGCTTGCATTTTAGAAGTGGCTGCAGGATTGAATCCCAGGTGGGGCATTGCTGTCACACTCTTGAGCCAAGGTACTTAACCTGTATTGCCTTAGTAAATATCCAGCTGTTAAAAAGTGGATTGTATGCAAAATCTGTGTCTCTCAGGGCATGGGTGTCTGGTAAATGTTAAAATGCAATGTCATGCATGTACCTTGAAAATGAATAAGAGTTAGATTCATACATTTACTTGAAGACACTTGCAGTGTTGAAGGGCAGGGATTCTCAAATGTTAATTTAACATTAGAGGATTTAAAGCATTTAAAGATGTAATCACATCACTTAAAATATCTGTATTGGCCCCTCCAGAATGGGGCCAACAAGTACTGTTTTTTCTGATGTTATATCACATCCTCTAATTTGACAAGTGCATTCATCACACAATGTTCCAAATGGATATTACAGTGAAATTATGCTTATTTTGGACAGTTGAAATTTCCCAGGATCTATAAGATTTTCTAGCTTTTTGTATGTAGTAAAATGTGTTCTTACCTGAATCCAAGCTTTGTCGACATGCATTAACTTCACCACGCTGCCATTTACTACAGGGTTCCTATAAATGTAATGTCAAGGAGGACATATTGTTTTTATTATGTAATTATTTAAAAGTATGAGAATCTGTTTTTTACAATGATGTCTCTAAGATGGCTTTTGGCGCTATTGGCACTCTTTGCCCTATTTTTGGAAGAAAACCAAGCATGGGTGCTATAGGAACCCGAAGACCCAGGAGGACAGTCCTGTCCTGAACGTCCAGCATAGCTTTGACCAGTGGTCAGGCAGCAGGAGAGACAGACCACACCTCAGGCAGAAACGCCTGCTCCAGCTATGCCTTTTAAAGACCTTTTCAATAACAACAGAGTCCATAGTGGGGGGAAAATCGGAATATCTTAACACAAAGGGCAAACATCTCTGGGCTGTCAAACCTGACACATGTACCTCAAGCTAATGGGTAGCATATGGTCAGAAATGAAAATGTGTCTTTTTGCCATTATCGTTGCCAGAACAATTGTAGCTTTAGTGTTCTGCATCTTGAAGAGACAACTTTAACCAGTGGATTTTTTTTTTTTTTTTTTTTTTTTGGGAGAGAGTGTGCTCTGGCAGTGGCATTCTGTTAGGTGTACCATGAAAGACGTTTTTATGATTGATGAAAGAATGTGTCTGGGGTATGAGCTCTCCAGAGAAACTTCCAGAAACTGTGGGCAGCTGACTAGCGTTGTGCGGCTTGACTCCAGACCTGAAGATTATGAGCATTGGTGTTTAAATCATTGTACCTTGAGGTTATGAGTAGTGCTGCTGTAGCATATTGGCGAGAGCGAATGGAATCTGGGCCTTCGGGCCATAAGCACAGTATGGAGCTGTAGCTGGTGTACTTGACTCTCAACCCAAAGCTTGTGAGCAGCAGAGCAGAATAGTGTGTAAATCATTGGACTGTGGGCCTCAAGGTCATGAGCTGCAGAGTACAGCATTGACGAGAGCACTAGACTCTAGGCCTTAGGGTCATGACTATAATGTAATATAGCGGCCAGAGTACTTGACTCTGAACCTGAAGGTTATGGGCGGCAATGCAGAGCAGTGTTGAGGTTATTGAACTCTTGGCTTCAAGGTCATGAGTAGCTGTGTACAGCACTGGTTAGAGTGCTGGACTCTGGACCTAAGGCCCATTACCGGTGGACTGAAGCAGTGTTTAGCTTACTGGGTCTTTGGCCTGTTGGTCATGACCAGCAGTGTAGATTACTAGCTAAAGCACTGGACTCTGAACCTGAATTTCATAGAGTAGTGGCTAAAGCATTGGATTCTGAACCTGGAAGGAGTAAAACTGCTAAACATGTGAGCAAGGCATTCTTCCAAACATCACTCCAGCGAATTTCCTGCTGTACACATGGAATGCGATAAAGAATGTGTTGTATCATGTTGGTTGTTTGTTAACCGCATTGATAAAACAATAACCACATCCCTGATAATATTTTCTGGATTGTTCCGTCAGCAAAAGAGGAGTAAAGCAGAGAGGGGTTTGATCAGTCTGCGCTCACATTGTGTACATGTATATGACACACAGAGGATAAGCTCTTTGTGAGCATGGAAATTTTTGGAGGGGCCGCAATAAAAACAGCGATGGAGGCATGGAAGTGAGCGTCCGTGTTCGGCCGCATACCAGCGGCCAGTTCTCACACTCGTCACAAAATAAATTCTTTTTTCTGTGGATGGTGGTGCAGTCTGGGGTCAGTTTGTGAGAAAAAAAAATGCTTTGCTTTCTTTTCCTTTGACTAAAGTGCAGATTCTCAAGATTCTCATGGTGATTTCTTGAGTTCGCGGAGTAAAATCTGATCCAGAATGATGCAATGTATGGAGAATGTGAACACTGCATGGGGAAACGCCCGGTTTGAACAGTGTTTTGAGAGGTTTGAGGACACACACTGCTAATGAGAACAAAGTACAACCACCAGGAATGACATAGTGGGAGCATTTGAGCTATAGTCAGAGACACACTGGATGCAGAAGGGTGCAAAGGGACCACCTGGTTACCTAGGTGAGGTACAGCATCAGCCGGCAGAATCCCAGCTAACAAAACAAGTTCCCAGTACAAAGAAAAAAAGGCATTGCTTGTATTTGAATTTGGATGCAAAATAAGGTGACGATGACAATGTACCAAACATGTTCCTGTAAAATTTTATTGTTCCAAAAATGTTCTAGCAAAGCCACAGGAAAAAATAAATTATATATTTTAGGCCTTTTATGTTCAAACTTCCCAGCATCACCCCCTAATCCTTATCCTTTAGTCATGACAAAACAACATGGGTGGAATGTGTCAAATGCATTTTAAAAATGTTCCAGATAAAGGCATTGAAATACCAAATGTAACAAACATTGCAAACATGCCTGACATAATCAACATGAATGGCCATCCATAATTCAAGTTATGGAATAGCAAAACTGATGTACATTTGAAAGTTGTTCTTTGCGGTTAAAGAAACATCCAGGTAAATCAATAAATGTACATTCTGAGAATATTTACAAAAGAATGGCAGATGCTCCAGGAATGCTTTAAGAAGGAAAACTATTTATTCTTTGTGGCACAAGGAGAGCACGTGGTGTTCTGAGTGAGCAGGTATTTCACAATGGGAGCATACAGGTTTGTTAAAGAGCAGTTGTGCTCCAACAGCACCAGGTAGGTTACAATGAGAACAGATAGGTTACTATGGAGCAGGTAAGGTTCACCTGGTGTAGGTTGGAAAATTTGAACCATTTCAATTCAGATCCAGACTTGTTCGGATCCATCCTTATATTAAATCTGAAGAAAGTCCCTATTGTGTGAAAAATATACACACTGGCATTTCCCTACACATTCAAACTCAGAACGACTGGAGGAGTAGCCAAAGGAAGAGGCTTAGGTAGTGTAAAAATTCACCTTTCGTTTACCTTTGTTACCCTCCTTTTTTCCTTTGCAAAACCTTTGTGTTTTGAGAAGTGAAATGTTCAATTGAAAAACTGCACAATGAGGACGTAATGTCAACTACACTAAAAGCCATCAATATTCAAGAAAAAATGTCAGCATTCACCTGCAACTAAAGTGGGATCCTTTTTCAGCTGTTATTGTCTCAATAAAACTGAGGAAATAACAAAAAAAATGGGTTATTTGTGCACTGGTTGTTTTAAGTTCTTTTTAAGTCAATACAGTCCACTGATTGGATCCCGTCCCTGAAGCTGATGGCTTTCAGAAAGCCAAACATTCAAAAAAATAACAGTAAAGAATCTCCGCGCACTGTTTCACCTCATTGGCACCTCTGTGATCAGTGTGACAGTGTTTTGTCTACAGCGGTTTTCGGACGTTGCATCAGACACCTTGGGTGAGAGGAGTGCGTAGTGCTCAGAGCGTGGCGGCTTGGCTAAGGTTACTGGAGTTTCTTTTGGAGCAGGATCAAAGCGTGGGGCTTGGGGGCTGCCTGCATCGTCCCGCGCTCAGCTGCTGTTATTGTGTTTAGGTTTAGATAAACTCTTTCTGGAAGGTGATCGCTTGCAGCACTTCAGTTTTTTTGAAATTTGGGAAAAAAAAAAGCTCGGATCTTGCTCGGAATGGTGGGGTGGGGGGGGGGGGCGTCTTGTCATCGCACATGCCAGTCTTGCTCACTGAAACGACATCATCTTTCCTCAGCGTCTTTCTCAAAGCTGGGATATGGCGGACATTCCTCTTGCTCTGCATTAATCCAATTACCAAACACCTGTAGACACGCAAAAACAGCTCCCCTGCCAAGTCTACCCCCCACTTCTGAAACGGTTTCATGGAAGAATATAATAATATGTCATTCTTGCTATCGAGTCACGTTACACACCTGCCAAGTCTTAAGCTTAAAGAAGTAACACCCAACAGTTTAGAAGCATCTGCGGATGGCTTAGGGTGAATTTCAGATACAAATCCCATGATCCATTAAGGGGTGCATCCAGCTATAAGCTTCACTTGTCCTTTCATCACTGCCGAGACCCTGTAGTCTATGAAGGACGTCGGCCTATTTCTGCCCACTTCCTTCCTTTGGAAAAAAAAAAATAGGAAGTTATTGAATGGGTGAATATGTCTGGGAAAGTGTCAGGTGAAAGTGATATTATAGATTGAATTTGAATATATGTAAATCATGTATTTCTGTCTATGTCTGAATGGGAGAAATGGTAATCATTCAAATCGTTTATTTATTCCATGCACATTAATTGCATATAACCAGTTGATTTATCTACAGTCTTTGTAAATGTTGAACCTTAGAATGTGATGTAGAGGGATCAATCATTCAAAACACATGATGATCCAACATAACTCCAAGCATAGACAATTGGTTACCAAGCACAGTTATTTCCAAAAAAATTACTTTTGAATTATGTCAATGCCTGCCTGAATCCATTCAGTTGTGCCTCTCTTGCTTAGGCTCATAACTGTGATGTCATAGCAATGTGCCCGCCCAGTTTCTAACTCTCTATCAGCTAGCACCAATCAGATTACCTGAAACCAAGGCCAGAAAAGTTAGCAAAGCTATCTGACTGAGGTTCAGGAGTAGAGAATACATTTAAAGTAACTATTACCTAAAACAACTGAACATCATCATCTCTTTGCATTAATGTGTGTCACTAGAGCACTGTTCATTTGTCAAAGATAGGCACATGATTGGCTGTGCTCAGGGCGGGAGGGATCTCAGTCAACTGACCATCTGGGTCTCATTTCGCACCAGTGACTCCCTCTGGTCAATGTCCTCCAGTCCATGTCTGTACGAACATGTGGACTGTGGTGTATGAAGGAACAGCAGTTTGACCTGTTTCAGAAGGGTGTGCTTTTCTACTTGACCAAAGGACAGATAAGGCCACAACAGCAACCACAAACACATACTGGGAGAGAAAGGAATAGAATAAAACATGTTATCTACATACCAAACAGATTTATGGACAGATAGTGAAGTAGAGACAGAGAGAGAGACTTGTTTAATATGCATTTATGATGAATGATTTTGTAATGTAAGAGGATCACCCTAGTCTACAAAATCAATAGCATCAGAGTTTGCTACAAAGTGTCAGTCTTTTTTATTTATCCAATATTCTGCTGGTACACCCTGCGATTACAAATGGAAATGTCAGACCATAAAAAGAAAACTTTTCTCATGAGAAAAAAGGCAGCATGTGTCATGTCATTATGGGTGTTCACTTGGATTTCATCTGAAGAAATGTTTCTGACTAAACTAAAAGCTTTCAGTAATTGACCTCTGACCCCTTAGGCTGTTTCAGAGTCTAGTATGATTTTTATATGATTTTTTTGGCCACACCCATAATAAATGTTTCTGGAATGAGGAGCTGAATCTATTTTTACTGATTTCCATAGTGATTCATTGACGGTGCTTGATGGAGAAACTGACCCTGAGATGTCTTACATCAGAACTTTTTTTTTTGTCGCCTTGATTTTGTTTTCTTTTTTCTGATCAAAGGAGAGAGGTTTTTTTTTTTCCACTTCTCGTTTTTCATCTCATGTTTGCTGTTCTTCGTACATTAAGAAAACACCTATAGTACCGTACCCCGTCAGGAAGGAATTCAGTTTAGCTGTGTTCTTTTCGGGAGTAATACAAACAGAAAAGAAAAAAATCTCTCTCCCCCTTTCTCTCTCGGTTCTTGAAGTAGCCAGGCCATCTGCGCACAGACAGCCCTCCAGTGCCCACGCTCATCTAAATTAATTCCACATTCAAAGCACCTCCAAGAAACACATACCAACAAAGGGAACAAAAAAAAAGATACAAATGTAAACAGCGACAACAATTCAGAGTTTCAGAGCTCCCACCGAACAAATATCTGAAAATACACATATATATTTTCAGAACGCAGATAAAAGAAAGTATTTGGCGTAGGCTGTGGAGGTATGGTAACTGTTATGCTTGGCAGACGCGGTGGAGCACTGATAATGACTTGTGTGTTCAGGAGGAAAGATCCGGACTTCGGCAGAAGCCACCTGCAGTTTGGAGCGCCGCGGCCACCGGCCAGATCAGGGTGTAGAGAGCCGGCGCAGCTGAGCTCTCGACATCCGAGGAATTTCGACCCCCAACCCCCACCCTCCAGCCCCGCGCTGCACCCCGAATCTAGGCCCGGCTCCTCTCCGCTCTCTCCGACTTTACTCCCCCACATGCGGCTTCACACCACCCGCAAAGACTCCTCCACTGCACCGCAAAGCTTTGATATACATTACTGAATGCATAAAAGTTTAGAGTGCACATCATATGCTGGAATTAGATCCATACAACCTCTTTTACACATTTTACAAGTAGACATGTGTAGCTGAACGTATCAGAACAGAGAATAACTGAATTGAGAATAATTTTAGATAAAATTATATATGACTGGAAATGTAAAGCTTGGTATAGCATACACAATTTTTCAGAACTTGTTGCAATTGATCTTTAGGATGTAATGATTTGGTGATTTTATTTTACTCCTTCTCTGTTTTGGAGGAAGGCCCTTGCTGTGGGAATGTGTTTCATGGTCATGTCAGGATTGTGCCTTAATTTGTGTTATGAGGCCATTCCTCATGCCCCAGTACCTCAGGCGCTGCTAGATTTGTATAAAAAAGAAAAAAAAAAGGAAAGTGTTTTGAATTATTAAATGGCTTTCCCCTGTAAAGCATCCCTCCCTTCCGTGCGGCCGCACTGATGAGCAGACAGATGGCGGAGCGATGATGGCGGGGCTCGCATTTTCGCCGCGCGTGTCCATGTCTGATTTACTCAGATACTCATGAACGGCGGCCATTTGGGATGAGTATGAGAGTCAGGGTTAATGGCATCGCCATGCGATGAGAACAATTGGAAAATTCTTCCTCGTTTCTCCCGGGAACCTCGTTCCCGTTCACCCAAAAACGTGATAGGGTCTCCCGTAGTTTGCAAACATATGTTTCAGATTTACAGAGGAGTCAAATCTGCCAAATTATTTGAGTGACAACGTCTTTATGGGTCAAATAAGTGATTTTAAAAGTCATTTATGTATTTTTTTTGAAAGTTCTGTTTGCCATTATGTTTTTGGAGTTAGGTAAGCTAGGGGAAAAAAATGTATCGCTTCTCTAATATATATTTGTGCCCGGCAGCTATTTTGCCATTGCCTAACTTGATTTTTAGTGAACTAGATTTATTTTATAGTCATGTGTCATATGAACTCTATTTGCCAATAATAATGACTTGATTTAATACACATGTGTTTGCCTCTGTTTGCAAACAAACATTTATTATTTTCCAATAAAGAACACAATAGATACAATACTGTATCTACAATATTGATAGTGGGAGTTTTAAATTGTGTAAAACATTCCTGTCAGACCCAATAAAACTGGCCTGCTCTGACCTATTTATTTAGACCCTTTTTCACACTCTGTGGGTAGTTACATTTTCAGGTTTAATATTTATGACAAGGATCTAACAGTAAATAATGTATTTTCAAAAATCACAACTTCATGTAAACAGCTTTGGGTCAAATATGGCTGAAAGAAAGCAGTTATTTGTTTCAGGCCAAAAGCTAGTCTCTAAATAAATACAACGATATTTACTCGAACGTGACCGAATGTCAGCATTCGCTAAACTCAGAGATTCTCACAGAAAGGTTAATTCACAGAAAAACAAACCAACAATCAAAGAAAAACAATGTCAGTGTCCATTTAAATTCAGATACATTAGAGATGTAATGGAGCTTGCAATCTCCTCTGCGCTAGTCATTAACCACATTAGCCAAACCTTTTTTGGATGATTTTACATCTGAAATGTAGAGCTTCAGGACACAAACAACAAATTAATATTTGACCAAAAAAGATTTATTTATATCGTCAGTCTTCATTAAATGGATTTCTAACAATGAATATGTGTTCTTTTTACACAAGGCCCGAAATTAGTGATTAATTATACCCCCCAGGCCTCCAAAATGTGATTAATTTATGTATACAATGAATGTCAGTGAACGGGAACCATGGTTATGCAGTGCACCTGGCAAAGGACAAAACATTAAGAATGAACTGAAATAAAATCCAGCGGTTTGTCTCTCTCTCTCTCTCTCTCTCTCTCTCCTCCCACACATCCATGTGTTGAATGAGATTCTTGCTCAGGTTGAGCAAAGCTGTCAATCGACCTGACTTCCAGCTACAGATAGGTAATGCTAGCACTTTGAAAGAGGGCTCTTCAGTGCTTTTCCCCATGTTTTCTGTAAAGCCCAGCTTCACATTGCGGGTTTGTAATTCAATAATACACAATCATCCATGAGGTTCATACTGTTAATTGATCCAGGCCCTTGTTTATGTAAGAGACCACAGTATTTACTACTGAAAGCAATGTCAAGATCTGCCTTACATTGCATGACATTGTGCTGTGCTTTTGTTTGATTTTTTTTAAAAAAAAAAAGAAAAATTCAATCAAATCAATCTTGTAAGTTCAGCGACAGCAACCCTAGACTCAATATAACCACAACAAGCAGTTTTGTCCTTAAATCTAAAAAACTGCCTTGAGCAAGTTCATATTTATTTATTTACACATTCTTACTAATGTAGTCACTTCCATTACAAGCAAAATATTTTTCTGTTATTTTGTTTTTTTAATTTGAAAGTTAAGGAAACATCTTTCAAGTGGAGTTGTGTCTGGTTCTTAAAATGTCACTATTAAAAGAATAGTTAATGCATGCACAATTAATAAAAGCTAATTAAATTCAGTCATTATAAATTCAGTCATTAGAAGAGATAACATATTTTTCTAAACTCAGTAAAAATATTTAAAAATATTTTTTGTGCTGTTATGGCCACCGCCAGTAACCAAACCAACAAACCATGTGGGCAGCTTTTGAAGTTCGGTTTCCTTTCCTTTAGGTAATCTGCTCCTTCTCGTTATATATTTTCTTTTTCCATCTTTGCAAATTTGTACCCATTTAGCACAGTGTTGCCTCACTGTTCAGGCTGTGTTAAAATTAACTTCAAAAGAGCAGAGTCCCCACAGCGCCCCCGGTGGTCACTGGTGGGGGGTGCTGACACACACTTTCCACGGGGGCTTTTGGAGGCCGGTATGAAACTGAGCGCAAAGTGGCTTGGGCTTCATGACTTGATTTCCCAAATGTTCATAATTAAACATTTTCTATTTAAATAATCAGCAGGAACTCCTTAGCTTTGTTTTTGCAATCGGTATTGTGTTTGTGGAACCAAATATTGAAAACTTTGATACCGAATACCTTGTATCTGTTAATTTTGGCAGCTGGAGTAGGATTCTGTGGATACTTTGCTGTGTGCTGATGCTACCCCCCCATTCACTCCCCCCACCTCCCCCATTATTCCACCTCCCTGGTCTCGGAGTTACTTCAAGCCACCAGCAGTCTCTGTTCCCTCTATATTCACCCTCACTCTCATGGAAAAAAAGAGAGAGTCACAGGGAAGACATTGTGATTCAGCCCCGAGTGAAACCCGATCTTAAAGTGTCTCAAAGACCAGAAGTTTTTACAGAAAACATTTCTCAGGTCTCTCTCTCTCTCTCTCTCTCTCTCTCTCTCTCTCTTTCTCTTCCTCCTCCTCTCCATTCACCCCTGCCCTGGCCGGGGCTTGTTCCTGGGGGGCCAGAGGGCGATCGGTGGAGCAGGGGGGTTTGGGGGAACTGAGTGCTCGGTCGCTGGGGGGAGGTAGTGCAGAATCAGCAAACAGGGCCGCAAAGCAAATAAATGGGTGGGGGGAAAGTGTGACCATGCCGTGGCCCCTTCTCTCCAACGCTCTCGAACCGCTGACCCCCCGCGTGTGCCCAGCAATGCCACAGCGCCCCCGCAGAAGACGGGGTAATTAGATTTGACATTGGGGAGAAGAGAGTGAGAGAGGAGGGAGGTGTGTGTGTTTGTGTGTGTGTGTGAGAGTGTGCCTGTGTGTTGGTGGTAATTAATCAGGGGGACAGTTTCTAAACAAAAGTTGGGTAAATAAACGGCTCTGGAGACAGCTCCGAGTGCCCTGACCCTTTTTACGTGGGTGAGGCGACGGCCAGCTTTCACACCGGGGCGAGTCTGTCCTCCGTCCCCTCCTGCTTCGCTCCTGATAAGGGCCGAGGCGACACATCCACACTTGGGGGTCCTGCTGATCTGGTGTCACCCTGTTTTGTCACCCCCATCCACTGCCCTCCCTCCCTTACCCCCACTTTGTATTCATCAGTGGAATTATAATACCTGTTGTAGAATCTGACTGTTGGAGATCCAATGTGTAAGACACTGACAGAGAACACTATAGCTGCCGTACAGACAAAAACGCTTTGAGAGGACCTAAAGAGGCTCACACTTGCAGAATCACTGCACACATAAACACGAACAAGTACACTTAAACAGGGGTGATAAACTGGAAAAATGTAATAGAGATCTGATACACTAAACTACATTTTTTAATGCAGACTTAATTTTGCTATTAACACAGGGTGAAATGGGAATGACTGGGTATAATCTATTTAAAATGTAACTGGCCAGATACATGAATTGCAAGGTACGTAAAATGTTTCTTTTTCACATTTTGTGGACATTTTTGGACAGAAAAGTGATAAAGAGGGTGTTTTCGTTCTTGTATGTATCCAGCATGGATGTCCGTTATTTTTTAAAATATAAACAGAAGGAGGTGTAGATATCAAGATTACTTCCTTTTGTTAGCTGGTGTTGTATGATCTATTTATAATGTAGCTGGCCAGATAATTAGTGCAGCAAGATAATTAAAGTGTGGACATTTTTGGACAGAAAAGTGATGAAGGAGGTGTTTTGCTCTCATTTGTATCAACCATGGCTCTGCACATTTGTTTTAACTGTGAATTGCAGAACAGCTTTGATTCGATAACACAGTACACCACATTATATTAACCCATGTATGCGTGATAACAATCTTCAAAAGCTCTTTGTGTACGAGAGCTATGAGGATCAAACTGTCCAAAATGACCAGCTGTCCAAAAATGTGTGTTTACATACACAGTATATTCATACTTGTGTAGTGTGTACGTTCTTGTGTAGCAGCTGTGCATGTCTACAATAGTATTACTATTAGCTGGAAACCCCTCTCATGAAGAGCTCATAATATGACACAGTCATTATGTAGAATTCCATACCATGCCTGAACACCATTATATCAAGGTGGGAAATTTTGACAAAAACACACACACACACACACACACACACACACACACACACACACACACACACACACACACACACACACACACACACACACACACACACACACACACACACAAACACACACACACAGACACACACACACACACATTATGCTGACAGTTGCACAATGCCAGACTTTGCAGCGCTCTTGTCTGAGGCACTTGGTTAACGGGAGCAGGGACACACGGGGGAAAAGAGCTCCCCTCTTGTTAATCCAGAAGAAGAACTTGTGAACTCCCTGACATCAAAGTCTCCTATTGTCAGAGTCAACACTGTCCGCTCACAAGCCTTTGTTTGTGGGACTGCTGGGAGAGCCGTGGAGGAACAGAGGGGAACTCGCAGGCCCTCACAGTGAATCAAGGCCTCTTTTATTGTTGAAATCGCATCACGGTACACACTGGAGGGGAAATAATATTTAGACTTCTCTAAGCACACATTGCATCGCGCCGATTGGCTCTGATGTCTGTGCATATGATAGGTTTGTATGACTGTTTATTTCCGTCAGACGAACCAGCGTGGGCCACCTCTCCAGCCAAAATGTGAAACCTCACACGCATCATATCCTATCTCGTTGTTATCAACCAAAGCAGTGAACGTCAGTGAAAAACAGAATCCCGATCATCTACTTCGGCACCCTTGCAGCACGGCTGCAAATCAATAAGATGCAGTTTTCGCTCTGAATTTTCTGCCACGTTAAGAGCCTTTCTCGGTCAAATAGCTGCGCTGTTCCCAATTTGTCATAGGTGGCAAAGGTCCCTCATGAGGTCACTTTTGTAGCTTCACCGAACGAGGAAATTGCAAATGCCACCTCTGAGTGGCTAAAGCTAATGTTGGTACAGACAATGTTTACAATAGTTTCGCCTTTCAGTAATCCTGGCCTATTCATTCAGTTTTTTTTTCCTTTTTTTTCCCACCGCCAGTGAGGAAGGAAGAGCTTGAGTCAGTCTCAGTGGCCGTGCCACTTCACAGCTGACTGTAAATCACGTTGATGACCTATTAGCACTGTCATTTTCACCCTCCTCTTGTTATCTCATTTGTTATTCAAAAACAAAAACGTGCCAAACATGACGGCCATCCCATCTGCTTGTTTTAGGAGAATACCTTGTGCTGCTCTGGGGTTGGGGTTGAGGATAGGGTTGGAAAAAAAGAATTTCAAACAGTGGTCCAGTACATTTGACTTTCGTTCAAAAAGGTTTATATTTATGGCAAACTGTTTTACTTGTGTCATAGTTACTGTTGAACAGTGTCAAATTACACATTCTATTTCACCCACTAATACCAGTGATTTAAATAAGTTTGGCAACACTATAAAGAGATTAATTTCACCACATACAACTTGCATATTTACTGTAACGTTTATGGATTGTTGTTCCATAAATAACAAAAATAAAATAAGCAGATTATTGGTTTTTCAGACTCTCCATTAACATCAGTGAACATTTGTGGTTAACAGAAAAAGAAAATTAACTGAGCCCTCGTGGAATATTTTTAATATAACCATGCATCAACACGATTCTGTGAGCATGGAAACAACTCAAAGTTCATATGTAAAACACTTCAAAAAGGGCAAGGCAGCAAAAATAAGCAATTTCATTAAGTTTATTTCCAGTGTGCATGCTCATATTAGCCACTTTCCTCTCTGAAGTTACCCACTTCTCCTCTGTCCACCAGCAAAGCTGTACAGTTTCTGTTTTAGCAAACATTTAATGCTGACTTCTGTTGGTAACCCCGAGTTCCAAAAAAAGAATAACATTAAGTTGATGGTGAGACAAGCCCGAGTTCACATTAAAAGACAAGAATGTTTAATTACACAGTGAAGCATTATGGGCGCATTCCCACAGTAAGCAGCACACCGCCTTTATAGATTTTAATTTCTCACAGTTGGCGAAGGCATATTACGTTGCCCAAAGGAGTTGTCTTGCACAATGCGACGGGGCAAAGTGCCCTGCCAGCCAGCACTATCCTTCCTCAGGAAACACTATGTCCAGGCATGAGCCACCCAGAAGAGCTGCAAGCCAGTCAACACCAAACCATATAGCACACTATTACCGTAAAAAAAAAAAACAACTGTGCCTTAGCACGACACGCTACTTGACAGCCTTAATAGCGTATATCTTGATATATAACAGGCCGCTGGAAAATGACAAGGCCTCTGTGGAATATATAGACATTCTTCAGTGAGCCGTTGATATTTTTAGCACAATTTACAGATGGCTCAAAATTAGGGGTACTGCCAACATCCTGATAGCAGAGGAGGAAATCCAAAAGGATTTCGACCATATCCATAGCTGGACAAAGACACAGTCAAGGAAATTCAATAAAATTGCAGGCAGAGTATCAAAAGCAGACAACATGGACACAAGCTCTCAATCTAGAGTAAACCCAGCTGAAGCAGAACATGACAGGCAGACAGTGAGAAGGCCCCAGGTGCTCTTGTTACAGTCCATGGACTGTGAGAAAACTATAAACTATTCAGTACAACCTCTCTGCTTCAGGATTTCATCCAAACTCCACCAGCTAGTCTTACCCAGGGTACACTGATACCACTGGCATTTTGTAATGCAAAAGCTCTATCTGTAAACAAAACTGTTACACCTTTTTGCTGTTTACCTTTTTTTTTTTTTGTGTTTTTTTTTTTGCCTGATCATTGTAATGAAAAAGGTATTGTGTGGCATTACCAGGGTTTTCCCCAGAACCTGGTGAGCCAATATGTTGGGTTAAATCGAATATTAAAACTGACACACACACACACACGCACCCACACGCACACACACACTGTATCCAACTTGTGAAAGTCAATTTAAAAAAAAACTTTTGCATGTACATTTTTTTACGCAGAAAGTATGAAAATCAGAGCAAAAAAAAAAACTAACGCTAAAACATCCAAAGAGATGAAAATGGCTGATATGGTGGAGCTGGGTTACAGTGCAGGGTTCAGCCAAATACAAGCCAGTGTTTTGACTCAAAGCTCCAATCGCGAACAAGAACCAGCTTCTAGATGCCATGAGACAAACGTGATCGGGTTCTCCTCCGGCGAGGTCGCCAGCACATCCTCGTCTGGAGCAACTGCCACCGTATCGGGTGTCAGATGCAGTGCGGGATAACGACCTGCTTTGTCTCAGCTGCATTTCTACGACTGGCTTCACCTGCCCTCCTGGAAACCTAAGGGATGGCAGTGTTACAAATGGCAAGGGCTAGCATTGGTGGAGGTGTTTCTGATGTTTCTCTGCTCGTATGACGTTGTGCTGCACTGCAGCACCCTCTCCCAAAACGCATTATTTATTTATTTATTTATTTTTAACTTATTTCGTCCCCCACTTATGTATTGTTATTGTTTAAAAAAAACATGTATGGCACACATGTAAATAATTATGTCCATAAACAAGGGGTTTATTAATAAGATCTTGCTTGTGTTTTGTCACGCTCGGTTGCACGATAGCGACGCAGTGTACATTGTTCAGAGTAGGGTATAGGGTAAATAAGGGAAGCTTCAAAATGCAAATCCCCCAGGGCAAAGAGTCTTCAGTCAAAATTGTGGTTTGAAAAAATGTGTTCCTCTTGTGGAAATATTTTTTTTATTACTTTTTCACCAGTTGCTGTTTTCTCTCTTTCTTTCTTATCCCTTGTCTTTACAAAAAAAAAACCTTTAAGGAATTAGCTCCAGACGGTGAACCAGTTCCATGACAAAGAAGTCATAAAATTGCATTTTATTGCGTATAGAAATATAGTAGAGAAGAGGTACGTAATCACCCATTAAACATGTAAAGGAAGCCTATCCCTGCATTCTAAGGCTTACAAAATAAAAACAATCAAGCGTAGATCAGCCAACGGTACATGAATACAGCACAGCCACACAATACATGATCCGTCTGGCAGCAGAGTCCTGACTCATTGTACGAGATGACCATAACCAAAGCAAAAACAGAAATCACAAACATTTGATTATCCAAAACAAATTCCCTTGAGGCAGGGAGGAAATAGTTGATGTATTAGTGTTAGATACATAGTGATGCCTCCCTTCATCACAGTCATGGAAAATTTGGTCAAAACTTCTGGCCTGATTAGGCCTTCTGTGGCTGAATGCAATCAGTGAAACTGAAAATCAACATGTGCATCTCTAACTGTGTTTTTATCGGCTGCATTCGATTGAAAAAACACATGAGCAAGCCTTTAATATCAATGTGAGCAAACATTGAGAGGCCCTGATCTGAAAGGCATTGAAAAGTCTGGCTCTGCATTTGTGAACAGGAGCTTCTGTATAGCTACAGTTTATTAGAGAGAGTAAGGTATATCTCTGTCCTATTCCTCCCTCTGTTTCTTTCTCTCCTTCTCTCCTCTTTTTTCCTCTCATCTTTCTCATCCTCTCTGTCCTCTTTCTTTCCCTCCTCCTCTCTCCCTCCATCCCATCCCCAGTATTTGTGCTTAATGCATATGGTATGCACTTGTTAATGTCAGGTTCTACAGGGACTCTTTAAGTCAAAGTGGTTAAAAATCACTCCAGGACTCCCGCAGTCCTGTCCGTTCCTTTTCCCACACTTTCCTGCGAGCCCGGCCCCACTGGGCGCCGCGCCAGCTGGACACTTCCGATGCCAGGGACCTACGCAGGTCAACCGCCACGATTGAGGTGAATCAGGCCTGGGGAATTTCAGATAGAAAAATTTTAACAGGCAATAATACTAACGTGGTTATTGAAATCAGATTCATCTGCTCCACAGCTACGGCGCTGCTTGCTGATCGAAAAAAGGGAAGGTTCACTCATGCTCTCTTTCTCTCTACTCTCTCCTGCTTTTCTTTTCTCTTGCTCCCTCTCCAACCCTCTCTCTCTCTCACACTCTCTCTCTTTCTCTCTCCTCTCTATTCATTCTTCATCCTCCCTCCCTATCTCTGTTTCCTACTGCTTTCTTTCTTCCCCCTCTCTATTTTAAAATAAAGAAAAGTTTGACGAAAAACAGGCTTCCCAGGTTTTCAGAAAAGTGATGCTATTGTAACAGGAGAAGAACACCCCTGCTGGACTAAAATGCAAGTCCAAATGTAACATAATGCAAAACCATTATTATTTTCCATATATCATATCAAAAAGTTATCAAGAATGCACAGAAGACAGATTACTTTGTACATGCTTTTAGATTGTGGGAATATGGTGGCACAGGCAAGCCAGATATTTTACCCAGTTTAAAAGGGATGGGTTGGTCTGGTAGATGTTAATTACAATGTATAGTAAATGACGTTTGTTACCCAAATTGTTGCACAGATAACTGGATTATGCAAGTATGAAATCAATGTCAGAATCCTTTCATTAACATAACATGTATCATAAACATCCTATCATCTTCAAAAAGTCAGCTTTTCAGGAAATGAAAAAAACAAAAAACATAATGCATTACAGTAGACTCACAAGCTTCAGTGACACGATGTTCTGAGTGAAGTTTGTCAGGCACAGATCCATGAAATACTGACAGTATTTAACTGATGATGCAACCCTCCTCAAAAATGGAGTTGAAAGTGTTTTTTTTTTTTTTTTTTGTTTTGACTTTATGCTTGGGTGCATGGTACTAATAAAGCAATTTCCTTTTGCCAGGATCAATAAAGTACTATAACTACCGCTACTACCACTACTACTTTTTACCAAATGCAGCTATACTGTTGTTCCTTGTCTTTATCAACCACTCCAGGACTATATTACTGAGCTTCAAACAGTGAGGAATCAGCAGGACGGTGGATAGTGGTGGGCTTTATGGGGCATGGCCTGTGTTCGGGCCCCCGCCTCTCCATCCCTCCCACAGCAGGGAAGCAGAGCAGGGATGATCAGAGTGACGTCCCCCCACCAACCCCATCCTCTGGCCCCCACAAGATGTTATCAGTGACGACCAAGTGTCCGCAGTCCTTGAAGGACGACCCAAGAAAGCTGGAGCCACAAACACACCATGGAGTTAACGGGGGGCCCTCGTTTGAGGAGAAGTTTACAAACCAAAACACACAAACACGCCCCCGCCGTGATGCCGTCCCCGCTCTCTGTTTGCTCTCAGGGGCTGTCCCAGGGGAGCGTCCATAAAACCCGGCCTGGGGGGCGAGGCCTGGCGGGCGTTGAGGCGTCACTAGGGGGACGGGACCCCAAGGACCCGCTGAGCCTCACATTTCCTTGAAAGGGAGAAGTCTGTTTGTTTAGAATTACGATGCAATTACGGGCCTACATGGAAGTGGCAGTGCTCAGAAACACTCAGAGGAAACAAAGACTTTTAGACCTGTATGTCCAAGAGTGCCACACAAGTTGAGTACTCTGGATTCATTGAAAAAGAAAAAAAAAAAGAAATCTCTCCTAATCCCCCCATCAAATTCTGTCTCTACACACACTTATCAGTTGTGTTGCACTGGTAAGGAGGATGTGCTCTGAATCTCTGTATGTTCTCGCAGTACGTAACTCACTATGCAGTACTTTCAGTACTTTCAGTACTTTCAGATTTAAATGTATTAGCAAAGGAGAACAAAAAGGATTCCATAGGTATCATAGTTAAAAAAATATTCCTTATGACTGAATGCAAAATAGGGAAGAATGTATTTTTACTGAATTTTATATGTCTAATTCAGTCACATTATATAAGCCTTATACACATAACCCTATAACCCCATAGACATTACAGCCTCTGGCTTTATGGAAGCACAGATGCATGGTGTGAAGTACAACTGTGCGGGGCCTCCTTGTCGTTCCTGGACTCTTGAACACAGGCCAGGTCACGCAAGTGTAGAACCCAGCCTAACATTGCCAAATATCCAGTCTCACTCGTTTGCATACAATTACCAGCTGCTCGTGGTTCTTTACTCAGACGATCCCGTTTCATTGCGTTTGTGAATGTGACAGAATTCTGTCAGATCACTAAACATGGTGTCTCTTTCTGTACATTATTTATTGTTCTATATGTATACTGTGTGGGGGATGTTATATTCCTTAATGATGATGATGATGATGATGGTGGATATTATCACTATTATTAGTAATAGTAGAAGTAGTAGTAGCAGTATGAAATTATTATTCGTAGTTTATGTAGTATTAGTAGTGGTACTAATTGTAGTAGTAGTAGTCACATTAATTGTCACAGTAGATACAGCAATAGCAGCGGAGCAGTTACTGTTTTAGTAGTTGCAGTTGTAATAGTGCCTGTATTAGTAGCAGTGATTGTATTAGAAATAGGTTAATAGAGGATACAGTAGTACCATTAACAGCAGTAGTGGGGCAGTAGTGACTGTTTTAATAGCAGTAGTGGTAGTAGTCATCGACATTGCAGTAGTAGTGCTGCTGATATTGATAATATTCATATGGTTGACACCTTTGTCCATACTGGAATCCTCCTCCCCTCCCTGGCTTGTGCTCCAGGTTTGCAGTGCTGTTGCTCAAGTGAGGATTATTATCACTTACTGCTCCAAAAGTTTGAGAGCGCGCTGGGAGATGCCGTACCTGCTAATGATCTCTCCATATCTGTGAGGCTAAAGACAGATGGATGGCTGACAGTGGGCCTCTCACTAAAAATTAATAATCAGATGTATAGTCGCATTAAAGGGAATATTTATTTGGCTGTACGTGGTGTTTTGTTTAAACCCACAGCAGTTCCTGGCAGCTGCTAGCTTCCTGTGCTTTTAACATAATTAAACAAACATGTTTGCATTGTAGTCATCTACTTGGTTCATGCCAATTTTCAAACCTGCTGCTAGTCAGTTTCATTCTTTTTAAATAGCCCCTAAAGACTTGAATAGCTTTCGGGGCTCAGTGGAAAGTCTTAAGTATAACCAATACTGTTGGCACATCCAGCCCCTAAATTGCAACTGCACCTGTCCGTGCTGAAACTTAGAGCAAGCCAGCCCAGCAGACATTTTCTCCTTTCGCTTTTTACTCCCTTCATTGCAAAAATCATAGCAGAATGTGAAATGCATTGGCTACACCCTAATCAATGGCTCTATTCTGAATATCCAATGCTATACTATAATAAGCAATGCTAAAGGCTTGAATGCTTTCAAGACAACATGAAGGAGGAGCTACAGCTATTCTTGAATCAGCAGCAATGCCACATTTTTGTGGTATCTACTGTACAAGAAGGTTTTTTTGCTATGCTGTGTCCACCCTCTGTGAATTAAAGGAATAGGTCTTTGTTTTAAAAATCGCCACCTGCCAACCATGAGAAACACGTGATATGTGACATTTCTGGTTTCTGAAACACTCTCTCAATCCTACCAGTTGCTGGCATTTGGACCAATCCAAGTTCATGACTCAAAACTCCCATATAAACTCTGAATGCGAGTATCCAGTGGAGAGACCCACTGGGGTTACATGTTGTCGGCACTGTGGTCATATGTCAAACCGTGTTACATGGTCCTCTCATCAAACTTCAACACCAATGCATTCAGAGAGACCAGAATCCCTCAAAACGTCCTCTGAGACATGTGTAGGTTTTGCTTTTTGCCAGCCCAACAATACGAGTATACTCTGCCAGTCCAAAAGGATATGTGTACCGTATATAGCCTGTGATCACGCACCATTTCCCAAATGACCGAAACCCCCATGATTCCCCAGGAGCACCCCAGGATCGGGCCTGGGTAATGAGACGCAGGCGTTTCTCTTCGGGGCTTTGCGCATGTGGTGGGTCAGGAATTAAGGGAGAGGAGAGGCCGATCCCCACAGTGTTTATTGGGTAGAGAATTTGGACTGCGCGCCCGCTCCATGTTTTCCATGGGCGCCGTTGGGTCTCTAGCACTCGATGCCGGGCAAACTGTGAGAATGGGAACGAGCTGTGATTCTTAAATGCTTTTTGAGGGTGGAATCCAGTTGCGTATGAGGTGACAGAAACACATCATCGTGCCCCCGGGGCTTTGTGTGAGCCCACAGAAACCATACACACATGATTGTTAACGGGACACTGTGGTGTGAGGGTTTGGGAACTCAGCTTGTCAATTCCTAGGTATGTTGTATGTTGTTCCCACTGTTGTACCCCTGAGCAAGGCACTTCACCTGTATTCAGTAAAATCCAGCTGTATAGATGGAGAGTATTTAACGTAAGCTGTGTAAGTCACTCTGGATAAAATCAGCTGCCTAAAAATGTGAAATGCTAAAAAATTCAAACACTTGCTTCTTAAAAGGGGACCCAGAATTTACTATTCTACCACTACTATCTACTGAGGTTTGAAGTAACATAAAGGCATAATTCAGGTGTTGAAAACGATGGACCAGCTCTTGAAAATCATTAAAGGAGACTGTAATGTAGCAAATTCTGTAAATTGTGTTACATTAGTCTGAAAACCCCTGATGGCCAGGTGTTCAGGTACTCCTCCTCACAGTCCAGGAACCTCACTTACTGTAGCAATGGCCGCCTCAACAGGGATATGACAGATCCTGGTCTGATTCTCAGAAATGGAGCATATTTAAACCCCCCCCCCCCCCCCCCCCCTCACTATTCAACCCAATACTAACACTGAATTTAATTCCAGGCCTTCTTCTTAGAACAGTCTTCATTGACTCAATGTAGTAGAAAGCATCACTTTGCCACCCCCAAAGTAGGTGGGTCTAGTGTTGTGAAATAAGCTGCTTTCACCAGGCTTATAGAGCAGATGTATAAGCCTGGCACATGCGGCTAATGTTACATCAACTCCAACGGAGTTTATGTGAGTCCAGTTGGGAGAAAAAACAAACTCTATCAATCCCCCAGGTGTGTGAGGGGTTTGTGGGGAGCAGAGGTGAGTCACTTTTCCCATGCTTTTAGAGATCCATCAGGCACTTGAAAAAAGGGTGTCTGTTTGTACATGCATATAATGAACATACACAAGAAGCTGTTCAAGAGACATCATGAACGATATGTGTGAGTCGGTGCAAGTGTCCACATACCTCCATGTGTTTTTGGGGGAGAAAAAAAATAAGGCAAAGAGAAGGATCTGGAACCTCCCCACTCTTATAAAATGCATGAATGCCTTCATTATTGTGCAATTCCTCTGATTTATTCTGGATTTTGGTTTTACAACGCCATATATACTTCCTTTTAGCATTATGAGGCCAAAATCTGAAGCTTATGTGGCAGCCAAGCTTCAGTCAGAATTCCAGTGAAATGTGCTGAACATTTGACAAATCTAAGCTCCCCCAGCTCAGCGCCGGCCTGCTATCAGCAACGGCGTTTGCGTTTGCTCCCAGCAGTAACCTGACCGCTGCTTTTATTAGCAATTTCACATTTCTGTCTTTTATGGTGGGATTAACGTTTACTCCTTACGAACATCAAATACACCAGAGTGATCCAGTAACAACAATGTGTACATCCAACATTTCTATGCTTTGAATATAATATAATTTTATCGTTGTTGTTTGCTTTTTTTTCCTCATAACGAAAGGTTTTATGGTTCAGAGGAATAACACTCTGCTCACAGAATGTTAAAATATATATAATCTTATTTTTATTTAACTCCTGAGCTCATTCATTGCTGCCTTTGAATGTTTGCTGTATAAAGTGTCTCTTAATAGCCTCGTATGTTACATAAAATCAGGGTAAAATGCCCCTGCTAGGTGCAGAGATAGAAGCTTTGTAGCCCAGGGATGCTGGGATTGTTCGTTTGGTTGGACGTACAACGGAAAGTGAGATTATGTAGGAAACATCGCGTTGGCAAAGCAATCCATCACATTCAAACGTTCGTAGCCGTGACATGCAGAGTGGGACTGTTTAAACGGCATTTTCGGGCCAGCCGCGGGAACACCTGTAGAGCTTGTCGCTTTCCAATACCGTTGGAAACGGAATCTTTTATTTATTTATTTTAACTTGTAAACGGCTCTCACCTACAGTAAAGTTCATGTGCTAAACCTGAGATCATGTTGGAAAGAGTGAGATATGTATTTTTTGTACAATTAAGCTGTTGTGTGTGTCAGGTCTTTTCCATTAGAAAAGCCTCACTTTTGTACAGCGAAAGCTCAAATAGGAAACTAATCATTTTTAGCCAATCTGTCATCACTCGAGGTGTAATGCAATCCTAGTCCTCAACAGCTGGAGGTTCATTACTGGACAGTTGAGGAATTCTTGAAGGCATGTCATTTTTATATTATTATTATATTTGTATTATACTATAGCATGTATATTTGAAGAGCATTTAATCAAGGCAATAATCACATGCCCAACCCTGTATATATATATATATATATATACATTTTTTGGTAGCAGCGGTAACTGATATCCTGTTTATATAGTCACAGAACAATGCTGGCACCAAAACTGGAGCTGAAAATAAAACCAGAACATCTTTTAAGCTTCCTTTACTAAGCATTCCGATTAATGGAACTGCCACTTCCCTGTACTGGTTCTCGTAAAACACACTGGACAACTTGCTATATATATTTCCTTTATGTTTGTCACATTCATCATCATTATCATTACCACACCCTCTGGGACAAATGTGGGATGCCAGTCACAGGTTCTGGATGTCAATCTTCATTTTATTGATTTTTTTAATGCAAATATGTAATTCAAATGTTAATTGCAATAAAAATAAAATATAATTTAGTTGCTTGGGCATCCTGCAATGCCAAATTCTTCCAAAAGGGGCAGCATTTCTAAAAACAAAGTCAACCAGAAGTGAAAGGTAAAAAACTTTTCCCTGGTTTAGAGTCAGAACCACATGTTTGTACTATAGGAATATCAACAGCAAAAGCCTCTCATTAGAAATTATGCACAGGTAATCAAATCTTAGCTCTGACATGAAAACGCTTTATTTAATATTTGCATTTATATTTAGGGTTCACCGGGAGGACAGAGAAAAACAATGAGTTTACCATTCAGACTTGCTCTGTCATCGTGAGTATGCAAGGGAAAGTCTCTGCAAATTCTTCACCTCGCGACATCACCTCGGGAGGTTTGAAGCCTTGAACTCCCCACTACGCCTCATTAGGTTTGTGTTAGCCTTTAGCCAATGACTTATTCAACCACTTTATTTTATAGCTGCGCTTATTTCAGCCACAATTTGCCAAAAAAATAATGTGTTGAGCCAGCATGGACTGCAGTATAATGACTAGCTAGACGTGGCTTACACCAAAGGTCTATCCAGGGGTTGAGTATTTGGCACGGTTAAAAGGGGGTGGAGGGTGCGAGGGTTCCTGTGAAATCCATATTTAAAGGAGTCACTCAAGGATTGCTGGGGTTGCGCAGAGTAAGCTCTCGTTTAATGACTGAACTGGATGTCTTTTTTTCTCATTTCAGGCCTGTAAAAATGGCATTTTCTCTCCCTCTGTGAATACAGACACATAACACATACTACCACACAGACTGAATATAACACCTAATAAATATAAACTGGGGTAAATGGTATTCTTCCATTCAGATAGAGGCTGACACTTTCCCCTGAACCAGTGTATTATGTCTGTGACCAAACTGTTTGATGAGTCAACAACGCATGCTTAAGCCGAAAGCTCAGATTGCAGGGTGTGCCTTTTGTTGTGTGGCCTGAATATGCATTCCTAAACATTGCATCGTTCAGAATATTTATGTATGGGTTAATAATTACATGTGAGTGTTTGCAGCAGATCAAACAGATAATAACAGTAATGTAAACATAATGCCTACAGTGTATAATCAATGTTCTTTTACACTTCTGCTGGAAAAATACAGTGGGAAATATGGAGTTCATTATAAGGGAGATAATGCCTTTTTTACTCATTTAAATAGCAAACAGTTGATATGGAAAATTAAAATAAAGTGTACTTTGATCAGAGTGTATGAGCATATGACATACACACAATTTTGAACACAAGGTTGTCCTTTTTGATATTATTTGTATTTTTTGTTTTTTTTTATTAGAATTGTTATTGTCATTATTATCATTTGCGATTGTTATTATCATTGTTGAGCACAACAATGCTTATCAATTATTTTCATTTGCAATGTTCAAACATTACATGTATTTTCCAAATTTTCGCAAAGATTCCAAAAGAAATAGTGGACGGGGATCATTTTCACATTCAAATATAATATATGTTTTAGAGCTATATATCCATTTTTCAAAAGATTAGATTCCAAAAGAAAGAGTCATCGGGGATAATTTTCACACCCCACTATTTGACCAGTAACACCTCATATTGCACTTGAGGGTAATTGCTTTCCTTCTATTTGGCAGCGCTCCGCATCAGTCGAGCCTCAGGCACTATGAAATTATTGTTCAATTATATAGCAACTTGTTTCTTGCAAATATATTACAGACTTGTTTTATGGCAACAAATTTGTATTCCATCAAATAAATCAATATTTATGGAATCGGCACAACTATTTCCTGGAAACGTTTCAAACACACATAAAACAAATAAAAAGTAAACTTTGAGAAGACCAGGATTTATAAAGAAAGAGTTAACTTAGAGGGAAATATACTGGAATTTTGCCATTTAGTCATATTACTTAATGAACAAGGTCCATTGGGGCTATTTTAATACATCACATAATCAGATTTCTTTTGTATTTGTAATTTTTATATTTATTGCAATTATTATTTGATTTAATAAAAAGTCACACATCCACCTAAAATGAAAAACTAGCGAGGGTTGTTATTCTTAAACAGTTCAAAGATCAACAAGGCAACATTTGGAATACCTTTAGTTTGGATAACTCTTGTGGTTGTCTCTAATATGTTGTTTCAGATCATTTTAACACTGACATTTTCCCATGTTCCCAGTGAACAAAGGCCATTGGTTTTATGGCTATTATGGATAATTGTGTTTTGCCTCTGAAACTGCTGTGAAGTCAATGTTTGCTTGCACAATTACGTACTAGAGATATATTTTTTTTTCCTACAAAGTGTCTTTTGATTGCCAATTTAATATTCACTCAGATTGTTCTTTTGACCACAAAAACCTCCGCAGAGTTGCCAGGTGGAATATCGCATGCTATGAGTGTAGTTTCCTTGTATAAGGCATCTGCTGAAGGACTTGGTCTTAAGTAATTATTGGCGTGTTGTCTTGCTTTTCTTTCTGGAAGTCGATTGTTTTCAGCCACTCAGCTATGTTCCAGATTGTACGTTTCCTCCTGTCTCGCAGCTTGGTCAGATGGCATTATTTATCAACCTGTACATTTGAACTCTCCTTCACACACTCTCGTTTTCTCTTACCACACTCTTCCCATTCTTAATGCCATAAATTACCAGGGTCAGCACGGTCCCTGGGGCAGGCTTTGGGGGAGTGAGTGGAGGGGGGTTTCACTGGCCGGTTTTCCCACCTACAGTCTCTATTTTGTCCCTTGCAGTCATCGAGCAATGAAGACGCCAGTGTCCATTTCCTCTGCTTGTTTCTGGCTGTTAATTATAGGTAACCAAAATGAGTTGTTCCACCATATTTTGAATAAATTCAAATTCAAGGTTATTCAGTTCCCTAAGTTCCACTATTCTTCAGCTACTGATAGGCTGGGTGGAATACTCACATTATGATTGAATTCAAAGCACTACGTTTCTAATGAAATGACATTTAGCACATTCGTTTCACAGACTTCAAAGGTTTAGCAGGGGATACACAAGATGAAATGACTCATCTTTGCGAAACTCCTCGGGATGTGGTGTTGCTGTCATTTGTGTCGTTGTGCTGTTGTGTTGCTGTCATGTGTGCCGTTGTGCTGCTGTGTTGCTGTCATTTGTGTCGTTGTGCTGTTGTGTTGCTGTCATTCGTGTCGTTGTGCTGCTGTGTTGCAGGATTTCTCAGCTCGGCTTGTTCCCATCTCTGGATGAGTATCAGGCCTCCAGGTTGGTGCTGAAACCTTCACAGCCGGACATATTTATAGCCGAATGGAGGCAGGGAGGGTAGCTGGTGGTGGCGGGTTTAGTGATATTGCGTCTCTGTGAGTCCTGAGGTGAAGAGGGCCGCAGGTCGAGTGGAAGCGATTTTCATCGAGCCCAGCTTTCACCTTCCTGGATTCCCTGTACTTTTCTATATTGAGCGGCCCACCTTGCGGTGCCGGCTTCCCTTTCCGTGTGAGAGGAAGCCCAGGCGAGGGTGCCCACAGGGTCCCTGTCAGTGCCACGTCTGTCAGCCTGTCATTCCGCTCATCCTGTTGGCCTCAGCTCTACCCCCGGGCTGGGCCCTAAACGTGTCACCACTCCGCCACCGTCTGCTGTCCACTTCCCTCCCCTGCCCCCAAGTCCCCCCCCAACCCCCACTACTTATTCACACGTCCTCTCCAGGAACAGCTCGCTGTAAAAGCAGGAAAAAAAATGGAAAAGGGAAATTAGACAGGAGAAAGTTTGACTGACTCATAGAAAACAGTGACGACTGCTAACCGAACTGTTTAACAATCACTTAAATTTTGTTATCTAAAAATATAATTGGATAACAGGATTGGCTTCAGCTTCTGTGACAACAGCCCCTCCACCCCACCCCACTCCTCCCCACCCCACCCCACCCCAGCCCCCCCCCCGGAGCCCCACGTGCTTTCCTCCCTGGCGCCCACCCCACCTGCAGAGGGAATGGAACCTGTCACGTACGCCCTTAGGCCTGGAGCCTGCCCGCTCAGCCCCAGCTGCAGCAAGACAGGACGGGGTTGGACAGTGAGGACGTGTCCCTGGCTTCCCCCGAGGTCATGGAGACGATGACGGAGTGATGAGTTCCTGGCTTCCAGAGGAGCTCCAGGCAGGGCCGTCAGGAAGGCCAATGGAGTGGGCAGGGGGGGTGAGGAGGGGGGCCGGTCAAAATCCGAAATCATCTCCTGCTCAGCACTCACCACCCATTGGCTGAACAAGAGCAATGCTCACAGTTGCGACACCTACACTGAAACACTGTGATAATGTGAACTGATTAGTTTGTTCACAGTTCGAAGCTGACAATAGCAGACACGGAAAAAGCAGGTCTTGAGGAACTCATGGCCAGTGCTTGATAAATTTTTTTGTTCTCCGGGACAAAAGATGAGAGAGGAGACAAGTGAATGAGAACGGAGAAGCTCTTAACTCAAAATCGAAGGCTTGCGCTAATCAGGCAGCTAGATTACACAATGATCCATGAAAACTACGAACATTTAACCAGTCACTAAAATACTGCAGTCATGTATTAACATGACCCTCACTGGATTTATTAATTCTTCTTTATTATTATTATTATTATTATTATTATTATTATTATTAGTAGTAGTAGTAGTAGTAGTAGTAGTAGTGGTAGTAGTAGTTGCTGTTGTTGTTGTATTAATAGTAGTGTTATTATTGTTTTTTTTTTCATATTTATATTTATATCTTATTGCAGTTTTTATTATTATTGGTCTATCTCCTGAATGAGATGAACCAAAAAGAATAATGCCTTGAATAAGGATTCAAGCCCCTGTTGTCTCTGTTTTTTGTCCCTGCACCCCGACACACATAGCTGCTGTCCCATGGAGACCCATGCAAGAAGGCTGCAGCAACAGATCCCCAGTACAGAATACAGCCAGAGGTTTATGGCTGTACTGTTATCCCTGCGGTTTAACTCGCCATACCGTTTTCCTTGTGGTTTTAACACAAGCTTTCCCAGGCCAAGGGCCTCGATGGAGAGACAGAGGGGAGAGGGGGAGAGAGAGAGAGAGAGAGAGAGAGAGAAAGAGAAAGAGAGGGAGAGTGATGCATTTCCAAGAGCATTCCCTGTTCTGAATCAATACTTGAGCCTTACTGGGAAAGGAGGACGCACAAAAACCAATACATCAGCCTAAAACATTTCGATGCAATAAAAGTGGTGAGAAGTTGCACAACAGGGTTTTTACACACACTCGGGCTGCGGCCGCAAGCAGGAGTCAAGCCTCCAGGCTGCGGGAAGGCCGCTCTGTGGCGGAAAAAGAACAGTAGCTCTGTACTGTCCCCGTTGACCAAAACGGTGAACTTCAGGAAAGGGCCAGCTCAGATGCATTGAAATATTTACACTCCACATTACAATGCTAATGGGGAGTTAACTATTAGCCTCTGTCTGCTATCTGTGTTTTTTTTTTTTTCTCGGATGAGCTGACGGTTATGAGACAGCAAATTGGCATCTGGCTCTTTGGCAGAGGAGAGATCGAAAGAAATATGAGTCCCTTCTGAACCGTAAGCTGTGGCTCTCCGAGATGGAGAGAAATATGACCGTTAAAGCCAGGTAGAGGAGTGGGCATGAAGTTATGGAAGTTAGCCTATGCACTGGCTGTAGATACTGACTGACGCTAAATGCATCCGAAGGACAGGTTTACAGATTTATCACCCTTTTCCTCTGAAAAGTAGACTCAGTGGTATTATGTCATACCAGGAACTGAAGAAAATATCTGAAAAGCTGGGATGGGAAAGATGGGGAAAATGGGAAACACTTTCTGAAAGAGGGGATGTGAACTGTTATACACCCTCACATAACATTGACATGCACTCCTTCACAGTGTTTTTAAAAATTGCGAAATCTTTTTTTTTTTTTTTAAGTTGCCCGCTAGCTCTAGGAATGACGTCACACTCCAGGGTGTCCAAGAACACCTGGTAGTCTTGAAAAAATATATTTAATAGTGCACAAAATTAACAGCAGTAGTCCAAAAGACTTGTATAGATACACCTCTAATCTGAGTATTTTGTTGTATATAAGGCTAATCACTTACCTGACTAATACATTACAATAAATTCTGCTTCCAGGAAAAATACTGTAATGTTTTGAAAAAATATATGTCTTAATTTGTATGATCATGACTGTATTTGTATAGCTGTATATAAATGTACATATATTTTTGAATCACTTATTTCTTCAATATGTTCTGATTTTGGAATATACATGGGATGTGTGTTTTAAGAGACATTATGGGTTGGGCAGGTTCAAGTCAAGAATTTGAGCTTTCCCAAGTTCCCAGTTTTAACTTAACTGCGAAAGGGGAAAGCTGCTTTTGGCCTTGTGTAGCCTTTTTAATGGTTAGATCTGTTTCACATTTTTAAAGGATGAAGTGATATTTTTTTTCTTTTAGACAACTACTGTAAAAAAGATTGTTTTTCCTCAACAATAAAAGTGAATGGTATTTCTCTGTCAAAAAAAAAAAAATCCACCAAAACTTAAAACTCTTTAACATATGTAAAGAAGTTACATGGAAATATATGTGCCAGAATTGTAATTATTTCCAAAAGTTTCAGCTACATCCAATGAGGACTGCATGCACATCCCGCTATTAACATAACCAAATTAGATGAATAGATATAGTAATGATAGTTGTATAACAGCATTTAAAACTCTTCAATGTAATTGTGTTACATGTTGTCCTTTGATCTGAGTGCGATTTCTATGTTGTGCACTTCTTTCAGTTTGAAATGAAATGAAAGGAAATCTGGACATTATGTTGTTTGGGTCTATAGCTCAAACTTCCCAGATGGTATTGAAAGAATCTCTTAGATCTAATTAATTTTTATAAAACAGGTTGCAAGATGTGTGACAAATGGGCAGTGGACTACATTTCGTGGCAGGGTACGTTTTGTGAAAATTAATTTCTGAAGCTAACTGTTAAGTGGTTAAGTGTTGGAGTTCTTTTCTGTAAATGTTTGGCAGCACGCAAAATGCAAAATATGCATTAGGTTTGCATTAAAACACAGAAACTGTGCTGTCTCAACTGGGAAAAATTCACACGTTTGATTTAAAAACATTTAGATGTGTGGTCACATAACTGAAAGATGTCTTTTACAAGGACTGCCACTCCACGGTGTGGGTCTTTGAAAGACAAGCTTTCCCAGATCCAGAGAGAAGTGATTTTAACAGGGAGAGAGGAGGGGGGTAGAGGGAAAGAAAGGACTTCAGCGCACCAAAAACCAAAAACTTCAAACCACAAACTAATTTCAGATGCCAAAGCAGAGCAGCTAAATCAAATAAATGTCTTGTTCAAGTTTTGAGGGAATGTAGAAGATGGATTGGAGGAGAAGCGGGAGCTCAGTGGAGGCACAGTGGGGTTTTCAGGGAGTCTGGGAGATTGAGCACAACATCAAACACGGCATAACCCAACACAACCATGTGACGGAGACGAGGCCCAGCCTTCCCAAGCTCATCCTCATTTCTATAAACAAAGCATCTGTCTATGTATGATTGGCTGAGCCTAGTCATGTGGTCTAGGTAAAGGTGTTGGGACTTTTTTTTTTTTTTATCTGGACAGGTGTGGTTTCAAGTTATGAGAGAAATGCAAGCAAGATGCTTTAAATTCTAAAAGCAGAAGGAATAAGCGCTAAAATGATCAGTGATAAAGATTTAAGAGACCGTGGAATGGGTGTCATGTGAATTAATGAAAGGCTCTTTTATAAGTCTCCTTATCAGTCATGTCTGAATGGCTCAGTTGCATTGCTACAGCAGCAGCCTGTACTGTTACAGAGATATTCTCACCCGGATGTCATACTTAGAAATACCCCGAAACCTTCTCATGCTCGTGTTCGTTTTTCTTTTTCCTCTGAGTGATTAACATGGAAAATTGCATTCTGTGATTTGATGTTTGTTTGAAGTATGACTCACTCATCTCACTGAACTGACCATTAATTGTCACGTATACAATGGCAGGGTTAGTCACATGCTTGGCTTCACATCAACGGAGCTATGCGTATAATGTGGACGTGTTTGTCTTGGGAAAGGTGTGAATTTTCACTTGCTGAATTTTCGTATTATTTATGCCATACAGCTACAAGTCACATTAAATGTATGAACCCCTTCTATTGATGAGTCATGCAAAAAAACAAAAAAGAACAAAAAGAGCTAAGTATGTCAGGCAATGTATAGTATTACCCATTAAAGCAAAACATTTATATGTATATCAGTGAAGGACAAAAACATGTAATAATGTTGCAATATACTAGAGAAATTTCAGCCAGTGGGTGAAGCGGTGAAGGGTTAAGCTGACACGCTGTAACAGACGCTCTTATCACCATGCCCTGACGAGCGTCATTATTGTGACCGTGGCTTTTGAGCCAGACACAGAGGATGTAATTATCTGGAGCTCAGACCCCTCTGAGGGCTGCATGAGGCTGTGTTCACTGTGCTTTTCAGCACCTCTCTGGTGCTTTCACACCTTCACAGTCAAAGAGCAGCACCATATGCAAAACACTGGGAGTGTAAAAAAGACACACTTCAGGCACTGTTATCTTTCTACATTACTTCAACATTTTTCTGCAGAATTTAATGATGAAATACATGAATAATAATGGTAATATTTTTTTAAAAAAAGGTTATGTAAGTGGTGTAAAGAGACAAACGAACATACAGATTTAAGGTGAGATTGAGTTTGAGGGAAACGTTAAAGCCCAAGCAAAGGCAGAAGCAGGGCGGGAGAGGGCCTTCTGTCATCATTACAGCTCCCTGTCCGGCATTCCGGGGCTGATAGACGAGCAATCGATGTTCATTGATAACACAATTAATCACGCGCCGGCTGGGCGCCTCGGGCACCGCCAGCGGATGACACCTCCTTCAAAGACGCAGGGCAGATGACGTGCTAATGTCTCCCTTAGCATGCTTTACCTGCTCTTTCATGCACTCCTCATCAATAAACAAGTCTGATAGCTCCGGTCACACCTCCTCTAAGACACTGTTATCTTAGGTCTTAGGGTCCACTCTCATCCTGAGAATGCAATGAATTAAAAAAAAAAAACTACAGCAGACTGACCATATATATCAAATGACTGTTTATCTTATTCATATATTTCTATATCCTTTGTATGTGTTCATGCATGAAAATATGGTAATTATGAACATATCTGAGTCAATTTCCTTAACATCTTGCACACTTACTCCTATTTGTTTTTTTTTTTTTCCAAAAAGATGTGCTCCACTTGTGTGTACTGCCATTTGTTTTCCAGATCATTGCAAAGTATGATTCATTAAAGCAAATCTGAAAATCATATTAATCTGAATCATAAGCTGAATTTCATTAAAATGTTTTCTGTGAGGAACACAAAGAGGGTTGTTTAGAAAATGACTATTTATTTAAAAAATAAGTTTAAGGAATCCAGTGATATATGTAAATATTCAATAATCAGAGTAAAGTGCCAAACAACAGTTACATAAAAAGAAATCTGTACAAAAATTAACAATAAAAAACATTGGAATGTGGGTTTTTTTAAAGTAAGAAAAGAGTTATGCTGCCATGGCTGTCGTCATTTTAGATTACAAAGACTGCACAAGATTCAAATGTCAATTTCAAGATGTTCAGATCAAAAGTTAGATTGTCATATCCGTGACACTGTCCCGAAAAACGTGGATCGCATTCCATAGATCCACTCTGCAGTTCATTCCGGAGTCTGCGGAGTTGGGCATTGCACACAAAGACCTGATATGCTTTCTGAAGTCAGGGTGTGCTCCAACAAGAAGATATTATTGCTTCAAAAAAAAAAAAAAACAGCTTTATTTCAGTCCAAGACGCTCCTTTCATGGAGTGTCAAAATCAGTTTTTGGTCCAGAATTCTTTTTTATCTCTGTGAATTATCAGTCTCAGGAGGGAAATGATGGTTTTCTGGCAGGCAGAGCGGTAGATTTCCTGAACTCCCTCCATTCCTCTTGCAGTTGTTGGTGCAGTGACTTCCCTCTCTCGGGTATATTCATGCATTTCCCCCAACACTGCTTTTAAGGCACTCAGGGGCAACAATGTTCCTTCCCCCTGTCCTTTTTTTTTTTTTTTTTCTTGATTGTTGTTTGTTTACTTTGGTCCTCTTTGTTCCAGTGTCCCCATATCTCCCTTCTCCCCCTGTACATCTTGGGTGTCACTTTATCTTGGGCGGTTTCAGTTCTTTCACCTGCATGTGCAGCGTTTTGTGGACTGCCAGTGTCCTGGACTGACAAAATCCTTTCCCGCATTCCTGGCATTTGAAAGGCTTTTCTTTGGAATGGATGTACCTGACAGACAAAAAAACAACAGAGAGAATCACTCTTCGGCTCACACGCACAAAACCTTAAACATTACTTTAAATGCACATGAGAAGTGTCTGACAGACAGTATACTTCTCTATCGCATTACTGCCCTCTGTGTCTTTGATTAATATAACAATGTATTCAATTTAGCAAGTTGACCTAAGCATAACTAAAACGTAAAGTAGTGTAAAGTAAGCATTGGATGTGCGGCCCAATCAGCTTGCCGGGAAAAGGAATTGGCAGGCCTGCCTACCTATGATCTCTCAGGTGGTCCTGCCTCCGGAAGGCCTTGTGGCAGATGTCGCAGGTGTACGGCCTCTCGTCAGTGTGCGTGCGCTCGTGGATCAGCAGGTTGTAGGACTTTGTAAAGTGCCTCCCGCAGAACTTGCAGACAAACTCCTTCTTGGTTTTGGAGGGCAGTCTCCCGCGGCTGGGCTTACGCTCGGGGGACAGCTTGGTGACATCGAGGAGGGAGCTAATGGCCGGCGGGGAGCTCAGGTCCTCTGCCTTCAGGGGGTCCTCCTGGGTGGCCGCCACGGCCAGGTTGGCGAAATCGAACCTGGGCTTGCTCTTGGCCTGCAGGCTGGAGGATTCGTGCTTGGGCTGGATGATGTGTGGGAAGAGCGGAGGCAGGAGGGAGGAAGGCAGCTGGAAACGGCCATCCACCAGTGCTGGCAGCTTGGAGAAAGTGCAGCGGGGGAGGGCGATGGGCGGATATCCCAGCGTCCACTGGTGCAGGTGGACGGCGTGGAGGGCACTGAAGCTGTATATGTTGGGAATGTGGTCTGAGGGGAGCTGGAATCCATTGGAGGCCTGGAGGACAGAATAGTTGGCCAGCTGTAGAGAGGGATGAAGGGGAACTGGTGCTGCAAGAGTCTTGCTTCCCATCGTTGATCACCAGGGACTGTGACACAGGATTGGCAAACGGTGGTTGTCCCTTTGAAAAAGAAAGTAAAATTATGTTAAGGAATAAAAATGGTTATGCAACTACAAAACATTTATATATAACATTTATAATAATGATGATAATAATAATAATATATTTTATTGGGTTGTGTCTTTTGTTTTTTTTTTTTTTTTTTTGTACAACAGTTCATGTACACTAAAGTAAGCTACTGGAAGTAACACTACTAGCTCTTTTTCACTTCTGAACACCTATTACTTAAAGAGCTTTCCTTTGAGCCTGGAGAGTCAATACACAAACGGTCGATCTTTATTCCAGCCTCATTTGTTTGACTGTGTTTGATCCTTTGAGAGGCCTCGTTAACTTTGGGATTAGGGTGAGGTACATAAATGTGCACCTTTTTCACTCAGACAAAAGGCAACGTTATTTCTAGGAAGAGCCCTATTGTCAGAAGGCTACTCATATGCGTTTGATAAATGTATATTCAGACCTGAAGGCCACGGGACCTCTTTCAAAGACGCGCGCGAGCGCAGGATTGCAGTTACAATTGACGTGTCCCGGGCGGGTGTGAGCACCATCCTGCAAAAGCTCGAGCGCGTGTTTGGTGTGGGCGTTTTCCGTCCCCGCAAAATGTGCTCCCGGCCATTTAGAACAGGTACACAGAAAAGAACCATTCACCAGGCTAAATACCTCTCTGAACTGTTGAATCAGGTTTGATAACAAGAAATACAATGCACAAATGTCTCTTTGTTTCGTGGAATAGCTTTGAATGACACATTGCAGGTACATCCATGAAATTATGTGTGTAGAGTTTTTTCTCTGACAAGTTAAGAAATCCAGTATGTAGGTTTCAATTTCTCTTTTTTTTTTTTTTTTTAATTTGAAGTATAGCTGAAAACGACACCTGAAGATAATTCAGTGCTCTAGACCAGAATTTAATTTATGACAAAAACAAACAACAAACACCTGACGCTCCATTACTTTCACGAGGACTAAACAACTATGTGAGCTTCATCTGATGCAATTAATTTAGTATACGACCTCAAGTTGAAAATAATTCGAATACCAATCTGTCATGGTGTGCAGAATATATGACATATCCTTTTCAACATGTGATATTCATCGGTCACAATATTTATTTGTAGAAGCCTTGCATGCGTCTGGATGTTATCGTCCCTTTCCTCAACACAGCATTTTCTAAAGTTAAATGCGCACTTCAAGGTCTGGAACGAATTTCCTTACAGGTTCGGGATACGTTTTATTTGTTAAATGTTTATTTACAGCAAAAACAATTGCGTGACTGATCAGATTACGTCACTTTATTTTAGCACAGCTAGCTGTCCAACTTTTCCGCAAAGCATTAAGAAGCCCAGGTACTTTGGGAGCGCGGGGGGAGTTTTCGCTGTAAATAAAAAGTGAAATAGTACTAATTAGAACTGCTGGAGCTCAAAGGTCCCCCGGGGATTTCTACTTTCTGATCACGACGCAGAAGTAATTGACTTTTACTTACTAGGTCATTAGAGGAGATCAGCAGTTACTCCCTGGCCGTCTGGTATCCTTAACCCTTTGATGTCAAATATAACGTGCATTCTGTTGAAGTGGAGGGAGGGGGAGGTACAAACCCGGCCGTACACTTTAAACATCTCTGCCCGTTGTACACGATGACTCACAAATCCAGGCCGACAATGACGCCGTGCCAAGAAAGCGAAAATATGCTCGATGAACTGACTTATGTGTAAATAACTCTAAATTGTGAAACAGGAATACATACTCAAATAAAACCTAAATTGTAACAAAATAAACAAAATAAGCCTAAACGAAAGTGGCCCCTAAATCACTTGGCTCATAACTTCAAATGGAATTCTGTCACCGGTGACCCGCACTAACCGTCAGTGACATTTTGCCAAGAAGTTGTTTGCTAATTGGTGAGATTTTGGATAGATGCTGGTAAGAAAACTCACACCAGAGTCCCATTTTGTTCTCTGAACGCCGAAATGGATCAATCTCAGGGCAGCTTTCCTGCCCACAAATTTGCCAGACCCTCAGGTGATGAAAGAGCCGATAGGTCACTTTGGATTTCTATCGCCGCGAACGACCTTGATCTAAAAAGCCATTGTCCTCTGACAGGAAGGATGGACATGTCGTTTTCATCTATGCTCAGAAGCTAAATTGGAAACAAACTGGTGTGATATAATTGAGCTTTGAGAAAATGATTCAGTCCTATTCAGTCCTTGGTGTTTTTTTATTTTATTTATTTTTGTAATTTTGTGTATCTGTTTTAAAAATCGTTAAACAAAATAATAATATGTCTGTAATAAACTTTACTTTTGTTATTACTTTTTGTTACTACATTACTTCTGTTTATTTATCATTATTGTCATTATCATGGAATATTGAAGAATTAGATTAACTCACATTAATTACATTTTCTAAATAAAAGTTTGATTGGCAAAAACACTCGTAACATGTGAGGCGCTCCAATACACAATCACGTAAAATCTTCTTCAGTTCTTCGCACTTGTTCTTAAAGAGAACTGTCAGTAGATGTGTATTGGTTTGGGGAGCGGAGAGGGAGGGGGTAGTCCCCGAGGCTTAATGTCAATACAGAACCTTTGGTCAATTGTGCAGCAATTATCGCCTACGCGCATGTCTGTACCAGTGTGTTGATGCAGAATGCAATTGGATATGGACGCTTGACCGCAAGGAAATCAGGAAACTGCCGACACTGGGAACCGAAGAACGTGGGAAACAGAGTCTTGTGCTTTAACTTTGGAGAAATCAGCAGATTTTTTTCGTTATATTTTTTTTTTTTTGCATCTACAATGTGGTCATTGAGCTTTTTGTTCTTCACATAACAATACATTCTCATGCAATTTATTAAAATACTATGGGCAATGCAAGTGTGTGTTGGAGAATAACATACGTTGAAACACAGACATGGGCTGTAAAATATCTACATATGATGGCTCGCCGAATGAAATGCAGAATTTGAAAAAGCGGCATGTAGGCTATGTGATAATTTCACTGCCCTCCATTTAAGAATGGCAAACATGTCTACAAACAAGGCAATAAAACACAAAACAACTTGCTGTTGCAACGCACACAGTACACTTCCAACACAGCCGACTTTCCCCCGTTGCTGGGGGATCTAGGTTGACTCGATACCCTTTGGGAATACGTTTATCCTGATTAAACTGATTGTTTTCACGATATCTTAAGCATGACCAATATATTCGTTTCCATACCAGACTATTAATCTTGTTGTAATTAGGTACCTGTTCCCAACTGTGTTCATCCTATAATTAAAAGATAATGGCTAATTATGAGATATAATTAAAAGATTAAATATTATTGCTACGTGAAAGGTACTATTCGCAGGCATATATAAAATGTTAGAAGGATGTGTCAGCTGTCAAAATTCTGTGCTGTATATGTCACCATCAATGATCGTACAGAAATTCATGATACTGTATTTGATTCTTTAGGAGGTCTCCAGTAAATACAAATTCCAGTGTTATTTTTATTATTACGTCTTATGCAAGAAAATGTATTTAAGTCTTGATTTTCTAAGCTGCTCCTTTTTCGTTAACCAGTATGTTTAATAACATATATGGTATCAACAGTAGGTAGTACAATTTTCAAAATAAACTAACAGCTAATTAAATATTATTTGAGATCATGAAAATAAATGTATTAGGACCTAAATAGGTAGGTTCTCATGTTTAAAATCAAATGTAGCGGTAAACAGAAATAGTGTTCACACATTCTACTCAAATAAAAAATGCATGTCTGATATTAAATGATCTTCATAACCTTTGGGATACGAAAGCATGAACACACATTTTTTCATTTTAGTTGGTTTGGCAACTGATAAAATGTACAAACTAGCACAAAAATAAGAAAAGCTGTATTTAGCGAAAAATACCAGAAATGAAAACATACTAAGTAGATTTTACTAGAAAATGTATTAATTTAGGATGCTCAGATTAAGGCCCGTCTTTCCCTATAAAATATGATTATACGTAAAACTCTTTGCTGTTTCATGACTTTTCCAATTTTCATGCTATTTTTTTCGTTTAATTATTACAATTATTTAAATTCAGACTATGAGAAAATATCTGAATGTCATGTTTTCATCACATACATATATATGTATTTTTTTATCGTTGACATCCGGTAGCAGTAGCGTTGCTGAACTTATTGTGCAGCAAAACCATATATTTATAATTTCATCGTATTTCATCCAATTCACCCTCATGATTTGTTAAAATATACACGCGAGCTTGAGTAAAATGCAATATTTTAATACCGCGAAACGCCTTGCCGCTGCTTGTGCATGATCACACCTGTTGATTTCTTGTGCATCTCCTAAGACATACCAGACCAAATTACAAATAAAAATCCAAGCACCCTCTTTACTGCCTTATCAGGTGCTGAGATTTTTAAGATGTTTTTTTTTTATTTTTTTTTTGCGTATGCATTAATGCTTAAATGATATATGTTTGTGGCATAGTTATCTTGTGCGATTAAGTTCCGAAAATCAATCGGACAGCTCCTTGAAGAGACCCGTCCATAATACTCTAGCCACGACAGGGTCATGTATATGTGGTAAATTACTTATAATGTAAAGTCTAGAAAGACACAGAAACGCAAACTTCAGCCGTCTCAACTTTGCAGGGGAACGGCACATTTTGTAAAACATCCTAAAGTCATATTTACCAAATCCGTGGCGATCCGTCCAACACGGTCAAGCTGGATGAAGTTTTCTCTCCGGAGTTTGTAAGAAGTTTTGCAGATCAATGCAGAAGTATGTGAAGTTTCGCTTGCACTTTATAAAAAGTTCTGATCTCATGAAAGCGATTCGGTTTATAGGCAAACTTTGAGCTGACAGTGTAATCGCCTGGAATTATCAGCTATTTTACGGAGGTATGCTGTACCAGAGTTGTGATCCGACTGAACCGCCTTCAAACACTGTCCTGCGGTCTGGGCTCTAACCGCCTCTTTATTGCAACCAAACCCTTCAACTTGCACATGCGCACAACCCAGCCAACCCCCATCCAAAAAAGGAGCGCTTTACTGTAAGCTCAAGTTTTAACATTGGGCTGTAAGCCCCCAGACGCAAAGACTTGCTTTGCTTTGGTGATGTAAACTACTATATTTTAAGCAGCTGGCGGAGTGGAGGCTCAATGAAGAAGCACTGGATTTCACTGGATTTTTTTAAACTAAACAAAAGCATGAGTTAAACTGTTTATTACCACGTAACACCAATCATTTTATAATTCTATTTATTTCTGTGCTTTCTGTACATTTGCTATTTTATAAGCACCATGCAAGAAAATTAGTACTTAACGAAATATCTAAGGAAGACATGTTCAGGCATAAACATATAATTTGGCGATCCGAATACTCTGTGAATTAAGAATCACATAAGTAGTTTAAGATCAAAATAATTTATGCCATTTTGAATTAATTTAGGTTAGTGGGCCGGTACATGATCAGCAACATATTGTGGGCTATATATTCATATTTTTATCCCAGACTTTGCATTCCATTTTCTCTTACACATCCCTTGATATAATAATAATAATAATAATAATAATAATAATAATAATAATAATAATAATAATAATAATAAAAATAAAAAAAAAATAAAAAATGATGATGATAATGATAATAATAATAATAATAATAATAATAATAATATATTTTAATTGCTGTTTTTGTTGTTGAGCCAAGAAATGTGCTAAATATTCCAACTGAAGGCAACGGCAGAGCCTCCTACGCCTGTTATTAATTGCTCCTATTAACGGGTTTGTGTTACAAGAAATTTTCAAGCTGGAGTGCGAAAACTAAAAGAAATAAACTAGGTACATTCGACCTCGGGAATTTAAGTGAATAACATTTTTAAAAAATTCCATCACCCCTCCAGGTTTTCCTGTTAGGAGCAGGCTCCCGTACGAGGTGGAAGGCTAACAAATCAACCTTCGCTTTACTGTAATTAAGGTAAATACACAACTGCCACTTTCATTTGGGAACAGGAGGAAAAGAAATGGCGTACGCGTATTAAAATCTCTAAAACCATTATTCAATTTGTCACCCTTGTTAAAATGAAGACAGATCTCTAGCATGTGTTTAATTCTGCATTTTTAGAAAAAGAACCCCTTCATGACCCAAAAAAGGAAAGAGCGGGGACACACCGAGTGCCAAGCCTTGATTTTGCGCTGTGAAATACATAAATGGTTTGAAGTGTTAGTTTATAATGATTACATGGTAGGTTATGTTGCACACCCGGACACACTGCTCTTCAAATTTATACATAAACGTGTATGGACAATTCAAGACTTATCAAAGACGAAGGCTGATAATGTAAATAACATATTTTGGTGACATGATATTTAAAAACTGTATTTCATTTTGAACTTAAGTTATACATTACATGTAAATACGGTATTACGTGACACATTCACTTTTATAATACAGGAATTACACACTTCAAAATTGTTTTTTTCTTTACATTAAAATGGGTGGCTCACAAACTTACCCCATCATTATTATTATTATTATTATTATTATTATTATTATTATTATTATTATTATTATTATTATTATTTTTATATTATTATTTCATACACCACGCAGCTACTGCATGCATATATTTAATTACAGTAACCGCTCGTTGTCCATTCTCTTGCCGTTTACAGGCGCGCAGAATCTGTCGAACGGTTAGATCTGGGATAAGTTCTACAGCTGTGCTAAAATGTACAAAACGCGCCACCTGCTGGACGCGTTGGGTTTTGTTTGGATATTTTTCAGCGATTTTTTTAGTTTTATTTATTTATTTTGCATAGCTTGTTTTACCATGTTTGCGATTTTATCTTATATTTGGCGCAATTGTGTTTCTAATCCCAAATGACTTGACGTGATACCAGTTATCTGCAGTAAAAAGTCAAACTGCGCTGTGTATTGGGCTTGCGGTGCATAACACATTATCCTTTGACATGAAAATTATCGGTCGTAGCAATGCTGTAATGCTGAAACTATGCACGATTTGTAGTAGTGATAATATTTATTTTGCAAGGTCTTCTGTCGCTGTAAACCGCATAAACCAAAATGATTATTAAAGACCAATGTGTGGCCTATCTTTACCACCGCTGGGAAGCGGAATTGTGAGCCCATGAGTGTTCGTGTGCGTATGTGTGAAAGAGTGTGCCTGCGTCTTAGGGTGTACGCATGTAGACAGCGTATCCTATCTCAGTCTGCAATGTTTATTTTATGAGAAAACGCTGGCCGAGTTTGCCGATCTTGCATCACTGAGCCAAGTTCAAGAGCGCTGACCTCGGAATTAATCAACAATTTCTGCCACAGAAGCACATCAAATATTTTAAGCCTGCATATAATAAAAAACACAAGTGAGACATAATTTACATTTTCTAGAGGGGAAGGGAAAACAAACTGTAAAGAATGGATTTGGTGCAAGCACCCATGTGTCTTCAGCCTTCATTCCCTGCTGTGTGCAGTCCAGCGTTTCATCACGGGCCCCCTGCAGCTTCACAATCAGCGAAGAGCCCCAAAAATGTGTTTACAGACCACTTACTTATCTCAGCGCAATTATTTATGCATTTTTTCATTTACCTAAACACTTAAATGCAGCAGCAATTTCAATATACAAGAAATTGACTACATACCTAAACAGCTTGGTGAGTTTTGGAACACTGAATAATGATAAGAGCATCTTCATAGAAGTGCATATTTATTTTCAGGTAAGAACTGCTGATATATTTCTGGCATTTATTACTATGTGTATTTGTTATTTTCAGCAAGCCCTGTGCACTTTTCACCATAACGTATGATGATAATGCAACATTGTCTGTTTTAACCAAAGGGGGTGATTTTGTTGAATGATCTCCAATATCTCACCCCTGACCCATCACCTGGCTGGGAAGAGGTCTCTCTCCTGACTGCCATGTATATGTTTTCTTCATCCTGATTTTTGGATACAACACTGACTAAAGGCCGTAAAGTTTTGGTATCAGGCGCTAGCAGCATTTTCTTAAAAATCCTGTGCACCTACCACATGTCTCAATGGATAAATAGAAGGAGATGATGTCACAAAGAGACCAGCAGAAAGTGTACACAGCTTGGGTTCACCAATCGCTTGAATTGTGTCCTCTGTCCAGGACAGTATTCAGAATTTCATCAGCTTTGACCAACATACACCCCTCTGCATTGTCCCCCCCCCTTTTTCTACCACTTTGGAATGTGCAAACATATTCACTAGCCTGGCACATCACTGCAATCTCTGTTTACAATTGAACAGCTAAGTACCCACTCACTTTTGAAGCAAGTAATGCTAGCTGTCACTTCTTTTTCACTCTGCAGTCCCAAAACCAGCCCTGCACACACATGAGATAGAGGAAGGCAGTTTATGAGTTTCCAGCACAGTCCGCGACGGTGGGTGCAGCTTGGCCAGCAGGGGTCGCTGGTGAGTGATAAGACACACAAGTTACTGCTGGCTCAATCTGTCCATCCATTGGCGATCGTCTTGGCCGATTATAGGCTATTCTGAGGGGCTGCTGGGACAGTTAGCACTGGCAAGGTCTGGATTCAGTACCATTCTGAGGAGGCCCACCCAGAATGGTGCATTAACAGGGTGAGCCACCTGACAGTCCCTGCCCACATCACCTCTGTTTGGATTCCAGACCATGTTGTGTGTGATGTGAGACTGAGGTTTCATGAACCCTATGAGGGAGGAGCTACACTCAGCTGTCAATCATCAAACATGTTCCTCTCGTCACAGCCAATCACAATTACTCATCTAAATCAGTATGTCCCTGGTACTGTAATGCAACTCCTTCAATTTTCATGGTTCAGTGAAACCTCACTAACCCATCACTACTTTAAACTTTGAGCAGAGTTAAGTAGTGTAGGTGTGGAAGGATTCCAGGGTACAGCTGTATTTCTGTCCCACTCACAGCTGGGTTCAGGAGGCTCTCTTTGCTACAGGGAACGGGGCTTAACTTTTATGGCTACTTTAAAAAATATTTGGAATATGGCAGCAGCCTCAGAATATTATTGTCTTGTCCAAGAACAGCGGTGCTCAGAGCTATTGTGACAGCTAAATGATCATATCATTTGTTTCTGTTTCGGAGGAGTGAAAAGTGAAACACAGCATCATATATAGTATACACATATATCTATACCTTATGTTTGACTTACATTAAATATGTTTGACTTTATGACTTGAATTACTTGCCTTTTACACATTACCCATTTATATGGCAAGAAATTGGGGATAAGCTTTGCCTCATGGTTGCAGAACCTCCCCTCCCGCCAAGTTACCGACCTGCGTTCTACTAGTTATAAGCACAGCTCCCTGAATGCAGTGCAGAACCACTGCCAAGCTGAGCACATTGATAAATACAAGTCAATTTCACATTGGCAGTCCACAAATCTATGTAATTTATGTAATTTCAGTCACTGCCATTATAGTATGTGACTTCAGTGTATCTGGCCCAGGGAATTGAGCCTGACAGCCAATCTGAGCCAATTTTCAACCCAAGCCTGCTGCCAATCAAACAGTGCATATATTGACATGGATATGGTTTCTGAAATGTGTGTTTTTGTTTGTTAAATATCAGTGCTGTAAGACAATGCTTTGTGGAACCAAACAGAAATGGCACTATACCAGAGAAGAATGTGGATGACACTTGTGTGCCCTGTGCAAGCAGACTATGGGTGTTGATTAGATATACTAATATTAAAACAAGCCTCCAAACTTTTGTAAGTTTATCTCCTAGATTCCCCCATGGGATTGTGCTGCTTTAACTCCTGCCAAAGGTATCTGACACCAGCTTATTCAATAAACATGCAGGAGTGTAAATAAGCAACATTTATAAAAATGACCCAGATAAGACTGAGATGAGCATCCATGCAAATAAATAAGTAAATAAACAAATATGAGCATAGATTTAAAAAAGGACAGATGCTTTTCTTGGAATACTACTCGTTTCAGGGTAAAATTATTTTGATTGCTAACACCGTCTTGCAAATGAAAATGGTAAATCAGTATGCTGTAATTTGTTTTTTATAAGAAGGACTGTTTTCTTCCATTATGGGCAAGCAAAAGGTAAATAAATGAATGGCCTATGGTATGGCAGCACAATAGATTTTCACTGCTATAATATCAAATGACAACAATGTGCATTATTTGCTCACACATGAAAACTGTTATCAATCATGTGTACGTTTTGCAGTTTTGAATCCATTCGTGTGACAAACCCTTAGTCTCAACAAGTGGTACAGTTACACAGCTGCCTGCCTGCATGCAACTTCAAGCAACATCTCAAGTCCCTAAATCAAATACATGGAGTGTAAACTAAGACAAATAAATATGCTGACAGAGAAAAATGAAGGGCGTCTCATGGAAAGAGAATGTTTATCTTTCATACATTTTCCATCATTTTCCATCTTTTTTTATTCTAAATTTCTAACTCTGTATTTAATACACAATGTTACCATGACCTGGCCTTTCTGTGCATTTTTCAAATGAGTATTGTCTTGAGCAATGTGTTGGTCTGTTTTTTTCCTAATAAACTCCAAAGAAAATCAGTTGTCCTGCTCTAACAATGTTGCTCATGCTTTATTCAGGTGTCTGTTTTACTTAACAATTATTTAACCAGTTAAACCCATAAAGTCCACTGGAAATGTCCGCTTAATGTCACAAATGCATACATAATATTCATTTACATAGTCATAAGTGAAAAATGTCCAAAGACAATTAATATTCATGACACTTTTTCAATTTGCAGGAAAGTATTTGTGTGTGTATCTGTGTGTGTGTGTGTGTGTGTGTGTGTGTGTTTGTGAGTCTGTGCCTGTGTATGTGTGTGTCCGTGCATGCATGCGTCTGTGTGTATGTGTGTGAGGAGCGACAGGGGGTCTGGTCTGGTGTCTCTAGTGACAGATTATGTGAGTGCATACGGAGATGGAAAAAATGATTAATGAATTGTTTCACACATGGTCCAAATTCTTATAGAAGCAGAGTGCCCCTAGTGGTCATTAAAATATGGCAACTGTCCTCAAACTAATCTTTACAGCAAGGGTGCACAGCTCTAGTCCAGCTAGGATGAAGTACATGGTGGTGTTTGGTGTTTCACCATTAATTGGCTTAAGTGTCACCACATCTTGTTTTCAGGACCCAAACTGGCTGTTGAATTAATGGCGGTCACAAAAACCTGTTGCCTCCCAGGACTAAAGTTGTGCACACCTAGTTAAGGTTCACAATCATATTTATAATGTAATCAATAACATAATTGCAGAAATAAATATGGTCTTTTTAGAATGTAAATTTCCATGCCATTAAATCAGATGAAAAAACCCAGATCTGCAAAAACACATAAATAGCAAAAAAAAAAATAAATAATAAATAACATTTTCCACTCATACATTTCTCTTCTCATTCCTGTTGAACAAGATAAGATGGGCAGATTGTCCAAACATTTATAGGTGCCACATTCACAAGCTGAGAAATTAACCTTTTGCCATGACCATAGAGACAAACTCAAACACCTGCATACGTCTGAGCCTGGGGAGGCCATCTTGGCTCAACCTTGCCTCTTTGCGTGCCAAGACTCCTTGAAATCTCCGCACCATACGGTCGCTGGCTCATTCAAGTCAGAGAATTGTTCTCATGCAAGAGAAAATGCAATATATTCCCTAAATCTCCCTTGCATTGCTGTGCCATTCCTATGCCTTTATGTCCCTCAGCTTGTCATACCTAATTGCTCAAACACCAACAGATAAAGGACACGTACATCTACATGTGTTCGTTAGAGAACTCCCTTTATCATAAAATCAATTAGGTTCAGCCATATATCTGAGGGTAAAAGGTTTATTACAGGGGTAATTTAAGGCACGGAAAAGAAAGAGAAAAAACGAAGAGCTGGGTGGATCACAGCTTGGTGAGGTAACTGAAATATGCGCCCAGGCACAGAGCAACCCCAGTCCTCTAACATTACGGCTCTGGGTCTTTTTTTATAACAATAATAATAGCACTATAATAACTAATAAAGCGAGAAGGTTGTTGTTTCTCCTACCAATGTTTAAACAGTGCCAGAGGATGAACTCATGGCTGCTATGGGACTTTTCAGCTTATTAACTAAAATATTATTGTTCATGATTAGATTAATGGACGTGATGTATGTTTCTATTCGAGTGTTGTAATTGACAGGGAGGTTAATAAAGTAGTTAGACAGGGACCCCCAGGGCTCTTGATGGATTCAGGCAGAAGGACGACGTGTTTTCATAAGAGTCTATGAGGACACTTTAAAAATGGCCGCCATGTAGAAGTCACTTCCACTCACACTTTAACCGCTTCTCTCATACTCTGGACTCCAGCAGCTCAATTAATGACATAATGCCCAGATAACCCTTTTAACTTTTGCATCTTAGGATCCTTCCATTCCAGCACAAGCATGTTTCTGATGATGCATTCTGTACACTTAGGTGGTTTATGATTCCCTGCATAGTAATCAGCTGCACAAAGGAGATTGTCTCTGGCCGTTTTATGCCAGTGAGGCTGAGAGTTTACCCATTTCCAGTGTGATGCCTCATGAGGAATCTACCTGGAATCAGTTTTTAAAGCATTAGTATGATTACAGGGCTTTCAGTTTAGAATATTATGGTATAATTAATACAGTTGTTATTACAGTTTATAAAATTGTAATAATACAATGAAAGTGAATATTATACTTGACATGAGAGAAAATATAGAATGACATTAAATATTGTGCTTGATTGATAAATGCCAAGCCATATATTATTCATATGCAGCTATTTGCCTATCATATTATTGACTCTTACATGATAGAAAAAGAAAGGAAAAAAGTTACATCTGCAGTATGTTTGTCCATGCATGTGTTTCAGCATGTCTATGTGTGAATATGTGCATGCAGTCATTAGCGTTCATATGCAACTGTGTGAGTATACAGCATAATGTGTGTGTGAGTATGCTTGTTTTTATATGTATTTTTGTTTGTATGTGTTCAGGTCTGTGTGTGGGTATACCAGTTTGTATGTGGGTATACATGTGGGTGTGTGTCTGTGTGTACGTGCTTGTGTGTGTATACATTTGTGTGTGTGTGTGTGTGTGTGTGTGTGTGTGTGTGTGTGTGTGTACACATTTGTGCAAGTGCGCGTGTCTCCTGCTCATCACTGTATTTTCCCCCCACACACAGTTTAAATTAGCTCATGTTCATTACAGGGCCGCATCTACATTTCCCTTTTCAGCAGCTACCCGTGGTGCAGATGAGGCGGGGTGGAAGCGAGCTCCCCAGCTCTCCAGAGGAGCAGACCCGCTCTGCATAATCCAATCCATGTGTGAGCACATGCCAGCATGTGGCTGCTGTTCCACTTCTCTGGAAGCCTCCATTATTTCATGGAAAATGTTCTGAGGCACAGTGACTGGGCCTTCGCCTCACTTGAAAAAAAAAAAAAAAAAAAAAAAATCCTCCCTCTCCTTGCTTTGTTTTTCATTACGGACCCCGCACTCCTGCCAGCTCTCGTCTTGAGGAGCTCCGTAAACACTGAGCACCAGGGATGGCACAGCTTCTAGTGATGGTTTGGACGAGGCTTCATGAGCCCCAAAATGGGGTGTAGCCACAATGAACTGTCAGTCAATAATTTCACTCAACCAATCAAAAATGGTATTGCTCTCCATAGCAAAACTCTATGATTGGTTCACCAAAGTCAGGTACTGGTAGCATATGCTAGCTCTACTCATTGGTGGTGTCATAAAACCTCATTTTCCAATAATTGGCAACCCTCAGCTCTGATGTAGGGTTAGGTCGTAACATGTTTTAGGTATGCTGCAGCTTTTCTTATTTACTGCTGATGTGACCAATCATGATTTTTTGTGATGTGATGAGATTGGACATCTTTCTGATCTGCCTTTATACAAATTGGGGGGGTGGAGCATGCTCAGATAGCACCTCACCATATGCCAACTCTGTTTGAGGTCCATTACATCACAAAGACCTGGAATGGCAGCTTCAGCAAAGACCTGGAATGGCAGCTGCAACAAAGACCTGGAATGGCAACTTCAACAAAGACCTGGAATGGCAGCTTCAACAAAGACCTGCAGACACTCCAGTCCTCCAGGAATTGTGTTTAATCCTCCAGCCCTTTCTCATTTATTCATAATTTTATTTATTCTCTTAATCACTGTAGTTATGAGGTGAAACAGTTATGAAGCACTCATAATCAATTACACTGACAGATGAGTCCATGCACATAACCAGAGCAGGTGCTGTAGATTAGATTAAGACAAACTGCCATTCACTGTCTTTGCCAACTTGATCTGCTAAACCAGATCCTCATTAAAATGTTTCACTGAACACATAAAATTAAAGAATTGTGCCACAGCGAGGGAAAACTTTTGATTATAGTTTGTAACAAAATACAACTCGGTATCAATACTGTAAATAGCAAACACCAGTACTTAATGAAGTTGACTTAATAACATATTTGTGATGACATTTCAATGGATATTGTTTCAGTGCAGAGCCTTTACAGACGTTTAATGTTTCTCCATTGTAGCCAATATATTTTATAGGTATTGAGCATAACAAAATAATAAAAAAAACAATTGTAATACAATTATCATATTATATAAAAACGTTTCCAATGAGTGTTAGTTTGATCAATGTGATCTTAATAACGCACAAATCAAATACAATAACAGAGAGTTTCCGCTGGTCAGGCCGATCACCGTGTTTACCAGCCTCAGATTCCTTTCACTCCTGTTAGCAGCCAGCATTGTTCGCAGACCAAAAATGACACACGAGTAGGGAGAGCACACACTGACAGCTTAATAGATAGACCCTCAGATGAGAGCCCAAACATGGAGACCAACAGTAGAGGCATAATCGGTTTCTGTCTTTATAACATTATCTCCGGGATGAACAGACTCGCAGAGCAGAAATAACCCGTCTCTGTGTTTATTACATTAGGATCAGAATGGACAGATTTGTAGTGAACGAATGATGCGTTTCCATCTTTATAAAACATTAGGATCGGAATAATCTGATTTGCAGTGAAGGACTAATCTGTTTCCATCTTTATGTAGCATTAGCATCAGAATGAACTGATCCACAGTGGAAGAATAATCTGTTTCTGTCTTTATATAACTGAAGGAAGGGGACTAAAGCGGTCTCATGTAAGCGCTGAGGAGGTTAGCGAAAGCTAGCAGTTTTCGTACGGAAAGGTTCGGTACCCAATTAAAGCAGAACGCTTGTGGGTGTGTGTGCGTAACTAATCACTGATCCCCGAGTGCTTTTATATCAGAGAGGACCTGTTTTTGCATTTATGCTCGCTTAAATCTCCACCGGTCGCCAAAGCCCAGAATTTACAACCACTTAGGGCTCTAAGAGTCCCCGAGCGAGCAGTCAACCTGGTAATCACCTGGGCCACTGGACACAAACTCAGCTGACATCTGATATGTCACAGGAGGCAGGCTGTTTCAGCTATTTTCAGTGACAAATTGAAAAGTATCAAAATAACTTACACTTCCATGCACATGAGCTCTGTAGGGCACCACATACATTTCATTAAAAAAAATAAACCGTTCATTTATTTATTTTTTACTACAACCAAAGTAAAAGACCCAGTAAATATGGTTTAGACTAGAAATGTCCTCAGAATTGAAAACAGCCTTTTTGTAATAAAGTTAGATGTTGAATTTACACCCTCCAAGGCAATGCAGTCCTTAGGGCGTTAGGAAACAATGGTGCAGAAAAACAAACAACAACAACAACAAAAGATGTTCAGCAAAACGAAATTGAGCATTCAGCATTGTGGATTACTGAGAGCAGATGAACACATGTGGTCTATGTTGAAGCAGACGATGGGGACAATTTTTTTGAAACTGAAGGGTCTTAATCAACTGACCGCAGTAAGCTTTGGGTGCCTTTGATGATTCTAGCGCTGACACTTACAGCTTTTTCCAGTGAAATGCGAGTTCACACCAGGAGCTATGTTTTTCCCATACACCGTTGACACATTAAAGTGCTTTTATAGCTGCGTGTTTTTATGACGTGCTTTCTTAACCCAATCACTTTCTATGAAGCTGTTAAGCTGTGCGCCCCAAAAGGCAAAGAGCACATATTTTCCATATGCTGTGTTACACTCGACTTAATGTTGAATATTATGTGCAGAAACATTTGATTCCCAGTTACGAAAGTATCACAGGATCAGGTCCAATAACCAAAATGTCTGTCAAAGAAAAAGGGGTAGACAGGTATGCATGAGTACATCCAAATAAAAATAACTTTTTTGTTCTTGCATCCAAACTCTACGGTGATGAAATTTTACTTCACTGCAAGTGAGGTACATAGCTCGGTAAAAAAAAAAAAAAGAGATTAAATTTCCTCAAAATTGAAAACAGTCGTTTTTGAATCAAGTTTGCAAGATGTTGAATTCACACCATTGGGGCAAGACAATCCTTAGGGAGCTCTAAGAAACAATGGTGAGGGACTAGCATACCTGTCTGACTGATATCATTTTCCGTGTATCCAAGGCAGCTAGTTGCTGTTAGCCTCAAGCAGAAATGTAGATGATGCAACCTGGGTTCACGCTATCAGCTAATCAGGGCAGGAGGACAAATAGTGATTTAAAAACCACAGTGATGTCATTTTTGCTCTCAGCAGTGGGTCAAGCTTGTGTGGTCAGATTATGACTGTATGACAGTGTTTACTTTGAGAAAACAACCTTAAGCACAAACATGGCTGCAACAATAACACCACCGACTATAATGTTGTCATTCTTACAATTAATAATTACTGCAAAAACAGACCCCTGTCCTATCATATATATTAAGTGTATTCATTACACAAACATCCAGTTTCTCCCTATTACACACTAATATGTACTTATTGCCATATGGTATGTTATTTACTTCAACTGTCCTTATACACTGTAATATTCAGTCTCTCTGAATAAGTGATGCAAAAACTATTATTTCTTTTATATCAGCCAACTGATCAATGTCCATAGTTCTACAGTGCTACCTGAAACAAAAACATGAAAACTATTCCAGGATCTGTGAGAAAATAATCCAGGTGGATATCACATCTGTTTAAATCAAATGTGAGATCTAAGAAATTAGAACCCATTTGACTCCTGAAATTGTAACTCTATTCTGTAAATTCTCTACTCTCTATTTAGTAATAGGAAAAGTTTTAAACATGCACCTGAATATCAAACAAGTCAACACTCTGCTTGCTGGCTTACCTGAACCTAAATGGTGCATTAGAAAGGGGTTATCATGTTTTAAAGATCTTGCGATGATTAATCTTATAAGTGGTGAGTGCGGTGGGGGGCGGGGGGGGGGCACTGTGTGAGGACACAAAGATGATCTTGCCTTGTTTCGTGTTTTCTTCATTTTGTTTTATGTTTTCTCATTCCTGCTGGACTCAGATATAATTTCTTCATGTCTTATTCCAAGACATGCTGGTCTGATTTGACAAAAATTTGTCTTCCCACAGCACTAATTTATGTAATAATCTTATCACATTTCCCAAGTATGTTGGAATTCCCCTGTACTTCTGATTGTGAGCCTTAACTGTCACAGACTCATTCAATAGTGCTGCTGACACCCATCCACATTATTTACTTATCAATTCTGAAAGATGAGTCTTTTAGACCATTTGTAGAAAACACACACACACACACACAAAGCACATTTGATTTATATGTTTCTATGACTCTGTAAAAAAGACATTTTGTCACACTGAAAAATAAAAATAAAGCAGCGGATCAGATTGGAACAGCGCATTAGTGGCACATCCTGTGTCTTTCAGGATGTTAAGCTATAATGGATATTCAGTCAGCTTGGCATCCGGCCACCCATCGGGGTCCAGGCTCCAATACCTATCCTTACTTGAAATGAAATCATTTGACAGATAGAGACAGCTTCTGCACACTGAGGTCATGGAAGAGATCACTTCTCTTTCTTCAACCCAAATAAGACATTCCCTCAAGTCATAATCTGTACTTATCCTCCTTTTTTTCTGTCTAAAATCTTTAGCTACTTGCCATGACAGAACGCCCTATGGTGAGTCCACGTAATTTATATTTCCATCTACTGCACAATGACGCAGGAACAAAATATATTTTACTGATAATGATGTTATACAGTAATAGTACTGTTGATAACAGAGATATTAATGATCATAATGATGCTATTTTTGATAATGGCAATGACAATCACCATTGTATTTTTGTTGATGATGATGATGATGATGTTTTAAACAGTGGATAACACGTAAGGCGGACCCTGGCAGGTAAACATGTCTGGGTGCCTCTCTGGAGAACAGCATGCTGGGTAGGGTGCGTCTGGGTGTCTCTCTGGAGAAAGGCATGCTGGGTAATGTGTGTCTGTGTGTCTCCCTGGAGAACAGCATGCTGGGTAAAGTGTGTCTGTGTGCCTCCCTGGAGAAAAGCATGCTGGGTAAGGTGTGTCTGTGTGCCTCCCTGGAGAACAGCATGCTGGGTAAGGTGTGTCTGGGTGTCTCTCTGGAAAAGGCATGCTGGGTAAGGTGTGTCTGGGTGTCTCTCTGGAGAAAGGCATGCTGGGTAAGGTGTGTCTGGGTGTCTCTCTGGAGAACAGCATGTTGGGTAAGGTGTGTCTGGGTGTCTCTCTGGAGAAAGGCATGCTGGGTAAAGTGTGTCTGTGTGAGCAGCATGCAGCGTAAGGTGAAGGATTGCCCAGCATTGGGGTGACCCTTGCTGCCCATCTCTCTGATCTCCTGCCTTGCAATAACCCCAGGCCTCCTGACTGCCGTCTGTCTTTAATTAGCCTGATTATTCCAGAGGAAACAACGCTCCCAGCTCAATCCCCTCCACCCTTCAACAGTAGTTTCAGGAACAGGAAAAAGGCAATCTCTGGCTCTTGTTTTGGGAAATTTTGCAAAGTCCCCATAAAGTCTTTTTTTTTTTGTTAGCCGGAAAGCATATTGTCACAGATGGCTGGTCCCTGCTAAATAAAGGGAACCACTCACAATGCCCCCCTCCCCCCCCAAACCTGATCCAACCTGATAGATGTATGTTGACAAAGATGAACGATAAAGCTGAATTTCAATGAGGCTTGGTGGAAAAAGATAAATCCACATCCAACACGGTTAAACACAAAACATATCAATGCAAATGTAAACACTGATTGTATCTCAGAGTTGTAGTGGGCAGTAACAGGTGAAAAGTACACCAGCCATCATGTTCTCCCTTCCCCCCCACTGACCCCATGACCCTACACTTAAGAAATTGTCCTTTGAAAACCAACCCTCACTATTCCATTTGTACTGTAACAAAGCAATATATTCCCAGCTTGATGCAATTACATCAACAAGAAATTCAAATGGAATTAAACTTAACAGTTTAACTGATGTTTGAAGTCTGGAGAAGATTTAGTTTCCCATGGAACTACCATGTAACCCGATCCAACACATCCTTTATATAGAGCTCACTTTTGACTCTTTTTTCCACTTTCATTTTAAACAAATGCATTATTAGATTACGAAGTAGCTTGATCATGTCTACAGACGCAAGGAATAATGAACCTTGAATCATGGCCTTTTGAGGCAAAAACGTGTTATTTTAGTTCCCCATCGCTACAGCTCAGACTCGCAGTCAGTTTTGCTGGAGAACATTGTCATGAAATAAAAATGTGGGCCTTTGGTGTGCTCTGGTTTGCATTGTTCACTGTGGCATAAGCTCATGAAGAGGTCTTGTGAGACTGCCCAGGAAGGATGAAAAAGAAAACTGTGGCGACTAATGGCTCTTGTCAATATCCAAGCCCTCAAGTCCTCCATGTAAGACTTTTTTTTTGGGGGGGAGGAGGGGTGGTTGGGTGGGCTTGAAGGGGTAACGGTTGAGAGAGGGAGGGTGTGTGTGTGTGTGTGTGTGTGTGTGTTGGGAAGAATCACTTGCCAGCTTTTTTTTCATGATTTTACGAGCGAGGAGAGTATAAAAATACTCAGTGCTACTCCAGTTCTTTGGGGAAACGTGATGAGTATTTCAGCTGCCTTTCCTCAGCGTTTTGGGGGTGGGGGGCGGAGGCGGGGAGCGGGGGGGGGAGGTACTGAATTCTTCCACAGTGGACACAGAGAGCCCAGAATCTTCTGCTCTGTCAAAGGGGTGTGGTCGCACAGCTTTGTCTAATTCTCAGATGATTTAATGGCAGTTTAACTGGTAGCAATTGGGGAGTTTTGAAGCATCACCCAATATCACTCATTGTTAACTGTTTTTTTTTTTTTCATTTTCATGGGTATGTACATAGTGTTCCTGGCTATATCATTTTTTTTTTTTTTTTTTTTTTTATGTTCATCCAAAAGTGGGTAGTGTGAAGGAGCTCATGGTTTGGCTGAAGGGCGCTGGGAGAATAAAGCACACAGTCATAGGTGGTCACCGCCTGCAGCCTCAAACCAACAACCTTCACATCTGCGGGCTGCGCCACGTCCCTGCAAGAAACGTTGAGCCAGAGATGCAGGCCCCAATTAGAGAGATCTCAGCTGACGCATGAAACACATAACAATGGGAACTATTGTGTCGGGAAAGAGCTCAGAGGTATCTCATTTTTTACCAGCATTATTAAACTCAAAGCTCTGAGAAAATTATGAAAGAAAAAAACATGATTGATTTGCATATTAAATGCGGCGAGACGACAACGCCCAGTGAGGGAAACCGCCATGCCAAATGGCATCTTTATTCCAAACTTGTCTGGTCCAAGGACAGGTCGTCGTCCAGCAGAGTTGCACATGTGACCGACTTCACTGTTTAAGACGGCGCCGACGGGCATACATTCAACATTTGTTTTCACACATGTCAGCTTTCAGTTCAAATGGCTTCCCATATTTTCCACAGATGTTCATTACCAGAAGAAGGCATTTCTTTATTACATATTGAGTTACACTGATAATGCCTCACATAGGGCAAAAAAAAAGCAATGTATGATTAATGCATTAATTTCACAATTTAGAACATGAATTTGCCATTAAAAACAGCTAATCTAATGAGAAGACATAAGTATGAAGTAATAATCTAAAAGAATGCTGATGTAATACTTAAAATTTTTGAGGGCTTGTTATAGACAATACATTTTTTCCTTAATGAAATGACTTCCAAGCACAAGGGGGGCATTACACTCCGAACACACATTTTACAGCAACGGTTCAGAATCTTCCGGACCCAGGAGCTTCTTTTTTTGTAAGCTTGGCCGAGTTTCAGTGCGACTGGAGATCCAACAGTTTTAAATTACATTTTATTAAAATGGTGTATCGTATCGGCCTTTTAAGGCTTTGACTCCTCATGAAATTTCTAAGACAATCCCTCTGGAGGACATGTAAGGGGAAATTGCATGATATCATGCAAGATCATTAGAGACACACATGTTAAAATGAGCAGTGGTGTGGGTATTCAAGATAAATAGGGTTTAATTTGCCTATCATTAAATCAAAATTATAATCCAAGGAAAAACATCCAAGAAAAATTCTGTCACTGCCACCCAAAGCCTTGACTTTTCCAAAAAAGCTGGTTTCCTCATGACCTGACTGTGAGAATCTATAGAATGCTATGCTTACTCTTTACAGTGCAAGGAGTCTCACAGAATCTGGACACCCGAAAAAATAAGGCAGACATGTATTTATTCGAATGAAAGCAATTCTTTGTTATGTGCAGCTGTTCCTGCTCCATGGTGGTTTTGTTCGCTTGGTTAACAAAATAATATAAATTACAGAGGCAAGAGTTGTTTTGGAATTGGGATTCATTTGGAGTCAGTTTTGAAACATTATTGGATGAGACAAGCAGGGCTTTAATGGAACATGGTGATGTCTTTATTCTGAGGGAGGAAAGGTCCCCTTCCATGGTACAGCCCACATTCTGAAGTATGGGCTCTGTGGACTGTAAAGCCAAACCATCAGGTCCTCAGTACACAGGCAGAGGGATTAAAATCACAAAAAACCATTTGTTAAACCTTGAGCATTTGTGAAACCAAGCACTTTTATCAAAGCACACAAGCATATCATAACATTTATCGAATTTAGAGAACTTTTACATTGGGAATTTTATCTCCTGCCTAATACACTTTGATGTGTGACTTTGGCTATTAAGACATTGCCTAAATTTCATAAATCAGAAGTTTATTTGGTTTCACATTCATTAAATTGAACAAGATGCCATATTCAGATGTAAATATTTCAACTAACAATGGAACTGCATAAACTCAGAGTCAACTGCTAGCAAATGATGCTCGATTTTATCAAGAATCATTGAGATAGTATCATGTAACCACCCAAAGAAATAAACGCTAAACATGCGAGAATGTGTGCTAGTTTATTAGACTACAGTTGCAAATTACACTGTACCTCTGTTCATTCATTCTTTGTTACTGTAAGGAATAATACATAATGACATGCATAGGAGTGTGGAGCTCACACACCATAGGAATGAGTTTCCACAAATACCTAGCAAGGTATTTGTTTTATAAGAGGACTTCATTGACCATATGGGGTTTGATTCTTCCTTACCCTGAATGCATTAGTCACAGAATTGTTTGCCAATCATTTGAATACAATACAAATGCATCCAAATCGCTTGGCTTTCAGGCTAACCTTGTCCTTGTCCCGAAAGCACATGTAAGTGCGTCCGAAAGCTGGAGGTGCATGTGAAAGCAGTCTGGCCGCACGCATTCATGTACCAAGTCACACGGCTGAAATGCTTCCAATGAAATGCACTTACATGTTGTTCCTTTTTCCATTGCTCCTTAATTGGTGACGGTTGACCAACTTCACCAAGTGTGCCAATCTCCCCTGCTCCAGGCTGCATAGTTATGGGTTTCCGTCTTAGCTTAATCTGGATGTTTACTCAATTTACCTAATTTAGGAGTTGAACTGGTCACATTGAACTTTTTCTTCCGCCGTTCTAGACCAAAGAAAAGGCTCCAAATATTTGATGTTGCCCTCCCACCATCTTTCCGATCAGAGCATAAAGACAGGAGGTCCGTGATATATGATCCGGACATTCCTAAACAGCACCAATCTCTTAAACAAACTATTCTGGCACAGAAAACCTTCCTCCTCTACTCTGTGTGCTCTGAGATTTTATGGGGACACATTGAAACAGAGAAAAACCTGGAGAGAGGAAATGAAAAACAATCTTTTATCTTGCAGTGCTTCTACCGAGAGACTGTCCTTAACTACAATGAGCAGAGGATCAGTTTCTGTTTATTGAGTGAAAAGGTGTTGTTCTGAAGCAAAGCTTTCAGGTGAAATATTCATTACAGAAAATCAAAGACATCAGAAAAATATCTCCAATAAAAAAAGCTAAGACAAAATATCAAGATGGTGGAATGGAAAAAAATATGCCTGAAAAAAGTCCTCAGTCAATCATATGTGAAAAGTGAAAAATAGGGACATGTTCACATAGCACCCTTTAGAGACAGAAGAGAGATCAAGCTGTTTCAGAGAAGTCTACAGACAGCTCCTATCAGACTATACAGACACCATATTGAGAGTTATATTTAACTTTTTCTTTGTGGAGGAGTACTACAATGTCTCTGAAGACAGAATCGTTTTGTGTTTGGTTGCCCTTTTTTGGAGAGATACTTTTAGTGAAGTGAGTAATCGGTTGATCGGTATTAGAAAAGAATTTGATTATTTTGTCATGATCATTTGACCACGAAGAGTCACTTTGCTGTTTTAAAGAGATATTTGGTTATAAAGTAAAACTATGTCATGGAGAGATTATTAAATATGCTTACTACATCTGTCCAGATGTTTTGCAGCAGAGAGGTATCTGAACGTTGGGCTGCTGTTGTTGCTGTCGCTGCTGCGTGAGGGAGTTTTGTGTGCCGTGGATGAGATTTTTGGGTGTAGCGCAGTTTGAGCGCGTTTGGCCACTGCGTGGCATTTTCAGCGAGGCTGTTTCTAATCAGGACGCACACAGCAGCACACCCACGTGCAGAGAGACGCAGGTGTGTGTACACCCACGCCTCCACAGCCCTGGGACCCACCGCGTCCGTGACGGATTAGCTGCTCTGAGCACACACTCTTGGCACATCTCAGTGAGGGCCAGTGTGTTCTCCATACCCAGCCTCGTCCACCCTGCTCCCCTTTCTCACACAAACAGGACCTGCTGGCTGGCCTGCCTGGACTGCCTCTCCCCAGTTAAGGACCAGGTGCACAGAAACTGAAATAAAATAATGTGTAAATATACTGTGTGCATGAATGTGAGTGGGTATGTGAGTGTGTATCCCTGAATCATTCATTTTTCATCTGTTTCCATCCCAGAGCATATAGTCAAAGAATAACTCCATTAAAATGACTTAAAGACCTGATGAATTATCCCAAATCAAACTATGGTTACAAAGCGAAATCTCATTATGCTAGATTTATTTAGCACGTTAGCATGAGATCGGACACCGGAGACTACTCACGAAACTGTACAGAAATCATGACTGTGGGACATGACGAATCTGACATGAAAACAAACAAAACTGCAGAGCTGTCAGAAAGGTGAGAGACATGTTCTCAGATGACCCGCCTCAGGATACGGTGAACAGCAGCTCTCGCTCTGAGAGTTCTCATGGAAAACCCAACATTCATTTTAATAGTCTTTTTTTTCAATGACAGGAGATAATATTTTTGGAGACTGAAAAAAAATGAATCACGACCTTGGACTGGAAACAAACCAAATGGTGATGATTAGTGGAGGCAGAAGTAAACTGTGGCAAGAAATCATTGAAATACGAACAGAAAAGAGAGGCAATCTCGGGACTGTGGCCAAAAGTTGGTTGAGGGTGAACAACTCTCAGAGTCTGGATGGTAGATTCATTCCATTCCCAAAAATAAAATCACCAGACTATCATCAGTGCATTACAGCATAAAACAGTTAGGCAATGTTCAATGAATTAGCACCTCAACAAATATGTTTTACTTTCCAGAACATTCCCAGAAAGTAAAGGTAAACATTCTCAACATGTAAATTTGGCCAGTTCCCTGGATGTCCATCGAACGTTATTTTTAACTCACGAGGGACATTACTGAAAAGGCCTTCAAACATAATTCATTTTTGTTCTCCTAGTTAAAAAATAGTTTGAGTTGTAGACAGTCGTTCAAGTTTGTTTTATTGGGAAAGCAATCAGTGTTCAGCTAATCTGGAATTTCCATACTTAGGATTCAGAACATTCTTGTGATGATGTTGGCTTGTATCGTCCATTATGTATTTTTATAACTGAATGATAGGTATCAGGGGATACTAACAGTACTTTTGTATGTGGCTTGTATCAGACGACAACTATATTGTAGCTCTATATGAGGAACATTATATTACAACTTCAGACCAGAGAATTCCCCAAACATTTCATATCAGCTGGGAACACATCCTCTCATCCATGCTCCTGCATATACTTAGGAAAGGTAAAATCTCCCTCCTGCTTTTATAAATTCTTCTTTCTCAGGTGTAAAGAGCAGTCATACATCTTTCTGTCTCAAATAGAGGCTTGAATGTTACTACAGTCACAGATAAAATTTTTTTGTTGTTGCTGAGAGAGCAATTTTGCCAGAACAATTGTACTACACTTCATTATGTGCAGCTTTAAGAGAGTTGTGTAACATCGTAAGACGTATATCATGATATTAATCAAAAGCCAACTGTTTGTGTGCAAGTGTCTTGGCACATGGAGGATATTATAAATTACTAGGGCCTTAGTATCACCAGGTATTATAAATCACATTTTGTGGATGCACTGGACCTCGTTAAGAGATGAAAGGATTGGGTCCAGTGATACATCAGGCCAAGCCAGAACCGGGTCTTCAATCTTCCATTGCTCCTCCCTCCCGTGGAACCTACGAGAGTAATTTAGCGTACGGAAGCTCTGGGTTTGATGAACAGAGCACACTACCTGTGTAACGCTGCAATACTCCAGCGATCCCGTAATCAAACGCACATGGACACGGTGAGCCAGTAGCCAGGCTTGTGTCAGGACATTTAACGTGTTCCAGTCACATGAAGGGATAATTAAATGTGCGCGTGTGCATGTATGGGTGCATGTGTGCGTGCTTGCATGTGTTTGTACATGGATGTGCATGTGTGAGAGGAAGAGAAAGAGATAATGTACAAAGAAAGAAGGCCTTTTGCAAACAAAAACCAAAAACACAAAATACATAAGCATACAGCACAAAAAATGTATGAAGTAAAACAAAATAAAAAAAAAACCACTGTAAGAAAGACAGACAGAGAGAGTGAGATGTATGCGTGGCGCAGGACAGCATTTCATAACCTACACAAACAGCACACACGTGCCCAATTTCTCCTATTGTTTTTAAAACAAACAATTACATGCCACCTGATCCTGAGGCAAGAATAGAGAGATTCGATAATGGCGGCTAAGTGATGCCGCATCTGTTTCACATCAGATTTAGAAAGAGGGGGCAAACAACAGAGAGAAAGAACACTTCAGAGACTGCTGGGAAGCCCACTGCTTTGCAAAGCACCCAACTTAACAAAAAAGTGAAGTCGTCGTGGGCCGAATCCAGATGCTTCTCTGAGCAGCTCAGGTGACGCTCACTTTGGGTTGGGGTGGGGGTGGGGGCAAACTCATCAAATAAATTAAAACTGCGGGAGACAGATCTGTTGGGCTGATGTAACTGAAGTACAGCACATCTACAGTGTGTCAGCTGTAACATTTAAGTTTGTGTGAATTACTCCAAATAGATGAAGTGTCATAAACTTACACGCACCACACACACGCATGTATAACATTTATGAAGTTCCCTGTTTTTACTTTTCTAAGGTGTTTGCTTTCTGTTGGCAAAGCTCAGTTGTGATAACCAAGTGTGAGTGAAATATGGCTAACTTAAAGAGCAGACAATAAATAAATGTGATGGCAAAAAGCCCATGAAAGTCCAGTACATATGGCCTGTTTGCACAGCACACCTGCTATCATTTTATACGCACACACACACTCACACACACACACACACACAAACACACACTGGAGACAGGGATATAGAGAGCTACAAGAAACATATTAAAGCTGTAGAAACATTGTACATGTTCAAAGAAAAGCCCCATGCGACATATGTACTGACAATAAAACATTTTTGACAAGTTTAAATTCAACATTTTAAAGCGTTGAAGTATCCAGTGCTGAACTGTGAAATAAGTCCGCTGAATTAATTGGTCCTAAGGTTAAATATCTGAATGAAATGGAAATGTAAATCAGAATTATAAAATATACAGTTCACCATCGGAATAAACAAAATGATGAGGCTAAAAACAAATCTCCTGTTTCGTACATTGGAACAATATAAGCATGAAGAAAATGTGAGCGCTGCAGGGCCCTATAGTTTGAGCACATAATAGCAGAGCATTTCTCCACTGTCAGAGATACAAAGCAGAGACAGGCCCTGATCAAGCACAGGCTCAGTGACCACAGCCTGGCCCTTCAGGAAGTCGGGGCTCCAGAAACAGGAAGGGCTACGTGGTCACTGGGCGCCACTTGACGCTGAAACGGAGGTGCTCTTTTCCCTACATAGTGGAAAATATAGAAAACATATTTTTAAAAGGTTTGAAATATCCCTCCCACAATTGCAAAAAGACAAAGGGATACTGTGGGTCATGCTGGGAGAGGGTCCCACAGCTCCTCAGACTGCACAGTACCCGTGCTATAGCCAGAGGTACAGTGAGCTGGCATATACAGCATTACTGTGTCCATAGGGTAATTTGATTTGGTGAATATTTTTTATGGTCATTATGTTTGTATGGTCTATTGTTAGTGTTTGTATTGCCCATTTCCTCTTATGTTAATGAAGTTGTTTAGAATTTCAAGTATCCAATAAATAAATTAGTTGAAGCATGTACATGGTTAAAAGCATAACAAACACTCGCTTAAAAATGGTAATGAATGAATGAATATATATATATATATATAAAATCTTTAAACACATGTAATTCCATGCAGATGAACCCAGATCAAGTAGAAGAAGCAGCTCCACCCATACCTCTAATTCTGAATGTCGTCATACGTCCATACGTGCTAGTGATGAGGTTTCTGAGTGAGGACCTCACCTCTCTGTCCACCCTCTCAGCCATTGTATTTATCTAACATGCCACCGCCCAGGCCCCCGTCTAACATATTAAAAGGAAAATAAATGAAAACAAACAAAAAAAATAATTTATTATCTGTGAACTCAAATTCGCTTTAATGCCAATGAAATAAGTAGCAGCTAATATAAACAGTGTGAGTCCAGGCGGGTTTCGCCGTGATGACTGATAACCCAAACTATGCACTGAAACATTCTTGGTTTACAAAGAAGCCCAAGAGGACGGTATTAAACTGAATGCATTCCAAAGCAGCAACGCGTCTGAGTATGAAACAAATGTATCCAAAAACAGCCTGTCCCTCCCTCTCCCCCTCCCTCCCAGTCTCCCCCTCTCTCCACTTCTCTCCTCTCTGTACCTTTCTCCCCTCAATTCAATTCAACATGCTTTATTGGCATGACAGAGCCGTACATTTGCATTGCCAAAGGCTAGTGGAAAAAAAAAGAGAACACATCAACAAGCAAACGACGAGATAGAGACAACAATTAGATTTAAATAAAACCGGTTAGTGTGAGACGGGGTTATGTGTCTGTGTGAGCATATGTGTGTTTACAGAACTACATTTCGCTCAGTGCCTGTGTGTCCCAATGACTGATGTAACTGGTTCTGATTGACAATAATTTGATTGACTATAATGCACTAGTTGACTGAGGGGACTCTTCTCTTGGCTCAATTTCTGGCATTGCAAGGGGCTTTATAACGATATGAGTCAGAGTCACTATTTTTAAATTGCTCTCTCTACCCTGTCTTCTCAGTCCCTGCCTTTCTCCACTCGCTCTCTTTCCCGGGATCAGCATAGCGGGGCTGCCTTGAGTCTGTCCCAGTAGAGCCCCTGAATGTTGCCCCCCAGTGTGGGTGGCGGCACCCCCAGCGTGGCTCCCCTCTGCCCCTCTAATCAGTCGTCTCAGGCCGATAGGTCCTGTTTCACAGCAAGGAGCCCCCATACCGCCACCCCCCTCCAGGCTCCCTGGATTGTGTTGCCCAATCACAGGGAATTTACACGTTTGTCACAAGCTTGACCTTCCAATAATGATTCAGTTACACATGCATTTTATTTTTCCACCCCACAGTTCTGCTTGACCCTGTTGATTTAGACTGTAGACTGTAGAGTTTTTCAGCTGCGTTTGTATTTCATTTCTATATGAATCATATGGTATTAAGTTATGGTTCACTTATTCCCTGGTGATCATAAATATCTGACTTTTGTGCGCTAAATTATGCACACAAAAGTAAAAGATTTGTAGATGAGGTAGCAGTTTTGGTCGACTGAATTTTGAAAGATTACTGCATTTTATGTGTCTGTTTAACAACTGCCTGTGTTCATAGAAATAAAGCAGGTAGTTATATTTATATATATATATTTCAGTTTATGGGGAAAGACGTAAGATATGCAGAGAGTTAAACCTATTAACCATGATTCAGTTGGCTGAGTAAGCAGTGTATTAATAGGGACTATTTTGAAATCCACTTTGTCAGTCATCCATTTCTGTGGAATTGTCACCTCAAAATGGTATCCGTTGTTGTTTGTTTTTAATTTCATGACATTCAGGGAAAGCATTCAGTTACATTTGCACACAGAAATGCTCTCACTTACACACACAGACATGCACACACATACACACACACACACGCATACACGTCATGAGTAATAAAACAACCTTTGACACAGTAGATTTTTCAAATTAATTTCAGTTGGATGTAGAATAATAAAAAGCTCATTGACTCATCATGACATTTTTAAGACATAAGCACATCCTGTTCAGAAATGGTATTTCACAATCATCCAAATCCAAAAGTTTTTTCAGACAACCCCTCACTCAAATACCCCTATCTTTCCAATCCGGTTTTCTGCGCAGGTATTAAACTGCCACATACCTTATCTCCCATCCCTCCCCTCCCCATCTCCACCTTCATGTCTGCTTTCCTTTCTTCTGTATTTGATCTTCTCTTCTAGCGGTCCATCGGGGGTTCACCTCACCCAAAATAGTGAGGCATGATGCTGCCCCCTTAGACTCCAAGCCCAAGATCGAATGTCTGTACCATTATACAACTTGCCACATCACAATAAACTGATTCCAAGAGCATTCAATGTTGTCTGAAAGTTCATTCTATTGAACTGATGTATCAGTTGGAAGTATGACTGTTATTTTTTGATTACTGCCTCAAACCATCTCCTGAGTGCCATGGCATATGTTCTTACATATAGGATAGATGCAACATAACTGTCCTGTTTATGACAGTATTAAGAAAATGAGGGGTATTACTTTTCCAATTAATTCTGTGAACTCTGTGCTTCAGCTTTATTTATATGGCTTTGAGTAAAATGAGGAAGAAAGTTTTTATTTTTTATTTTTATTTTTTTCTGGAGTGGGCCTTTAAAGAAATCCTAACCCAAGCACCTGTTTGTGGGAGTGAGTAATCTCACCACCACGTGCATCCAAATCATTTTGTTGCGAAACACAGCCCAGTTGCAGATGAGCTGCACTGTTCTGCGAGCTGAATCGGTGTTCACCCACACCGCAGTGCCTGTTTAAGCTTAGGAGGGGCCTGGCCCTCCCGTCCAAAGTAATCCAGACGAAGCAAAAATAAACCGGCCATTAAATTCCACTTAAGCGTTTGCTCCCTTAAATCAGCCACAGTGTTAATTAGTTAACATCTGTACGTTTACAGACGCGAAAAAGGGTCTCTCTGTTTGCTCAGCATCTGCTATTGTTGCTGGATGCTTCTCTGTGATTGATTTGTCATGTGACCCTCGGATGTCTGTAACGAGATCCTTATCTGTCATGAATACAATATGAAGAAAGAGCCAACTGGATAAACTGAATGGTTAGATGAACCATTCGGGTGACCTCCAGCCCTAGTTTAAAACAGAAGATTTTAAGGAGCTTAATTTGTTTTAATAATCAGCCAAATAGCAGAAAAATAACGAAATATAAATTCATTCCACATAAATGTAATACCACATTATCACAAATGGCCTCTCTGTTTGCAAACATGCATGTCTTATTTCATACAACAGGGAAATTTACACATTTAAAAACATCTGCACAGCACAGGGGTACAAAACGAAATACATGTAAGTTACAACATTAATAAAACATAGTTTTGCAAAATAGGTAATAAGCACAGTGATTGCCTTACTTTGACAGGAATGATATATGAAAAGTAAAAATGGCCAGGAATGTTAGAGTTTAGTGTTTCACTGGACAACACCCTTGACAACAATTGCGAAGCATTAGTCAGTGCAGATCTGAAACTTTCTGCCAAAAAATGATCAGCCTTTTAAAAGAATAAAGAGCCTCGCTTCCAATCGCCTTTTTTTGCCTGATGTTTTTTTGTAATTATTACAAAAAATAGTGAAAGGCAGCAGCAGCAGCAACATCTTTATCAAATATCTGTTGTTCAAGTGCACTGAATCCACTCGATTTTACAATGACTGAATGATACTGATAGCTGACGCATTTAGGCTTGTGTTGTGTTATGGAATCAGAGGACTCTGCGGAATGCATTCAGCGGGAGTAATTTCATTCTCAGTTCCTCTAATGTAATTTAGTTAGCGCGCTTCAGGGGGTTTGCCTTTTATATCCCATGCCTTGATAGACATATTGACAGTTCGGTTACTTCTGTACTAAAACACCAGGTATCAACACACTCCTTCATCTCTAGCACCGCTGAATTCCCCAAAAGAGTGGAAAACGATATTTTTGGCCATGAGCACCACAAAACTACTTTGAAACACTGGTTCATAAATTCAGAAAATCTTTCGCTTATTGAGTGTTGGATCATTTTTATATTTGACATTGCCAGAACTGTGATTCTATGACTTATTGTTACATTTCCATAAATAAAGAGTATTTTGGCTGTTGGCACCCTAAGCCTCAGGGGATAGTGAATACTCTGCGCCATCAGAATGCGTGAGAAACAGGGTGGTATGGGCAGCAGGTAGGTGCAGGCTGTGGTAAGCAGCTGGGTCCGTCAGGCCATTCCACAGAGGCCTACGTACACCCACACTGCACCCAGAGAGATTGAGGGAGATTGCCTGTGTCCATACTGGAGATTCCTTCTGATAGTCATCACCACGGTCACACGCTGCTGTCCTGGGGGCGTGGAGTGCCAATCTCCGCATCAGCGGCATGTGGTATGCAGTTTATCTCGCCAAACGCCACTAGCGATCTCCTCTGTAGATGCATCACAAGACACAGACATGGGCTCATCTGCGTTTCCTGGTTACTGTGATCAAAGTTTGTTTGACGCTATTTGTGTTTGTTTTGCTTCGGCACCCTTGTCTACTTAGTGGGCTGCTCTTGCCGTAATGGTTGTCTGCATTGCCATTGATTAGACTCCAAAAGATGTGCTGCTTGGAACCTTCCAAAAATTTCAAATTGGCACAAATCAAGAGGACACATTTGGGAAAAAAATCTTCAAACACAACAGGAAATTGATGTTAGAGGAAACAGAGACCATACACGTCATGCAGAACAGTTGAAATCCAGTGATGCACTGCTTCAAAGAATGGATCATTTTCAACAAGGTCAGGCAACTATTGATCGGTTACTACCTATAAGCAAGGATTAAATAAGGTCATTGACAGACCTGCAAAGACCTGGTACAAGAAGCACAGGAGAGCTCATTTTCTTAAGGGCTCCCAGCTAGATAAGAGACTGATCCAGAGTGCGGTTCAGCCCCATGGTCTGGTGTGGAATGTGGAGCATTGACAGTGCTGACTATAGCTGGTAGCTCCACCAGACCTGCAAAATGTGTCAAGCAGGGGTGGATCCAGCCCCCAGGGATACCCATGTCTCAGTGCTCAATGGTGACCCCCACTGGTCAGTTGCGTGCACACATTCTTGCCTGCACAAAGATACACATGAGGTATTTTCCTGACCAGGACCATGTCGAAGCATGCTCAACTTGAGTGCTGCGTTGTCAAAAGAAGCGGCAGCTGCAGCTTGACATCACATGTTTTGTGGAAGAGCGCACAAATGCCTCTCATGAATCATTAGCAGAGGCTGCAGTGATGAGCTGGGCTCGTGGATACGAATCAATCATGTGTACATTTCCTGTGAATGGCTTTATTTTCGTCGGTTGTGAGTTACAATATGTTCCCGCTGTTGGTTCTTTGCTGACAGTTAGGCTTCTGGTGTGACATGGGGACTACAATGTCCCAAAGGTTCTCATGGGTATTATTCATGGAAGTGTGAACACAGAACTTGGAAGAGAACGGGTGTTTTATGTGAGAGGATGGAATTATACTTTGTTGTACAGATATTCACGATTCCAAAGCAGTTTTATCCTTGGCGGAGATACATCACAGACAGGAGATTGCAGTAAAGCCTTTGTAAATTAAGACGTTGAGATTTCCATTCGTGCGTCAAAACAGAATCTGAACATTGCCCTTTATTGCCAATTTCCAGTTCATTCAAATCGGCATTTCATCTAGATTCAAATTCTTATGACTGGTGAGGTTATCAATTGATCCATTTTATTGATGCAAAACTGTATGATACGTTTGTTGTCGGAGCGGCTGACAGACATACTCTCCTTAAACAAAGAAGCACTGCTAGGAGGGGTGAGAACTCAAAAATGTGTATAGAGTGTGCTCATGCACCATAGATAAATCTGAAAAAAAGGTTCAAGTTGCTCCTCAGTAGAAAAGAAATATCACAAACACCTTTGGCTGCATATCCACAGAGGAGGTTAAAGGTTTGTTGTACCAACACTTTTCACCTTACTTGCCTTCACCATAATACTACAGATGTGTGAGCTTATTGAATCGCAGGTTCTGAACATGACAGGTGCTGCAGCTTGTGAAAGTGTTTCTTATGGACTAAATAATCAGCGCATGTCTATCGCTAGTGCAAAGGAGTGCACATGCACAGAATTACTTAAATAGGGGAGAGACAGAAAAAACTTTCACCATCAGTAAATGAACAACAAAAGATGAGAATGAGATGAGATTTATGTTGGTACTATTCCAAAGTTTGCATTTAGGGTGTCTGTAAGAAAGCAGAACATTCCTGTTATTCATTAAACCTGGGGTAAAATGTAGCTTTTACTTTAAAGATCCGAAAGCATTCACACCATAGCAGGCGTTTAAGACAGTATCCTTTTCTAATTGAATAAGGCATTGTTTCTGTACCAGTGATTCTCAGAGAGTATCGGTATTGTTTGCTTAGATGGTGTAGCAATGTGCGGGCAAATAAAATGGTAAACAATGAATGCTGTTTTGCAATTGATAAAATTGTTGATTTTGTAAGCTGATATTTGAGGAGATGTCAATAAATGACTTGGCTTGAAAGATGTTACCACAGTGGTTGTATTCGCCACATCTGAAGTTTACGGGTCTAAACATTTTCTGGTCTTATCAGCAGGAATGCTTTCTCTCAGAACTCCGTCGTGAATGGAGGGAGCTCATCTGGAACTGACCCGATGGGCTTTGGGAGTATGTCTCTTGCGAACTGATCGCTTACTTTTTGTTAACTATGTGTTTAGTTTTGTGTTATGCTGCACTGTATTTTGTAACAAAGTAAACTCTCTAAAGAAAAGGGAAACATATTTATTTCCTTTTTTGTGTTTCATGTTTTTATTGATTTATTTATTTATTTTTTGTATTTCTTTGTGTGTGTGTGTGTGTGTGTGTTAAGTTAGTGGTAGTGAGGGGGGGGTGTGACATAAAAAAAAAAAACTCTGTAAGGTGTCATGCATGGTGGTCTTATTTTAAATTATTGAATTCTGTTGGAATTGTTCGATCAAAACCTCTCCTTTTTTTTTGTTCTTTTTTCTAGACAGTGGTGGTGTGTGCATGTGCATGTGCATATGTGTGTGTCTATGCATGTTAAACAAAGGTTCCTGTGTGGTCTTGTTCAAATGTAAACTTGTGAATCGATTCTTTGTCTTACTTTTAGTATGACATGAGCATTCTTTCAATCACAATATGTGTTAGTATCTTTTTAATTGAATCCGTATGTTTTTAATTGTGCTTGGCAACTGAACTGTGGATTCCGATCCTTCTGCAATCATATGGAGAATAAGGGGATGGTTGTGCAAACAGAATCAAAGTAGATTGAGGATACCTAAGTATTCCTTTCTGGAAAATAAGTTTAATTTGGTCACTCTCTGGTCACACTTTGGTATGACTGTCAGGAGTCAGCCCACCCATTGGCTGTCAGATCAGCTTTGATCCCTCTTGGAGTTCTGTTATACAGGTTTTGAACTTTATCTAGTGGGATACTGGAATAGTATCCAAAAGGGAAAGCCTCCATTTTGTTGAGAGATCAAGGGTGAAGGAAATAGAAATACACTTTGCATTGCATGTCTCACTGAGGCTCAGTGATGTTTAGATGTGGTGTTGGGGTGGGGAATCCATGGAAGATGTTTGAATTCATCCAGGTGTTCATAAAATGACCTCTGAATGGGTTGTTACTGTTATCTTGGAACATGGGAACCTCTTAGAGAAATTATGTCTGTACCATAGGGTGCACCTGGTCGCCTAAAATGGCTTGGTAATTCCTCGGTCCTAATTCTGTCATTCAGATCCAAAAACTCCCACAAGTTTATCTGCCATACAGCCATGCAGCTGGGAACAGGCTGTATGCACTGACTGTTTCCCCTTGTTATTCCATCAAATGACGCTCAAACACACACGCATCTATCTCCTGTTTTCTCTTTCACAGCTAACACGGTTTTGTGTCTTATTTTGTTATATTTAGAAATTCATTCTGTCTCAGCCTAGGTTTTGAAATTCTTGCTACTGCAGTGATCAATCACAGAAATGTAGAGTTATCAGTATGAATTATTGCATTGTTTTGAGTTTTTTTTTAATATAGGCAGAGCATAATGTGTTCTGGTTTTTCAGCAATAATGTATGTAAGACTTTTTTCCTCCATAAAATAAAACATAATTGCATTTGAATGATTGCCATGAAACCTTTTGTACCCCTCTCCTCCATTGTAACATGAACAATAATAATGAGGGGGTCATACAGCTACTTGCACAAAAGTTTTCATGGGATTCCTATTAAATGTAACACAGAAATTGTCAAGGGTTTTTTTTTAGGTTTAAAAAAACCGAGCGACTAATGTCAATAAAGCTATCCAATGTCTCTGCAGAGATGCACGTTTCCATTTCTTAAGACATGCTTGAAAGTTGATCCTTTGTATAAACCTGGCCAATTCCCCCTGCAATTTTCAAATCTTCACGGCTGAATACCGATTGTATTATATGCTTGAAAACAAAGTATGACAAGGTTTTCCTTGCTGGAATACTGGTTATGATCAAATACAAAATGGGCCCTTTGTACACTCACATGCCTGGTGTGATGAATGCTCACTCACTCATACGAGTTCACCACTCCCATCGATGGAAAAAAAAACAGCTAGCGACATGGACGGTTTGCACCCTCAATTAAATATCAGATACACATTTTACCGTCTCCTATCGCTCAACATTACTGTCACATTTCATTTCATGCGGGGCTCACTGAGCGTTTTTCTCTCTCTCCCTGTTCACTGAGGTCTGAGCAGATGTTCTTTAAAGGTGAGCCAGGTGTTGGAGTTAACATTTCGATTCCGATGGGCAATTTCCCGCATTATTGTAATCAATGAGCTAATGATTGCCCTGGCATTAATGTCCATCCTCTCTCCTGATAGCTTTAATCACACACAGCACTTCAATTGAGCGCAATTAGAGAAATTGTGGTAACTTACAGCAGATGGAGTGGAAAGCTCGGCTGCGTATCTGCCGTTGCCTCTGAGGCCCTCCTTAATGTCAGTCTGATCCGTCAGCGAGCGTTGTAATTTGCTCGGGGCGTGGGGGAATACGGCAGGTTCGCTTTCATTATCTCAGGTTCCAATATGTAAAACATATAGACCTTACAAGTGTAAACATTTTCCTGCAAGTGTAGAGCTCCAAATCAAAACTTTCCTTTTTAAAATGGGGGAAAATGGAGGTCAAAATGTGGTGGAACATTCTAGCCATTCACACGCACGCACACACACATACAATAATTAGCATTTAATTCCAGTTTCATACCTAAGATGTTTTGCTTTTAAAACCAAACTAGTATCACATCAATTTGTTTATTCATTGCAGGAAGGGATTGCAAACACTGGCGTTTTCAAAAATCTTAAATCTGAAAACAAACTGTAAACATTTATTTTTCTCTGTTCATTTGGCCATACATTTATTATATTTGGTCATATAATAATCAGGTGTATGCAAACTTCTAGGCATAATTTCTGGATCTGCCCGAAATGTCTGAGTGATGAAAAATTTTCTTTAATTTCCATCCATTGTAGATCCACTTGGGAAACCAAACATAAATCACAAATCTTGTTTTATCTGATTTGGTCCATTGCATCTCTACGTAAAAACATTTGAGGCATTTTCATAATTTGGGGTGGATTCTTTTTGCTCCTTTTACCCCAAAATAACATGATCCACGATTCAGTTAACAATCTAACCAATTTATTATAATCCAAGAATCTTTGTGTAAATCTTGTGACAGTTGATAAACAAATAACATCAAAAATTTGAGCAGATTACGCTGCCTTTCAGAGTACAGTTTCAGCACACAGAGTGATTCTGCAGGCTTTTAGAGCCATGGGGGCTGGTCAAGTGACAGCCCTGATTTGGGGATTTCGTTTGATGTGTTATTGTAAGAGGATTTCGAGGTGGGGAAACACCACTGGTCTGGAATCTCTGACAGTTTTTTAAAATAATCTGACAGCTCAATCCCTGCACAATGGATGTTTCTTTTATCGGCTGGGAGTTAACTTCTCCTTATTACTTAACATGAAACTAAAACTTCTAAATGAAGCGGTTTCACAGGAATAGAAGCTGGGGAATATTTGATTTTGTTTTTGTATTATTTCCTAGGGTGAAAAAAAAATGTAAACAGCAGTGAAAGGAAGCATTTAGTTTCTAGTGCTATGTGAGCAATACGACCTATGAACGTCGGCCATTCCTGCCCTGCATGTCAACCCTCCTGAGCTACCTGTAACATGTGCATCATTTATCTGCAGACCAGGATTTGTGATATCTGTTTCAGGGTAAAATTAATTGTATAGTGGTTTGGAATATTGCATAGCATAACTGTAACAGCCAACAGTTTTGAAATGTATGCCATATAGTTTTGAAATACATACAGAAGCATTAACTGTATTTTGAAATAAAAAAAGGAATAATGAATATGGATGTTTAAAACAGAATCCTTAATATGCGTACCATTTGGGTGGAGACATTTTCGGAGACGTTGGGTGCCGTTGAGAGTGACGTTTCAAAGTCTGAAGGATGAGATAAATGAATGATAACTCTTAATAATCAAACGTCTTTTTTTAGGATGAGAGGCCATGCTGAACCCTTGTGCTCACCTTCTCCAACTAACAAATATAGTCTTAATAATTTATTTAAGCATAATTTATCACCCTGAACTCAGTAGGCACATTAGTAACCCAAAAACTATGAGAGCTGTTACACGCACATTCACATAAGACATATTCATCAAACTCCTTCAAAGACTGAAAACCTGAGGCCAGGAGAAACAGCAAAGGTTTCTACTGAGCTACCGCTGCCTCCTGTTGTTTTAAGATGAATTATAACGTCCAGCCCTGTATTTTTCTACAACTTGAATCAGTGTGTTTGGAAGGTGGCTCCGGCACACACAATTACATATTTTGGTAATAACTTTTCTTCCAGCGACAAAGGGATAACACTTAATGGAAAGAAAGGTGTTGAATTTAACACTCTCTATAATAGGTACACGGACTTTTCTTTTTCTTTTGAAAATATGTGCAAATATGAGTCTTGGGAGAGATGTAAAAAGGTTTTATGGGTTGTAGGCCTCAGCAAAGGAAGTGATTTATATTCAAGCCCCAGATTTGAGGTGATTACATCACTTATAGAGCTGTTACTACCTGAGCATGGGCAAACCATTCTCTGTTGATCCAAATTTTTCTTTTGGTTGTAAATTAAATATGAATCTGTGTTCTATAACCTTGGAAGATGTATAACATCTTTACTAACATGATACGACATGTAATAAATCTTAAACAACAAAATGAGATGCTTTGTTCATTTTTGAAGTGGAAAGCAACACTTGATGTCACTGTCTGAAGGGCAGACCACTTGTCAAAATTCCAGCACATACATGATTTATAGACATGTTATGTCATGGTAATGTATGTGTAATAAATTCTTTATGAATGGTTTATGACTAAAGAGCCAATGTGTGAATTGTAAGCTATTTCTGTATGTCAAGAAATAGTAATACACAATGTTCATCACTCTAACCTCTGTGAGGCTATCAAACTGCATATGTAACATGCAGACATGGCCTTTCTATGATTCTGCCCAAAATAATCTAAACTGGTAGCCCTTTTATTCACTCTGGACTCAACATGAAAGCGTCCTCTGCAAATTTAATATTAGCTTGTTTAACTGAAGCCTTTGTGAAGGGGGCTTTAATGTTGAAATTCCCAGCTTCTCTGATCAAGTCTGCAACAAATATTATTCCGTGATCCCAAAGGCAAATGGCACAAAGTTGTATGGTATGCGACTGTGTTCAGCATTAGCGATTGAACAAGCGTCTTTTCATTTTTCTTGCTTTTTTTAAAAAAAAAAAGTCATGAACTTTTGAACTTTTTCAGACCCCCTGATGCCTTCACAGAGGACAAAAAAAGGATTGATAAAATGATCATCTCAATTTACTTACGGCATAAATTGAATTTAATGATAGTAGTGCTAATTAGCTTGGTCGGAGATGTCTGATGATGGTCCAAAATATCAGCGTGGAACAAAACTCCCTTGTTTGGTCCAAACAGAAGCCTAAATTGGAGGCATCTGCCCTCTGACTGTGAGACATTTCATGGCTTCAGGGCATTTTTTCTCTAACTTTGTTCACCCTGAGCAAAGCTGGCCCAGCTTTCTGTTTTTGACTCCCCATGGAAATCCAGTGACAGATTGCTGGAAGTCCCTATGAATGAGAGCATAGTGTTTTAATTGATTGATGGCTATGAACACACACACGCACACACACACACACGCACACACGCACACACACTCACACACACACACACACACACACACACACACACACACACACACACACACACACACTCATACACTGCACGCACACACGTGCACACACACACGTGCACATACAGAATGGAACTCATCAAATGATGTTATTTATGACTGACTGATTTGGCCACATTGATGAATTATTTCTTTATGACTACCGCAGGGGACAGAGGCATTTCAATCATGCCCTATTTATGGATTGGATCCATAATTAGGTGATGATAGACAGTGAGGACAAAACAGACAAATAGACAAAAGTACTGAAAAAGTCAATGCAGTATCTGTTTGGATCATTTGTTTCCTGACAACGCCTAGACAAGATGTGGCTTCAAAAAAGTTGCATTGCACATAACAATAGAGAAATCCTCCTATTAAAAAAATTACCATCCTCCTTATCATCTGTGAAGTGGACACAGCAGAATCACAGAAGCTCTGCATTATGGGATAACTAACCTTGCCACAAGAGTAACGTCAGGTAAAATGCTTCTTTCTTCAGGGATGCAAGTGCAGCAGTGACTTAATTGTGAGTATGGAGTTTCAGGCTCCTTTACACACTCTAGGAACATTGTTCCCAAGCCCTGCAGAGTCTGTGTTCATTAAAACATGCTGAGCCAGCAGGACCAGCAGCTTTTAATTGATGCAGGTGCATGCTTGGTCTCTATTAACGTAATTGAGATTTTTTTGGGGGGCTGGATTTTTGCACATAAAAAGTGTAAAACAGGCATGCAAAATGTGTGTGCAGGACCACAGCCAGTTCCAAAACATCTGTGTCTATGTTTTGCACACGTTTAACTGCAAAATATCTTGGAACGATCGTCGACGAGGGATTGAGTCGCATTCTTTAGTCAACACCAGCGGAGCAGAGTTCATTACAAAAAGATATGCAGTTGTCATGGAGATAATACAAAGAAACATAATTGGAGGAGGCTTTATCTGTGATGTCACTGGACAATAGCAGCAATGAAACCTGTCTGGAGGAAAATGTAATAGCACAGGGTCATAGGTGGGCCCACATTGTGTTTTTATAAGGGAATATGAATGTTCATTCCCACACATTGTAGCAAGCACAAAACATCATTGCAGCTGTTTGCAACATTGCAGTGAGGCTGTGATTTGGTTGTGATAAATAATAGCATAGAATCAATGTTTTTACAGCATTCCTTCTGTAGCACCATTTACTAGTTTTTACCTGAAAACCACAACTTTCAAGCTACATTGTAAATAGGTCCAGGCGGGCCACACAAAGTCCTGGCCAAACAATACTTTTTTTTTTTTTTTTTTTTTTTTCGGGAATGGGAAAATATGCTCAGGAAGATTTTTATGTTATTTCACATACTGATGATTGAGTAAACATCCCAAAAGTGCAGTATGGAGCCATTGTGATGATGTTGTGAAAGTCTCATTAGACACAGCTGAAGCAAATCTCCCATGTCATTTACTTTACAGTTACATTTGTGCATGAGAGAACATTTCCATTTCATTTGCTTATTGTGATTTACTCAATTATGTAGGGAAAGAACGTACTATAAAGTACACATATGCTGCTACGGAAGGTCCAAAGTAGTTGTAAAACCATTTGGCCCATCTCTTCAGCATGCTTCTCTCCAGCATATAGAGTAAGTGGAAAAGTGATACAGAGGTGAAGAAATAAAGATACAAAATGGAGACACAGGTAGGGTCAGTGCAGAGTGGAGCAGATAGCAGAGAGCGTTAAGAGAAGTGCACGGCCGCCGTTATGCAAGAGCAATAAATGAGCAAAAGACATCGGAGTTGAGCTCGGTCAGCCAGGTTTTGTCACTGATGTGGCTGAGAGGCATGCATGCAGATGATACTGAGTACAGCAGGAGACTGTGAGGCAAAGGCTCAGTGGGAGTTTCAAAGGCACTCTCTCTGGATCATTCCGGGGTGTGACCGTTCTGCAATCAGGACCTGCATGATGACAAACAACAGGGCTGTGACATAAAAAACAGATGCTGAGAGTCCGAATGGTGCGATCTCACCCTGATCACTGTTTCCCATAAGGTGACGCTGTAGCTTTGGGCAGAATCATTATCTGAGCTTACTCCTTTTCCCATAGTTCCACAGTTAACTATGATCAGGCAGCTTGTGACTTCTTGTATGGGAAAAGTGTGAATAGATGGCTATAAAGGCTACTGTATGAGTCTATGTTAATTGACATGTGCTGCTATGGAGAAAGAGAAAGAGTGCAGTTTGTGTGCGAAACATAATTTGGCACAGAACACCCTTACAGATTTTGCGGTTGCACCTCTGGTGATCCAGAGATAGTCACAGCCAATCTGATTATCCGCATTAAAAATAGCTGTTGGTGACTTAATTGACTTAGCGACGTCTGTGTCCCTCTTATGGATGGTTTGCTTTCCGCTCCGTTGGTCGTTGAATGCAGATTGTTAACATCCAGTGTGACTGTTCCAAACAAGCTAACTAATGAAAACAAAGCTAATTTCATCCGATTTTCTTATTGGAAACGAGGTGCGTGCAATTACATATTTCTTCTTTTTTTTTTTTCAAATGACGAACTACATCTTTACTTGGCCAAGTCTAAATGTACAAATAATAGAATTATAGTTTATAGTGCACACAGCTACTAATGCACACATGCAGCCATGACCTCAGCATGACTACTTTATCTGCTTTCTATTAGTTCATTAAGCCACAGATTGATATGTTAACCTCTCTGTGCGTTCTATGAGTGAGCAAAAACCCTAAATTAGTTTTTAAAATGACAATGATTGACAATTGGAGGTTGTTTGCGGTGGTGACACAGGGCGCAAACCTACACAACATATTTAAAAATACAGTCTTCTGCTTTCTGAACCTTCATGTCGAACACACAGTAGAATTGCTTCAGGACGGTACAATCCTGAAACAATGTGCTCTGCTATGAGCTGCATAATGCCCCTCTAGATGTTAATCGTTTGTTGGAGTAGGTGCAGCCATCAGATGGTTTTGTTGCAAGGCTTTCATAAATGTTGAATTTCCTCCCCCAGGAAATGCTTACAAGTTGTCCCAATACAGATTTATTAACTATGACTAACTGACTTTATTGCAGGAAGAAAAATAAAACTAGCCACATCCATATGTTAAACATATAAGAAAATGTTGACGTGAATAAAATAACTTGATTGTATAAGAGTGGAATAGAGAATTGTTATTTTGTAAATCGTGCGCGCCGATTTTCCCTCGAGGAGGAGTGAAATCTGAAAAGTGTTCTTAAAGGAGGAAATGCGCTTGATATATAGCTTCCATAGTACATTATTATGTTGGTGCTTACTGACATATGTGCGCCTGACTGTAATTCTTAACATCATTTTTCTCATACTTGAGGGCATATCCTTTAGAACAGTCATATCCCTGAGATCGCAGCTACAAGTGCTGATACTGAAATTCAAAATGCTTCCAGTTTTATGCCACAAGGGTGTATCCTGCATAAAGAAAGTGACACCAGAACCTTCCTGGCATGCATTATTTTGCATTGCTCACTAAATGGCATTCCCACGCTCGACAAACAGGTATTGCGCCCCACATATGTTTGTGAACAGGAGATGAATTTTGTCTAAAAGACGTGCAGTTAGGAAATGGGTTTTAAAGGGCCCGCACAAATGGATTTTCTCCGGTGGACTTGTGTCCAGAGCTGCTGGTTCCAAGGCACACATGCAGAAGAGCTCAACTTGTCAACTGCTTTTCAAAACCCAGCGCAATTGCATTTCAGCCCTGTCTTTTCTCCCACGTCAAGGCTGACAATGAAAATAGCAGAAGAACGAATGCGTCGGCGTGTTAAATGCATGACTGGTAAGTGCGTACATACATAATTCCTAAATAAAAAAAAAAAAACCTGCAAGAGTCTATTCTATGTTTTAATAGCTGGTGTGCATGTAGTGTCATTTTCATTGAAAAAAAGGAAGATATCTGAGAGCAATATCTCACACACACACATTCCCACGCACTCACTCACTTATTCACACATGCCCCCCCACACACACACAGACACACACTCACACAACCACACACACACACACACACACACACACACACACACACACACACACACACACACACACACACACTATTACCATTCATATGTAGTCACTTCTGCATATACGTCAATACATCAAATTCCTTGAAGTTTTTTTGCAAAATAGTTCATATGTTACACTCATACTATACAAAAAACAGTACCCAGTAAGTGTAGAAAATGGCCAATACAGTCTTTAAACCTCTTTGTGTATGCGCATGTGCAGATGTGTACGTGCGTGTGTGTGCATTACGCATGCATGTGTGTGAGCGTGAGAGGTGCATGATCGTGCATGTGTGACTGTGTACAGAGCAGACCCCATATCATTAAAACAAAAAAAAAAAAACTCCATGGCCTTCCAATGTTATACATTTCATATGGGCATCTGTCATTTGCAATCAATATCCATTCACTTAGCACAGCATAAATGTAATCCATTCCTGAAATAAAAGGACCTCTGACTACGCCATTGATCAAGAGGACCCAACTGTGCCTGGGTGAGCGTCATTATGAGAGCACTGTGCCTTCCCTTTAGCTTGCAGCTAATGCTAACCACAAATTATTTTTTGTGACTCACAAAGCTATGTTGATGTATTTTAAACTTTTTCTTTGTAATTTTTTTTTTGGCTAAATGTGCCTCTTAGGTCGTTCTGTCGACTGAATGTTTCCATTTTGTGATTTTATTTTTAAATGATTCTTTAAATCAGTTTTAAACAGTTCTGTGGCCATTGAAATGCTTGAGTTTCTTTGAGTTTTTTTTTTTTTTTTTTTTTTTTTTAGAATGGCTTCCATCCTGTTTACAAACACAAGTGCTCTGAGACTGGCAGTGTTGATAAATACAGCCTAGCTGAGCAAACGGGAGAGCTCCTATAAACTAAAATGTTTGCAGGAACTTTTAACAAAGAGCCCTAATTTTAGTCAAATGTGTTTTTTGTCAAATTATTTAATTACAACGATACCTCTCTCTGATCAAAACTATCAAATCCAGATAACCAGTAAAGTTTATGTGAGCGGGAAAAGCATTGACTGGTGTGTCAGAGAGCTGATTCACAGATGGTGAATGCTGAGACCTTTTCACTTTCAGCATTTATTGAGTATTTGCTGAAGTGGGAGACTGAATAACTGGGGTATGCTGAATGAATGTGGTTTATATATGACTCAATATGAATCTAAGGAGCTTAGAGGGATTCCATAGGCCAGAGTAAATAAACCTGTGATTGGGAAGCAATTGACAAATCTGAACATGCAGATGTGAGTTTGTATGCATGCGTATTTGTGTATGTGAGAAGGTGTGTGTATTTGTGTGTTTATGTGCATGGGGGGGAGAGTGTGTGCATACATGTGTGTGTTTATACGTGCATATGTTTTTGTATGCATGGTGCATGGTGGGAGTTTATGGTTGCATGCTGAACTGTAAGTCTGTGAGCATCTTCACATCAAGGACCCTCAAGTCTTCCAGCCTGGAAACTGGAGAGCAATGCCTGGAGACCTTTATCCTGGACAGGGATCAGTCCAGCAAACATGCCCACACCCACACAACACACACACACACACACACACACACACACACACACACACACACACACACACACACACACACACACACAACACACTCACAGACCCCCCTTCTTCCCACCTTCCCTATTAACCCCCAATGCCACCCTACCCCCACCCTCCAGCCCCCACACCCACCTCCACCCCCCGGTCAGTTATGTGAAATTGCCGTGCCGGACGGAGCGCGGCAGAGCGGGGAGCGTCGAGGAGAGCGTCAGGGCCGCACCATTGTTAGTGAAATACACGCCGCATGATGAACAACTTCCCCTTCCTGTCCGCACGCAGCTGCGGCCCGGCCCGGCGTCCTCGTCGCAGTAAATCAGGCCTTTGTACTCCAGGAGGATTCAATCAGCCGCAGGTGTGGGCCTGCTGGGGCCGGGCCCCGGGATTAGGTAGCCAGCATTCGATACCAGATTGCAGGAGGCAGGGCCTCGGTGAGCGCCCGGGACCACATGCGGCCAGTCTTTGGAGAGAGCAAAGGAAAAACACTGATGAAATGTGGCACGGGCCCATGGAATGCAATTTCAAGCTTCCACATCTGCAGGAAAGAAGAAACCAGTTCCTAATTTTACAATGATGATGTCAGTGAGAATACATGACAGTGGAGCTGAAGTGCCAAGTTTCTCCCCCCCCGCCCCCCCATACCCCCCCACCCACCTCTCTTTTTTTTTCTTTCTGGTGCTTTCGCTGTGTTTTTTTTTTTTGCTGTGGAGTTAAGTTAAGCAAGAGGGTTCAGGCATATTACCCTCATACTGCATGCAGCCCTGAAACTCACCAGGGACCGCATTAACTGTGTTTTTGTTCATGGGGGGTGGTTGGGGGTCGAGGGGGGGGACTGAAAGCTGGTAATTACAATTTTAGGGAAAATTACTCATATTATATATTCTTAGAACAGGAACAGTGTCTTTCTGATTATGTGAACTTTGATTTCACTTTTCCTTGTCAGTGCAGAACCAAGGTAAAAACAACACAACAGAGATTAAAATCAAGGAAAAAAAAACATCCCAGAACTTAAGGAATCAGCCTGCATTATAATGGGAACAAGGTGATCTGTGGGCTTAGCCATTTTGCTATGGATTTGCAAATGGAGTTTCTTAAGCCCCAGCACCATGTGTGATATGTAATGTTAACATGTAATACGGCTATGGGGTCTGTGCACCAAGTAGCCTGCTACAGAACAAAAGAAAAAGTAGCTGTTTTACAGATTGCCTTTATTTCAATAAAAGCAGGTCACCAACCTGAAACACTCAATTGCAAGACTCGCAAAATTGCAACACTCTCCTGGATATGAGTTATCCAGGGTACGAGTACACTGAGACACTGCACTGAATACATTGCAGTCCCCATCAGGGATAGAGGGGCTATGTCCCTGCTGATGGGAAAGTCTGCTTGATTTGGCGGGATGGGGGGGGGGGCTCTGTGTGATTCACCCCCCCAGAGGAGAGATTCCCCTCTCATCCCCGTTCTAACGGCTGATTGTCGTGTGTTCATCCTGCGTGAATTTAGCCTTTATGAGAAACAGCTTGCTCTACATTTCGTGGGAAAAAGTAAACTGGTTCTAAGCAAGTTTCTCTTTTACTCTTTCCCTACCTCCCCACCCGCCTCACCCCCACACCCTCCGCTCCCCCCCCCCCCCCCCCGCTTCGGCTTCATGATTCACATTTGTAAAGCATAGGGCTCTGGGTTCTGTCTGTACTCAGATCAGTTCCCCGTAACGGAATACCAAATATTATTATTAGTTATTTATTTTGTCAAAGTGGTGCCTGGGTAACATAATGACCCAATAAATTGTAGTTTAACATGCATGTCCGTGTGGTCATATCCAAGACAGTATTAAGCACCTTTCATCTAATTTTACCTAAATAAAAAAAATATGGAAACATTTTCTTTTTTCCAAGTTGTGCCAGTAGCAATGTCTTTTTCCAATAAACCAGAGGGTGAAAAAAACACACACAAAAAAAGGCAGTCGAGTTCTTGCCAACAAAAATGCAGTAGGAAGTACATTTTGCCTACCTGTGAGTCCAGTCCAGTTAGCTCTGCACTTTGATCAACGGGAGAGTGCTTTCCCTCCATTTAGATGTCTGTCAGGACACAGAATCTAAACTACAGAGAGATTACATTTACATACTAACAAAACCAGCAGGCTCAAAGGGTCGCATTTGTAGCTCCTACAAATGGAATCATTTTGCTCCTTTGAATCCTTGAAAGAACAGAATTGGAGCTACTTTCAACACAAATCAACATTAAAATGAAAGAAAAGTGAAAGACAGGCCTGCACACACACACACACACACACTGCCGCACACACACACACACACACACACACACACACACACACAGAATCACACACACACACACACACACACACACACACTGCCACACACACACACACACACACACAGACATGCTCATGCACACAAACACACAGAATCACTCGCTCATGCACACATACCCACACACATTTAGGCATGCATGCACACACACACACACACACACACACAGTGCTACCATTAGGAACTGACTGTATTATTACTTCAACCCGTTTTCCAGGAAAAAAGGGTCTTCTACATCTGCCCACCACACCAAGCAGTGGGTCAGGAAGGTTGCTCTCGGACATGTGGTTAGGATGTGACATTTTGGGTGGAATATTTATTGGAGCTCAAATAGGGAGGAAACTTCAAAACGAGCAAACTCTGCAAAATCAGTAGCAGTTGAACCCCGGGGGTTCAGAGCAAACTGGAGTGAAATCTTGCTGACGTACTGTGTGACATGACTCACTTCAAAACCTGCTTCAGGCCTACTGTAGGCTGCCCTGCGAACGAGGGGTTTGGGGTCTGAGCAGAGAAACAGAACAGTTCCAAGGGTCAGAGCCCTTTAAAGTTCATGTAAAATAACATATCAAAAAGGGTGAACATCATTTGAAATGACACCATGATAATTTGTGAGAAAGGAAACAAAAAACAAACCCAAAATTGCTGATGACATGCAAGCCAGCAGTCTTTTTTAAAACCTATCTACAAACAAAAATAGATGCAATGTTTTAAAATAAGTGGAGCAATGGATGGGAAAGCTTGGCCTGATGGAACGCTGAACATTAAAGATCAGACAGATTCTGAAACCTGAAGATGACACTGAGCTGACTTTATGGATGCATGTCTGTGTACAGGACATCAACAAGACAGAGCTACTGAGCTGTTCACAGATCTGCAGATTAAATTGGTCAAAGAGGCCGAACTGTCTCTACTGCTGAAAGTGTATTTATTTAAGATAGGTTGTGGTAAAATAACTTCTGCAGTTTTACAAATCTTCTCTGGGACCCTACATCTCACCTATGCAGATCAAAGCAACCGTCCCTCTATGTTGATTTGATGGCTGAACAGTTCACATTTCACAGCTGGAGCTTGGGAGGTTTTTGTCATATTGGTGGGAGAGCCAGCCTATACCCCCAATTTGTCTCTTTTGGGCATGATCCTTTGTTTAAATCACCAACTTATCATTGCTAATGGATTGAAAGCAGTATTTACATGATGGATTGGATGCAAAGCAATCTAATATATTCAGCCAGATGTTAGATACAGAGAATCAGAACCGCACATCAATAGTGAACTTACATGCAATTGTTACAACAGTTACTGGGCTGTTGCATTACCTTTCTCAGGAGCAGAATTTTAAAAATCAATATGGCCTGAAAGGGTAATTGTGTACGGTATAAACAGGCTGTCTAATAAATGTGTTGGGTTAGAAAAAAGGGATATCAGGTTTGTTATTATTATAGCCAACATGCAACAGTGGAAGTAGGAAAAACAGTGATTTTTCAAACTATACCTTTGTGTATAGAACATCTAGCCCCTTTGCTTTGTCATTATGAGTCAGCCTCAGAACAGAATTACCATGGGAATGACAACACTGCATCAAAATCCATTTGGATTAATTCTCCAGGTTTTGATTACAGCCAGTAATGTCACTTTAAACAGTTTAGTAGCAGAGGGGTGTCCTGTTTTTTTCTGCACAACCTTAAAGATACTTATGGGTGATGGGTTACTATGGTAATATAGCTACTTTCTGATTTGAGCCATTATGCTTTGTTGTAAAGAGAAAAAAAAAAACCTTTCGATTGGCTGACTCAGATCATTAACTGCCCTCTAACTGTAGCTCCACCAATATTTTTGTGCCATGATACTTCACTCACCAATCACTGACTGGGACACTACCCAGTAAAAACCAGTCCCAATCCTGCAGCAATTAAACACATTATACTCAAAATACTTCAATGCCATGCAGTGCTTAAGTAAATTACCAGAGAATTCCATCTTGTTCAAAGTAGGAGGGATCGAAGTCTTAACACTTGTCAGGTGTTTAACAATGACTGAGATCTTCCAGATGTAAGCCTACGCAAAGCTCCATACTCCTTCTTTCATGGCTGTAGTTTCCTTCCCATTTGTTTGAACATACTTACAGCCCACTGAAACCAGGGCCAACATGAACAGTAGCTAAGAAACTCCCTCCTCTAATTCATAAATATAACAAGTGTAATTTGTAATGCGATCATCAATTTCTCTTGTGGTAGAAAGGAAGCAACAGGACCGTTGACAGCTTTCGATCCCTTGCATTTTTTTTCCCAGTCCATGAAGATTCTTTTGGCATTGGCAATGGCAGTCAAAGCCACCATATCGGAAAGGAGCAATGTGAGCAGAACATGATTAGGATGGTAAATCATTTAAATCTCGTCTCATTGGCTGGGAAAACAGGTGGTCTTGTCTAATACACATTCATCTGCATAGTTCTAATGAGAGAGAGAGAAAGAGAGAGAGAGAGAGAGAAAGAAAGTGTTAAGTCCATTCCCCAACCCCACATCTGTTTTGCATTAAATGCAATTGCCATTTTTTAAGGTACAGTCATCTGTTATTGTAGGTCTGAAGATGTCAATCACGCAGCAAACAGGGGAGAGTGCCGCTGCCCGGTACCGTAGCATGTCATAGGCCCCGGCTAACAGGTGAACAGGTGAACCATGCAGCTCCCCCCTAGTTCACAGTATGATGTGGCTCTCGTACAGCAGAGCACAGCCTCACTTAGTCATTCTCTGCCTTGGGCTACTGTGGAGTCCGTGCCTAGGGGGGATCCCCTGCGGTCAGTTCTACGCCTCCAACATCCAAGGAACTGTTGGGGTTAAACCTTCCCACTTCCCCGTCAGACAGGTCTTTCATTTTGTTCTGTTCTGCTGGTTCAAATCGCCCCCCAAACCCCCACAATCCCTGCCTGGGAAATAAACGTGAAAAATCACTTATGTAGTATCATTAATCCTGATTGTAGCTGCCCCTTTGCAAATGCTTGGAGAGAAACAAAAAAAATAATAATGCATCTGTACCACATTTCCTAGTTAATCAAACTGTACAGTTTCTGTGACGGGGAAAAGTGTGTTTCTCATGTTCAGGGGCAGATTTCAAATGCCTTTGAAAAACACTGGGACATAAATTTAGAAAATCCTCAACTTAATGAAGGTTGGATCAATTCTGAGGTCCAGATTGCCAGAACTTTGATTCTGTGACTTATCATAACATTTTCAGGGGACCCCTAACCCAAAACCATCTGCTATCTAAATCATTGCTGTAGTACTTCAAAAATATCTTGTCAAACACACGTCTGTTCTAGCTCAAACAGGGTTAATACTAAAGCTCCAATCTTTAAAGCTATTTTTCTTAGCTTGTACCTGAAAGATTGGATGAGTTATTACTTTGATTAGATATACTTGTATATCATGAGCCACTGAAACAGTGTGGTGAAATAGGACGGTGAATCCCTCCGTAACGTGCCCTGCATAAATTATACACCATCAAAGGAGACAAATCAATTTTAATATACCGCACATGTGATCTAAATAAGAATAAGTGTCTTAGAATATGATTTTCAGCACTAGGGCATTCATTTTTCTTCAGCCAACTCCTTTCCCAGCACAAGTGAAGGCTAGATTATGTATTGTAAAGTGGATATAGGGAGCAAACCTGCTCATTTTTGAAAATATTTTCATGAATTTCCTGTTGAAATTATCACCCAATTTCAGAAGAAATATCACAAAACCAGGCTGAACTGTTACAACTGTTTCCATAATGACTTGTAAATCACACACATATATATATACATTTTGTCTTGATATCCTTGAGTCTCCAATTAATTGTCATGCTGGACTAAATATCACTCTTGCCTTCCCTTTAACCCTATTTCCACCAATCAGTGATCAGTATAGGCTATGCCTTTAAGGGTTCAGTATGCTCATGGCTCAGCTGAACAATTCAGGCTTGAGATAGCTGGATCATATTAACCTTTAACAGGTATCTTGAAACCGAATAAGACCGACTTGGATTATTGTGTTTATTGAAGCCAGGCAACCTGACATAAGCCTGAATTTGTCAAGGCAGATTTGTGAAATCCCTCCAAACCAAACCCCCCCCATCCATCCCCCAAACCCTGATCTTGAACCACGAGACACGAAAACATTAAAAAAAACCTTTGATACAGTCCATTTCATAGCTACCCATCCAGCTGTCTCAGTCGTATGCTTGTTTTGCCCACAGCAATTACAATAAAAGCCAGTGATTAATGCTGCTGTTACAGAGTTTTTGAATGGTAATTCCTCTCTGTTCAGTTAGAGCACCACAGTTCTCTCTGCTCGACATACCAGCTGGCTTACGTGACCGTGTGCCTCACGAGCACACGAGATCCGGATGGTGCATGGCTTTCCTTGGCTTTTGCGGGTCGCGGGTTCTGCAGGACTCCCTCTCAGGAACGTGACGGAGCCCGATCCAAGACCCCAACGCTCACGTTCGGTCCCTGTGGAAGGAGCCTGATTGGTCGTTTGGGTTTACGCTCTGTGGCATTTAAACTTAAAGAGGGAACCGTATTTATCTTCCTCCCAGTGATATGCCTCTTTAACGATTTAATGACGGAAATTACAACTGTTTGGAGGATGACAGGTCTGCACTATCATTGGGCGGGAATCCAAAGTGCTGGAGAGTAAGCCGACGAATGAAACACAAGCATAGAATTACACTTGGCTGCTGTAATCTGGGGCCTGGGAAGGCTAGAAGCTGAGACCTGTTCAGCGCACTGCTCTTCATGATTATCGAGGGGTTTTTTTTATTTATTATTTTTTTTCTTCTTAACATGTACTCTTTCATCGGTTCGTAAATTACAGGGACCATGTGTGGTGTTGCTTTGCAGGACGTGTGTTACTAGTATAACTTGAATTCCATTTGTCCATGTAAGTGGTACTAATGAAAACCCCTTCCAGGCTATTTTCTCTGTACTGCTCTGTGGATAAATGCCAGGGCAGCTCCAGGAAGTTTTTTAATTGTACCATGAAAACCCGGCCTTCTATGGAAGCAAGGTATCAGAAAATAGCACAGAACGGGGAGATATTGAATGTACTGCAAAATTCACCCAACACGCATGGAACACGTGATACTCAATAATAAATGGCCAGAATGAGTTACATAAGCTTGAAATAGCAGGTTGCATTCTGCCTATTTATTTAAAATTGAGTATCATGTTACTGTGAATAGAGGCCCAAATGTTTGAATATGCATTCACTGTACTTTTAGCACCGTGAAATGGATCCAGCATTGTATTGTATTTAAGTCATTACGATATTGCAGGTCTGGTCTTTATTTTCTTTCCCTCGCTTGAGGCCGAGTTTTTCACTAGAAAAACACTGTGATTATGACAAGCTGAATGGATTACCGCGGCACAGCGTATTACATAGTGTGAAATAGTACAGGGATTCCTGAACTTTGTCATTTGAAAGCTCCTGAAACTGGTCACCCTTTGCACCCCCCACCCCCACCACCATTTTCATAATATCCACTGCAAGCTGCAATGTAGTAGCAATTTGACATGCTAGCACCATGATGCTATGATCATGACCACCAAGCATACCTGCATCATGATGTCATTGCACCATAAGTTTTTTAGATGTAGTGTTGCAATTTAATACAATATATACACTAATTTTAAAAATATATAGAATTACAAGAAGATGTCATTGTGAACAAGACACATGCATTTGTTCTGAAAGTAAAACATATCTAAAAAAATAATTCAGTAAAATAAGGGGGAATAAACAAAATATTCTAAGAAGGGGCCATTTTTTATTTTTGGTCAGGACACCCTGGAACTCTTTCAAGGGGCATAATTTGTGAACCCTGAAGTAGCATAAACCGAGACTGCTGCATGCTTGATCAGTTAAAATCATCCCTTCATATGACTTTGATCTAATTCCTGTACACCCTCACTGACTACAGAGGAAAAAGTGGTAAAAAGTGCTGGACTAGCAGTGAGATAAGTTACTTCATAAGCTAACGTGTGACTTCTTAAAGTGTAGGAGGGAAAAAATCATGGCTTTTCTCTGTTATTCCCCCAACCGATGGTTCTCAGTCTTTTTTTTTTTTTTCATTTGAAGATATTTTGGTGGAGAAACCACATCCATAAAATTCCACTCGTTTCAAAATGAGTCTATTTCATGGACTACTCAATTCTGGACATGGGTGCTGCAGAGAGAAGTCATTGCCAGATCAGAACACATTCACTAAGATGAAAAAAAACCTCATTTTCAGGGCAAATCCATTCCTTTAAGCCTGACACACACGGCAATGAGTTACTGCCTCGGCCGCTGATCTCGGGATCATAGATGGATCATAGGCACATTCTATTCTTAACTCCCCCCACCATGGCCAAGAGACGGCCGGGCCTGTAGAGGAGTGGCTCGGTCCTGTTTCTGAAGCTCACCTGCATCTGGGCTGCAGCCTTTCCCAGATGTCCCACATGGGAGACACCCACTTAACTTTAAAATTTACCACCGATGCCTGTTTAAGCAATTAATGCCATTAATAAAAGTCTACAGGAGGGAGAGAATAGGAGGCAGAAATATGAACTCGTGACTCAGCCCCTGCAGTCCAGCGGTAGACGGTGGATAGCACTTTAAAACATTCATCTCGCAGCGGAAACCAGCAGATAACCATTAGTCTCGTCTGGTGCTTCACGGTGCTCTGGGAACCTGCTGACTGCTCCCCCTCCCCCCCAATTCTGACCGCACCCCCCCATCCCCTCCACCTTGCTTTTAGGCAGTACGTTCCGTGCAGCCCTCTCATTTAATTCGACAGTTTGGTTTGATTGACATCTTGTTGTTTCCAATGGCTCTGGATCGTGCCAGGAGAAGAGGTTTCGCGGGGCTAGCTTTTCCCCAGTGTCGCACGGTTGCACAATAAACATACGCTTTTTCAGAGCTTGTATCTATCTTCAGAAAATCCCTCTGATTTCTCTCTCTTTCTCGTGTCAAGCAGCATTTTATAAGCAGCGCTATTCGCTGTCCCGCTGATCGTTTTCTCCTCAACTGCAAACGCAGTATTGATGTACCATCAAAACTATAGGGATAGGAGTGCTATATCTCAGCACGGAGCAGATGGCAAACACATTTTGTGCATCATTTGTAAATTATTTCAAAATCTATTTATCTGCTCCGAGGAGATTGCTGGAATCTACATCTGCATTTTTACATAATTGTTTCCATGTTGCATCGTGGAAGCATCGAGGGGTTTGGAAGAGAGAGGGAGAGAAAGAGCGAGAGAGAGAAAAAGAAAGAGAGAAACGAAGAGCTCCTGTCATAAACAATGTTATATTGCCACTGTTAAACATCATCAAATTGTTTAAGGCACTGTAGGCCCCTGGCGGTGAATTATTGTATTTAATGTATATCACAGTTTCTGTGACAGTGTAGGCCGAGCCCTAAATCTAAGAAACAGCAGGCACGGTACAGGGCTAAGGAAAGGATCATGGAGGGTTTTTCTTTTTGTTTTTTTTGGGAGGGTTTGGGTGGGGGGGGGGGGGGGGTACGCCTGCTCAGCGTACAGCCGGTTCTCACTCTCCTGGCTCTGGGACTCTTCGGTAGTCATCGGGCACGGGGGGGTGGGGGTTTGATCAAACCGGGCTTCATCCTGTACCAAAGCCTTGACTGCAAGGCCAGTGTTTTCCTTTCAGCCCTCATAACATTCCCCGCCTTATTACAGCATAAGCCATGGAAAGAGCGGGGGCAGCCGTGCCTTCCCTTCCACACCTGTGCAAATATGAAAAGCCTTAGCTGCCCGAGGTTTGCTGCGGGGCCGAGGGAATTAGGGATATTATCTTGATTAGAAATCTCCTGCTGCCTTGTCCAGTGGCTTTTGCCCAGTCTGAATGAACCCCTCTCTTCTGATCCATTGTAAATCTGCTTCTTCATACCACAGAAGCTTTTTGAATGTTTAGTCAAAAAATTAGGACATAATTTAACTCCAGTAACTTTCGGTAGCCTAATTCCAAAACCCCTGCGGCGATTCCTTTTTATATGTCAGTTAAAACCAGAATGATTACCAATGGTCTGTGCAATGCACAAAAATGGAAGCACCTGGGAAATGAGGAATTTGGAACATGTATAAGGAAAATAAAAGATTCCACACAGGTGTGGCTCAACCATTAAATGAAGCAAACAAAGTTCCGGCATGCATTGCTTCATGAATACAAATGGTCAGGCCTGACCTCAGACCTTAGGCACACACTTTTAGTGAAAGCATGTTGTCTTTGGGTGACGGATGGAGTGAAAGCACGTTTGTTTTTGCTGAAGCTGTGTACCACTCAGCCGGAAGTTTGAAGCACAGCCATGCTATTCCTGGCTATGCCTGGAGGTCCACATTGGCCAGGCAACGTATGGCCTTGTCTCACCAGAGGACAGTAATGGGTAAACTAGTTAAACTCATCATTATAAATTGCTCTCTAGCACCCTTTGTCTGGTGTATTACCTGTAGATGAGTAATCTGAACATTGTCTTTATTTTGGTCTAAGTAATAAAGACTCAAAGAAGTCATGCGTATATCCACCTCTTCTTGAATCTGTCAGAGAGGTTCACAGAAGAGATGATTGCATTGTTCAAGTTTGCTGTTATTTCCCCATCGTTTTCAAATGGGGAAATAACAGCAAAAAATAAGTACAAATATTTAAAGCATGACCTTTATGGGTGGAGTTATTTATTACGAACATGTCTGATACATAACCTACATTTTTGTACTTTGGCAATAACTATGATTTACCATCAGCGTGCATGTTGAGTGAGAAGCTGTTTATTTCTACTCCTTTTTGAAGTGTGCGTACAGCTTCCTTTATAGCACAGAAGGAACAGGAAGACAGAAGCCCCCATCATAAAAATACAGGAGACTCACCATTCCTCAGGGATACGTTACAAAGACTCTTATGAACCGGAACATCTGAGCATACTGTACGGTAGTATGCTTTACCGCTACTGAAGTACATGTGAATCCGTGATGGGGAGAACAGGCCGTTCAGCTCATCTAAGCTTGTCGTTTACCCACAGTCTAGAGAGCATCCAGTGCTGTGTCAGGCAACCTCCGCTGCCATTTCCATGGGGTACAAGGCCTAACCAAGGGTCAGCCCGAAGGAATAATGGGCACCAACACAAGGGTCGGTTTTGTGACTCTCTCAGTTCGATACTAGTGAACGATGACAAAAATCAGCATGAGTTAAACAAGGTTTGCAAATCTATATCATGCTTGATGAAGATGGTAGTTTCTGCAAAACTAGGTTTTTCACAGAATTTGTATGGTTTGTGATAAAGTATCCAATTAAGGGCTGAGGTCACAGTAATTCCTTGAAGTTACTGAGATGGATATGATTTAGGAGCGCATTCTGTTTGTTTCTGCAGATTACTGACAGTTTTATGAGTAATTCTGGCTCTTCTGTTCCAAAACGAATCATGCCATTTAATGAAAAGAATACAAATACAACTTCAATACTTTTTGAAGCATTTCTGAATTATTTCATGATTCTGTAACTGTGATAAGAACATTTGCAATAAATATCTGTAAATGTAAGGCATGGCTGCCATCCAGTTACAATCAAATATTATTTATATTATTACCAAGTTGCGGTATAAATATTATAACTACAAAAAGAGAATTTTCTGGCACAAGGAGACTGTGATGAGGTCCAACAGTAGTAGTTGTCAGGGGTGGAAAATATAAACTTAGAAGTGTTGAAAGAATTTTATTTTCCAAACTCCTTTTATGAAGAAAAATGAAAGCCAACAAAAAAAAAGCTGATAACATCATCTTTTTTCTCTGAAAACCTTACAAATTATGTATGTACGCATATTGTACTGTTTGAAAGGTATGGATTCGTTCTGGCAACTCTGCTGACACCCTCCAGTGGTCATGATGGCAGTTTGACATTCAGGTCACATGACCCAAAAAAACCCTGTAAACTCACTTGCAGAAAATTAGGACCCCCTCCTCTATTTTTTAACTAAAAACAGGTCATAACTCACCATCTACTGTGCTAATACCCCCCACAGGAGAAGGTGTTAAACCTGGCTCTATTGGCCCTTTTGTTAGCCAGCCATTAAATTTCATTAACCAGTTTGACTCTGTGAAATGGAGTTGAAATGCAGGCCTCTCGATTTGATTGCCATTTGTGGGTAAAGATGTGGGCTTGTGAGATGAGAGGTGACCTCATATTCATTAAGTACCCATATCATTTACACTAGGTCACCGCGGTGCTCTGGGAATCTTTCTGTCCTGACATCATTGCGACTGCACTTGAGAATAATCATGGAACACTGGAGGGAAAAAATTCTTAGTCCCTCTGGTTTGTACAATGTACACAAACACTGACACGTGCGTCAGCGCAGAGGATATTCAATAAAACAACCCCCCATTCAACCAGCCGCAATACCCCTCTCTGCTGCAAATGGTCATTTACATGAGAAGTTTACATTTAAAGATTTTATTTTTGATAGAAAATGAAAGTCTGTACAGTCAAAATTTTTGAAAATACCCAATTATCTAACACATGCAAAAAATAAAACAATTACATTTCTGCATACATTTATTCAGTATGGCAACAATGTGTCATATGTCCAAATATGTGACTGATGACAGTTCCTGTACCCACACATTCTGAAATTAAATAATCATAAAGATAAGGAGTTCAATGTGTCTAAATGTGGACTTGAAGGGTTAAACACATAAACTTTCAAGATAAAAAAAATAGCCTGTTGCTATGCTGCCAAAATATTATTTCTGAAATTTATGTTACCGTCCTTGAAAAACAGGGCAGTTGAAAAAGAGATGCATTTGTGAAACTACCAGGAGTCGACAGAATGTAAACGAGGCCAGGGGTGTAATGCTTTCCATATCAGCGCGGCGATCACTCGCTCAGATAACCAGGGCTCTCCCATGTCCTGGGGAAGCAATGGAATTTTTTTTTTTCTAACAGTCAGTCACAGAAGAGAATGACATCATACGTTTCATGGATATACAGCAAAAATGTACTGAGAGGGGGGGGAAAAATATGATATTTTAAAAACAATTATGCTGAAAATGCAGTAATATTTTCTGACATATTGGCTAGGTTTCATGGCTGTCTGAGATTTTCTAGGCATTCATTTTTCATCAAAGTATGGAAAACAACTGCATTCGCAAATTCATGTTGTTAAGAAGCATGAGAATGTGTAAAGAAACTGAGAAATAAACAAAATAACATGAAAGGAATATTCTGCATGTCCACAAACAAAATATCAATTTAGTGAAGGAATCCCAAAGTTTTGCTTGCCATGCAATCAGTGAGAAAATGAAAAGATTTGATTCTGCCAAGTGACGCTAATGCACTAAATGATGTAACTAAGGACTTGGAGGGAGAAGAAATCAAATGTACGTGATCCAAAGCCTTTGATGTTTTTTTTCTTCCTAAATTTCTGTATAAAAAAGAAAAAAATCGGAACAGTAGCATACACAAATTAAACAGTCTTCATAGTCTGCATAACTAGATCTTTATTAAGCTTTAATGGTGTCAGGAAGGGTGCCTTTGGGCTGTTTGATCTTCAGTACCCATGATTAAAGAAAGCAGGACTGTCTAATAAAAGCACGCTGCCTCCAGCTACAGTCTCATTTTCAGAAACAAGTGCCATCTTTTGATGACAATTTTAGATCCACTGACCACTTTAAAGTATTTCCCTGCAATATAAAGTGAAATAGTCAGTATACTGTAATTCAATATGTGGTCTGGACGAAATTAATTGTAATACAGTCTGTGCATTTATATAACTTTTAACATCAAGGAGACTTTTGCATTGTGACTGTCTGCCACGCTCTGTAGTCCTTGAGTCCGACGCACCGATGACTGTGTCGACTTTTCCTGAGAAAACTCACGTAAGCGGTGGAGCTGAGGGGGAAAAGAACCGTTGTCATGAGAACAACAGCGCAATAGTATAAAGGTTCACATCACTTATATGGCTATAGGTCAAACGAGAGGAATACGAACAGCATTAGGCGATTGTTGCCTGCAAACGTTGATGTAGGGCCAAAAACTTACAAACTGCACCTCTAAGCTAATGTAACCAATGGTAGCTTTTTTTTACACATCAAATGGCTCTTGGTTAGGGCTCAAACTCAATTTGTGATTAGCAGGTGGTTTGAATTTTGATGTAATCTGTCATTTTTGCCATAAATATATTGCATTGGGCATGAAAACCTGTTCCATAAAAATATTACATTTCCATTATTTTCTCTATACAGTTTTGCAAATTAAAGGCGTTGAAAGATTATTATATTCTTAGTTACGTGTAGTCCATGGAACCACCTGGATTGAATAAATATGGGGTGATACTTTAATTTACAATTACTTAGAGTGAATTAAAATAAAAATATATCTGCGAGACCACCCCCGCATTTTAAACTGAACCATATGCGACACACATTTGTGCAAAAATCAAAAGTTACGCACGTTTAGTCAGCCCTTTTCTCCAATTACAGGGAAACATTTTGTCATTGGATGTGTCAGAGCTGGGCACCCCGCGCCTGGGCAGTGTTTGTGCTACCCTGGATGTGTCATAGCTGTTGCTGGCCTTGAGATTCTTCTCACCAAACCCGAAGCTGCGGTGTGAACGCCAGGGCTCTGGAGTAAGGCATCGCTAGACGATCTGCAGAGCGTGCGCTGGCTGAGGCAGGCTAATTTGCAGAGTAAGAGTTCAGTCCAATGAGATTCATTGCTTCCATCATGCTGCTTGTGGGCAGCTGTCTGAGCCCTGTTGGTATGAGCGGGTCCTTAATGTCACTGGGTCCTATCAAGGCCACTGCAATGCATAGAAATTAAGTGCCCCGTCAGTGACTTTGGAGAACATGCCATGCTTCAGACTGGATGTCAAACCAAGCGAGTTGCTGTAAGAATTAAAGGTCACATAATTTTGAAAAAGTAGTTTCTGCAATGACACCAGTTTCCTGGTTAAATTCACCGCCCACTACCATTTTTCGCAATGTATCTGACTGGCCACACAATCTGTTCAGTTACTAACTGAAACAGCTGTATCAGTTACATGTTGGTTCAAAAAGTCATCAAAAAAAAAAAAAAAAAAACTTGTTCTCAGATAATCAATTACTTGAAATAAAAGTAAAAAAAACAATAGTGCACATATGCTGACTGAGCTTGCTGCAGGAAGAAAAACTTCTGCGGAAGGTGTAGACTTACATAAAGTATCTGGCAGGAGTCAAATACATAGAAAGCTAAAAGTTTGGTTATTTGCAAATCGTACTTCATCCATGTGCAGACTGTTTTTGCTGCTCTCGAATGCTTTTAACTTTTGGAAAACAACGATTGCCTCCCGGGCCAAATCCAGACCCAGGTTTCATGCTGATTGACTTAAGAGCCTTTTCTGAGTAAGTCTGTCACTATGAGAGTGAGAGACTTATGCAGAGAATGATGTTCAGTGGCTCGTATCTGAGGTCAGGCTCTGGCTCTGTGTCACTGGCGGGCCGGAGGTCTTTCTGCCACGTCTCTGATCGCCATTTACCTGAGTGGAGGTTGGGGTTTGGTCAGAAAGGGAGCCAAAATGCCCCACTTTGCTTCCTGAATAGTGAAAGTGAAGGTTCTCATTTTCACTATAGCTTCCCATAGTATGGCTCTGCATGTTAGTGCAGTGAATCTCTCAACCACCTCATTATTATTCCTGGACAAAAGAAGTTTAATAAGCAACACATTTAGAAGCAAGAACATGATGAATCCCCTGGGCTATGAAGCTTGGTCATGGGGTCAGTGGTTGAACCAAATCACTGGTTGTGTGCGGCAGTGGATGAGGGCCCTAGTTTTAAACCAGCAGCTGGCTGAACCCTTCCACATAGCGAGTAAACTTTCAGATCAACCAGTATAAACTCTACCATGACATTAAAAAAGATGCCTGCCCAGCCGTAGCTGTAGTAACCAGTCATTAGAAAGCCCACATCTCTTGTTACACATGCTCCAGCCTTAGACGTAGAGATTATACATATTTTTTTATTGTTGAATTGAGTCAAAAAGCTACCCCCATGTTGAAGCATAGAGCTTCTTTATTAAATCATTATTTTGGTTAATCTGATTAGAGCTGTTGTAGTGTGACCCAGGGTTCCATGTTGCTAATCTAATCACTCTATTTCCTCTCTGCACACAGCTCTGTGGGCACACATGGTTTTTCACACCAGCCTGTGTCTGACTGTCCTGGAGCTTCAGCAGCTCTTCCGTTATTAGGTTTGTGGTGATATAAAGGGGGTTAACTGTATGCACTCTTTCTGCTACTGGGGGGGGCAGGTTTTAGTTCATGACGGAGTTTCTCAACACCGGAGTAATGAGTATAAAACATTGTGGGGTCTGTGTCGTGTTTCTCATTGCAATCAGATCAGGAGTTATACATAGTAAGGGAGAAGGAAATATATAGTGCATTATGGTGGCACACTGTTTGTCAAGAATGTGTGAGAGAAGTTGTAAAAAGTTGGAAGAATGGAAACACTTGCTATAAGATACTGTATTATAGCACTTTCTTGATAAACATTAATTCTAGCATGTATAATATTGTAAAATAACAGGTTGTTATGATCATGTGTTATTTATTTAAAGGCTTTGTCAGACTAACATGTTCTTCATATTTGTAGTGATATTTAGTTTAACAGCATCAGGAGGTGCTGCGGTATCAAATCACTTTCACACTTTCAAGGGTGTTTATATAACGCATGAGAGAGGCAAAAGCTTATTTTCGGCCCTGACGACAGCAGAAAATGTACATACATGTATGTGTGAGGAAGCAGTTTATTGTGGTGAAAATAAAATCTGTGATCGCACTGGTGTTTGTGGCAGCAGCGCAAAGGGAAGCCATAGGTCTTTGTGCTTGTGAAGATGTAGGGTTGATAAAATATTGTGCTTTTGAGATCAAAAATTACATATATGAACAAGTACATAGATTTAAATGTAACCTTTCTTGATACACATAGAAATACTGTTGGGAGAGAGAGATAGAAACAGAGAGGATACTTACTGAGAAAGGTACACTGTCCCAGAATGCAGTGTTTTCTGTCATTGCATTAAAGCTCTCATCTGTACATGCGGAATCAATCTGGCAGACAGCGGAATGCAGGGCTACATACCGTCAGAGCCAACTGAATGCATGGTTAGCAAACCATTTGGCAAGATATTACATTTTCTACACGAGACAAAATAGCCAGTAGATTTCAACTCACTGTAATTGCACTTTTTCCCATATGGATATTTTAATTTATTTATTTACTTTTTTTGAGGTATGTGGTTAACGTAAAACAGGCAAATAATTTGGCAGCCAACATCATTTGCCTGTTCTCAAAATACTGGGCCGAATCAGGAAACCCAATGAAATGGACCATAAAAGTGCCCACAGCTAGGTTTCCTTATCCCCACAATTAAGATGAAAATGCACAAAAGAAAACACTGAGCCACATAAAACATTTACTGTTATTATTTTCATTATTGCTATTAATAATGGTCGTAATGTATTTTCTATTGTTATAGCTTTTAGAGCAGAGGTTGTATAATCAGAAAATACAAAAGCAGTTAAGAAATGAAAGCACAAAAGGGCGTTTGCGCATGCAGTTAAGTAATTGTAAAATAAACAAAATAAAAGAATCGAGTTGTTGGGTTTTGCAGTAATGAAGGGTGGGGGAGCAGTATCACACATGAAGTAATGGAGCTCGGCTCTCCATCCCGTGCAGGCACGATGGATGCGAAACACATTCCGGCCCTGCCTCATCACGCGTGTCTGCGTGTCCGGAACTTTCTCCACAGCCTGGGAACAGCGGAGACGCACAGGTTTGGCCTGACCCAGCCATGGAGCAATCCCTGAAGCCCGGCGAATGAAATCTGGAATTTTCCCATTCTCTCTCTTTTTTTTTTAATTCACTCCTTGAACATGGTTTGTTATTTCCAGAAATAAGGCTCTCTGATGATTTACGTAAGATCTCAAAGTATGTTATGTGTCTCTCAAATCAAACAGAGATATGACGGTGCTGGTGCTGTGCCATTGAGGGAGACTACAGGGGCATGCTTAAAGAAAGAAAACTCAATACTTACCCATAAAACTATGCTCAAAATGGAAATAACTGCAACATGTTTTTTTTTTTTTTTTTTTTTGCTGTTTTGTATTGTGAACTCTTATTTAAAAAATACTGCCCGCATCCAAAATGTGTCTACAAGCTGTTGGAGGAATACTCAAATCTAAGGGCCAAATGGTCAAAACGTTAAGCTATTGCTCTTTCCTTTTTTTTTTTTTTTATCATCTGCAGAATTTATGCTTTAGAATTTATGTTTTCCCCCACCAAAAAAAGGGTGGAGAATGCCTTTGCTTTAGCAGTGAACCAGAAGCAGTGAGTGACTTGATCTTATTTCGGGTGAGTGGCATCCATCCTGCAGCATGAACGCTGGCAGATTCAGACACATGTGGTTTGTGTTTCTTAGAAAAGGAGCTGTCGTTCAAATTTCCTGATTTAAAATTTCCTGATTGATGGAGGGGGTGTGCTCCATTTTTCTGCAGGTCCTGCTTCTTCAGAAAGAGAGCTGGGAGTACATCTTGAAAAAGAAGGGAGGAAGGTGAAGAAAAACGAGTGTCGGGCAGAAAAAAAGTGTCCTTGGGAGACCCTGCAGGGCCCTAAGTGGGATTTTACCTCTGGAGCGGCCGTTTTTGTTTAAAACACCATAACATTTTATGAGGTGAAACATGGATCTCACTCTTACCTGTGAAAATAACGGTGCTTTGGGTTTGTATCTGTATTGATTCCATATGTGCTTAACCCCTGTTGTTCGCGCTGACCGATGGCCATAAAGCCAGTTCCTGCAACTCGAATCTAAAGCGCTCCACAGGCCGTCATCCTTCTGTAAACAACCGGACGGCTGACACGTCCCACCAGACTTAAAAGGTCACGGTCTCCATGCTTAATATATTTTCGGTGAGGATTTCTCCCTTTTCTTGGCTACCCTCGCCCGGTTTATGAGAAACATTGGAGCCCGTCCTGTTGGACCGTGGTTACTCTGAACAGGAGGGACACACGCAAATCGGCCGTTGATCTCTGACTCTCTGTGTATATTTTCCATTCAGTAATTCCATGCTTCCTTTTAGACTTCAGACTGTTCAACTGTTAATTCAAATCACAGAATTTTGTTTTAACGTTACTAGGAATGTCAATGAATGGAGTTAAGGGTTTGGGGGGTGGGTGGGGGGAGAATCTTGTCTGGTTTTATTCATTGTTCTTGAAGAGAGCGGTCTGAACTGACTGCTGAATTTGATCTTACTTAGCTTTGTCACTTGACCTCAGTCATACTTCCCCCCCTCCAGCTACTGCATGTTAGGGCTAAAAAGGTTAAACCGTTTCAATCTGTCATCATACAGTAGGGTATGACCCTGATAAAAGCAGCAGAGGAGTACAAGGCCCTCCTTTAGCCATTCCTAAACAAACCTATTCATCTGAGAACATGCATGAGTAAATCATTCATTTTTATTAGCAAACTTGTTCCAGTAAAAAGTGTTGTTTAGTGTTTAGTGATATTATGTTTAGTACAATAAGAGAGATTTCACTTAAACATAACACATATGTTTTCACATTTAGAAATTCTGATTGAATGTGCATTATCTTGGTTGTTGAAAGATTTTTTTTTTTCCAATTACATTTTGATGCTGAATAACCAAACATGAACGATGTTAACTGGGCAACACAGTTATAGCGGGAGATGAAATTTCACAAACCCACATGGCCCATAAACCTCAGCTTAACTGAACACTTCAGACACAACAAAGCCGAAGGCTGTCTTTTGTTCAGACAACACTGGGCCGGGCCAGTAGTTAATCACTAGATATTGCCATATTTAGCTGTTTGACCATATGACACTCAGAGAATTAGTTTCAGGTGCTGCCCTGCTCACCCCAAGGCTAGTGTCGATTAAAAATAAATCTCATGTTTCTACGTCGCTCTAAAGGTCAGCCTGGAGTGCGCGATAAGAGTCACTGGCCCCTGCACAAAACCAACATATTATATTGCAGGGCCTAACAAACCATATTCAGCCTTCGATTCCCTCAGGAAATGAAATTAAGGGTGCTAGTGAGTGTGTGTGTGTGTGTGTGTGTGTGTGTGTGTGTGTGTGTGTGTGTGTGTGTGTGTGTGTGTGTGTGTGTGTGTGTGTGTGTGTGCGCACGTGTGTGTGTGTGTGTGTGTGTGTGTGTGCTAACTTTACATAAATTCCAACTATATCCAGGGCATTTTTTTCCAAACAACAAAATATTAACGTGAGCTTTCTCAAACTTTGCATGTGCTTTCCCCTCAAACGGACCTCCAGTTTTATTCGCAACTCTTAGCTCAACTGCGGGCACAAACATTGAATGCATGAAACACAATCACGCAATAAAACAATGACTGGAATCAGAGCATGATTATTTTCAATAATAATAATAACAATAACAGAACAACTGGCAGTTTTGAGATCTAATTTATTTTGTTCACATCACAGAAGAAATAGATCCAGTAAATAATCAGGAATGCCGATATTAGCTGTAAAAGTTTATGTGCTGTGTAATATGGTAATTGATGTCAGTCCACTTTTGTTTGAAAAACAACGGAAACAGCTTTTTTAATTTAGCAAGTAATATACATGAGCTGAGCAAAACCGTATGGACCTTCTGAGGACAGTGCCCTGTGACTTATTTTACTGCACTTGTGTTTTTTTCTCCTCTCTGCTGAGTGGACTTTCAATAGGGGGAAAAACGGGCGCAGTGGCAAATTACAGCAGCGAGATTTTGTCAGTAAATGCATATAAAAGTTTATAGAGCTTGTAAAGCACGTGCTGTGAAGACCTCTGCTTCTGTGTGAGAGCGAGGAAAAGGCACACTCTTTCAGTCTCACAAAAAAACACAGAGCCCCCATGGCAAGGGTCAGCCCAGCATGAAAAAAATCACTCTGAGCTACTATCACACCTATAATTCAGGCTGTTGTTCCCATTTGAAAAAGAAAAAGGACAACCATAGATTTCATGGGACTTTCTGTTTTAATGACCACTGATCTTCCTCTCACCCAGGGCCCAGTCTGATACAGAGACACCGCTCATTAAGACAATACTAAACTTCCACATGCATCCTAGACACTAAGTCTACCAGTACTGTGAAAACAGAAGAAAGGCAGAGTAAAAACAAGTACTCTGAGCTACTGATTTTCAATGTCTGTTCAGAAAGAGACATCACCCTCATCATTCAGCCTGTTCCAGGCATGCACAGAATATACGGCAACTTGACGTTCAGAAATGGAGCATTAGGATGTTCTGAGCGGATGGGGGTATGAGGGGACTGAAGCTGCTTGCTTTGGGTTAAGGTGAAACATCAAGTTGAATTAATCGCAAGCAAGGCTAAGACATGGGCCCATACAGCTTATCCAGTGTATGGAATGTGGTTCCTCCATGAAATCAAATTAAGCCATTTCTTCATTTCAATTCATGGGTATAAATGTGGATCACTTTACAGCCTGGGACATGCATATTTCCTTTTTTTTTCCCTGACAAAGAGCTATTTAATAAATATCATATACTGTATATGCCACATTTTCCCCGAAATCCATAATGACAGTAACCCAGTATGTGCTTCACACAAGTGAAGTATTATTTTACATGCATTTGGTAGCATTTGATGCAGAGAAAGTTTGCCCAGGTCAGGAAACAACAAAACTGATAACATGCAGCCAACAATTGATGTGAAATTAGAGGACAGCTTTGGAGATTTCCCCAAAAGAGTTTACTGGAAATGTCATCAGCTTTGTCCTCAGTTCGGTCCTGAATTGTCTTTCACTTGCAAAGTGTGTTGCTGTGAGTATTTTAGCTGCCATTTTGTGAGGGGAACCCCCCCAGGTGCTGTTCTAGTGCGTGAATTGGCTGAAGTCCGGGATTAAATCCTGACTATGCTGGTGCCTGCTGTGGGGAGGTCAGTCAGTTGATGGGACATCCAGGACTCAGCGCACACCAGCGCCCCCATCTGGTCATTGAAGCACCAACTCCGCCCCCTCCAAACATAATTGACCACAGAGCATAAACAAGCAGAAGCGTGTGTCCGGAATTTTGGAGGACAGTGGATGGACGCTTTTCCACAACTTTTATCAATTGACACAGGACGCTGAGTCTAACCAAATTTTGGAGAAAAGAAGACCTGTAAAAAACTGTAATCCCCAGTATCACAAAAGCACCATGGCAGAAGGTAGAATGATTTTCTAATGTAGATGGCCCATTGGACTTTGTTATGTGTAGTGTAACCTCATAAGAGAGCTCAAGTTCTCTGGCTGGAGTACTCCAAATCTTATATCGCTGTCCACTGACATGTTTTGAATTTAAAAGCTTTATTTGCAAAAAAAAAAAATACTGCTTAAGTACATAACAGCATGTTTAACGTTGACATGCCTGTGTAAAGGTGCTGGCTTCACACTGCTGTTTGATAAAGCCTCTCAGTGGAGGAAGCAAGCTAACGGCTGACCTGGACCAGCAGTTGTGGGAGTAAATCCAAAGTGTATGTGTTCCAGGTGAATGAAACAGACAACGCCATATCTCCAGTTCTTGGGGGGTTGAGAGTTCTGTAGCTTGTCTACGGCTCAGCTCAAAATGCCAGTGGTCTGCATCCCATGTGTTGAAAGTCTTGGTGTGATTTTATTTATTTATTTTATAAAAGTGTACAGTTCAGCAATGCTTTATTGTCCCTGCCAGAAAAAAGGTAATACAATTTAATAATATACAAATAAATAAAAACCAAAAGTCCCATAAAATCCAGTAGTATGCAGTCCCAAGATTCAGCAAGTGATACATTTATAATAAAAGCAAGGCAGTCGGCTTTGCGATTGAAATTCAAGATTGTAAAGTCTGTGGAGACAGCATAAAACCAGGATTGCTTTCTGTTCAGTTTAGCTATAACCACTAAAGCCATGTTTTTTTTTTTTTTTTTTTTTTTTTTTTTTTTTTACAGCCATGTGTTTTGTGTGTCTTCAGAAACAAAGCTATGAAAAAGACATAATTTTGTTCATCCTCTATATATATATGTGTATATATTTTTGCAGCTTATCACACCTATAATTCAGGCTGTTGTTCCCATTTGAAAAAGAAAAAGGACAACCATAGATTTCATGGGACTTCCTGTTTTAATGACCACTGATCTTTCTCTCACCAAGGGCCCAGTCTGATACAGAGACACCGCTCATTAAGACAATACTAAACTTCCACATGCATCCTAGACACTGAGTCTACCAGTACTGTGAAAACAGAAGAAAGGCAGAGTAAAAACAAATGCCTGAGGAAGTCAAACTGATAAGCATTTTACATCATAGTAGAAACCCCTGGTGTACAGTCCGAACAGTATTATGCGCATTCTCAAATCTGATTCTTTGAGTAACTTCCTCCGTGACCTTAGTCCCTGTGTGTTTTCGTCCTGGAATCAGTCATGGCAAGCCATGAGTTCTTATTAGGTTAGGCCGAAATCTACTAAAAATGTAAGAAGCATGGACGACAGCCACAGATAAAATTGATAGAGGAAAGAAACTGATAAAAAAACAATGGCCTGGATTCAGTCAACATTTGTGCTTAACTTTGCTTCACGATTAAGAGCAAATGTTTGTTTTCTGAGAAGCACAGTTTGGCAAGGTCAGAATTTTTAAATTTAACTCGCCAAACTGTGTGTATGAAAACAAAACGAAACTGTTATTGGCTGAGTAAAGGTGAATCACACATGCAGATTGGATCAAGGCAAATCTCTCTGTTGCCCATGACTTCTCAAAGAACAGAAACACTCTGGAAGAAAAATTTTAATTTAATATTTGTTTAGTTTTGTTCTAATTCCCCCCACTGAAGATTTTGTATGATTGATTTTGTCTTGTCTTCATTTACCATGAAAGTCAGTGTGCCACGAAAACTTAAAATGAAAGACATGCCATATACGATTTCCACAAGTACCGTATATGGTTCATTGTGAGAGTGTCCAATTACAAGTTGGATGTGATAAACTGACCAATGAGCTCTGGTTAAATGTTCCATTGACCTAGAATCTTTTTCTTTCAGATGAAGTTTCTTCGCTCTCGCTCTCCTCTTCCAAAGTCAAATTCAGGTTCCGTAATTGGCTGGAAATACATGCACTGAGATTGCCAAATCATACAGAAAATAATACTTTCAAGATAAGTTAATAACAATGTAATAACATAAGAATATAAAACAATTTAGTAGTAGCAACAGACAATGTTCATAGACATAACACGATAATACTAATAATAAGAAGAAGACGATACAATGATGCAGAATCCAGTAAACATTACAAACAAGTATCTCTGTCATCCTCCATACCCTCTGGATCGCATCCACTACATGGCACCCATATATACAATATTGAGAGAGAACTAATTAAAATAAAATAAATGAATGAAGCAGTGTTTAAAAGTTATTAACTATAAAATAACAGTAAACATTGTTAAGTATGCAAGAAAACACATTGAAAGTAATTGTAAAGTTTGTCTTTCCAAATGTTGTTTCTCTCGCTGTTTTGGTTGTAGTTTTATGCTGCGGCTTGGTTTGATGATCCCCAATAAGTGAAGGAGGAAACTACTGCAGCCCTAATTGCTGTTTGCCCTGTAATGAGCGCGGAGATATGTCTGCAGGCTGTCAGTGTGTCTGTATTCCTCTGAAGTGTCCCCCAGGGACGTTCCAGGCAATGAACCCAAATGATCAAACCTCCCCCAAGGGCGGGTTAATTAAAAGGGGTTAGAAAGTGGCTCTTTGTGGATGGAAAGGCTAAGTGCATCAGTTCACTTGACTTGCTGAAGAATGGCAACTACTCTACCCAGGAGTACCTGGACAAACATTAATCATTTAGACCAAGGATTAGATCCAAAAATGTGACCCACCTGCCAAACACAAATGTTCAAAATTGACTGCAGGTTTCCACAGTGGGGCAGAGTCAATAATTCTTTGACTGGGAGAAAAAAAAAAAACCATTGGTGGATCTGACCCCCCCCACCCCCAGGGGGCCACGCCATTTGAAAACACAGACTCTCCCTCGATTCAGTAATAAAAACCCAATCCACTGCTGTCTCAAAGTTGTGAATGATAGGAAGAAAAGACGTAATGACCATCAGACCTGGGTTCTCTCCTGAGTTTTTGATTAACGGGTGGGTCCGTATTTTGAATTGGTTCGTGCCTGGCTCTAGTTTAAAATCAAAACTTAGACCCACCCAAGAATCACTCATTCCAAAACCTGCAGCAATGCACACTTTTTCTGTTTGGGCCACATAAAGTGTTGAAACTCAAACATATGGTTATCTGATTGCTCCTAATATGAGATGTTCCTAATCCATTCATGAATTCCAGTTATTCAACATATTTGAGAGTCTTAACACAACCATCTTACTTCATTCATAAAATTGGCTTTTTCATGTTAATCAAGACAATTTTACTGATTATAGCACTGTACAAATGCACTAAGGCATGCTTTTCTGCAGTGTTAAATGTTGTTTAATACAGATAATAATAAAAATAATCCCAGCTCCCCATTATTATCCAAAATTGTATCGGTATTTTTATTGGTTTTGGTATTTGTGGTACATATTAGTAAGCCCATCACATTGATAAAACTTCCACATGTCAATCCTCGCTCGCAGACAAATACCACCCTCCTCTAAAGTTTGTTCTGCTGGCAGCCTCAGTGCAGCTCTGCACTCTGAATCCGGAGCTCCGCTCAGCAGCTGATCTGTGATGTCATAAAGGAGCACCCTGCAGTCTGTGCTGGTGCAGGTGTACTGCAGAAGAGACAGCGGATCAAAACCAACACCTGAACCCCTGATTTTTGAGTGATGATAGGGCTAATTACCCAGAGCTGCACTTCTGAGGGTTTATTTGGGCCATAATGCCACCCATCTTCAGCAGTGTTATATGCTAATAAACCAGTGGTCACTTACTATTAATCTTAATCTCATGTAGGTTGCACCACAAAATTCTCTTGGTGATTGTTCTGTAATGAATGACAATACAGGCAAAACCTTTCTGGGCCTACCAAATCCAAGGGCATCAGTAAGCTTGCCAAGAGCTGGTGCCAAACAAATCAATACTCTTTTTTTGTTGTTGTTTCCAGTCTGGAGTTGAGACTAAGTTCTGCCCCTGAGGGGCCACTGGCCACTGGGTGACCCTGGTGGAGTCAGAGCTCGAAATCAGAGCATGGGTCAGTGACAACACTGAACTATTGCTGTAGGATGAGTCACCCATTACCCTCTTACAGTTCCCATTGTTTTTAAATATTCATAATCAACATCAGCCGCCCACGTTAATTTCGGAGAAGTGGAAGTGAAGTTCTGTACTCTGTTATCCCTTCTAACAAAGAGGAAAAACACATCTGATGGAGTACAATTCACAGAGGGCGGTTTGAAGAAAAGGATTAATTATAACACAAAAAACTTCCATATGCTTCTTTTATCTTTGAATAAAGGAACAAAAAATGTCTTACATCTACTGTCAGTCTGAATTTCAGCATCATCAAAGTACATCGTGCAAGTAGTTTTTCAGCAGGGTCGTCATGCTAACCATGCGCTTTCAGCTGAAATCTAATTAGAGGCAAGTCCTTCAGCCTGAACAGAAGACAGAAGTGGTCAGTTTGTTCAGAGAGCTATTTTTTTTTGCATGTGGGAATGTATGCGAGCTCACAAATCATATGGCACACATCAATTTATGTTGCTAGTGCCACTGTGAATGGTGAAGTGAGACATGGCTGACTGCAAGCCATTAATGCAACAGGGGGAATTCATGGAAGGCATCCTTAACTGAACTCACACTCGGGTAATGTTCTAGAACAGCACTGCCCCTCGTAAAGTTCTAGAACAGCACTGCCCCTCGTAAAGTTTTAGAACAGCACTGCCCCTAGTAAAGTTCTAGAACAGCACTGCCCCTCGTAAAGTTCTAGAACAGCACTGCCCCTCGTAAAGTTCTAGAACAGCACTGCCCCTCAAAATGCATGCTAGTTAACTTCAGCTGCAGGCTCAGTGGAATAGGACAGGACTGGATTAAATAACAGACTGTAGCTGTGTTGCTAATCTTTGCTTCACACCATACATATTAATATTGAATAATATACTCATTTCTACAATGAAGATGTTCTTGTGATGCATTGGAACTGAATACAATGCATATGTTTTGTTTATTTCTTTTTTCTTTTTTGATGACTCAGTCAACATGTAAACATTGGCCTCAGCTGTTTTTAATTGTCTACACCATTTCAGTTGTTTTGTGGTCTTCCAGAAATCAGCTCATTTTAGGTGGGAACAGAAGAATAAGTGACTGGATTTGTAGAAACTGCAGTAACATCTGAGGATATAACTTTTACTGGTTTCCACCTGCTGTTTGGCCCCTTGTTATGAAGACAGAACTAAAGCTGAAATCATTCCTGTTATCTGCTCGAACCATCCAGTCACACAGAAATGAAGAAAAACCCAAGTCAAATCCCCAAAGTATCGCTGGGGTTCATAAAACCGATCATAAATGTTTCTGGGCACAGGCTGACACAGGCCTGTTGTCTGACTCATAAGAGTCCTTAATTAACACTGTTTATACAACATTCATGTTCAACACCTGATTTACCTTCAGGTGAGCCCAGCTTTCACATCCACATGTCATTACGGCGATTCATAAACTGAAAGCATGAAAGGTATGCAGCACTTGCCAGAGGCAGGCTGGAGTGTAACCACTGTTGCATTAATCAATGTCATAATGTATACGTTTGTGCTGATGGATGGAAATTAGCCCAATGCATTGTAGTGCAGTTTATCATTTTGAATGAATCTCGTGGCCTAGGAACACCTGCAGAGATGGGTTTCTCTTCCTCCCGTGAGCCATCATGACGCTGCTTACTCAAATTTACAATTACGCCGCCTGAGAATGTGTTTAAAACAGAGGCGCTGCTGTGTGCATTTTCCAAATACGCTGGGGGAATCTCCTACTGCTGCCTGTAAAAATGTTTTGCAGCGGAGACTTTCAAAGTCAAATCGTGCTCCCTTGTTTCAGCTGAAAGGTTTCAGATCCATAGCGATTGGTGACTTATTTTTTCTCTCGGGGGTTCTCTCTTTCAGCGGCCATTTTTGTTCGCTGCACACTGCCGTTACAGACAGCAAGATGCTGGTTCCCCCACACATTCTACAGTCTGTTTGGGGTTTGGGGTTTGAGATTTGGGGCTGGGGGGGGGGGGGGACTTGTCTCTGACCCGGGGGCTCAGATTCAAAGCCCCAGAGGGGCAACTGGACACCAGACGTCCACAGGCCTTAACTCAACACAGGAGCACGTAAGGCCCAACAGGAAGTGGCTGCCAGCTCAGGGATCACGTACATTGGGCTATTAGAGGAGCGAACGCGTGACCCCACCAGGAAATCGATCCGTGGTCCCGGCTGCCTGGTGGACCCTCGGGTTCGACCAAACGCCGCAAACGTTTACCCTCTAATTCCTGTTTCAAAAACCTCGGCGGGGGCCGCAGCGACCGGGGGCCAATCAGGAAAGCATGACGAACAATACCTCGTCACTCCATAGGTCGCAGAGAGAGAGAGAAATAAGGAAAAAGGTTGTCTGAAATTCCATTAATCAATGGCAACAATGTTACAAGCAAACCTGACTTTAACTTTAGGGTAAAGCCTCTCAGATCTCAAAGTTTCCATGGATACACATCTTGAACATTGCTCTTGGAGAAGGGCAATGTAGCTATGATATAGATTCAGTCCTATAAATGATTTTGCTATTGTATAATATCTACAAAAAATAATTATTTCAACAGCTTTTGTTAGTAATATCACATGACCAATCTATTCAATTTTAGCTCAGGCGTTTCCTCCCATTCTCTTCAACAATTATTCACAGCTTAGTGAACTGAAACCCCAGCAGAAAACTAATTCCAGGAAAATGGTGCTGGACTCTATTTAAACTGAAATGCCGATAAATGTCTATGAACTAAAAGTTTAGTGTTCTCTTGACTAGGGTAAAAATTGAAGTGACACATTGACATATTGTATGTCAGTAATTATAGACCGCTCTCGACTGCTTCAGCCACAAAGGAAAGAATGTAACAGTGAATTAGACATATTTAAGGGTAAAATGAAATGGGGGCAACAGGGGACAAATGGAGGAGCTGTACAAAGGAATCCATTCCGGATCTACTGAAAAAAAACACACACACACACACACACACACACACACACACACACACACACACACACACACACACATTGAGCTTATGGTGTTTAGCATCTTTAATGAATCAGGACAAGACTGATGCTGGAAGGCAAAAAAACGCATTGCTTTTTTATGATTTTTTTTTTTTTTTAATTGGCAAGATTTACACTAAATGAAAATGAAAATTGATATAAAAGTTTAAAAAGGATGCATGACTGTGACACAGGCGGTAATGGAAATTTCACCATGTGGATGTTCGTAATGATCACTATGACAGTTATACGGAGGTCATAACAGCCCCAGCCCTGACAGCCCGGATGATGTCACGCATGTGAGGGTCAGGCCCCGTACACACAGGACCTGCAGATGCGTGGAAAACACAACAGCACAAGTGTTTTTAAACGAGAGCGATGCATCGTATCACACGATAGAGACACAGTGCAATCCACAAAAAATATACTCCATTGGCTAAAAAATGTCAGGAGAATTGATCTATTGGTGGAATGCATCATGCCATAGCAGACCACTGATAGGATACAACCTATGACTGTGATAACATCCTTTCGAAAATAAATAGTGTTCATTCTGGATAAATTTTATTTAACAACAAGTCAGGTTCCCTGTGTTTTTGTATAACACAAAGCAGTGCCCGCACTCACAGGGGTTTCATCCACTGACATGTGTGGGCAACATTTCTGAGTGTATGGGCCTTCAAAGATGGCTGCTGCTGGTTTTCAGTTGATTACACGCACAGTTTTTATTGACATTGGGCCTCCTGTCTGTCTCCTGCTTTGCACTGTGATTGAAGCGCTGCGCTGGGTCGGGGTCACAAGGTCATCTGGGTGAGTTGGACATAAGGAGGAGCCCCTTTTCCCTCTCAGATTTTTGGAGCAGGACACAACGAGCTCACAGAATGGAAAATGATGGGATCAGGTTTGGGGCTTGCCTCTCCTGGCCAAGAAAATGTCCAAAAGATCAAAGGTCAAGCTGGCTGCTATTCAGGTTCTGTCAAATGTTGCCTACCTTTATTAGGGAGCGATTTCTTAGCCTATATTACCCTGCATTTGTGGGGGAGGGGGAGTGGGTGGGAGGGGGAGGGGGAGGTGGATGGAGGTGTCCAAGCTGCTAGCTCATTGTTTTGACATGCAGTTAAACTTTCGAACCCTTCACCATAAATATGCCATGTTTTGAAATGAATTAAATCAAATAGAATAATGAGCAAGGTGTGATTTTATACTTTATCAAGTCTCTTATCATACAGAGTTCAAGTAAGGCATACAGTACAGTCGCTATGGGCAAATAAACATAATTATACTGACTACTGTATCATGGACATACTTATGTGATTAATGTGTATTTTAGAGTCTGTTTCCAGTCTATGGAAACACTGTTATCTGTGAAAGGACCCTTTGTATTCCAAATCATTTCATTTGAGTAGATATTTAGGTTTAAAATCTATTATAAAAGTTACCATACATACTTACTATTTGAAAACCTTTTAACTACCAAGAGAAAGACTGAATGCATAAACACAAACATAAACATGATCTTTGATTTTTCTTTTCAAAAGCAAGGAATGACTGTGTGAATGAGCCTCTTAGGGACTCAGAGTAGAGGGGGTCACCAGCAGTGTTACAGAACCAGATTGGCACCGGTTGCTGTACCAGAGCGCCTCACGCCGAGGCGGGCAGAACAGCAGGCGCTCCAGGCTGCCACTGGCATCAGCGTTCAGCCCGACCTCGTTTCCACTGCAGCGACTGTGGCTGCGGTGTCAATTCTGTAACCTTCCAGTAACTCATCGCAGAGACGGCGGGCAGGAGGCAGGCTCGAACAGCGCTGTGGTTCTCATTCACACAACCACACCCTAACTGCATTTCAAGTAATGAAATTATCATTATGTATAAAAACACAGAATACAAATAGTTGTGACTAACTGCTCATGGTATCTGGCAGAGAGTCTGTCTTTTCTCTGTCTCTGAGAGGCAGTATTGAAGCCAGGCCCACAGTGCAGTGCCCACCAGCTTGTTTGCTACTGTTGGACACTGGCCTGCATTTACATATGGCACCTGGAAGTAGTTTCCAGAGGTGCTTCTCCATATGAGCCATCCCTCAGAGTATTGAAGCCACCTGGAGGTGAAGGAGCCATGCAGTGCAGGTCTGTGGCTGCCCAAAGACTCACTCATTCTTAAGTCTGTTTCAGATCCAAATCTGAAACAGAATTAAGGGATATCAATCAGTGAGGTCTTAGTGGCCTGTCAGAATCTGAGGACACTGTGTGTATGTGTGTTTGTGTGTGTTTGAGAGTCCATAAGGGTGCCTGTATATGTTTACGTGTGTGTGTGTGTGTGTGTGTGTGTGTGTGTGTGTGTGTGTGTGTGTGTGTGTGTGTGTGTGTGTGTGTGTATGTGTGTGCATGTGTGTGTGTGTGTGTGTGTGTGCATATATTGCAACCAGTGAATGCTCAGAATTTGCTCTGAAATACTTGGTTGTACCTACTTTTTTCAGGAGAATGGTGCAAAATTTCACTTTTAAGCTCCTCTCCCACAACAGATACTGTATGGAGGCATTTACATCTATGTCACCTTTTTGTTCAAAATAGAAAAAAACACCAGCACAATTTTCTTTCACATCTGTCTCAAACTTATCACAGGTGAGTATTTGTCAAGATGGACACCATTATATCATGTCACAAAGTATAGCTACCACCAGAAGCATACAACCAATTTGAAGTATAGCTATCAAAGGGCCAAATAAAGTGAGGTAGTGAAACCGCATTGTTCTATTGTGTGGGAAAACAAAATGGAATATTCTGGTTTACATCCTCATTTTAGGGCATTTATCTTCGTTTAACAGTTTTGCTTTTAACACTGATGTAAATTATATTTAATTCTGCCATGTTCATTTGATAACAGTAAACTCAAAAGAGGCCATGTCCCACAGTGCAAACAAGGGATACATTATCAAACATTCATGCAATTCTACATGATGCAAGATGTTTTTAGTTCATCTTAGGAAAACAACAGAGGGACAAAGGTAATGTTTTCCATTTTTCATCACGGCTAAAGGACATAATTAATCAACAGTTAGTTCGGTAACACTTGAATCCATGTGGAAATAAGTTTTCAAGGCGTGCATGACAGTCAAGGATTTATTATTTTAAAAAATTAAATAAATAATGTGAAAACAAACTTGAGCCTCTCTTGATTTCAGTGTTGGGCTGTGCGGGTCCCTTAGGTGGAACAAGTTTCAGACGAGAGCTTGCGCCGCACAGACCAGGGCCCAACCCCCGAGAGCCACCGCACTCTGGAGGTCAGCTTTTCCTGGCCTGCGCCCTCAGCTCCGGGCCAGCGGTGCAGTGAAATGGTCGCCGTAAGCCTGCAGAACTGTAGCACATTAGATATGCCGTTATGTAAGGAGAGGGGGGGAAGGGGGCTTGGGAAAGGGGGGATGTAGCTGTCCGCCTTGCTGTAGATTCCCATAAAAAAAGGAGGACAGCGGGGTGAACTCGTGCCCTCTGTTTATTCCTCGCCCAACGATACTTGGACCGAGCTAATCAAAGACATTTGCGGCTGGCTGAACCTCTTTGACCTGGCTCCCACAACGCTGTGCGTTTTGGACAAATCACAAGCGAATCATGTTAGTAATACCACCAATGTTCAATAATTACTCCCCAGGGAAAAAGGAAACTCGGTGAAGTTTGATTTTCACTCCCCCCCCCTTCCTCTCTTCTTTCCTCCTGCTAGTTTGAGAATTGTTGGACGTAGAGAGGTCAGCTGTACAGCTTTGGAGAGAGCCCAAATACTTCAGTAAACCAACTGGATAAGTTGTTGCAGCGGCGTTCAAAAAAAAAAAAAATCTTTTGGAATGAAAAAAAAACTTGTTTCTGAAAAACTGGAAAAAGACAAGCACTTTAGGAAAGCTAAAAGACAAACATGCCGTTAAAAAAAAAGACTTTGCTGAAGAGTCATGGCGGATCCATACTGGTGGTTTGTGTCTGTGCATTCAAAATGTTCAAATGTATTGCATTGCATTTGCCAAGGCAGATGTCTAGGAGCTTTGGTGGACGATCTTGGACATACAGATTACAGAGCATTATTTGGATTGCCTATCAGGCAACACATCTGTTTTTACTCACAAAGCAAGAACAATTTGTGCACAAATCTGATTCTACAAGCATGTTCTTCCATCCCTCTCCGGGCTCAGAAACCGCCGAGAACAATACCTCTGTCTATCTGTGACAGTATTTCAAAGGCATGTAAGGGGAGAGCAAAGCTTTGCTCTTTTATACTTCATTTTGAGTAGTTTACTGCTTGATCCCTAAATTAAAATGAACCTGAAATTACCACAGAGACACATTAGAGAGGTTTAACCTCTCCCCAAAGCAACATTTATCCACATCACATAGCCACAGTTAGGAACATTACAGTATGGTTGGGCTGCCAGTTTGCAAGAGCATTGACACAGAAGTTCCTCTCAAACAATGTTTATAGCGTGTAATGCAACTTTAATATTGTGATTCCATGCTCTTCGGTAATAACAAGAAGTCAGAGCCACTTTGTGGATTTATGTGCTGTAAAACCCCACCTTTCAACTGTCTCTGACACACTTATATCTGACTTTCCAAAAGAACGACCAGGCAAATATAAACGCCCAAATAATGAAGGAGACAGGTTTTGGAAAAGAGAAACTTCAGAATGCATCTGTATTTTATTTGGAATAGTTTCTGAAAAGCATAGGCCTATTAGTTTTGCTTGTTAAGTGTTTTGTGTGTGCTGTGATAGCTCAAATATTCTTTTTCAGTGTGACTCATTACCTAGTGAGAGAAAGAAGCAAAGCTATGCTATTTTGCTTTTCATTTCATGATGAGAAATACTTTTATGGTATTCTTTTTTCCAAGAAAAACAGAAAATAAAACAAATCCAGATATTCTGATTAATTAATTAGATTAATGTGTAATAATAGCTTCCCTACTTTATTTGATTATTCTTGACCTTGTGTCAGAGCCAAACTACCCCTGAAAATGTGTGAGGACTGTACATACCTGGGGAAAGGATCCAAGAATTAATTTGATTTTATCATTTAATATTTGGGGGAAATGGCAATCAGCACATGGTTATATTGTGTATTTTTTCAGTAGCTTCACCATATTTCCATTTAGCAATGCAATACATCAATATGATTAAGTGAATGTGTCGACGTGGCCATGTGATTTTGACATGCACAATGCAACTATTATAAAATGACATATAAAAACATGCAAATGGCAAATGTACTGTAATACTAAAACATTATCAGACACATTAATCGGAACAAAACTTTTCCACATTTTTATTGCCAAAAAAATGAAGAAAAAAAAGATTGTAATATATTTAAACTCATGAGTCATGTTACTGTGAAACAAGACATTTCATCAGTCATATGATAAAACAAAATATAAAAATACATCTGTTAATCTTGGAATAAGAATTAAATATTTATTTTATTGAACAAGATATGGACAATTTTAGTTTTTTTTCTCAGAGGATATTTCTGTTTTAGAGCTTAATAATATTTCAAATTCTATTTTTATCCATCTTTTTTTATTAATCCAATTTGTTTTGAGATGGGATTTAGGAGAGAGTGACTATCTGTATTACAGATCCTATAATAAGGCCATAGACCACAAAATCACACTGACAACAACAAATGTACAACAGTATAATAGAAAACAGAGTACTGGTGCAAAACATAATCAGTGTCTAACAAGTGACAGATCAAAATATTAAACGCATGTGTATAAATTAAAGATGAGGCATGGCAGCAAATTTGAATCATTATTTCAAAACATTGTTTTGTTTTTTTCCATGCCAACAAAATAGTCACAAATCACTTATTTTATGTCCGTGCATCTGGGCCTGTCTCTTTATTTTATTGTCAACACACCACTCCATCCCAAACATATGTATGCTTGCTAATCGACTCCTGTAATGGTATTTTAAAATGAACAGCACCCAGGACTCAACCTTGTGGAACACCTTCCCACTGCTGCTTCTCTTTGTCCTGTATACCATCCAAATCATATTTATCTGAAAGCTAAAATAAGAATACTGCATGAGCACATGAATCCAAACTGAACAAGCTTGAATTTCATGAGCAAGAAAGCAAATTCATATCGATAGAGCTATGGCTATATTTTACACCGTGAAATCTTCAGAGTTCATTTAACTCTAACAGTGTTAGAGGGAAAAAATGTTACTTTAACACTAGACATTTTATGTTTTAGTAGCTTTGACTTCTGTATCACTCGCTTGGTTTCTGTGATCCTGTAACGGCAATTCCCTGGGAGGAATGCTATGTCCAATTCATTGTGATTGATTAATGGGTTGTTGTGGCTGACATGCACTTTGGTAAGTGGAGTACACATATAATAAATACATGTGTACATTACCCAGAGAATGACTAAGCCGTTGCCGTGTTCGAGCGCAAAGGTCCATGTTAGCAGAAGGCCTTCCCTTTCATTTAAAGATTTGAAGGGTGAGTCTGGTGAGCATATGTTTCACTTTCATCATCCAAACCGCTAACATGCAACGAATCCATAAAGGTTCACGGCATATTGCAAACTTCAGTATTAACCGTTAAGAGACACAGTCAAAGGAAGTTCTGCACGTCCATACATTGCATGTGTAGATGGTATGAAAGCACACACGGCTACACCTGTAAGTCATTGTAATAATTATAATTAAAATGAACTTCTTTCCCTAAAGAATACCACCCCTTATTAACCTCTATCAACCTGCCTGTTATTAGTACAAGAAGTATAAATATAAATGAGAGAATGTAAACTAAACTGCAATACAGTTATATTTGAAGCCATTACTAAAAATGATTTGATGTCTGGTTGATTCACAGGCAGCTCAGTGCACAGCTTTTGGTCTCGTCAAGACTTTGTGATGCAAAATGTTCCAGTGTCCAAGTTGTTTGCAGAGGCCAGGTTACAAACCCAAGTGCCTCCCTCACTGCCACAACGGAGCACTCTATGGTTGTAACATACTTACAAAATGGCAGTTATACACTGTCCTGGGTACAGTGAACATCTGTTCCTGACTTTTATTTACAAGTATATATGTCAAATATATGTCAGTAATTACTAACTGTAACATGCTAAACTCCATTTATGGAAAAGTTATGGATTTATATGGAAGTCCCAGTTAGGTGCTAAGGTCCTTGAACTCGAGGCTATTGTGTGCTTCATAATATTGCAGAAAAGTTGTGTGAACATGATAAACAATAATATACAGTGTATGCCAGTGTGTTGTGCTGGACTTCTTTCACCAAGCTGTGAGTGATCAATTGGGTTTTGAGCTTATTTTATCACCACAGCATTCGTGATTCAGAAAACAGTGAGGCAAATCTGTGTGTGCAGAATACAATCCTCATAGAAGAATATCCTGCTCTGTTTCATATACAACAGTAACACAATGAGCTCAGTGAGATTCCGTTCCGCATAACCCATTGTAACAATTATTTCTGCTAAAAAAATGTGTTAAATATTTTGGTAAATATAGAAAAATCCTATTTAGAAATGCATAAAAACATGTTTAATTTCTGAGTGTAATGGCTACCTGTGGTGTAGGAAGTGCAGTAATCATCACTTTCTGCTCTGCCTGTTACAGCATTGATCTGAGGTAATGTCTGCTAACATGTTCAACTAACAGTGTCACGAATACTTTTCATATTGCGACTGAATCTCCAGGAAGATCTTAAAAGCAGTGTCTCTCTGGTGTTTTCTTCAGGCCATGGTTAGCCTGAGGCTCGGTTCAGGGGACGGTGAATACGCGCTCAATCATTTTGGCTAGCTCATAGATTCCCTCATCTGTGTTACATTCTTATCGTTGAAGTGTTCTGATTCCATCTCGCCTCACGCGGCTGCCAGAGCATTGATGCTTTTCTTTTCTCAGTAACTGAACCCTCCTGGGCTGTATTTCTCACAATGGGAGAGATGTAATGGGTGACACCCATTGGCTTCATGTCTGCCTACAATGAAGACTATGATCCCTGTGCTGGGAGATTTTTTTTTCTTTACAGACAAGAAGAGAGGAGGGGTGGGAGGTCAGAACAGGCAGTCGCTGGTTTAAATCTCAAACCATGAGGAAAGGAGATAATATTCTCAGAATGCAACACAAGAGACAACTTTCCTGATAAGTCCTGCAAAGCTAAACTCGATTATTCAAACACAACACTGAAACATCCCTCGTGTCCGGCTATATCAATATCCAGGAAAATAAAACTGGCCGATTGTTTCATTTTCAGCTCTATAAAATCCTGGCTATGCTTTATTGTTTTTATCCAATCAAAATTCCCGTAAGCTTATTGGATAAAGGAGGAAAGGGTGTGTAGTATATTAATGGATACCAATCTGAGTAAAAAGGGTGCTAAGACATCAACAATCTGTTTAAAATATTTTATATTGATACAAATCTATATAACTCATGCAGTGTTTATGACAATGAAGAAGCTGACTTTGTTCTTATCCTGGTGCCCACTCTTTGCTGTGATCTCCACCTCCCAACTGAAATATAGATTCCCCCTTTAACCTTTATCAGATAATCTGTTTAAATTCTGTATCTCTCCCTATCTTTCACCTCCTCCCTTTTTTCTGTCTCTTTATCTCATTCCACTCTCTTTTGATTTCTCTCTTATAATCTTGATATCAATGTCTTCTTTCATTTTATGTAAACTGCACTGTGAAACCTGTCTCTCCCTTGATGAAAAAAGGCAGTGGCAAACATTTAACGTGCGCATGTCCTCATCCGCAAATACTACCATTAAACAAGGAAAAGAATAAAATGACAGCCCCTTCTAAAGAGGCTGGTGGTATATATCACATGACTGTCAAATGCTTAAACAAAAATTATGTTTAATGTCCATGTGAATACCAAGAAAGTAGGTTCCCACGTACAGTATTACCAATAAATTAGTATAATCTACACTGAAAGGAAATTGAATTACATGTTATTACATTATGCAAATATGTATATGCGGCACATGGGGTTTGACTTATGCATTATATCGAGGAAATACGTACCAAATGTTTTAGTTTTAATTATTTGTAATTGTGTACAAATCAAACTTGTGTCATGAGAATATATTTTGATATTTAAAACTCAGTATTGTCCACATTGTGTCCACACTGGCTGAAACAGGTTTAAGAATGATAATGCTTGGTTGATTCCTGCCAGCCACAGATGGGTTTGGAATCTGTGAGTACATACATATTTCGCTTCTTTTTTGTGTTTTCTTCTGCATTTTTCATGTTCTGCCAATTTTGGAATTGCCAGTTGTGCCTTTTGGAGTCACAGCTGTGCCAGTCACCGCACACACAGGGCACGGTGGTTGAATGTGTGCGTTCCTCTGATTCTCCACACCACAGCTCAGACGAGAAATGTGTGAGAACCTGGTGAATTGAGGAGGAATTGCTAACAATGGGCAGCAGTGTAATGGTTGAGAAGCCTGGTTTTTAATCTGGAGGTTGCAGGTTCATTTCCCTGATTGGGCACTGCTGTGAAACCCTAGAGCAAAGAACTTCACCTGAATCAGTTATCCAGCTGTATAAATGGATAGGGTGTAAGAAGGAACCCTTTTCTGATCCAAACCCCCCCCTTCCCAACCAAAACCCACACCCCCTAGTGGACTTAGTCATAATCAACAAACAAAAAGCCAAAGACTTGAACCTGTGACCCTAGGGCCCAGGTTGTGGCTTTGGAGAGAATCTTTACTGAATGAGTCACTTAAAAAATAATATTTCCTTTTTTCCCTTCCCAATCCCATCGGGAAAAATCCACCAGTTGTGCCTGTAGAGTCACCGTTTGCCACCCCGATTTTCCACCCAGGCAGGCCACACACCATTCAACCATTATTTCACTTTTTATACAAAAATAGATCCAACTCTGCTTTTCCAACTGGCATCTCTTAAAGAATATGCTTTTTGCGCATTGATCTTGAAAGTGGTAATATGTGCCAGAATTATTCATTTTCTAGTCATGAAGATATGGAAAAGATATCCCCGTTCCTTTCTCTGAGAACACACACTGTCTGCTCTACCTTTTGCTCGAGAGAAAGTGTTTCAGAAACAGCTCAGAATGACAATACAATTACAGCACTTATGTCCTGATCTCAAAGCGTTTGGCTGGACTCCATACAGTACCACTGAGGAAAGTCTTGTTCTAAGTCCACTCTTTTTTCAAAGAGATTTTAATGCAAAATATGGATCCCTTAGCTGAAGGAAATATTAATATCATATGTATTTCATCATACAATTCTCTCATCGATCTTAAATCAGCATTAACGATTCCAATGCAAAAGTTTAATTTTGAAAGTTCAGTAGAAAGATGAAAGTAGAGGCTGGGGGGGGGGGTATTACAGTATTGTTAATCTTTATTTATATCTGATACTGGAGTAATTGTTTGTGCTGTGCAGATAGCAGTGGGTAGGAGTTAATGGCGACGTGGTGATGGTGTTCTGGGGCAGGGTTTTACTGTTTGGCAGCGGTGTCAGCAGCAGCAGCAGGAGTTCCACACTCACTCAGGGCACAGCCATTAATACGGCCGTGGCAGCTATGATCTTCATAAACTTTTATACCGTGTTCTTTTAATCGCTGCCATTATTTTAATGCCTTTGTTTTGATGTTATTTTCCAAAACTATAACAGTTTTGAAAAATCCAGCAGGGGGCCCCCTTGATGGATTCTGTGCAAAATGCCCAATGGTTTGCTTTCTTTTTTTCTGCGACACCACCAGGCCCTGGTTTTTGAGCATAACCCGAGTTTTTAAGTGTTTTCATTTTGAATTATAAATACAGTAAAAAAAAAAAAAAAAAAAGCCCATAGAATATCGCTGACTAAAATGAGATCGACGGGAGCCAACGGCAACCTGAGGGAAAGGCCTTTGCCAAGAATGTATATAGCGTGGAACAAAATATAGTCCAAAATGAAAGACCCCATATTAAAATGTCAGCCCTTCAGAGAGGGGAAATTGATTGCTGCGTGAGATCAAGCTCCAAAAATCTCCCCGATACCCCAAATAATTCCCGCGTCTGGAGTTCGCGCCCGCTCTCCAGGTAATGGCCTCGTTAGTCCTCGCCATTCCTTTTATTCGTATAACGGCCCCTGTTGTTCAACGGGATTCGCATTCCTATAATTAAAAGTGACTAAGAGTGCAGCTTGAACACCAAGATGCAGATCTGAACAGGCGCTGTCTCAAAGGAATTCAGCTGTTTTTATTGGCAGCGCAAGCAGGGGGTGCTCTCTTTGGGATAGTGCTGGGTATTTATGGGGATGTTTTGGGCATGTGTGACTCCCCAAAGGCATTTGGATGCTAATGGAGAGCAGGACATCCAAAACGCAGGGAGAAACAGTAGTCATTGCAACAATGAATTGCCATGGGCCCAGCTGAGTAATGCGTTTAGGTATGTCGTCATCTGCTGTGTGGTACGCAGGGGGTACACCCAACCAGAAAGCAATAAAATGATGCATTAACCTACTGTATTAAAAAAAAAAAAACAAACAGAAAGTCTGGCTTAGCTGAGCTGTGACTGAAACATGATGTTTATGGGGATCGTTTTTCACTAGCCCCTCAAAGGTTCCTTAACTGCAGTGACAAATTGTTGTTTGCTGTCAGGATTCGTTTGGCCAAAAGAGCACTTGCAGGTATTGAAATTGTCAGACCGCTCGGCCTGCTGTGCACTTGGTGAATCACCACCTCTAATTACACCTCACCTTGAGCACGAAGCATCAAAACAACTCATGAGCTTTGGGACTGCTGTGATAAATTAGAGGTGTAGGTCATGGTGATGCAAAGGAAACATGGTATTTATTGATTTATTTATTTATATAAAGGCTTTTCACCAGATGTATATGACTGTATATGAGGACTGTTCTGTGCATTGAATGGGAAAATCAGCTGCAGTAATACAGATCGACAGCAGATGCGACACGCTCCACTGCATGTTGATCTGAAAGATTGCATTAGTCTCTGAATTTGGCATTGAGAAATTCAACCATCGCCTTCACCTTTGCTTTTCAGGAGAGCCCTCCCCGTGGGTATCCCTGCCTCTCCTGAACAAATGGGGCCAAGAGGAGTACAGGCCTTGGGTTTTTTGTTCTGGTTCTGGGAAAAATCATACTGCAAAAAGGAGCTTCGCCATTCCATCAATACCACTCGTCCACAGACGGACTGCAGAGGATCAGTTCTAAATCGGTTTTGAAAGGAGAGGTCATGAAAGTTTGCCGCATGCCCGTGTTCTTTTTGGACGTTCATAACCCTGTACAGTAACTCAAAATGCCCCACTGTGGAATCATATTCATTCATCTTAACCAACAACCTAAACTGAAGTTTTTTAATGATAAGTTTGCGCCATGTTGTGACATAGCAATAGTCACCTTTACCACATTCACTTTATGAGATATCTGTCCATGACATACCCTTCCGTCCCTGTTGAGAGATTGTGTTTGGTGTTGCTCAAGGGCCCTTCAAATATGATGCAAAGGGATCTGAGAATCTACTCATATACATATCTTGGAACTATCACTGTGGCTCCGCAAAGCCGCACAGTGAAAAGAGAAAGAGTCTACATTTTAACGATGTGACTGCCATTAAAGGCCAATGCAACAAATCTTGTGAATGTTTGATAAATAAATAAATAAATAAATAAATAAATAAAAACTGCCTCTGAGCAGAACCAAATGGGCCAAAATCTACATGAGACCAGACTGTGGAGCAACCCGATGGTTTTCAGCTAACACTTTGGAAAATAAAGATAATCTTTTCAATCACTCCATAAAGGGGCAATCACTACATCAGCTCAAATAAAGAGTGACATTTATTTTTCATGTAATAAAAGCTGGATCAACAAAACAGAAAATAAGAGCGAAATGAGCAGGAGGTTTACTTTTGGTCTGTTAAGTGAAGAAAAAAAAAAGCGAGTACACACAGAGAGGATTAAAAGCCTTTGGTCCTGGCAGCCGCGGCCACCCCCGGGGCTTGACGGTTACACTGTACAGGCGCTTGGGTCTTTGGCCGTCCAACGCTCTTTCACAAACCTGATGCCGCGTTGCACAACACATCTTGTACCAGCTGATCCAAACCTCTGGGTTACCTCCTGGAAACGGTGAGTGACCCCTGGGAGTCTCGCAGCTCCCTGAAGCATATCCTCAGTGCAAGCGTGGGAGCAGAGGCAGGGGAAGACTGGACACCGAAAGAGTAGGGTCATATGGTCAAGTTTTTAGCTGCCGTTTCCCTGAACATGATGTAAACTAAAGACACTCCTGCTCACTTAACTAACTGCATGAATGGGATATAGGATTTACTTGAGACAGGCATTGTGAAAAGAATAGGATTAAGACCATATGAATGCATAATGAGGACAGCAGGCCATTCAAACTGTCTGGACTCATCATTTACTTACAGTCAAGAGAGTATCCAGCACTGCATCAAGCCTGGACTTGAGCAACCTAAGGGCCTCTGCCTCTACCTTTTGCCCTAACAAGCTGTTACACACATTTATAACTCTCTGTTTAAAACGTTTACCAAAGTGATTAAATATGAATGATTCATTTTACTTCTGTATCTGTTCCTTTGAAGAGGGTGGTGGACTATACTCTTGAGCCAGTAGTGTGTGTGTGTGTGTGTGTGTGTGTGTGTTCAGGTGAAACTAAATATTGAAAAGATAACTTTTTGATGGTGGGGAAAAACAACTGCCTTCTCATTTATTCTAAAAAAGGATTAGAGTTGGTAAATTGGCCATTGACATTTGCAGTGAAAAACTGACAAACAGGCGTTTTCTTGCAGGCGGCCTTCCTCCAAAACTGAGGAATTTAATTTGCAGGAACTTTATGGCCGTTATTCTTTCAACAAGACACGCAGCTTCAATGTTATTATCGCCACAAAATCTTTAGTGTTATTATGGCACAAGAATTCCAACAGCAAAGATTAATGTCTTGCCGGACCTCAAACCGTTTTCCAGCATAATTTGTCAAAATGGCCAATTCTATTCCTGTTTTCCTTACCTTTGCTGCTGGGTGCCAGTCTCACTCTTTAAAACCTCTGCAATCAAAACCAATAAACCGCAGTGCTTGCAAACCAAAAGAAGAAAAACCCAACAATGACTACATTATTGTACTTTCCACATCCATTAAATATAATATACAATTAAAATAACAAGCCCTCACATTTCCAAGCGTAGAGTAATGAGATATGAGACTTGAGCAAACAAACAGAAACGGAAAAAAAAGAAAGAAAAAAAAACAGGTGTGATACAGGAATACACCCATAAAAAGAACCACGGGATGGCAGGCCCTGCCACTTTTAGGGTACACCACGCACCCTTAAAAAGCATGACCTCATGTCCACGGGCCTAGTTACTGGATTCGTTTACCGCGTCGCTGCCATCGCAAACAAAAATAAGGAGGAACGTGGTTTTGATTACTCTGCACGGACAGCGTCCTCGCACAGTTATTATCTCATTAGAAAACAAAGGAGGAAGCACTTTTTTTCTGAGAGGAAGAGAAGGAATCAATGATGTCACAGCAAGTCCCCCCCTGCCCTTTTATTCTTTTGATTTTTTTGTCTTTTCTCACCACATGGTTTTTCACCAATCGGGAATGCACGGCTGCGCTGCGTCTCTGTGCTTCACCAGAGGTAAGTAATGGGTACATAAAAATACCTGGGGACTGACGCTAACCAGTCAACAAGCTTTTTATTAAAAGGTATCAGAGTGGAAAAGTGAACGGTGGCAGAGATGGGTGGGGGGGGTTGGGGTGGCTTTGGGAGGAGAAGGAGGGGGGCAGCTAGGGGCAGAGTAAATGAAATCCATCTTCATGCTGAATGGAGACCAAAGAGGACATATTAGCACAGATTGCAAAGCATTCTGCTGGTAACCTTCCTCGGCCCTGCTGGCTTTAAACAGATACATCTGCTCCCGATACTTATCTTTTTTTTTAAAGAAAGAAAGATTCTGTCTTATATACCCCCCCAAAAAACCAGCTCCTGATGCCTCTCATTGGCTGTTAGCACACAAATAAAGGCAGTTCCTTTTTCACATCCAAACTATTGATAAAGGAGAATCGGTGCAAGGCACTAGACAGCAGCCCTGTCTTTGTCGACATCCCAGATCTAAAGCAGAACACTTCCCGGCTTATCTCTGGTGTTGACCTCCTTAACTCAAAATGCCAGCGCCTCGGTCTCATCTTAACTCCTCTCCAGCAACCTGTCACTCCTCTCTAAGTCTGTACATCCTTTTCTCAACTTTTATCTTCCAGACTTTCATTCACATTTACAGATTTCATTAATTTTCCAGCCACTTACTATTTTTTTTTTTTTTGCTGTACGTTTATAGAGATGAGTATTTACTGAAGAAATTCTACTTAAGTACTTTGTTCAAGGCAACAGAGGCAGTGCTTTACCCTTGAATAAAACCTGCAACCTCTTAGTTCCCTAACAATTATACTGCACAGCTTCCCATTGTATTGTAATTCTCCATTCCTCAGTCAGGTGGATCTCAGCCTCTGATTACCTGGCTCGGGTTCAGGAAGCAGGGTTGAGAGGTCACCTGGGCAGGCCTCTGTAAATATGACGTCCCACGCAGTCAGGTGTCACCCAATTTCACACCAAAACCGCTTACCCCTGGGTCAGGCCACACATTTCTACATGATGAGTGCAGGGGAGTCACTGAGGAATTTCAGTATATTACTAAACCACCACTGCTTCCAAATCATGCATGGGTCTTTGTTTCACCTCAGATTCTGCCGTTGAGATTGGCAACCTCAACCTCCCAAAAAGTAGGCATCTTGGTTTCACCTGAAAGCCAAAAAAGCTTGTTTGTTGTAATAGATCTGTATTTTCTGTAGTTTACCCCATACATATTGGAATACTTAGCATTCCTCATGCTAATTCTCTTGTCAGTTATCTGCCAGTTAAACAAAATGAATTAGTTCACATCATGTCACACACAGAGACGAAAAGAACAACATTTTTTCCAAGTATTTCTTTTTAACAACCGGCTTGTGCATTTCACATTCAACATGTGAACTAATGAACTAATGCTGTTATTTTGTTCTGTTTGGATGTGGAAACACCTGCCCGCACAGATAGTTGTAGTCACACACACACACACACACACACACACACACACACACACACACACACACACATATCCATTTACATATGCTTGCATGAAAACACTCTCTCTCTCTCTCTCTCTCTCTCTCACACACACACACACACACACACACTCATGCCATGATAGCATAGTAGCAGGGCTGGTTTCTCTCTGGGCCTCAGGTGTGTGGGCTGCCATGTCACAGTCAGCTCATTATTAATCAGTGACAGGACAGGCGTTAACGAGGGACCACCATGCGCATGCCTCCCGAGGACCCCGCTAATCTGGGGGCGCAAGGCCGAGCACCACAGCGGGGCACAGAGCCCCCTCCCTCAGCTGGACCCCATTACCAGGATTAGGGGACATTAGGGGTCCCCAGAGTTACAGGAGGGAGGAAGGGGGTGAGTGGGGTACCACAGAGAGAGCAAAGCCGAGGGGGAGAGGAGGAAAGGCTGACAGACAGATGGACAGGGCTGAAGGGAGAGGAAAGAGAGGGAGAGGGGAGCAAAATGGTGGTAGATGAATGCAGAGAGAGGAAAGAGAGGTTAGACCACAGAGATAGTGAGAGAAAAGAGAGGGGAAATGGGGAGAAGGTAAAAAGTAGGTGAAGGTGAGAGAGGGAAAGAAGAAAAGGTAGTAAATGTCGAGAGTTGAAAATGAGGAGAGGAAGAAAGGTGGTAGATGTGTAGAGGAAAGAGATGAGTACTGGGAGAGGGTGAAGATGAAGGGGTTGCAAGGACAGGAGGGGAAAGAAAGAGAAATTGTAAAGGAATGAGAGAAGGAGATGGAGTCAAACAGGAAAAGCCAAGGGGAAGAGAGAGCAGAGGGGATCCATGGCTTCTCACGAGTTTGACCGGGTTAAAAGAACGAGAAAAATAGAGAATGGAAAAAAAGAGAGGGCAAGTTGTTGCTTCTCTTAACTCCCCGAGTGTTGGGCTGAACTTGGATGAGCACTGACAGAACAGAATGATGGGTATGTGTCACGGAAAAAAGAAAAAAAGAACAGTTCATGTTACATTCATTGCTCTGAGAATGAGCATTTCACAGTCCCTCTGACAGGTTTAAACAGGGGAGAGCAGAACTGCAACAGCGCAGGGAGTCAATTAAGGAGGACCCCATCATGAGGTGAGACAAAGGGCCGTCAAAAAGCACATCTTAAAGATCCATTTAGCAGGTGCCGTTTGTTTTCTCTTCCCCTTTCCGATTTTGTAAAATTTATGCCATTTTAAACGCTTGTACATTTCATTACCAGATGAGCAGCTGTGTTTTGGCACTGGAGTTTAACTCTCCAGTAAAAAGAAGAGAAAGTTTAAAAAAAAGAAAAAAATTGCAACACTAATTCATGACATCATGTCAGACATATAAATAACCCGCCTGCTGTAAAATTATTTGCTGTGGTCTAACATTTTTTTGGACACCCTCGTTTTGCCCTCATAAAAAAAAGGATCAGCTCTGTGCTTTTACTCTGTGTTCTGTATCACAGCGAGTTAGGTTGGGGGGGGGAGTTTTGTGTTGGTCTGCATGGACTAATCACTTCATTACACACCCACTGGGTGTTCACAGGTGTCACTGGTCCACGTTACCTACATTACGTGTTTATGGATTTCTTGTGCTTTACCCACAACATTTTAGTAGACAGATGAACATTATCTCAGAAAATTGCAATGAACTGTAATAGCACCAACATCCACAAACGACATAATGTTATAGCGCCCCCATGTGGAGAAGTTTGTTTTGTGTTTTTTTTTTTTTTTTTGATTGTGTGTGTGTTATTTTCAACAAACATTTAAGCTACACTTTTTCCATGAGCCCCGATAAGCTCTGAAAAATGTCATTGGACTAAAATGTTGGCAGGTGAGAAGAGAATAAATCTAATATGAACAATTCACATTGTGTGTGGGTGTCCTAGTGGAATGTACGATCCGCAGCGCAAAAAAAAAAAAAAAAAAAAACAGAAAGACCAGAAACGTTTCAGAAACACGCGCTATTGGCGCTCTGGCTTGCGGAAAAATATGGGGTGAGTCTCACATCTGGTCCAATTTTACTTTCAGAACATTTCGCTTTCCCCTCGATCTCGTTTTAAATTGAACGGACCCAAAAAAAAAAAAGTAGAAATCCTTGAGTGCAACAGCGATAAAGACCCATCTGTCTGGCAGTGTCTATACGCTCTGCAGAGGGAGTGAATGTTTTACACATATCTAATCAAACAGGCATTCAGTCCTTTCTCCCTCACATCCAGAGCTGGGTAACAGGGGCCTGGAACGATGGTAATCTATCTGCATATTGTGCGCTTTTATCTTCGCTTGTTTATTGGAGCGGCAGAGTCAAAGCAGGGGGCTCTGTTAGATGGTTTGCGTTAGCTCGGGCCCTCTCCCGCTCACTGACGCGCGGCAGGTAACGTAAGGAGTCCTCCATGACTCATTTCATTTAATCAACTTTATTTATTAGATATTGCATGTAGGGTTTTCATCTTTCCAAAACATGTTTAGGGGTACAGAGAGGCCCCGTGATGGATCAGATGTCTGGGGTTCCTGGCGCGACCAGTCTTCTGATCAAATTATTTTAGTCAATTTCTTATTTTTTTTAGTATCATTATGTACTTGTCTTTTCTAAAATGGAGGGCAAATGGCAATACAGAAAATACATACATCCATCAACTGCCTAGAGTAACTCGCAGTTCATCAGCCTTCTGAGGTAAGCGCAGACCCGAGAATGCAACAGTGTAGTTATTTTAGCTGTATAATAGAATATATTCTCTTGCACAAGATTGTTTACTTTTCTGCTGTCTTAGCATGGAATTCAATTTGACACCTCTGTCCAGGGCATGTATCAGCCCCTTTGCCCTTTCAGCCCCACCCTTTCAGAGCCCAGCCATCTGACCAATCCTCCTCTCACGGCCCCGCCTCTTTATTACCTCTTTCACTCGTTAACACCTAACTCACGAGGCTTATTCAACAGGTAAAATGTTTTCTCACTTTCTGACATTCTACTTGTTGAAAAGACGGTTCACTCTGCACAGCTGACTGCATCTGGAGACCGTCCTCAGGAAATATTTCATTGACATGTGTGTGATGAATCCATTGGTTTTACTAGAAAGGAACTATGAGACTGGCATATTTAAGATTTGGTTTCACCCTTTTGCACAATCTCTCAATCAGCAAATATTATAAAAGACCTCTACAACTGGGTGCTAAAAATATACCCATTTCAATCTCAATGGCAAAGCGTTTGTTCCTTTGAAGGATGCAGTCACTGCCCTGCTCCAATCAGAATCATCAGTCCGCCATGCCCTGGCTCCGTCATAGCCAAGCCCCTTTTCTTCTTCTTCTCCATTCCTCATTGGATCCCAAATGAATGCACAGCTGTCAATCATGTGGACCTCCCCACCTCAAGCAGGTAAGCCAGCCATGCAAGAGCAGACAAGCCAAAATAGGTAAGGTGGATAAACTCATCAGTCACATCATTGACAAGCAGCCTCTCCTGGGAAGCCAGTGACCGCCAGGTTTGTGGATTTAGTGTTCCTCATAACATATAGGCAGCATGTTATCGGAGTCATGTCTGCAATGTGAAAAATAAGGTTAGCTAAAGCCGTGTTAATCGGTGGAATCACAGGTGTGACTGCTTCCTCCTGAGCCCATGGCGCAGGTGTGCGGTGGGCAGGGCTGGCGACAGTGCAGTCAGGGCGGGGAAAAGGAGAAAGCCAGGTGAGTGAACTGTGTAAACAAGTACTGTGGTTGATCAGCTCAGGGCTGTGTAACCCTCTGTGAAAGTCATTCCTGTGACTCTCTTGGGACTCAATCTGAGGCCCACTGGAATGTAGGCGAGGTGTGGCTCCATCTCATTTTGAGAGCATATAATATAATATTTGATGCCAACCAAGGGAATCTGTCACACAGACAAGGAAAGGTAATTAAAAGCCACAGTAAAAGTCAAATGACACTCCTTCTGTTTATGTTGGAATGCTTCTGTGAAGATGGTATGGGGAAATAGACTGATGAGGGTTGTGAAAACTCAAAGCCACAAAGCCATTGTAGACGTGCATAATTGTGTGCAAGACTGGAATGACACCATGATATATGTGACAATGTCGGTGACAGAACGTGCAGAAATGTAAAGTAATGTAATGTACAGCTTTCACTCCCTAATGCACTTATATCTGTGTTTGTATCAGCACATAATAAAATCTGAACTGATGATGAGGAAAGGACGGCAGAAAATCTTGCTGCTGACAGACAGAGACAATTCAAGTGACCAGCCAAGGCATTGTAATCAAGGAGGGTACGTCTCAGTTTGTGAATACGAATGAATATCCATCTGTATAAATTGCGTGATATGTAAACTGTAAGTTGCTCTGGGTAAGACTGCTCAATGCCTGAATGTAAGTATAAACTTGAGAATACATAATAGAATGGGAGCAGAAGAAGGAACACACTGACCACTGAAAGCATGGGATCACAGGGTCAGGTATGTAGCGGCTGATGCCTGAACATAGTGTGCAGTTCACTTCCCTAACTGTATAAACAGGAAATAGAATGGGTTTAAGATGCAGACAGATTGTGATTAAGAACATAAGAATGTGTAAGGACAAGAACAGACCATTCAGCCTGTCTGGGCACATAATTTGCATACAGTCTAGAGTGTCTCCAACGCTGTGAACTTGAACACTCTAAGGCTCTGTACCTCTACTATGTGACCTGAAAAGCTGTCCAAACCATGGACAACTCTTTGTGAAAGACATAAAATCAGTTTGGAATTTACCTTAAACTAATTTCAATGTACGACAGAACCCAAGCTAAAAAATGACTTTTTTGTAGTTTACCTTGTTAAACCTTTCCATAAATTTAAAAACCTCAATCGAATCCCCTCTTTGAATCGTTTTACAGAGCCTGAATAGATTAAGTGTCCTAAATCTTCCCTTGTGAGGATCAACAAAAGTACCATCACTCTGGAAGATGCTCATGGCTCCACTTCAGTCGTATACACAAAGCTGTAGCTCCAGGATTGTGGTAAAACAGAGTATTTTGAGCCACACAGAGAGAAAGACAGAGGCCCACTTTCAGTTAATATCGGCTACGCCACAATGGCAAGCTGCAGCGCTCGGTCAATAACAAACTTCAAATCACATCAAGACTTTCTCAGCCGCAAGCTTGTCTTACATTTGTGGCCGGTGTGTCAAGCGCCAGCAGGTTTTTGTTACTTGTTGGGATTTTAAAACTACATTTAATAAGAATTACTGGTCTTCGTCCAACATTATCTACTGTCCTGGTTTCAAATGATGCTGAATTCACACTGAAAGACAAACATACATCACAGCACAAATATATTTCATTACAACATTATATTTCATTGTATTGTTTTATTTTTTCCTTGATAACAAAGGATATGTATGCAAAATTTTGATTCTCTCAATGAGCTTTTACACAAGGATGAAACATTAACTAAATCTGCAGTCTCCCAGGGTAAATTTGAGGTATTAAGAGCATTAAAAATGCTCCTCTCCCAGAGAGTATTGGGAGGAAGAGAACGCTCGAGAGCTCTTGAGACTTTTCTCTTTTTTTTTTCCTGAAAACCACGCATGTACGCGTCTCATTGCCATGTGAGGGTTTTCCCCCTAACCGCACTGAAGACATCTTTACACAGCCTGACCACATGTGGTTTGGGTTTCAGCACTTGGAGAGATGCATGAGGACTGGAATCAGCTCCACAATTAAGTTATGAGCTCAAAATGAAGGCAGGGGGCGGGGGTGGTGCAGGGGTTGGGGGGTGGGGTGGGGGCTTGGGGTGGGTTGGGTTGACTAAAATGTAAAACTTATATCTCTTACACAGGGCACGATTTTGGTCTTATTTAGCTTGGGCGGTGAGTTTGAGGACATTTAAATATATGTGGCATGGTAGCATGGTGTTGGCCTTATTTAACAGAGGCAGAGTTTCTGTGCATTGTTCCAAGGAGCGAGCGAGCTTCCTGTATGCTAAGGGTTGCTTTCCAACCAGCTGGAGGCAATAGCACGTCTTTTTGAATATACCCCCTCCACCGTGATGGGATTCTTGCTCTTTATAAAGCAGTCATATAAAAATTCATACTCACCTGGAGGGGAGCCAGCATTCAACAGGCCCGGGACATTTCACAGTAGCCGAGCCGAGCGGAGTTTTGTTCATCCCAAACAGCACACATAAAGCAAAGGTCCTGAATGTACACAAATGCGGAAAGCGCATAAATAAAAACCTGAGAAACATAACTACCCTTGGGCCGAGCACACATAGAGTCCCAGGTCCCGTGCATTAAGCTTTTCTACTGCTCGGGAACGGATAGTGTAGCATGGGAGATTGTTTTCACGTGTTTGTCACAACATCTGTTGTTAGTTTGGGAATTACATGGTACTGTATACTATATCAGTTGGAACTGGTAAATGACTGTATGACACATTAAATTACGTTATTGATTTGTGGAGCAGAAGCTCTTGCGCTGGGTAATTTATAATACATGGCTCGCATTTACATCTCCACTTTTAACAGCTGAATATTTTACTGGGGTAACTCAGGCCCAGTTGCTCGATAAAAGGTTCTGCAATGTTTCACACAGAGCTTCCAAAACGTGCTGTTCAGTTTCATACTCCCTTAGCCCCCCGGTCTGTTTGCAAGCTTATCTTGTGAGTCCATGATTTGCCTGAGAATTGCTGCAACATAATCAAGGGCCTATACTGAGATAAAGTAACAAAAAGACTAAAGAGAAACTAGACAACTGTAAAAAGCTTTCCTTTTCAGTTAAGGATGGTAAATTAGCTGGTGTGGGTGTAAAATAAAGTAAATAGTAAAGTAAATAGTAAATTCAAAGAGACCTTTGCACGGATACAAACAAAACAGTTGTGGACAAAGCACACCAATTATGTTGCCATTCCAATCAACTCCTACAGAGTATAGGTTGATTGACCAACGTTATCTGGTTTACATACCAAAAGTTCTCAGATATGAAAACATTTTTATAACTTTAGATACGTTACAACAACTGCTTATGCCATTAGAGGTTTAGGCTTCATGTCTTTCAAAGAAACTGTAAATGTGGGACCAAAACAAAGAGCCATTTTTTTTTTTTTTGTCAGCCATGTCAAAAAAAAAAAGAAAAGAAAACCAGCTTTCACTGTTCCATGGGGCAGAATGCAAAAACAGATGCCCCCTTCTTTAAAAGTTTATTAGGACAGCATAATTCTCAGCTTTAATGTGAAGTTTGCACCTGTTGGTTAATAGGTGACATCTCCAGCAGAGGAGGGCTCCTGGTGTTTTAGCGCCTTCTGTTAATTCTAGACCTAGCCCAGGTGCGCCGTTTTTGGCAGGTCGCTGGCTGCTGGCACCATCCGTCACATCTGCGCAGTGTAACCCCCGGCAATGATTGGGGGGGCGGGACGGTCCGGCGCATCCCCTGCCAGCAGCACAGGCACGAAAACATGTGTGAGATTCTAACACCGGTCCCAAACCACTATACACCATCCTCACAAGGCAGAGAGCCTTACAGGATTATGCAAAGGGGCCTGCAGACAATTTATTGGCCGTGGGTAGTGGGGTAGGCAACGGTTTGAGGTGAGGAATTGGTGGGGTTGGGGTGGCGGGGGGGTGTTTGGGGGAGGGGGTAAAGCCTAATAATAGCCTGTTATTATTGTGGAAAATACACCCTCACCGTTGATATTTAACGAGAAGCATTTTTTGCTCTTGCACCTGTTTTGTGAAAAAGTAAACAATATATTTTTCCATTCCTTTTTTTTCTCTCTCTCTCTCTCTCATTTTTTTTTCTTTTTACCAGGCTGACTCATTACTCTCCCTGTGTTTCAACCGTTAATACTTCTCTTCATTCTTTCAGCATTTATAGGGCCAGCTGGGGAACGTAAAGCAGGAATGCCCGTAGACCGTTAAAGCTCAGACGCGTTAAGGGGATTTGTATGGCGTGCACTTGATCTTGTCTCCGGCTGAGTCTTGATTAAAAAAATGACGGAACGCTCCAGTGAAAATCATGTCCAAGGTCCCATTAGGAGCAGAATTCATAATTTTATCAGGAGTGTCGTTTGGGAATTTGGTCGGCTGCCTCATTCACGGCCCAAGACCATTAAACCCGTCTATCTATTTATAGGGACAATCAGGCGTATCAGTGCTGCTATCTAAACAGGCTCGCTGCCCTAGTGGTCCTGTCGTGCATCTGGGTTTTTATAAGACCGAAGCAGTAGTGCAGTCCTGGAGATTACAGCAGCACAGACCTCCCGGTGTCCGGGATGTGGACATGGGTCATTAACCGCCATTTACCGTTGATTGGCCGACCGAGCGATGCCGGCCGTCAGACTAGCGCGCAGATTTGAGCCGCGCAGCTGCGACCCTCCGCAGTCCCACCTGCCGTCTCCGTCTCGCTTTCGCTCAGGGAACCCGACGCTCCCTAGCGACGCTACTAAGCCGACCTAAAGACCGCGAGCGCTCACCGCTGGGGACGGCAATAATGACTGATGATGTGACCATGCTGGAGATGAGCACCACCGCGGCGATTCTGCCTGATGATAATGGTAATGGCGATCAAACAGGAAGCGCTAAGCAGCGAGCCGTGAGTAGGGTCACTGGCTCCAGATGTCGAATCAGAGTTACAGTGGCTGTGCAACATCACTGGTGGGAGCTGAGAACGCACATGGCGAACAGGGGCTCCTTTGTGTGGTTTATCTGCCTCTTGGTGTGGAGGCATCATTAGTCGTGGACAGGACACAAGGGCCTAAGGCTCCACTCTCCTCCCCTGCACTGGCTTTGGCACCAGGGTCTTTCTTAGTGAGTGTCCCCTGTGGGCTACGGCTGAGCAGGCCTACAGTGTCGAGGGCAGACACACAGCCAAAAGCCCGCAGTGTGATGACTGGCGGAGGCTAATTGAGGGCAGACCCTCAAGTCAATACCTCCCTGCTCTGGTGAGCACCGGAAACCTAAAGTGAGCAAATTCCATCAGTCACAGACAGCAGACCATGACAATGCATTCATTCAGTGGGGTGGAAGCAGAACTCATGACCTTAGCAGCCATGGAGTAAGACTCTCTGACAAAAGATGTGATTCACAGCTAAGAACAGTCAGGACCCCCAAATGTAAGGGACCTAACAATATAAAACACAGAGGTCCACTCCATTCTCTGGTGGGATTTTGGCCAGTGCCTTTTTGAAGTATTTTTTAAATGCATATGCTGTTCTATGTTATAGTAATAAGAACTCATTTCAAACAACATGTCTTCAATGGAACAGAAAGCACTCAGAGAAATGTATGTTGTAATGTAAAGTATGCTTTGATTGCAGTCTGTAAGTGCATTTGATAGCAGGCTTTGTTTCACCCCAGCTCAAGACCTGGTAATGCACTTGTTGCTTCATATCTAAATCCTCCAAAACAATGTTGAAAGACAACAACTGGACGAAGAACGATCCAGCAGCACATTCTACATATTGTTGATGTTCAAGACCATAAAGGCAAAGTTAATACGTTTGATAGTTGTGGCCTAGTTTTTTTTTTCTTTGTAATAATTCCAACATTCCACATTTTAATGCCAACATATTGTATTTTTTTCCTTTAGTAAATTAACCTATTTACTGTCATGAATAGAACACAATGTGTATTTAATTGTCGGGTTTTTTTGTTGTTGTTGTTTTACGTCAGAGGGGTCTTTGAACGGATCCATCGACATCTGCTGGCCAAATGCACTAATTATAAATACGCTGGTGTGAATCTGAACCTGCAAGCTTTTAGATGGCCAAATGCAATGAATTAGAAGAGATCAGACAACGATTGATCATTTTACGGCTTTAATTGCATCATAGTAATAATGCTAATATTAACAGTAATAATGGGAAGAAAATTTAAAACGTGCTTGTCATTATTCAAAGGCTGTTTTACAGGTTCTGCTTTTTTTAAAGTGGATTAGTACTAGTGTTAAATCAATCAATCAGACAGTCTGTCTACATAGACTGAACAGCAAATCACAGTTTGGTCTGGTAATTAGTGGCTAGCTGCTGACCATAAGTTCCCAGATCTCAGCCAGGCTCCTGTCAGTCCAGCTTGATAAAAAACATAATAATAATATTAACAATGTGTGCTGGATGTGTTACATAGATCTGCTGGTTGCAAGTGCACTATCAAGACTTTTGCTCAGTCAGGAGGGAAGGTTCATTAGCTGGACAGGGTGGTGCTCACTCTGAAGGCCAATTCACGCTTCAAAACGCAACAACTGTTGGGACCGCAATGACGCAACTGCGGTCTCAGCTGCAAAGCAGCTGTCCGCAGACGCTTAGATGTGGTCAGACCGCATGCAGCAAAGGTTTTGAAACCCTGCTGTCAGGAGCAGCTAGTGTGGACGAGAGAGAAACAGAGGGAGGGAGAGAGTGAGACAGAGAGAGAGAGAGCAAAGAATAAATAACATTGAAAATACATCAGAGTTTAACATATAGCTATGCATATACCTGACTGAAAATAACTGGGCAATGAGTGTTTGAGTAAGGGTGCTAAGTCGTTTATGTGTCATACTGTGCTGACCTGCAGCTTTTGATAACTGAGAGTGGCAGTGTGAAACAGGTCCTGGATGTTTGACTGGCATACTTACTCTGTGACTACAGTTTAACCATTATGCAATACATTATAGGCATTTAGCAGATGATCTTATACAGAGCAGCATTTCTTTTGGGACAAGGGTGTTAAAGTGCTTGATGTGGTAAAAGTCTCAAGTGCCAGGAGGGATAGCATGGACTAAACCCTGTGGATGACCTGTTGAGGAAACAAAACAAAAAACCATTAGCAATATCAACAACAATCCTTAGCCAGCAACTATGGCTAAGTGGGGGAGCTAGGGAGGGAAGGAGAGAGGTGCGTCCTGAAGAGGTGAGTCTTCAGTCTGCGCTTGGTGGACAGACTTTCTGCTGATCTGAACTCCGTGGGAAGGTCATTCCACCAGCGGGGAGCCAGAACAGACAGCAAACGTGACCAGTAAGTGTAAGCATGCAGAGGAGGGGGCGCCAGGCACACTGAAGATGCAGAACTGTGCGAACGGGAAGGCAAGTAGGGTCTGATGATCTTCTGAGGATAGGACGGGGCCGTCCCCTTGACAGCCTGGAAGGCAAGCACCGATGTTTTGAATCTGATGCGAGCCCAGACAGGTAGCCAGTGAAGGTCGGCGAGGAGGGGAGCGACGTGGGCGCGTCTGGGAAGGTTGAACAGCAGAGTGCACAACACAAGGACACAAACTATAGCACTGAATAAAAATAGCTTTTTCCATTTAAAATCCATCAATTTAAAAAGTCTAATTGAATTAAATATTTTTTTATTGACTGCTCATGGTCACAAAAGTAAAAAAAAAAAAACTCCACATTTTTCAATTTAGATCTCAGGGCCAGAGTAAATATTGTGTCTTATCGCTTGGTTTGCTGAGAACTGTGCAGCCTATGGCTCTGGTCTGGTGGTCAGCTGAGGACGATGGATTTGGTATTACTGGATGCCATGCGAAACCAGGGGCAAGGGAGCGAGTGTGCGTGCCTCAATCAACAGGTGCCTCAACCAACCCCTGGGACAGCAGGTTCTGAAAGGATCAAACGGTGAGGTACATTTTTCCTCCGAGCATGTGCAAATTTACAGGCCCATAAAAGCACCTTTGCGCCGCAAGTAAAGCTTTGATAAATCGGAGCATGTTTATTATAATGGGGGGTAATAGCAGAGGCCCCCCCTGGGTAAGATCAGGGCTTTGTTTACAAGGCCCCCGTGCGCGAGAGCAGGGGTAATGAGAGCAACGTAAAATCTGTCCACAAGATGACAGGCCTCTGCCTTGATTGACAGGTACACACTTATTTAATGGGTGCGTTGAAAAGTTCCATTTTGCATCACAGGGCTGATGGGGAAGGCATTAAATAGCCTCGCTAGCATGTAGAAATACACAATGATGTGATGTGCTCTTTTTATTTATTTTTTTCCAGGATTAACAGCATGCAAAGAGACAGTTGCAATCTTTTTCTCACTTCTGAGCATTTTTATTCTTTTTTTCATGATGGAAAACAATGGAAGTAAAAGGTAAACACACACTCTGCCAAGCGGTGGAATGCAGAGCTGGGAAAAGCCATTCCAAAACGGACAGGAAAAACACTGTAAATAACGCCAACACCGACACAACAATGTCTCTGTGTATTCTTTGATTCCTAAAATAAGTGATACTTTCATCACCTTGAGAGTCAAACAATCCCCTTTAAAGGGATTGTTTATCTTTACTTGACCAGGTATTTCAATTGCGAAATCAATTCTTGTTTGAACTGACGAGTTGGGGAGTCGAAAGGAGCCAAAATGTGGCGGAGCCAATCAGATCACAAGGGCAGGGCGCCAGATGCAGAGGGCCAGTTTTGTGTGGAAATTTAGCATTTTGTTTCATTCAGAAGGCATGGCGTGTGTAGGTTGTCCCTAATGAACTCACCGCTGCCTTTAAGAGGCAGGTGCAGAACATACATTTTGGTCTAGGTAATTCTACAGTAGGTTATTGGAGTTTAAGTTTATGTTTTAGGTTTTTTCTTTATTTTGGATTCTGGAATTTTTAATGAAACCCAGGATTTGTGAATCATCATGCAACCCTTCTTGTTAATCAACAGTGTTTTCATTTTTCATTACTGTTTCATCCATTTCTATAATGTTAATTATTGCATGTTTTGTGTATATTGTTTTAATTATCATAACATTATTTTTAACATGACATTTAGACAGATGTGGAGTACAAATTCTAATAGCCAACATTTTGTTTTTGTGTTTCCTTTGAGGATAGTCCACATGGTCAAAATACAAGACAGTGCAATATTCTGGGTCAGATGAAAACCAAAGTTTTTGATGGTTCTTTTTTGGACATTTTAACAGAACTTTTACAATGAAAGTAGGCCTGCAAAAGTGGCTATAGTATATTTGGGTTTTCTCCAAACCCCTTGAAAAATGCAGGGTCTGATTATGCTCAAACTTAATGTCCTCCACACCATCCAGCAGTTGATGGATATTGACTTCCCACTTATTTATTTAACGTAAAATAAGGATCTCTTCGTTCTGAACTTGGACAGGTTGTGAAAGGATCCTGCCAAAAATTACTCTGGTGATATGCTTAGATATACCTCCAAAGAGTTTTTTTCCCCCTGTTGTTTGTTTTTTCAGTTTTGTGCTCTTGTCTTCTGTAATAGGCAGTGAAGACAGCATGTACCAAGGGCCTCAAACCACCGAGGCCAGAGAAACACTTTGCACAACATCGCCAGATGGCATCACCATGGCAACGGAGCACATAACAACATTTAAGGCCTTTTAAATAACACAAACAATCAGGGCCTTTGCTTAATTTCATTAAGTCATTCACCTCCCCCCCCACTCCAAAACATGCTAAGTCTTTGGAAATGGGCACTCAAGGTTGGCACACGTCACAATGAAGCACAAATTGGTCTCCCTTCATTTGGTGCCTGCAATTACAGTAGGCACTGATGACTTTAAGTGCTTCGGGAGGGCCGTGGAGTTAACGGGGGCGCGAGTCCTCTGCCCAGAAATGTCACGATACGATAGCCAGTGAAGGGCCTGACAGCTGGCTCTGTGAGGCCTCCGATCCTCGAGTTGCCTTCGCGTTTTCCAACGACACGACAACCGCACTTACAGTAGCCTGGGCTGACTCCTCTACCCGCACGGCGGCAGCTCCAGGGCCCCCCACTCCCCCTTCCCCCTTCCCCACTCCCCCTCCACCCCCAAGCAGCTCCAGTATGTCAGGGGCTCTGCCTGAGCAGCGGTTAGCTCTGGCACTCCGGAGCTTAAAACACATACAAAAGGCATTTCCCACCCGACCACAAAACTGCGGCGCGAGGCTCACACTCGCATATTTCTGGGTATAGCGGTTAAGCCGATGCAGGTCTCCTCTCCCTTCCAGGAGCTGGAGCGCCACGCTCTCATCTCAGGCTGTGTGCTGTGGGGGATAGTAATCATCCTAAGCTGGTGATGACAGTTGGCCACATTACTGCTCATGACATAAACAAGGCAAACAAGCTCAACATTTTTTTTTTTTTTTTTTTCTCCTCTTTTTTTCTGTTACAATGCCTGTTGTCCAGGGCTCCCAGTGCTAAAGGTCTAAATCACCAGGGAGGTGAACATTTGGTTTTAATACACTGTGCCAGTATGCTTCTCCATTGTTTCTCTGTTGACACCAGGGAAATATTAGTCACTTTCCATTGTCATGTATTAGTATTCATTTACCTAATTATTTCCTTCTCAATCACACATACCCCCTATCCACACCAACAAAGATCAAATATCACTCCACAGGAATTGTCAAACTCTGTGACTGTGTATATTTTTTGTATGCTTTGTCTTTATTTATTGATTTATTTTAATTTATCTATGTTTTACCATGATCTTGTAATGAGATGGCCTTTGGTGCCAGCTTGGCATTAAATATCAAATATCATATCATTGTGAAAGGATCTTACACGTCTCAGCTTTGGCCACATATTTGTCCAGCTGATGACCCCAGAATCACCCTATGCCTGTGTATTCATTGGTGGCGTAATGCAGCCGGTGAATCTTTGTTTACTATGGGTAACTGCATTTTCCATGCCACATTCACAATGGAAGGCTTGTCTCGATGAGTGTAACTGAGAAACACTTTCAAGTATGTGTTTTTAGAAAGTGCATTGTATTACATAGTATACAAATTTTGAGCGCTTTTATTTCTGTCTGCTCTTCAGATATTCCCAGAATAATTAGAACTGGGTGTGGGTCCAAAACAGAGAGACTAAATTTGTAGGACCAAAGCAACAGTTTCATTAATATCTTACAGGCACCACAGTATCTAGCATGACACTTGTACTCATTGCATATATCAGATATATTGCAATAGTATCTGTCTAATTTACATCACCAGTCTACTTGACCATTCAGAGTCCTGACCAATCAGGATGATTGTTTCACTCTCCATTCAGTCAGACCAATCATGTGGCAGGAGAGTTACATTAGACATCCAGTCAAGAGGATTGTCATCCTGTCCATCAGGTTTACAACATACTTTGTTCTATGGTGAGTGCATTCCCAGGACACTCATATGTGCCCATGTGAATTGCCCTAGTGGTTTTCAGCACGCTTCATTGTAGCTGATAGTGTTAGGGCAAACAAATGTGACCTACAAGTTTCCTGCTGGTTCCTATTGCTAAATTTGTGGCAGAAAGGTTTTCAGAAATCTTAAAAGGCCCATTATGTTGAAATGAGTCACGTGACAAGAATGCTAAAAGTTCAAATTACACCGATTCTACCTCTAAAACCATAATCTACTAATTAACATTTTTTTTCCTGCCGTGACTTGATAGATTAATTTAACTGAGGTAAATTGAAGCTTTGTGAAGGAGTTCCGATTACACACGGCAGAAATTAGAGGGACATTTCACAGCGGTATGACTTAATTTGGCTTTGGGTAGATTAAAACAGCCCCTCCAAACAGCAGACCCCTTTGCTTTTGTCAATTGGAAAGCAGTTCCTTCTTGTGCCATAATGGGTTCAGGCTGTGGCCTGGGTCATATCTCTCTCGAGGGAGAGGTTATTGCCTCGTAAACTGTGTGAAAATGTATGTTAATGCTTAAGCTCTACCTAGCTCAGTATATAAAGTCCCCACTTTACTGATGCTGGCCACTAATTTATCACACTTTTCTACAAGTTGTGTTACATTAACAATCTGTTTGTCACTTTTAAAATGCACCATTAGCTTTGTGTGTAATACATATCGGAAGCAATGAGTTCGAATTCAGTTCGAAAATTGTATGATCTTGACTTGTGATCAGTAATGCTAAAGAGTCATGGACACTTCTACAGTTACATTCATAGATGTTATTTGTAGTTTTAAAATATCTAGCAGTATATGATCATACAGTGGCAGTCATGGCCACTGTACCAGATATTTAATGAAAGGAAGAGACAGAAAATTGAAGAAATGGAACAGAGCCAGTCTGTCTAATAGAAACACACACAGCCAAGCAGGGAACACACAAAACAAAATACAACAGCCTCTTAGGCCTGCTCTGTATGGGAGGCCAACCAAAGGCAATGGTTTATACCTGGCCTGGTTAGAAATCCACCTCAGATGAGCCCGCCTATTCACAAGGCCACTACTGTTATAAGTTCCTGCAGTCTCTCCGGGCCAAGGGAGGGAACAACAACAGCAGCCAAATGGGAGGAATGAAGGTGTGAAGATAACTGATGCAAATCAAAGGTCACTAATAGGGATAATGCACAATCACCTCTGTCTCTCAACAAAAACTATGCATTACTGCACTGCATTGTGGAATTACAGCAGAGGAAAATGAAGCCATTAGTTGTCCAGGTGCACCCTATGGTGCAAAGGTTGTTTCCTCACAGAGCTCCCATAAGATCATCCCAGAACATCCCAAAAATCATAAAAAATGGGAATCAAGAGTGGGCACCTTCTATGGCCTCACTAATCACCACATCTAAACTGGATCATTGAACCTGGGAATAAGTCTAAGGTCAAGTTCAGAGTGGATTTCCACCTCTATATCTCTAAAAAAAAAAAGAAACTGGAGGTTTCCCTCCTGGAATAATGGACCAAAATATGGCACTAGAAAGAGTTCAAATCCTGTGTAAAAGCATTTCAAGAGGTAGTGAAGATGTTCTGAAGGTAAAAAGTCCAATATCCAACAACTATTATTATGTCATTTGGTGGTTCCATTATTTTGTCCGGCCCCTGTAAATACGCTTTTCATACACATCAGCCGGTATGGATAACCAGCAGAAGCTCCTTCAGTGTACCTGTCCTCTGCTTGAGGCAGCATGTTAATAATCAATCTGCACAGCAGAGTCCTTTTTGTGTTCACTCAAACCTGATTCCTTGCCACCTCATTATGAACCAAATACACAAAAGAATATTTAAATATTGACACATATAGTAAAAGGTGTTTATAATATATCAGTTCACAGTTACAAGTCTCTCAAGCATACAAAATGCGTCATACGGGCATTAATCAAGACCAACTCCAGTGCCATTCACTGAAAGAAGGAATGTTAGGTAATTGCAAGTCAGGCTATTTCATTCTAACAATAATAATTTCACGACAGTATGGACAAGGCTCTGGCAAGCAAATCCTATCCCAAGAAAGTGGGTAAGATAGCACTGTAATCACCTTGTCCAAAACATGCTGTGAAAAAAAAATGTGGTCCCAGACCTGATTATCCAGAGCGATAAGGATTAGGAAATGACCGCTGTTAGCAGTAGCTCAGAGTAATTTGCTGCTTGGTTAAGGGAAAGAACAACAGTCAATCTGCGTTCTAAAATGCGTCCACTACAATCCCCATGTTTGCCTTGCTGGTGTGAGCTTGGCTCCATCTCAAAATCTCTCCTTTGTTTTTGTTTTTGGAAGGAATAAATAAGTGCTTGTTGGGCTGGACCTTTATCAGGTTTCTAGTCTGGCTGGAGGATGACCAAGAATCACAAATTCAAGCTGTTGGCTTTGCCTTTTTTTTGGGGGTCAGTTGGTTTTTTTTTTTTTCAGAAAAGCGTTGGGTAAAATGCACTGCCCAAATTTCTTCGGAAGCAAGCTATCAGATTAGGCAATACGTGTCAATTGCTGATGGGAATCGGACCTTACCATTCAATGTCACATTTCCTCCTTCATGTGAATAGATTGTATAAAAAACAACATTCCATTCATAAAACAGTGCTTGAAAAGTAAAAAGGGAAGGAAAAACTGATAAAATGTGGTCTGGATTCAGTTCTGACACTCATGGGCATATGAGAAATTCACGTTGGAGTACAAGCCATGTACCTCTTTGAAACCTCATCTTTACGATCTCATACTGTACGGACTGTGCACACATGCCTTTCTTTGAGTCTCGTTGACCTGAATAATTTTTCTTTCACTTGTGTTGTTTTGTTTTCAGTCACCACGCAACATTCTAAACACTAACAAATTGGGAATTGCATTATTGTGTTTTTGTTATGAAATATTAACACTGTACTCCCAGGGAATAGTGTTTTAAAAAGCTAATGGTGCTGTGATGGGGATACTGTGCTACTGGAGGTGAGTGTGTATATAGTATGTGTGTATCAGTGGTTTAGGACAGATGGGGGACTGAGATCACAGGGATGACTCAGACCACTGGAGGGAAGATGTGCGGAAGCCAACGCAGACGGAAACCCCAACATCTCCGAGGTCACATGTCACGGGGGTGGGCGGCGGTCAATGGGAGGGTGTGGAGAGAAGGGGAAGTGTCGACGAAGGGGGTCAGTTAAGGTGGGAGGTTCAGCAAGAGCAGAGCAGCGAGGGGAACGAGAGGAAAAAGCGAAAATAACAGTCCCCGAGGAAAGCGAAACCCTCTGTCGTGGGAGACAGGCACGGAGAGGCAGTCAGTAAGAGAGAAAGTGAGAGGGAGGAAGGAGGCCTTCAGAGCAGCTGTGTGGGGGCAGGACACCGCGTGCCAGCGGGAAGTCAGGAGCGGGCAGGGCGAGGAGTGAAGCGCTGGCACAATTCCACGCTGGGGTGCTGACAGAGGAGGAAGAGGGAGGAAGCGTGGACATCATTGAGCCCCATACTGCAGGGGTAAAACAACCGTAGCACTCCCCATGATGAAGTCAGACTGTCAAAGGTAATTCAAATCAAGAGCGATTCAAAAATTTAGAGTCACGCAGCATGACTACCAGCAGCCTCGGTCCACCGTGGAGTTGTTGCAGATCTTGGTGTTGTTCTTTCATTGGGGATGTGGTGGAAAGCCTAAGCTGCGTTTCGGTGGTTGGCTGTCATTGGCTCAGAGTGCATCCCGAGTTCTCCATGTTTGACAGGCATGTCACGCAGTTCTGGTCCGCTGGAAGCTGCCGTTTCCTCGCATTGAGAACAGAGAGAGGCAGTTCTCCCTCACAAAGCAAACAGCGCAGCTGATAGGGTAACAGCTTACAGTACAGTATGTATACAGCTGCATCTAGACAGGTTTTTTAAGAAAATAAAAGTGGAAAGTTCAAATAACGGCTCACTCTTATGTTTGGCTTAGCCATGATGGTTATTAGCATTGTCCCCGACAGGCATTCTATTTGCATGTAATTTTCAATGTGGGAACAATTTTCCATCTAATTGGACGAATCTCAGAAGAATCTGCCACTGATTCCCTTTTGCTTCCCCTGTTGTTTCAGCACATACATCAACACATTGCGCCGGGGTCACCACAGGGACACTGGGTAGAGTCCTCGCACTGTGGCCGAAGCATGGACATTTCAAGGTAAGTCTTTGTTGACAATGTGTTTATGGCGTGGTGCGTGTTGACACCGGCAGACTACATTTAAATTTCCACCCAGAGCTCTCTCAGAAGTATTAAGGAGGAAAACATTCATCATAACACTTCCTGTCTTACAAATTTCATATCTTACGGTCCAACTTGGCCTCAGTTTCATTTAAATGTGGATTTGAAAAAGGGAAATACAAGTAACCATTTCAAGAAAATATGTAAAAATGGAATATCCCAACATAGGAAAATTGTAATTACTACTAAACTCTATAACAACTCCCAATGGACATTTGGTTATTTCTTACATTTGCATATGCCAAATTTAAATTCAGCACAGCACATCAGGATATATATTTTTATTATATATTTTGTTTCTAAAATGTTTATGCCAGATATTTACACAACACACCCAAGAAAAAAGCCAACCGAAAGCAGCATATACCTTAGAGTCATGGATGTGTCATGATAATCACAAGATTGAGTTAGCATGGGATGTTAACCCATTGTAATATTATGTGTGATCAGGAGAAATGTTGCAATAAGATTCAGCCATAATTGGACAGCTACAGCCAGAGCTAGCCTTTCCCACAGTGCAATGCAGACTAGGCCCAGCATTTAAGCAAGCATATGCAAAATGGAGAAGGGCTGGAGAATGTAGCATGTTTTTTCAACTGAGTTTGCAGTCAGGTTGATCAAAAATCAGTGGGTCAAAATGTGAGCAAACATTCACAAACAAGTTTAACGAAAAACAAATTGGCAATCATCCAGTGAAACTCAGATCAACACCCTTTGAACCAGTCGTCCTGCCTCCCTGTTCCTGAGAAGAGCGTAGCATTGGACAATGAGCTGCAGGGTGGAGATGAAGTGTGGGCTCCCTGCCGTTTGCTTGCAAAACCCTGCTGTGCCAGCACTATCAGAAGAGCCAAAAGCAAACACAAGATGTTAATCAGTCAACACAGAAGCAACAGAGTCTGGATACCGCTCTCTATGGTTAAGAAGACAACCGGCAGACCTCGGTCTTCTAAAAGAGGCTACAATCACTTTGGAATTTTACAGGGCAGGTGACCCAGTATGAAAAATATGCTTTGTTTTTTTTTCCTTTTTTCCCACTGTACCTGAAATTAAAAGCTTGGTAACATTTCCTATTTTATTTAATCTGAAGGGGACTTTTAGTCTATGTGCTTTCAAACTGCGTTTCTGTCCTCATAATGAATGATGGGCTCAAATATATATGTTATTATTATTGCATGTTACACTTTGTTCTTCCGGTTTTTGAATGCCCTGTTGTAATCATGAGCAACGCTTATCAGTGCAACATCTGTGTCAATTCAGGAGAGAACAGACATGTACATTCACTCTGCCTAGAACACATGGGTCTCTCTAATGGTCTAAACTCACTGCCCAATGGTCATAATAGGTCCTGTTAATGACTCCCCTTGAGTCACTGCTGTTGTGTATTTTTCAAAGCTACAAGGCATCAGGTCTAAACAAGCCTGCAATGATTACATTCCAATATGCTTCAGAAATACTGTGATTACAAATAAACAATGTGCAAATCTTTTTTCATTTTTTTGGACGTTCAAAATACATACTCTCTAAGTCATCACTTTCTTTCACAAAACAGTACACACAAGCTGAGCTTGCACAAACAAGGGGAAGAAGGAGTCCGATGAAGACACTTCATGTTCAGATTTTCTCAGGGAGACTGCAGGTGCCTGACTGAGCAGCAGGGGGTCACAGTGCGCAGTGAGATATCAGCACCCATGCTGGCTGAGCCCCTCCCTCCTGATATCACTATGGCCTATCACAGCACCCATGCTGGCTGAGCCCCTCCCTCCGTGATGTCACTATGGCCTATCACAGCACCCATGCTGGCTGAGCCCCTCCCTCCGTGATGTCACTATGGCCTATCACAGCACCCATGCTGGCTGAGCCCCTCCCTCCGTGATGTCACTATGGCCTATCACAGCACCCATGCTGGCTGAGCCCCTCCTCCGTGATGTCACTATGGCCTATCACAGCACCCATGCTGGCTGAGCCCCTCCCTCCGTGATGTGATGTCACCCCTCCCTCCGTGATGCACTATCACAGCACCCATGCTGGCTGAGCCCCTCCCTCCGTGATGTCACTATGGCCTATCACAGCACCCATCACTGAGCCCCTCCCACAGGACTGGCTGAGCCCCTCCCTGTGATCACAGCACCCATCCTGGCTGAGCTCCTCCCTCCGTGATGTCACTATGGCCTATCACAGCCCCCACGCAGGACTGACAGCTGTGATCAGTACTGGCATGGTCCACTTTCGATAGCGGCCTGTGGAGCCCATCCACACAATGAAACAATACCTTGGCAGGGTGAGTGTCCCTTTGGACCCATAACTACATTTTAACGGATCCCTTCAGGAAGGTTTCCTGTCTGGTTATCTTTTTTAAAAAAAATACTCCAAAAGGAACACACAAAAACGGAAGCGGAGAGCCCAGACATAGGAGCTCACAGAACTGTTTCGAAATGTACCACCCCCTCCTTTGCTCAGTAACTTGTATTAAGTTGTATACACATGTATGTATGCTGTGCTTCTAAAACGTGAGAACATATTTCATGCCACATGGGAATTCAGTTTAGCAGTAGGGAAGACTATTGAATTTGTCCAGCGAGACTGGCCTACTTTCCCTGAAATGTCAATTTTTGTACATGGGTCATCATGGAAGTCATTGTGAAGCTACAGGATGTGAAATATCAGCTTTAAAAATGCAAATAATTAGTCATAAGGCTGCCATTTGAGATAAAATTTGTAATATTTTTCATTCTGTTCAGACAGCAGGGAAGCTGTGATGGCTTGTATCACTCGAAAAAGGGTTATATGTGCTTAGTCATGTCTGAGACAGGACAGAAACGGAGACGTCAGGTTGATTACTTTTCTCCACACTAAACATAAAACGAACAGCGTGTCCATCTCCCACAAGGCCGTGGTCATGGGGCAGCTGCCACTGGGATGCTCGTAATCCGCCTCTAACACCTAGCAACCCAACGGTATCAAAACAAAGCCTTAACGTTCAAGGCATTCCAATAATGCGGCTCAAACCACATCTGCCCCAAACAGCAAGACGTTCAAAACACCAGCAATACTTTCCATTCCGTTCTCTCACTTCATTATGTCTGTGGTGAATGATAATGAGACTTAAAATAATTGCAGGTGAGAACTGTAAGTCGCTAGTTTACGTTTATTCATTATTTGTAATAACCTCATGTACATGGTGTGCAGTTTGTCAATTCGACATCCTTATTATCGCAATAGGGATAGTAGCAAAATAGCATATACATGTGTGAATAGATCGCCAAAGAGCAGCAATAGTAAACAAATGTATGAAAAAAATTATTGAATCACACAAGTGAAGTTGACCTGAATGTTTTATTCTTCAACTTATGTTCCCCTGAGAAACTTTCCAGGAAAATAAATGTTATTAAATATTTTCAAAAAGAAGATACCTTAACTCTCAAAATTGAGTTTACATAAGGACCCCCAATCCCCAACCCCCCACCCGCACTCTTCACTGTAGTGCATAACTCAAGAGCCCAAAAAACTCCAAGCCCCTAAGCTTTTTCTTATAGTGTAGCCAAGGCCAAATGGAAAAAGACTAGCTCTAGTTACATCACTTACACACTGACATAATTGATTGGTTAGTTGAATGACTGACTGACTACATGACTGTCTGTGTGGTTGATTGATTTATTGGTTGATGGAGTAGTTGGATGAATGAATACATTGTTGATTGGCTGATTGATTCGATGGTTGGTTTTCATAAATCAATTTTGGGAAAATGTGACTCAGATTTGTACTCTAGGGAAATGGTGTCTTGAAAATTCCAGCAGCAGCAAAAAAAAAAAAAAAAAAAAAAATTTATGAATGTTCGATATCAAGTTATTTCTAATTGTTTTGTCCGAATGATATCATTTCCCTTGAATAGCTGCTCATATGTGGGTGTAGGTGTTGTTTTTCCTCCAAGATCTTCACATAGTTCTCCTCCAGGGAAGAGATGTTTGATTGCTAACAGCGCAAGTATTTAGCTGTCTGATTACATGGTAACAGTTACATGTTGATGTTTAGACCGGCCCAACTGAGACTCTTGTGCAATTTGTCTGAAATCGTTTATTCCAGTTCCCCTCTGTGATGTCATAAACAAAGTGCTTGACCTCTGTATTCCGCGGCTCTGAGTGTCCTGTTTTTCTGTCTACACTTTGTCAGTTCATTCAGCACAATTGACATCCTTTGCTGACTTGTGGTCAGAAGTGGAAAATACTGGCATAATTTAGAAGCATAAATCACATGTAACTTGAAATTGATAGAAAAGCTCACAATTTATTTACTAGATGTCACAAAAATACTAAATAATGAAAATTGCAAAAGTTCACTGTGCTGTTCTCATTCATTGATTTTATAATATTCTTAAAAAAGTTTAAAGATGTGTAAATATATTCATTTTTGCAAAACAAGGATTAAGGGGGAGAAAAGAAGCTCATTCAATGCAAGGTAAATGTTTAATGTATCCAGGCAATTGCACGCTACATAAGCTATTCTTACTTCCAGATGGTTGTTCTTGTTTAAATCATGGAAAATATATGCATTCCTCACCTTCTGAAAGACAATGAGTTGAAAATATAATGGGACTTTCAGATTGCTGAAGAAGTCAAATGATATCATACAGTGTGCTTAGCTTAGTTTGGCAATGCACAGCAATCCTGTGGCAAGCCAGCAAGTTTGACAACAGAACAAAGATGACAAAGACAACCTTTTTTGGTGGATCAAAATGATCATTTACATTGCAAACGTGAAAAGTGGAAAGCCAGGGAGCTTCTTAAAGGAAGGTGCTAACCAGAGCATCGGAATCAATGGTGAAACAGGGTCATCTAGTGGACAGACTGAGAATTTATCTGTTCCTCATGAAAAAGAACATCGGACATAAATTCAAAACTGTAAAGAGCATTCACCCAAACTAAAGCCACTCACACAGTTGACATATGCTGCCTGTCACCTACTGTGCTAATACACTTTTAAACTGTGAATGCAAACGTGAATGAAGGTATTATCATTTTAGCTTATTCTTCACAAGAATCTCTAATTGTGTCTGTGTGCACATGAATGAATATATGTGAAAATGAATATATGTCTTTGTGTGTGTGCACGTGCAAGCCTGTGTGTGTAGTTTTGTTCTTCTAGCATAGGTTAAAAACAGATAAACATGCTATTAGTTTGGTGTTTAAAATTTATGAAAAGTGGGGTTGAGTGAAGTTTTTTCAGGAAAAAAACAAATGTAACAGCTCTGTGTTTTTTTTAGGGATAGTTGCAATTAATGCAATGCAAACAGAGTTAAGGATACAGTCAAATGGTTAATTTTGGCCTCTGGAACACAACAAAGATGAAGAGAGAAGGTGCTTCCAATGCCTGTCTTATACAGGATTATGCCACTGACATGCTGATTTTTTTTTCTGTTTACACTTCTAAATCACAGTGTTCACTTTCTAAATGGGGATCAGGTGTCTTCCATTCCAATGCTACAGTCAAATCACAACAAACATAACAAAGGCTGCACTGTACTGTTCTGGAATCAGTTCAGGTTTCTGCTTCTCAACCATTTGGCTCCATTCGTCACATATCAGGTTTTATCTGAAGTCAAGCTCAGCTATCAGGAAAAAAAAAAAAAAAGTAGCAGAGTCGAGTAGTTAAATCTCATGCCCTCTGCAGAAGTAGCTCACTGAGAAAAATCATTGCGTGTAAAGAGTACTGTCAATAAATATTTGTTTAAATACTTTGTGTAACAAATTGGCTCTTGCTATTGGGTTTATGTAATTTATCATCAAATAACACTTTTTTGTTTGGGTGGGGTTTTACTAACTTCATACTTACCAGTGAACTTAATTTTCCAGACAATTTAATCCAGATCTCTAAAGATAACACCCGACCGTCACAGTAAATTCGGCACATTTGACTCTGTCCGAAGAGCAACGTTTTTCTTCCATGACCTGAGCCTCCCGAGCGCTCCCACATCTGGTGCAACAGAAGCTGCTTCTCCCACCCTGAAATGAGTGCAATTTGATCCCTGATTTATCCTCAACGATGTGGAGGCCCATGTCGGAGGGGCGGGTGTCGTGTACCCTGATCGCCATGGTAAAGAGCGCTGTGGTGTGACAGGGCTCACTCCCCGAACACACACACACACACACACAGTGCGCGCGCATTTTCGTGCGCAGCCATTCCGACCTGGATGTCTGGAACACGCCCGCACCCTCTCATCGCAAGCAGCGATCTGCGCGAACGCCTTGGCAACCAGTCCACCTAATCAGTCATGCTCCGGGCTTGTGAAGCAATCTACGGCTGAATATTAATGAACCATGAACAATTTGACAGATGTGATCTTGATGTCATTTAGCATGTCATGGATACCCAGTTACAAGCCGATATTCAGTAAATAGGTGGGAATGAGTTCCAGAATGCACAGCAATATGTCAGGCCCTTAATCATGCACGCAGTATTGAAAACATATGAAGGCACAAGACACGGTTGGGGGAAAAAAAAAAATGCATACGGTGAAAATAGATCGCTTGTTTTCCACTGCCTTAAATATCAGCACGTTCTGTATATTTAAGTGTCCAATGTGAGTCGATTCATCTCCTCTGCCATGCACTGTAGCTATTGTTTTGTTTTCATTTCTCAATTGTTGCTATGTATGGAGGCAACCATATAAACCGCTCTTGAAAAGACAATAGAGGCCCAGCTAGGCCTCCATAAGGAATCACTGAAGTGCGTGAAGGAGTGTTCACAGCTGCATAAGGGCCGTTCTCCACAATGTGTAAAGTCTCAGAAACAGGAACCTGGGCCGACCCATGGAGAGCGTTCAGCAATAACATGCGTGCCCCCCACACCACTGTGCAGGCTGCTTTTCTAACGGCTCGCTTTTCACTCCTGCTCATCGCTCTGCTCCGTACCTGAGCGAGCGGGATACCGCTGAGGCGGCCGCGGAGCCGGAACCCCCACCGGCGAGGAAGGGGAGTGCCTTACGTCTTTAAACAAAACCAAGCCAAGATTCAATAACCGCTGCCCCTCGAGGAGAACATGAGCGGCCCGTCCGAATGCTCCATGGTGTTCCCCTTTCGCCTGGGGAAAGAAAATGGAATCGAGTGGATGAAAAGGGTAACGAGTAATGGAACTCCACAGAAAACTAAAACCGCCGTAGCGCCGAACTTTACATTCCCGGCTCCTGCTAAGTATTTAATATAACCCGTGCAAGAGCATTTATTGCAGTAAAAACAACAATGTACGTATCATTGCAGCACTGTGTTGTGGTATGTTGAGAGTTGGATATCAGCAGCTCAGTGGAAGTACAGAGTTTCTCCTCCTCCACAGAGAGTTTAATAGATGTGGTTTCTGTGATCCACCAGGCCGCCTCTCAGAGCAGAAGCTCATTGTGACATGCACAAAAAAAAAGTGTTCAGAATGAAGCTGGATGGGACAGACCGAGGGTCGTCATCCCCAGCTCAAACCACATAGGGTCCAGATCTGACCATTTCTTGGTGCAGGGTAGGCAGCCCTGGTCCTAAAGAAGAGCCATAGATGTTTTTGCTCCATTCATGCCCATAACTCCTAACCCTTTTAATTATTAGGCTTAATGAACGCAGATGACCATGTGCTGGAGCTGAAGGAAATGTTTGACCTCTCAGAATCAACCACTATGATGGAAGAAAACCCAGAAACACCTCTGGCACTCCAGGGCAAGAGCTGCCTACCCCTGCATTAGAGCCTCTGCATAAATAAGTCAAAATAAGGGCCTCTACACAGACCATGCTGCCAACCTGCCGGGATTTGCCAGGGCAGGTACTTTTTGGAGAATCATTAGTGTTCCTCATTGCACAACATGAGCCCGGGCACATGGATCCATCGTCTCTTCCAAACCACACTTGTCAGAATCCAAACCGTGAGCCTGACTGGTTTCACACAGAGAAAAGTGCAGTTGATGTGATAATCTCATCAACCAAAGATCGGTTACTCCTTCTGACAAATCAAAGACTCACGAGTGCGGGCTCCGATTCTCTGGGGTGTATGCATGAAATGATAGTCTGCTCCAGCTAATATAATCCACCATTAAAATTCTGCCCTTAGGTTGGGTCACAGAGTAAAAGAGTCTGTTTGTGACTCAGCTTCGGGTACAAAAGCTGGACAGTCAATTCCCAGTCCAACCATTACTGTCTGTGGCTGAAGGGCCACATTGGACAGGTAACAACTGGTCTACCTTCACTGTGGAAGTTAACAGGTTAAGCCAGATAAAATCTTCAGTCTCCTCACTCTCTAGTGGCTTCTCCTGGCACCCGTAAGACTCATGAAGTGGTCATATTTGCTATGAGGAAAGAAGCGAGAGAAAGCTGTTATGGGAATTAGAGAAGTCATGCATGTACAGTTTCCACCTCCTCAGACTGGAAGGCTGTCACTCAATGGGGCTGATAGAACAGAGAGGAAAAATTAAAAGAAATGCAAAAAAAAAAAAAAAAAAAAAAACCTCTGCAGACATTAGCCAGATTTCTAAGGTCAAGCCAAAGTTTAAGTCAAGGTCATAGCAGTAAACAAACTTGACTGTCTGCAGTCAAGACTGGGGTCTTTCTTTGAATCTGGCTGCACAAGAGAGCAAAACAAACACTCCAGAAGCCAGTGAAGTTGCACTCTCATCTGCGCAATCCAGGCTAAATAATAAAGAAAACCCCAAGGTCAAACTGTATTTCACGCTTTGCAAACAAGACATGAAATGGTAAAGTTCAGCTGGATGGGCCCCTAATTTGTTCCCTTGTGATGGCTTTCATTGTTTTGGCACAATTGCAATAAACATTGTTTATTTTTATTTTTTATTGGTATTTTGTTTGTGTTCATGGCCATTGGCTGCAACCCCATCCGTCAATTCAGGAAAGTGAAGACAAGCCCAAGTTCCCCTCTAAACCATGTGATGTCAAGCTACCGCGTTTCCTTCAATCCACAGTCCAAAATTTAAATCTGTATGCACTGTGTTTGTGTTCATGGGTAGCCCAAGCAGGCAGTTAGCCTAAGCGGGTGCCTGGTTAACCAGATGGGGGTTAGGAAGCACATTCCCCCCCCTCCACCCTTGGACACATAGCTAATCATGCTCTGCTCTGTGGGAAATGCCAGTCAGAGCTGACCCTGGTACAGTCTGAATTACATACCCGATGCCATGAGGCCTTCCCACACACTGCAGCAGATTCTTAGCAGGATGAGCCTCGCCGCAGCTCCAGTTGGCGTAAACATTTAAAGAAATAAATCATATCGGCCGATCCCTAAATGGATACGCGGTGCCAAGGCCCGTTGTGCGTAGCATGTACGGTGTGGCATAGTGATGAAAGAAATCGTTGTATAGACGGCAGTTTTATGCAAATGCGAGTATAATGGAGAGGTGTTTTTCTTGGCCCGTCCCCAGGGAATGAGCACCTTATGAAATGGCACATCAGGAAACAACAGGCCTCATTCCACAGAAGCCGCAGAAACAGGAACCCGAACAAGACGGCTATTGAGAGGAGACAATGGGCTCGTTGATCCGGAGTGCCACGATGACTCGCCCCGGCGCGCGCACACGCCCTGCTGTTTACCTTTCTCCAAACAAGTTTACGGATTCTCCGCTGGCATGAGCCCAACGCGGGCTCCTGGCTGCTCACGGGGTGGTGGCAGAGCTGCAGCAGCTGAGATGTGGAGCAGGAGAGAGAGAAAGAGAAGGAGAGAAGGAGAGAGAGAGAGAGAAAGGTGAGACGACTGAGGCTGCTGCCGTTTGACACCCCGGCCGCCAGCCAGCCGTGTTTTACTCACCGAAGGATGTTAGGCAGTGTCTCATGTTCCTTTCTAATAAGGAAGTAATGGAACCCGGTAATGTTACCACCATCACCTCCATTTCCTACCGACATCAGCTGACAGCTGAGGTTATAAGGCAAGGCTTAATGTTTCTCCACATTTCAGCGCCTTTTTGGATTTTCCGTACAGCGAACAAAATAGGCATTGTATGTCATTTCCTTCAGCTGCATATTCAAGCGTGTTAATAAAATGTTCTTACGCATTTCACTTTTTCGTGCACCTGAACACACACACAGACACACTGGGCAATGTTTCCTCTCAGTAAAGCAGACATAATGTTATTGTCAATTGTATGGGAAGCGCTAGAGGAATGTTGCTTAGAGGGACAGGTGGATTTACATTCGTTTGACGGAGCTTTTACGCACTACATTCCACTGCTGTCTTCGCAAACATTACCAGGCTGAACTATTGAACCGAGGCTGAGGGAAGGCAGCCCAGTGAGGCTGTGTGGGCATGTTGGAGGTATGTGCTTAGGTTCACACAGGAACCTGGCACACGGTGCAAAACCCAGTGTGGGGAGGGAGGTGACCCGCCGAGAGATGCCCACGTTGCTGCGCCACCACTGGGGGGGGGGGGGTTTGGGGGTGCTTCCTGAGCCCCACCACCTTTCAGTATGTCTGTGACTTTTTAAAATCTCAGGCAAATTTGCACTTCAACACCCGCAGTGCTTGCGTCGTCCACTTCTGAAAGCCACCCTGTACGTTCAGGCTTGTCTTGACAGCAGAAGCCGCTGCGATGAGTTACCACCCTCATTCTGCTGCAGCGTGGGTAGAGTCTGCCAGTCTCAGCTAAAACCACATCTAAATGGCCGCCGTTCTCTGCCTGGTGTGCAACACTGTGCGTGTTATTGTATCTTTTTCTTTTCTTTTTTAAACCTCAGCCCCGGTCCTCCACAGGCGTTGACATGGCTGAACACTGCATGAACTTAGCTCCGTCTAACAACCTCCTTAATCAAACTAGGAGATGAAATCTTGTATACCGAATATGCAGTGGAGATTACTGCAGCACTTTCAGTCTGGGAATCCTACATGATTTTCCCGCCAGAGTCATGTGTGTTGGATTGTAGTTCCCATGTTTTTCCTGCCTCCCACAAGGATGAAATGGCACCCACGAGGACCCAAAGAAAGTTATGGCTAATGGGTATTTTTACAACTCTGTTGCCTTGGGGACTCCACAAAGCCAACATCCCATAATCCACAGAAACACGAGACAGCCGCTGTGACAGCAAGCAAGCTCAGTCTCTCACACATACTCTAACACCTTGGCTGGGTTTTTTGATCTGGGCCTATTTCATGTCCCATGAATCAATGCTGCAACACCACAAGGGGGTGCTGTTCCAGTTTTTTCTCATAAAAAAGCTGAATTGTTGGTCCAGGTGCTTGAGCTCTTCCTGGTTTCCCTTGATACTTCAGCCCTCATTGAGCGTAAAAAATAAACAGCATTGGTTCCCAGACAAAATACAAAGACATTTTGTGTGAAGCAAATGTATCATTACTCGTACTGAGGAGAGAAATGTGAGTGCGGTTTCATAACAAAATATCAGCCTCAAAGATTAATAAGACACATTTTAGGTCCCGGAGTGCCAGTCACTAATATAAGTATAGATGTTTTCCAGTGTTAAGACATTTATCCTGATCAATAGAAATAGGAGAAATTATATATGTTCTTAAATCCATTTTATCTGTGTGTGTGTGTGCGTGTGTGTGTGTGTGTGTGTGTGTGTGTGCAAGCATCTTTTTGGCTACACATATCTCTGCCTTCATGAAAACTTGTCAAACACTTCCCTGCAAAAGAGAGTTGATGGGGAATCAAAGACCTTTCCCTTGTCAGGGCCTTTGCACCTGAACACTATGTTAGCTTATATTCCTGCCTGAGAATGAGAAAGCCTGGTCCTAGTGGTGTGGCAGCATTTGCAGGAAAAATGGATTCTAACCTCTGACTCCAGTGCATTACAGAACTACAGGTCACTCATATTCCAATACTACCCTTGTGTGCCAGGCTCAAAGCTCTCTGCTAAACGCCTGGTCAAAACAGTGCAGCTGAGACCAATAAACCCACCCAATCTCAGATCACACACCATGTGTCACAGCAAATTACAATAACTTGCTTAAGGTGGTTCTAAAGAGGACATGGCTACTCAAACTGTTGATTCAGACTCACATTATGGGCACAGTGTACCTCTGGGCTGAGCAGTCAGAGAAGGTGTGTGTTAAATGCATCACAGAAAACGTCTTCTAAGGTGCCATGTTCCTGGTGTGCTGTTGCCTTCTGCAACAGCTAATGCTGCTCCCTGACCATAAGGCAAGAGCTGCCTTCAGATTTCCCGAGATGTGACCGACTGACTATTCTAATACTGATGACCTCAGAGCTCCCTGGAGTCTCCTGTGTCATTGACATTCAGTTCACTGAACGCCAACCTGTTTCCCATCAGCTCCCAGTGCTCTGACACAGCTGACATCAACCTCCTCCAGCACAGAATCCCATGCCAGCCCAGTTACAGAGCTCAAGTCACACAGCGCCATGGAAACATAACAGGACCCGACCGACCCCCCCCCACCCTCCAACCCCCCCACCAAACATCTGACATCAGGCTAATGCTGATTTCTCAAAGGGCCATGCTTACAGCAAAACATACACGGCGCCCATTAAAACTTATAGCTACTTTGATTTTGATGTGGGCAATTTAACAAGCTCCCCATAAACATGTTCTTTTCTTTCACGGAGAAAGGTTGTTCTTATTCATTTTTTTTAATTACTTGGAAAGTACTTAAAAAGAAAAACCCCTCCGGAACACATGCAGCCCAGCTGCCATGGGTCAGAGTGAATTATCCGCCCCGGCCCTCACACCGTAACTACCTATGCTGGAGCAATCAGGCTCCTTTAACCGAAAAGCACGGATCAACAGCTAACACAGCCCGGGCCATGCACCATGCTTCCGACCCGCTGCCGTCGTAATGCGAATTCAATGACAGCCTTGAGAATTATGCGCCGAGCACACCTTCACGAGTATAATCAATTCATTCAGTCCGTTATGCGGACCATTCATGAGAAACTTGTCAAGGGATCATGGGATTATTGCATGAAATTACTTGAAGTTTTTCTTTTTTTTCGGTACTGGGAATTGAGTATCCCTCTGCATATCCACAAGGCTTAAAGTTCTGCCAACAGGTTCTTTATTGCCTCGCTGTTTTTGACTTAGCTCGTAGGATTAGCTACAGCAAGTGCTCAAAGCATTTCACGCAGACTGATGGTCTGTCGATTGGGATTCGGTCAGACCACCTCACACTAATGCACTTTGAACCCATGGGCGGAGGGACATTCTTGGGTTACCAGGCTGGCATGGACCTCTGTTTTTCTAACCTTTGAGTGTTTATGAATCACCTTCGGGCAGTAAAGTTTGTGGTTCATTTATTCCGACTTTAGTTATTTTCCCTGGATCGCTGCCTCAGATATATTAATAGCCATTTTAATCACTAGCATGGCACTAGATTTAACTGAATCAGCCCCACATATGGTATTTGTGGGGGGAAAAAAGAAAGAAAACTAATACGGTACATAAGGAGGAAAAAAACAACAAGCATAAATGTATGTATGTTGCACACATGTTTTCATTTAATCTAATGGAACTTGTTTCAATGATCAAATCAATTACACAATGTCAAAACCAGGGCCAAGAAGCAAGAGGGAAGTCAGTCTGATGAACATCAAATATCAGTTCTGTTACAAAAACCTGGCAGCCGGTGTTGAGTTGTCATGGGTAAAGCACTGGCCTCTAAACTTGGGGATATGGATACAGGCGCTGAGAAAGAGAAATTTCTTCCATAACCCCAGAGAAAGCCAGTTTGCTTTCAATCCAGTCTGAGTAAGATGCCTGCAAGTTCTATAAGGCCATATGCTGAAAAATAACTAAACTTTTATATTCATCCCTAAAAATTCTGAAAATCCTTCTTAAAAGTATTATAATATAGAAGCTTGTTGGGATTCTTTGTCTTACTGCTGTAGATATTTCAATTATGGAATGTGGTGTAAAAAAGTATGATGACAGGAAATGCATCACTGGGTTGCTTTCATCAGGGCTTGATGATGGCTGCATAGAGAGCTTTTCTGTTTCTTTTCTCTCTCTCTGTTATGTTTGCTGTTTTCACAGTCAGATGTTTTTCACCCTCAGCTCCTCTTTAAGTACAGATAAAAGGACTCTTAAGCTTCGTAAATCACATTAATGTGGCTGCCGTAAGAAACTCAGATGTATTTGCCAGCCAATTTGTGAGGAAAATTTTCTGAAATGATCAAAGGTACATGTGGATGTATGCTTGAACAGACAGTGTTCAATCACACATACACATAAATACTCATGTAAAATATATATAATTATCCCCCAGATGCTTTTCCCCAGTCACAACAGCCAGATTCTTGGCATTTTTTAATTTCAGCCTGCTATGCCATGCAGCTCCAGTCCTGGGGGCGTAGTGTCTGCAGGTATTTGCAGCTCCCACATACTACATCTCCTAATTTCCCTAACCACCTTGCTGGCTGAGCAGGTGAGCGAATTAGTGGAATCAGGTGGTTCACTGTGTAGTTCGTGCAAAAACCCCGAACAAACATCATCCCCCTCCAAGACTGGAGCTCAATAGCCATGATACAGCCAGTAGATCATCAGTACTCAAAACAAAAACTTGTTCACTGTGCCGCTGTTCTGTGTGCAGACCGTCAGCTTGTGGCCTAGACCATGAAAATTTAAGTTAAGCCATCAATAACTCAGGTTTGAGGTCAATATTCTCATTGTTTAAATATTTTCAAGTATCCACACTCTGTAGTTCCTACCTACTTTTTATTCCATATTAATTTATTCAATTAAAATATGTGGATGCAGCAATTAAAATAATGTTTGTGGTTTTCAAACAATATTTATTTATTTATTGCACAGATGAAAACCAACTCTGGGGGGAGATGATTCTTTTACGCTGGCAAGCATGACTCATGGACATCAGAAGTTTGTTGATAAACTACCATGGTCAGTACAGCCAATGAAGAGAAAGATGAAAAGCCATAAATCCTATTTGCTTATTCCAAAACACCTTAAAATTAATATTTCCCCTAGTGCTTAAGAAAGTAAGAAAGGTTTACAAGCAAAACATCCATTTGAGTATGTCATCCATTTGAACTGATAATATAGTTAAGCTAATTTGAGAGGAAACAAGGTTACAATAGACACAAAAAAGCCAGTGGAAAAGAAATCACAAAAATCTATGCATTCTTTATCCTTCTTCATACTCATTGATAATTAGATTGAAGATGAAAGGAAACACTGAATGTAAATTTCTCTTTTATATCTTTTTTTATTTGCTTAGGTTGAAGAAGAGCTAGTCCATATTCCCACAAGAAGACACAAAGTACTGCACTGTTCAGGGTTTAAACAATACTTCTGTGGCCTTCTTGCCATTAAGTGATAACATGAAAGTGCTGCAACCTGAATAAAAAAAGGGGCAGAATTTCAAGTCAGCTATCTTAATATACAACCAAAGAAGCATGTTCATCAGGAAAAAGAAATCTTACAAAGTGGTTTGTAAAATTGGCATGGAAACAACAGTGTGCATGTAGAGACATAGGGACCCATGAATGCAGAGTAGCAAATTAGCTAAGCTTGCTTTTGGCGCTTACACAGAGATTTTGTGAATTGACATTTTTAATACAAAGTGAAGAAAACAGGTTTATTCAACAGTATAGCATCAGGTCTATTTTTTGTAATATAACTCACGAAGGCCTGTAAAAAACATGAACATTTATAGAAAGTGTTTGTGGAGAGACTCAGTAGAAGCAGCCTATCACATCCACACATACAACTCACACGTTCACAGCTACCTGACAATATCTGCTCCAGGTGAAATACTGCTCTGCATTACTGCGCTTCATGGCAACCTTCTGAAATCTAACTGACAATCTCTGATGAATTTTTGATGTACTTTGCTGAAACGACTGCATTACGTGGTTAAATACTGGCAGAGAGCAGTGGTACTTAATGACATTGTTCTGTTTCAGCCAAAGACATAACAGGACTGATTCTGCCCCCCACTCCATCCCCCCCTCCCCCCATGGTGCGTGCGTGTGTGTGTGTGTGTGTGCGTGTGTGTGTATGTGGGGGTGGGGGTCAGTCTGGATGGCAGCTGCTTGGCTGACTCCATATAACTCTGGGGAGAGCTGGGCTGCATTCAACAAGAAAAAAAAAAATTTTGCAAAATATTTCATAAACTGAAATGGTGCTGCATTGAATGTCCAATTGTGGAGCACTGCTGTTACACTCTTGTGCTGTGTGAATAACACTTTGCTCATGATCAAAGGCAATATGTTTTGGTGTTTTATAGAACCATTAACAAACCACAAATGACCCATTTGGTGCTATAAATCTGTTAGTGCCAAACAGTCTGTTACCATAAGAAGGTTCCTCTATGATTGGGTCGTTTTTGGTGCTATTTCAAACCTTCTTCCAGTGTATTGCCGCTGATTGAGTGATCACTGGAATGTTACCTATTGTTTTTTGTTTTTTTGATCAGTGGTTAACCATTACCCCTATGGCACACACACTACAGGAGAGAAAACGCAACTCAAAAACCGTTGGAGAACAATATTGATATCATCTTCACTTTACAAAACAATTCAAAACTAATGGCCTTGTTACTTTTTCCGAATTCAGAGATATGTTTCAGAACATGATCACTGATATGTGTGTATGTTAACAACACTAAAAGCGGCATCTGAAAGTCTGTACTTATTTCTGTGCACTATAATTGTTGTTTTGTAAAATGGACAGAATGTACTTTGCAAGGATATCCTTACAAAAGAGATACTCAGCTCAGCCGGAAAATTTCTAGTAAAATAAAGGATAAATAAAAGTAATTAAAATTAAGAGTAAATGTAGTGTACAAGGTGTCCCAAAGCTAAAAGTTTCTCATCTTGAATGCAGTCCTGGCTGCATTTTTCATGATTATAAATTCATAAAACTTCTTCACAAAAATGAAGAAAATTACTTTTATAATTATTTTCAGATTTTCAGGATACATCTCAGCACTAAAAATTGGAAAGTAAGATATTGAAAGGGGTCTGGCAATGCAGATGGCTAAGTGGATGATTATAGCAAGGGAAGAATCACTTTATTTTTCTGTTCTGTAATGGACCATCAATAATATTCCACGAACAATCAAAAATTACACCGAACAAGGTGGAGGTAAAGCACATATTCCTTGGTTCACTAGCTCGTAATAAACACAAAGAACCTGAGTATCTCCGCAGATGCTGTATCTCACATGGTTCATAGACACTGACTCAGTCTTCTGCTATGTTTGGGTTTTTTCATCAAGGCCTACTGCCTTTTTCCACGAGGTCCAGCCAACAGGAAATACACAGTGCAGACACATGCTTTGATTTCAGGTCCCATCCTCTCAAATTTGACCTCTAGTGTGAAATAATGGTAGTGGGAACTGCACAGAATGCTACAAAATTAGGGTTCTGCATGAATAATTGAATGACCTTTGGATTACTCGTATTATATTACTTGTTTAAGTACTTCAATGCGAAAAACAAATATTGTCCCAGATTTACATGTTGTTTCTGTACCTTCTCAATGGGCACGATGAGAGAGGGCAGAAGTTTTAAACTAATGCTAACATTAGCTGTGCTGAGTTACTGTAAACAGTAACGTCTCAGTGATGGCAATCTTGACTGTTGTTTCTACACATATTTATCATATTGAAATTTATATTTATTTGTATTGTTCTGAAACTTCATATGGGAATTGTTAATATCAGCATTTGCTTCTTTATATTATGTCATTTGGTTCAGAATATTTTTCAATGTTTTTCTTTATATTAATTTTTATTCATCTCATGCGTTTGCTCCCTTTAAAGTGTTCTAAATGGAATGAAATGTCAAACCCTGCAAATTAATATTTCCACAACAGAAGTAAAACACAAACAATAGTAAAGCATTCAGAGGAGGGGTGCAAAGGGGCATTAGACCAATGTGCAGATTCATCTAAACACAGTAAATAAAAGGGATAACCAAACAGAAAAGTATTACTGTAAAAAAAAAAAAAAAAAAATTATTAGCATTTCACGACCTATAATTTTATTGTCATTTTCAGACCCTGCAGCAATACAGTGGAAACTAATGTCACAATATTGGATACACAATGTTTTGCTGAATGCAATGATGTTATACAATATTCCAACATACCGATTTCTGAATGGGTATGACCCTTTGATAAATAGAATTGACAAAATTTAAACATGCCAGTTACAAAATACTGTCAGGAAACACAGGTCTTTTCTTTTATGGTCTACTTTCTCTCTGAAAATGCATCCAGTACATTAAATATTTTAGTAAAATGTGGGGCTATCAAAATTACTGCTAACCTTTGCAATTAATTTGAAATGCAATGCTTTGATACAACAGTAAAACAAATTGCAAGGGTTAAATTTGGCTGGGGCAGTAGGGGCACCCCAGTCATCAGGCAGCGCTGAGCCCCATATATCTACCATAAACAGCTAATAACACAAAGTGGATGGCGTAGAGAAAATTCACCTTTCTAACATGCCTGGGGAGGGGACAGACAGATCCCACAAAAGGATTTTTCTTAACTGATCTTCGCCTCTTTATTACATAATATTTAATACTCAAATATTACACTAGCTGACTTAAGGCATTAAGGAATCCCATTTGAACAGGGTTGCGTGGCTAAATAGATGGTTACTACAGGAGTGAATAACCGAGGTGTTAGGTGATCGTTAGGGATAGAATTATAGCTTACAAAAACATACCTGCGGAAATCCACGGCACAATCCTTGGACCTGACATTAGCACACCTGAATGCGGATCACCTAGGTGGCGTGTTTAAAATTTGGATGAGCTTATCAGTTTGCTAGTTCGTCAGCTAATGTTAGCTTCCTCAACCCGTGAAGCATCACCAAGAGAATCGCTTCATTTCAAGCTCCCCCTTTCTTCAATACCCGGGTATATCTACACAACTACCGACATAACATTCACAGACCGCTTTAACAAGGATTGTTGTCTTGTGTTTTTGCCACGTACTCAGAGTCCATAAAAAATTGCATTGTACAGCGCATAACTTCAGCAGGCGAAAATGCGAACACGAAAATACACGAATGTTTACATGCCCTTCTTGATGACGCCACGACGCTTACATTAGGCGTAAAAATATTCTGCGTTATTATTGGCTAATGTATCTCTAGCCTTCTGTCTCGGAAACGGTAATCGACACACGTGGGGATTGTATTTGAAGTAAAGATGGGGAAAAGGAGACAGAAGAGCCACATTTTTAACAGATTAACTAAAAAACAAAAGAAGCATCTAAAAGAGTTCGGAGAGCAGCATCCTTTCCATGACAAGTAAGGAAACGACTCTTAAGTTACCTTGTTTAATAGCCCGCTAACATGTTTAGCAATCAAGCAATAGCTAGCTACAGAGTCGGAGAACTACAGCAGTCAATAGACTACAGCAGCTAAGTAATAATAATAACTGTGTCATTAAAAACATGTTACCTCAAAAACTCAAAGTGACGTAGTGTACATGTCGTTAAATAGCCTAAATGTGGTGCCTGGTTATTTAACTATTTACTGTTTAATGATCTCCTCCAGTGTCAATGAAAAGGTCGAGAGGACGCAGGTCGTGAATCTGGTGAGTATGACCATTCATCTTTTCGAAGCGGTAACTAGCAATATTAGGTATTATCAATTACAGTCGTGTCAGATGCGGAATTGAATCATCATGAAGCTAATGCGAATTTGACAGACGCTAGGATTTTATGTTACTTATATTTTGGTGCCACCGTTCGATCGGTTTCTTCACTGACCGGTGAATTCTGTCCTCATCAGCCCGAGAGCCCGGAGCAGTCCAGCGCAGAGAGCGACGAGGAGAGCGTACCTGAGCGCGACACCGCTTACCAGAAATTGCTATCAACACTTAGCCAGCCGGCCGAAGAGGAGCAAGAAAGCGAAGACGAAGAAAGTGAGAGTGAGGAGGAAGAACAGCTGGAGGAGGAAGGTGAGGAGAATGTCGCACAATCTCTCCTTTCCAATGAGTGTAGGAGATCTGACTACAGCTGGGAAACATGCTAGACGTATCACTGAAACAGATCTATCTCACGCTCTACACATATTTACATTAGCATGAAAACATTGGAAGGTAAACCATGTCTAGTGTATCCACATGCTCTAATGCCAGCATCATACAGCCTCTTCACCTTTTTGTTTTGTGCAGTGGAAGATGGGGGCAGTGATGATGATGATGATGATAATGAAGAGGAGGAAGATGACAACAGGGAAGAGGTGGAAGAAACCCCTGGAGAGCATGCAGAAGATGAGGACATGAAAGAAGAAGAGGGAGAGGAAGAGGGCGCAAAGGAGGAGGCGGCTGAGGAGTTCACAGATAAAGAGCACGAGTCGCAGTTCAACCTGGAGACAAACTTCCAGGAGGAGGATCTAGAGGATGGGGAGGCTCCAGCTCCACAGGATTATGCCCAGGGTAAGGCGCAGGATCTTGGGGCACTGTTCTAGGAACGCCCTGTTCTAATCGAGGTGTGACTGACCCTGGTCCTGGAGAGCCACAGGTTGTAATGCTTTTTTTTCTCATAATTTTATCAACAACCCTTTCAGATAGGAGTAACCAGGTAATATTAATTAACCCTCAAAGCATCTCTGCTAACTGATCAGCAAAAACCAACACACTCTCTAGCTTCCTAGGACCAGGTTGGTTAAATGCAGGTTTAACACCACCCTAGACCATTGCATAGGTTCCATGGTTTTTCGCTCGTCTATTCTGAAATCTGATTGGTGCCTGCTGATTGTTAGTGTGGATTTTATTGGTTAAGATAACTACTCATCTCACACACCCCGATACTGTTGATATGTCAGATGTTCTAACTGACCCCAAAAGTTGGAAAGAGTCGTACCACATAAAAATGAGAAACTGGCCAGGGCCATAGTGAACAGTGAGCAAAGAATTGAGTAGTTGTTCACTGAGTTTTGCAGTAGATTGCTATAGAATTCCTGTGCAGAAATGCAATTGTTTTATAATCTTTGCTGTTCTCTTTACTACATGCACAGACCTGTTTGTACAGCATTTGAACACAGAGCTCAGTGAAGATGAAGTGAAAATATCCGATCTGGAAGCAAGACTAAGACCCAAACCAAGGTAAATTTGGATTTACTCACACTGGGTGCTGTTTCCACTAACACCATCATCCTGTGTTCACACTGAAGGCAACTGAAGGTGATTTAGCTGCAGATTAACTGCAGGTTAACTACTGTTTGTGGGCATACCCCCTTTGTGTTCTGTTGCCTAATGACCATCTTGAAGTGGTTTCCATATGCTAGTTATGACAATGCCAAGGTGACCAACAAATAATGCTGTAGAGACACAAACAACAAATCTAATGCAGGTTTGTGTCCTCAAAATATGATATTCAGGGAGAATATATTCAATGAATAGTGTGCATGTTGGCACTGTTCTTCCCTTTAAGGATAAATTCAAACTAAGAAGACCTCTTGCTATTGTGGTGATCTGCTGTAAGCAAATCAGGTTTTTACCAGACCTGAGTGTATTGTGTGAGTTTGGAGGGTAAACGGAGCAATATGAGAATGTGATTGGCTATCACCCAGCACATTGGTGTAAGGTTCAGCATTTCGGCACTTCTTCTTTGCCCCAGTCTGTGCCCAAACTCAAGTTCTCTGAATTCAGTGGAGTTGGTCATTGTCTATGAAAATTGGTGGACTTCCATTTAGTCACTCAGATGGTCAGTGTGATCCCAGGGTTAGAGAGCACCTTCATTTCTAATGTTGCTCATGCGTCAGTTACGCTAAGAGCTCAGAGCCGTGTCGTATTTGATAGAAAAATTGTGCCATTTTGAGTCATGGAGTCTCTTATACCTTTAACCGACTGTCAAATGACAGCCCTCAGCAAGCATGTAATAAATGAAGCATTCCTACAAGCAATAGATGAAGACTTTTAATGCAGAAAATGCACTGAAATGGTTAACCGTCACAGTGATTAGTCAAAATATAAATAAAGAATGACTTGTTTGGGGATAGAGTTAATGTAATGTGACAGTGTAAGGAGGATTAATTTAGAGATTTGAATGCTGACTAATGTTACATGGGGCTTATTTCGATCTGGGCCAACCTGCCGATGTGCTGTTGAAGCTCATATCTTAAGTGTTGCAGGATGTTCTCTCTGGGTGCATTCACAAAACTTGATACAGCCTGGGGAGCAGATACCCAATGCAGACTTAATCCTCACAGTGATACTGATACTTATCATATCAATGCCCCTGCCAAATGGCTGGGGATTGTAGTTTGCAATCATCTCATCTGTGTTTGTGGAACAGTTTGATGGTGTTTTCCAAAGCCGTTATGAAATTACTTTGGTTGTCTGTTTTTGCAACATTTGTGTTCGTGTTTCTGATCTCTTATAATTGTGTGTTTCTCTGTACGTCCTTTGGTATATGGAAAGGACTTGATGAGTAAAATAATTATGTTTGTTGTTGCTATCAGTACTGTGTACTGTATATCTACAATGAGCCGGTCTCATTCACAAAAGAATGAAAAGTTGATTGCTGCTGTTATTTTTGTCTCCTAACATCTCTTTTATTCAGCCAATATGTTGGGATTTGGCTGATTGATTTGGCTGGATTTGGGGGGTTTGTAAATTATCTATTTTGATCAGCTCCTATAATTGCTTTATAACTATAACTCACACAAGATGCTAATGGAAAGCAATGCTTTCAATGTCTTGGTGGAATTGCTTAAAGTGAGATGCTACTAATAGGACTTTTATAGTCCCATAATGAAGTCTTTTAATGTATTGATGTAATTGTTGAATTCCCATAGTGAAGTCACATAATATCACAAGGGAATTGTCAAAGTAAAGAGATGCTGTAGTGTTTCTAACCTGAGGCCAATTTTCTCTGTGCTGCCCCCTAGTGGCCAAGATTGGGGACTCTGCTGTGCACCTCCTCCCTGGAGCGGTTTAGCTCCATCAGCAGGGAGACAAGCGGGACTCCTCTGCACCTTCACAAGGCCCTGGAGGCAAACTGGCCTGCAGCAAATAAGGCCTCCCTCCCCCAGGGGGCGCTAGAGGATGTCAGCCCCCTCCAGCAGGAGCTGCTGGGCCTCATGGGCTCCTACCAGGATGTGTACTTCCCAGAATGCTCGCCCCTGATTGAGGCACCCCAGGTGCGAAGCGCCTACTGTCTGCATGTCCTGAACCACGTGCTGAAGGCCAACTCTCGAGTCCTGGCACACAACTCCCAGCTCAGAGAACGCAAGCCTGGGGACGACCACCAGGAGGAGCTCCGGGACCAGGGTCTGACCCGCCCCAAGGTAAACCAGTGTCACACACAGATTGCAAGATCTTATGTAAAGATATAGCTCACCATAAAATGTTATGGTATTAATCGATTATCTTACCTCAAAAAATATCTGTTTGACCTGAAAGTGTCATCTTTTAGCAGCATCTACATTTAAGTGCCTTTGAAATGTCAAAGACATACCAAAGTGGATGCCATTTTTTGCAACAATAAGGCTGTGTTTGAATAGCATTTTGAGGCTACATGTACAATTACAACCAGATCCATAACAATATTACCTCTTAAAATGATGCTGTTTGCTATGCTATGCTCACAGAGATACAATACCCACTGGTCATGTCATTACCATGGCAGATCAGGGGAATTCATTCTTTCAGTCTCATGTATTCATCTCATTGATGCTCTTCTTTCCTGCTTTTTATTGTCACAAACATCAGCTCAACAATTCATGCTGACAGGTTGCTGTGTAATCAGTCATTGTATGCAGTACCCATATTATGCATCTTTAGGGTAATCCTTCACCTTTGAGCGAATATTGTTATGCTTGAAGGGGGTGCAGTGTACTTTCACAGTTCCCTGCTGCTAGCTGTTGTACAGAATTAGTTGACTAACCTTAATGTCGTAGTCAGAGGAGTTCAGTATGAATGATACTTCAAGGCATGTTGTGTTGCTCGATCGTATTGTATATTGTCTGGTGTGGTTGTGTTTTTATGCATCACTGCAAATGAAATTTCCTCACTTAGGATCATATGGTTCTGAAGTGTAGTGTTTAAGTGCCTCTGTTATTTAAGTATTTATTTGCAGTCTGTTTTGTTCCTCCATTTACCAGCACTAATAAGACTTCACCCACCAATCCTGACGTCTCCTCCCCTGAGCAGGTTCTGATCTTGGTTCCGTTCCGGGACGGGGCTCTGAGAGTGGTTCAAACCCTCATTAGCCTGATGGAGACCCGGGGCAGGAAGATGGACGTCAGCAACAAGAAGAGGTTCAAGGACGAGTTCGGGGAGGAGCCGGGGGACAGACCGCCCAACCTCTCCAGGCCTGACGACTACCACGCTGTCTTCTCCGGCAATGTAGACGACCACTTCAGGATAGGTCCGATTTTAATGTTTTCATGTGTTTAATTATTTTTCATAAAGCAGTAATAGTAAATCATTCCTGTTTCTTTCATTAACAAAGATCTTGGGCAATAAACCAAAGAGGTGAAAAGTTTAGGTTCTTTGTTGGAGATTGCATATAATTTTCTGTGTCAATTCTTTGTTTGTTCCGTGAACAGTGCACCTCCTCAGCATACTCTTATTTTCTGTCATTATAGTAATTTTAAGTTATTTTATAATTGGCAGGAGTGAAAGTGTAGTCAGATTATATTCCAGGTATGTCTGTTTTATGGGGTGGGGTCCTCCATCTGCGTTGTGATAGGCTCATTTTGACTGTTGCCTGTTTCCTGTAGGTGTTTCCATCCTGCGGAGGAGCATGCGCCTCTACGCCCCCTTCTACTCCTCTGACATCATCATTGCGTCCCCATTGGGCCTTCGCACCGTGTTGGGCACAGAGGGGGAGTCCAAACGCGACTTCGACTTCCTGTCCTCCATCGAGCTCCTGGTGGTGGACCAGGCCGACGTGTTCCTCATGCAAAACTGGGAGCACATGCTGGTAAGGCCATGGTCTCCGCAGCGACTGTGCAGAGTCTGTAGACCAGGCGGATTCTGACTTGTTTACGTTGCAGAAAATTGCCTACTGGGTATGAGGCTTTCGTGAGAATGATTTTAGTAATTAGCATTGTCTGTAGTGTTTACTCTACTGTGGGAAGTTTCACAGGGTGTTTCAAGGGGGAGCGGTTTGACAAAACTTGTGCACACAGGAAGCTGTAATGGTGCGGATTTGGGTAGATATTGCACTTACTTTTTACTGCTCAGGGTGGGGTGTTTATCTTGGATCTTTTCTACCCTAGCTTTGTAGGTGGCATGTGACGTTGCATCCAGAATCGAGATCTTTCTGCCTACGCCTCCAAAAATCTCTCCTTTGGCAAGATGGCTGAATGTATGAAAGCAAGTTGTTCCACTGGTGGCCCAGGGCTCAAACTCAGCTCACAGTAAACATGCTGTTTGTGTCCCTATAATCGCTGAGAAACATCAGGGCAGAATTTACCTGTGTGACTTAAAACATTTGTGACACTGTCCTGGTCTTATCTGCCCATATATCTATCCACATATCTCCCATTGGTGACAGAATAATTAAATAATAGATATGTTTATTTTGCTCAGAAGGTAGTGTAGGTGATACACATGTATTTACATGTGCTTACTCTTCAGGGAGAGGCTGGCTGTTGTAGGCCTGGCTGGTGCATTGTGGGATAGTGGTAAGGGAGCAGAGCCATAACCAGGCTGCTGGCTTCATTCCCTTGGGCTTAGCTGTGGTACCCTGTACTTTCCCAAATTTTTCTTGGTCTGCTGATTAAGTAGACAATATGTGAATTATGTCAGTTTTGTGAGTCATTTGTGTATGAAGATCGTCCAAGAAAATCATTTTTGTGTTGATTGATGTCTGTGTTGCCCTGATCACAAGTTTAATCACTAAAAGGTGGAACTATGCACACTTTATTGTACTTTAATGATAAACATTTCTGTTTTTCTGTTATATTCTTATAGTTTATATTGAAGATTTGATTTGCATGTCCATGTGCAGTTGCATTTATATGAGTAACTGGAAGCGCACCATGGAAAGACAGGGAATGCTGAGATATTTTCTCCTAATGAGAGTCTAGACTCAAGCTTCTGTCATACCTAGACTCCATTACCCACAATCCCATCGGTGTGTTTGTCAGCATGTGATGAAGCACCTGAACCTGCAGCCACTGGACTCCCATGGGGTGGACTTTTCCAGGGTGCGTATGTGGAACCTTAACACCTGGTCGCAGTGCTACCGCCAAACCCTGCTGTTCAGTGCCATCCAGGACCCACAGATCAACAACATCCTCTCCAAACACTGCTTCAACTACAGGGGCCAGGTCAGTCACGCTCCCGTTTAAACACAGTGTGTGAAGATACACTATTTTGGTTTTTCATTTGCTATTCCATCATAATAACTTGCACAGTAATTTTGACAGAGCTGCCATGTTAATAACCTTATCTTGATTCTGTTGGTTTTTTTTTTTAGGTTGCTGTGAAGAACTTGCCTAAAACTGGTTCAATCTGCCAGGTTCTGGTCCAGCTCCCCCACGTCTTCCAGCGTTTCAGCTCTGAGAGCTTCATGGATCAGGATGCTAGGTAAAAGAGCAATTATATGTATTCTCAGTCACAAGCAGTAGAGGGCGCTATTTATCATTAAATGCAAGCTCCAACGGAAAACAATCTAGTCTTGACATGAATTTTTTTGCCTCAGTTGTCATCAATGCATCTCAAAATTGGTTAATTTTTATTTTTTTTCAGTGAGCAGATATAAATTGTACATGTATACTTTAACTGACCATGTAGAACAGAAAAGTAAAAATCAAATGTCAATTTATGGCACATTGAATTAGATACCAGGTATGGTATGTTAATATCTTGTATGTTACAAATTTAACACTCTCCTAAGATGAAAATATATCCTAACATAGTGTTTTCTGTATATGTGTGTATATGTGTGGATATGTGAGCATGTATATCTGAGTGTATACATGTGAACATGTAGTTGTGTGTCTGTCTCTGTGTTTGTGTGGGAGTAAGGTTAAACTGCCCATCTTGTCACAGGTTCCAGTTCTTTGTGGACAAAGTGCTGCCCCAGTACAGAGACGCAGTGATGTCCCACACACTGATCTACGTGCCTTCCTACTTCGACTTTGTGCGCCTGCGCAACTACCTGAAGAAGGAGGAGATGAACTTCGCCTCCGTCTGCGAGTACTCCAAGAAGTCGGAGGTCTCCCGCGCCCGTCACTTCTTCCAGAAAGGAGACACCCAGTTCCTGCTCTTCACCGAGCGCTTCCACTTCTACAAGAGGTAGGTTTGCCAAGACAGCACCCCCTGCTGGAGTGTCTGGTATTTTCACACACAGATAATGTCCTCTGGTATCACCTTCTTCTCCACAGCTTGCCCCCACTTCCATAAGTGTTCTGTGTTTTGCATCTTTGTGGAAATGCTAGCCCAGCTTTGGTTGGTATATGGTTTCCCATGTGCCACAAACGTAATGTGTTTGATGTAAACCCAGCTTTAAACAGCGCTGGTGCACATTTCTGCCTGTCTGGTCAGCCATCATCAGCGCTGCAGCCCCAGCACTTTGGTGTCCTGCAATCGGGCCAGTCTGCTGGCTTAAAACGGGATGTGGGGAGGCTCGTCCCACATCCACACTGCCCAGGGGGAGCATGTCTCCGCTGCATCAAGCACAAAAGATGAATGGGACGAATGCAGGAAATATTTTTAGGAAACGGCAGTTCTGCAGGTGACAGTGAAGGAGCATTTTGTGCCCTCTGGAATTAGCATGCTTGAATGCATTATTGATTTATATTTCACTTCTCCTTTCGTTTAGCAGGCTAAGATGTACGCCTAGCCCTTGGAAGCAGACAAGTTATGGATTTCGTTTTAAAATGGTGTGCATAATTGAATAGTTTTCCTCTGTGAACTGAAGACTGTCAACTGTGACCTAAAAACCAAGCTATGCACCAGAACAGTGAACTTAGGAGTACTTTTACTCCTCTACCCGCAGGCTTTTTGTACAATGTTGTAGTTTTACAGTTGTGCATTATATAATTTCAGAACACCTTTCAGAGATTTGAAACACTTAACTGTGAGGGCATGTGACTCATCTCACCCACCACAATGAGTAGCAGCTGCCCTGGTGCTGAAAGGCAGCCATGTTGTGCCAGCACACTGCAGCTGAAGTTAGGTTTTACCAGGATACCAGGCAGCACCTGGACACGCTTTCATAAAAACCATGGTCTCCTCAGGAATCATAATCCACTGTCAGTCCATGCCTTGCAATAAAGACAATGTCAATGTCCGTTACAGACCGCACATTTCTGTCACGCCATTACTAATCTGACGGTAATCTCTGTTACTTTCCATGCAGTCACAAACCTGATATGCTGTTACAGACATGTCTCTCTGTTACATTCCACACAAATAGTGTTACATTCTTCTCACACTGTTACAGGTTTAATGCCTGTCACCATGTGTTACATTCCTCACGCTCTCTGTTACATTCCTCCCTGGCCTGTTACAGACCACACACACCATGTCAGTTACCTTCCATGCATTATTTCTGTGACATTCCTCAAATAAATGGTTTTTACGGACCTCACTCTGTCCGCATGTTCTCTTTGTACAAACACACTGAGCTTTGGAAATGGATGCCCGGGTCTGCTGCCATGGCTACAGCTGGGTCCTGCAGTCCTGCACGTGTCAGAGTAACAGAGCAGGGCCACCCTTCTGTCCACTCCCTCTCCTCCAGCCACACCCTTCCTCAGTTCCAGATGGTCACAGCATCTGCACTCTTTCCCCCAAGCAGAGCCTCTGATACCATAGATCACTGTGTCCATTGGGCATTTGTGAGAGAATGGGAGCAGGAGATCCCGAGAACTGTGTCACTACAGGAAAAGGGTGGAGTCACTGATCTCTCTTGGAAATTGATCTCTCTGTCTCATGCACAATCACTCAAATATGCATGTATTAAAAGAACCGCTCACGCTTCATGATATTCCGCTCTCGCACATATAATCTCTCACAGTATCTCTCTTTGTCACACACACTCGCACAGAGTCTCTCACCGTGCCCTGTCTCTCCCCTCAGGTACGCCATTAAAGGTATCTGTAACCTGATCTTCTACGGGCTGCCCACGTACGCGCACTTCTACAGCGAGGTGTGCAACATGCTGCAGGCGGGCAGCAGCGGGGAGGAGGCCAGCTGGACCTGCACCGTGCTGTACTCCCGCTACGACATGCAGCGGCTGGCCGCCGTGACCGGGGCCCCCCGGGCCGCTCAGATGCTCCAGTCCAAGAAGTCTGTGCATCTGTTCGTCACCGGGGAGGACAAGGGCCACTGAGGGGCCCCGGGAAGGGGCGGGATCTTCCTTTCCTTTCCTTATTTTTCTGGGGAAAAAAAGGATTTTTAGGACCTAAATAATGTCTCTGGAGCCACTGCATCATCTGCCCACCCGGACCGTCATACTGAAACTAACGCAGGCATGAAGGATCGCGACAGGAATTATCTGTACTTGAAGTTGACAGCCGCTAAAAAAAAAAACACTGTCCATCTTTTACTCTGAAAAAGGAAACCCTTGTAAGATGTTCATCACTCTGGAAATGTAGATTTTTTTTTTTCAGACTTTTCAGAAAAATGTCTCTGGGACCACCCCTCCATTCAACATCTCACTCCACTTCACTGTGTTACCACAAATAAAATTACAAACCGTAAACTGAAGGTTGGAAATACTGTATCAAGTGTACCTCAATGTCAGAGAGATGGTGTTGACTAAGAAAAGGACTTGGTGAAGGATGCATTAGCTGGACTGAGTCAGTGTTAGTCAGTGAGTGTGAAGCTCAAGCACACAGCTTCAGCCAGGAGAGCAGCAGGAAGCTCCTGACTCCCCATGTCTTCTCAAACTGTTTCTCTAACCGATAATCAGTAAACGTGTCCATTAATGTGTTAAACCACACATTAAAATTGTCTTCTTTATGATACTCGGTAAGCACCGTTGTTTTTGTTTCATTATGTCATTAATTCTCAATCTCTAACAGCTGTTCACAGGAATCAATGTTCAGCAAGGACGAATATGCCTCCCGCCGCTCTTCTGTGGACACAGATTTATTGAAGGGGAGGTGGATCAGTCTTTATTTCTGAGTATTCTCTCCTGCTGTTGTCTGTCAAACAGGTTAAAAGCTCTTGATGTGTGCATATGACATACACCAAGTCCTCTTCTGCCCCTTGGTTGAGACATTTACAACCTGAAACTGCGTTTCCTCATAAATTAGGAGAAAAAAAAAAAAAACGGCTGAGCGGGTGTAAGCTCCTGTGGTGGAACTGTGGTGGGCGGGGGTGTGTGACCCAGGTTACCGCCGCCTCAGAGAGGAAGTGAGATCACCGGTGCTCCCGTGGCCATGTTTGATCTGCGTTGGCCCGGTACAGGCGGACCAGTTCTGCCTGCAGAAGACTGACTCATCTCCCCCTGCTGGGGCGGAATGGAGGACAGCAGCGCTCTCATATCCGGACGCGGCAGGAGGAGGGGTGTGCTGGTAACCTATGCGTTCTGCTTTCCCTCCATCTGGGTCAAACGCACTCACCCAGTTAGCGCTGTTGCATAAACACCGACTCCTCTTGGTCCTGTTTAGAAATGTGCTAAAATGACTGTGACTGAACATTCAGAATATTCTCTCTGTTTTTGTATCCATAATTTAATATGGCCATATGAACATTTAAGATTTTGCAGTGCATATTTTTCATGGAAATTTTAGTTCATTTAAAATGTCTTTTTTTTTTTTTTTTTTTTTAAGATGGCACAGGAAATTATTTGCTAGCAGTTATGTATCAGATTTGTATTTATGTCATTCATAACATTCATAACTTTTAATAAAAAACAAATTTTTAATGTTAGTGTTCCCTCTGAAAATACAGTTTCCTTTTTCAGAATGACACATGCTCTAGGGCATATAGTGAATGGCAGGGCTTCTACAGTGATTAAAATGAAGAATTTACTTTCAGCTTAGTCTTAAATCAATATCAGTCTTTTTTTATAGCCTCTTCAATGGGATCATCTGACCTCTACTAGAACTGTCTTTGCATTGTGGTTAATTAAATCAACGAATCTCTTTTGTTTTTTTTTTTTTCCATCTTGCACTTTTCAAACCTCCATCTGAAGAGTGAGGCTCATGGGACTGAACAGTCATGCAGTAATGAGCAGCTACACTAGGCATGACCAGCCCTCGTCCTCAAGAGCTACACTATCTATGAGTCTGAACCTTCAAATCAGCGACCAGCTCAGCCTAGTGTGAGAATGCGCAGTCCGTTGTGCTGACTAGTTAATTTCTAAGCAACAAACACAACCAGCACATCCTCGCCAGGACCAGGCTGGGCCACCCCTTCCTGTCTGTTCACTGCACACCAAGATAACCACTGTTTTAGGTGCTGTGAAATGGGTCTGTCATGTTTGCCTCACATTGTAATCTGATGCAGTATCTCTGGGACCCTTCCCTATTGGCATTTATCTCCATTTGATTTGTCTTGACATTTTGGTGCATGGGGTCTCCACAGTACCTTCCAGTGTATGGGTGTGTGTGTGTGCATGTGTGCACTCATGCATTTATGTGTGTAGGTCATTGTGCATGTGTGTATGCGTGTGTGTGTGTGCGCGGATGTGCATGTGTGTTTAGAGGGAGCAGAGCAAGCTGCCACTGAGTGTTTTACCAACTCATGTCACCAGCTCATTAGCCTGTAGGGGGTCCTGATCTATTCTGTCACCTTTGGCACATGGGACTTTACCCCCTCTCTAGGGTTATCTTTGCACTTTTTGTACCTTTCATATCCACTTTGCCTTGTAAGTCGTCCTGGATAAGAGCGTCTAATAAATACCTTTAATGTAATGTAATGTAATCTCCATGTCCAGGCAACAGGAACCCCACCAGCCAGGCAATCCAGGGGCCGACAGGGTGTGGATGAGGTTTTAGGCCCAGAGCTTCATAATTTCCACACACCCCTAAAACCCTCCCATCAGCTGCTCTGCGCTCAAAGTTACACCGCCCTAGGGAGTCATTCACGGGCCTCCCGGTCAAACAGCACCTCAGTGACCACCTGCCTGAGAGCTGGGAAACGCAGGACAATCTGCGGTTTTTCATTCTGAGCAGTGACCCAAAATGACTGGAGTAGCTAACCACACGCGATTTTCATAGCGCTTGTGACTGCTCTGTCTCTGTCGATGCCATACAACACTGATCAACTCCTGCCAATCTTTGTTAATACACTGACAGTCATACTTAATGTTTCCTAAACAGAGTGGTTAGGTGAGATGATAAACTTCCTTAGCTAACAAGGACCCTTTCAAGGCACTTCATAGTGAAGGGAGACATGCAACTCAAACGCCACCAATGTATGGGTGATGAACAGCAGCCATTTTTAGCTAGAACTCTCTTCGCACATCCACTGATTTGGTAACTACAGAGACTACATCCAGTAACTACAGAGTCAATGAAATTGGTAGCTTATTAGGTAGCAGGACAAGAGAATTTTGCCAGGACACATAAGGTATAACTGCTATGTATTGTGTGACATTACGTGATTAGATCCCCATTAAGGTCAATGATGACATGTGTATGTGCAAAGTGAGCACACACAAGCCAGGAGCAAACCATGTATTTCTTACTCTCAAATACCACACCACAGTTTAATTGTGATCAAAATTTACCCCTAACCATGTGTCAGGACCTTAGTTCCCCTTTTGGTGTTATGTAATTAGCTTTTCATCGATCTCCTGCATTCTCTAAGCTACCCCGTGTGATGGAGTTTAATTTAATGCTGTTCGCTGCACCACAGGGACCGGAGGGGTCAAGGTATTAAAGAGGATGAGGGATAAAAAAAAACCACTGCAGCGAGTCAACAGAATGGGCGATATTCCTGCGAATACAGTCCGAGCGTCAGCATAGCGACATCCCCGGGCCCTGCTTGCCTCCCACTGCATGGGTCCTGCTTTAATAACCAAATCAATACCCAGATTTCATTTTAATTCAAGCATTTTAATATGGTATGCCCATAAATCTGCTGGAGCCGTTTGGAGCTCCACACCACTCTGTCCACGTGCCAAGCTTCATCCCAAACTGCCAGCAGAGAGTCAGTGGGTAGAAATCAATCAGGAGGCCTTCTGTTAGATTAGCCATTGGGATGGGATCAGGATCTCCGCTGTCTCATATGCCGTAAGGAGTGGTTTATTACGCTCTCCGCAAGCTGGCGGGGGTATTTATTGCATTGTATGGGAACTCGATACATTACTTCCCTCATAAACAGACATAATGTCGGAAATCTGACGTGTTTTAGCGTCTTCTCCGAATGCAAACACAAGATCGGTCTCAAAGGGCGTCAAGAAAAGAGCAACATATCGCAACCCGCCTCTTTTAGTTTTACTGCCAGCCTGACGATGTGGCTACATTAGGTTAGTAGAGAGAACTGTCGGAGCTTTTAAGTAAACAGTTGAAGCAGGTTTTTTTTTTCTTCTTTAGTTTAACATGCTCATCCAGGCAGAGCAGCACGTATTCATCATATTCGCCCTGGGCTATGCTGCTGTCTGGCTGTCAGACGCGGTCACTCTGCTCTGGTGGCAGCGAGCGGGAATTCGTTCTGCGACCGCCGACAGCTCCCCGGGGCATCTGGCTACGCCTCTTATTCAGGGCCCTTTACCGGATACAAGCTCACAACCCCAGGCAATGCTGTGCCACGGCAATCCTCTGCTCACCGCCAAGCTTCCGCTGCCAGAACTCAAAAGAGGACACTGTGGACCTCGGCTACTGTCTCTGTATCAACTGGGTTTTTTTTAGTTCGCACACCTACAAAAATAAAATCAAGGACATGACTGTTTTTGTTATTATTATTTTTGAACACTATGGTCTTTAAAGTAATACTTTGTGGACAGGTGTTGGCAAGAGTCCCGTTTGGCAGAATCCACTTTTTAATGAAAGTGAATGGACCTGGGATTGAGGAAGAGCAGATCTCAGGACTTCATTTAGAAATATTGAAGTCATTTTATAAAGTAGTTGTAATGGTAGCATTTTTTAAATTCCATCAGTACCAACATCATCACGAATACACACAGGTAATGCATAGAAATAAACACATAAAATCACAAACATACGCAATAGTCTAGACAGTGCAAGCATACTCCCTTGAATGATTGCTTTATTGACGCCCTGCAAAATTCATGATATGGCCACCTGTAGGGTTTTTAATGGGTCTTGTCTATGGTGTAATGGGAGCTTGAAGAGGGCTAGAAGAGTGAGGGAACCCAGATACACATTTCAGTCTGATGCACTGCCGCTCACCCTGCACGTCAGGGGTGCAAACGCACTAAAGTAATGTAAATGAGGCTCAAAGCCAGCACTTCATCTTTTATTTATATTACTATTTTTAGTATGTGTGTATATATTTGCATATTTTTATGTGTGTGTGAATCCATTTGCATTTTTACATATTTTTGTTGTCTATTTTCTATTTTCCTTTGACATAAAGTTTTTTTAATGTATATGAATATGGACATTTTAATGTGGTAGGTGGAATGTCGAATCAGAGTGCGTAGTTCTGCATGCTTATGTGTATGATGTATGCACGCATGCTATATACGACCTGTTTATTGTTTCTTTTAAAGACAGCATACAGGGTGAAGCTGAAAACAAATGCCCACCTCCAGATGGATGATGAAGTCAGTCTGTTCTGTCACTGAACCCTGTGCCTCGGGGAGTCATGCCAAGGTCACAGAGATCCCCCTATGCCCCCTGTCTCCTACCTTCTCTTTCTAGAGACAGCAGTGGAGTGCTATGGTTAGTGAACTGTGCTTGTAGCTCAGAAGCTGAAGGTACAGGTCTCAGGTAGGTTACTGCTGCTGTACCCTGGAGGAAGGTACTTCAGCTGGATTGCTCCAGTAAATGTCCAGCCGCATAAATAGATGGAATGTAGTAAAATTTAAGGCATGTAAGTCACACACGGTCAGCCACAATGTAATGTGGAGACGAGGATTTCTCTGTATCCCTCTGCCTCTGTTTAAATCTCTGCAGACCCTGTTAGCTCAGGCTCCAGGCTCCGCTGGGCAGCGGGCTGGAAGGGGAAAGCTGTCTTCTGCCATCTGCTCCCGATTCTGTGGCAGCGATTCAAATTCAAACCCCCCTTCTCCCCACAGGAGACAGAGGCACTATGCACAGATGTAAGGGTGCCCAGGACCTCTCATATACATTATGTTAGTTTCTCTTAAATGTGCCCAGCCACGATGCACTTATTGTAGCCTGTTTTGATGTGCGGAGGCTGTGCCATTGACACAGAACAGAGTATTTTGATGATACACTGAACTATGAAAGTACATTGAGAGGTGAGCAGTGAGATTACAGGATTAAATTTGTGTTAGACCTTTCAGCCAGACCTTTTATTGGTGGATACATTAAGACCACAGATGTAAAGTCTGGTTCTCTGGGATGGGGAAAGTACTCTTTATGCATTTACACATTTTTTAGCTCCTAAAAATTATTACTATTTGCTGAAAGCTATTTCTACACTGAAAATAGGTTACTGCAGTGCAGTTTGGAAAATCTATTGGTCTGAATTTATTCAGATTAATAACTAAATGGACAAATGGTGTAGCACATAGTTCTGAGTTGGGAAATGTACTGATTTGAAAATGTTCTCATTCACTGTGAAATAAATGATTTGCTAATACAATGCAAGGTGAGCAGAAGGTCCTGCCAATTTCTTTAACCCAGTATATTTTAGTTTTTACTTGTTTATTTTATCAGTTTAGCTCTTTGAAAAGCCCTACACTTGGATTCTTGATTCCCATGGTCTTTATGGCATAAACACCAGTGGAATGAATCCACTCTGAAAGCAACTTGTTTCCATGGTAACACTTTTGGGGTGTGGTCATACATTTTCACAGCACTTTTACAGCTTCAAAGCAAGTCATCTTTAACTTCCTCTGGCATCTGTGGGTGACAATTAAGTAAATATGCATGTAGCCCTTCAGAAATGACAGGTGACAACTCATAATATTTAACATTTTAATCTGAAATAGAGCATTTCTGACTGCCTCACATCAACACCCGTCTCTAAATTATGTATTTATGTGTCAGACATCTCACCCTAAGAATATTTATTTTATGGATTACGATGTTATATGCCTTCTACATACCCCATAACTAAATCAATCAAAATTTCATTTGGCCCTATACCATTCCAAAACTTCATAAATAAATTTCAGGGAACCCTTAAATAAAACAGTAAAACAGTGTTCTCTAATGGTGGAATATAAGATGGAGAGTGATGGGGACTGAATGTGATTATCCAGTGGGAGACGGTGAGAGGCAGGCAGCTGGAGAAAGTTTGGAGAGCTGACGGAGGACAAACAGAATTCAGCGCTGTGGAGGCCCAGCTTTACCGGCATCCCACACCTTTCCCAGCATTACATAATCTAATCAGCCAGTCACACGCATGTGGGATCCGGCAGAGGACCGCTGCAGTGACGGGAAAACTATTTGCCAATTAAAAACGGAAGCACAGCTTCCTGTCGATCACTGAGCATGCTGGGAAAGGGCTGTGCTAAACCTGCTCCCTGCAGAGCTACAGGAGTGACCTTTGAGAGTGAGGGCAACTCCTCCGCTGCCCTTCAGCTGTGACCAGCCCCCACCGTCCCTCTCTCTCCCTCTCTCAAACACACACACACACACAAACACTACAATATGAACATGAAGAGCACAGATTCATTACAATGGTTTACATGTGAATGCAAACCTTTGTGCATCATTTAAATAAATAAATACATACATACGTAAATATTATCTTGCAATGCTGAATTGCACAAAGTTCTCAACCGAATTGTCCCTATGGCTTTGGCAGTGCCTCTGGAAATCTATACATAATCCTGTTTTGGAATTAAAACCAGTTGTTTATAGCTTTAACAAAACAAGTTACTGAACTAGAAATACAGTGACCATGGACTAGCTAATACATTCTTTGTATTCTTTTGAATTCATACTTAGTTGTCAACCTGCTGCTAGTATGTGTATAAACTGTTGGTTGTGCTTTGCTAAGAAATTGATGAGAATATTTATGAAGATTTGATATTGCATTGAGAATGTATGCAGCAGAGACCCATCCTCTGTTTTACATGAGTGTGTTATAATGTAATACTATGCAATACTGTGTTTACATAAGGAAAAGGCTGTGTATTAGTGTGCACTTGTATTTTTGTATACTGCGTGTTTTGATATCTTGTGTCTGGAGAACCGACATGTTTCACCCAGCTTCTTGTACTGCTGAGTCTCTACTTTGTCAAAATTGGGATCTTGGATTTCTTTTTCTCTCTGTCTCTGTCTCTGTCTCTCTCAATAGTCATGAATAATAAATACGCTGAGGTGTGTATTATCCGCCTGGCTTGGAATCAGGAATGTCTGCATTGTCTGACCTGATTATTAATTTTCTTCAAAATCAGACAGCTGCACTTCTCTTACCACGTTTATCTCTGAATATCAATTTCCACGCCATTACGGGTGAGCCAGCTCTCACCCATCTCTTTCACTGTGGCTGCTCCATCCACATCTCTTGCTCCATCTACAAACTGTTGTTTCATTCAGCTCAATCTTTTTATGTAGATAAGTGGAATGCAGGACCCATGGAAGAGTGCTATGACCCCTAGCAGTACATTTTGAGGCCGTTTTCAGCACCTTTTTGTCTTTTTTTTTTTCAAGATTTGAGGTGTTGCTATTTTGTAAAAACTAGTTTGAAAATTGCATTGTCTTTGTCACATACTTCTAATGTACAATGAACAATGCTCTGCAGATGAATTGATTACATTGTCTAACAGGAAAAAATTGCATTGTTATCTCCCAAAGCTAGATGGCACACTTCTGTAGATACACTGTGAATTAAGGTTGCATGTTCAGGAAGTTCCCAACAGACCATAATATGACTACAACTTGTACCTGGCTTTCTGCATCATTGGCAGGCAGCTACATTTATACCTTGTCCTATGCCAACCACCTCTGATACCATCACACGTCTGAGGACATTGAAAGCTCAAAGAAAACACGTATAATCAACAAGTTTTGTTCAGCTTTTGGCGTGGTATTAATAAATGCATATTCACACTGATATTCAAAGACGTTTTAAGCAGCAGTGTATTGAATGTTTCTGCAGACAGGGCTGTGAAGCCGAGTCCTGTCAAACCCTCTTACATTGCAGTCTGTCTATCACTTTACCTGCCAACTGGAGCTCTCAGATTCTCCAGTGCAGGCTTGCAGAATACACCAAAAGAAAGACATAAAAAGAGGTGAACCTGCTTTGCATTTTTATGGAACCTCACTCTGGAACAATCTGTCATGAATGAAAGAACTGCAGACTCAGTTGGCACTTTGAAAAAGAAGCTTGGTGCCTTTCATTTTAATGTGGCTTTCAATTAAATTGTTTAATTCGCTTTTATCTCTTATTTTCTCCTGTTTTTCTTGCTTTTAATGTTCTTACTTCACAGTTGGATTTGTATTTTCCCTATAATATCTCATTCTATGTTGTTTTTTTTTGTTTTTTTTTTTACATATGCCCTTCATGCATTCCATTCGCTAGTCTATCTGCTGTAACTCCTAGGTCCTCGATAAAGTAAGATGAATTTGGAAAATACTCTCAGATATGACGTTTCCACGCAAACACACACATTGAATTGCTTGGGGCTGGTGAAGTATCTCCGATCCAAACTGAAATTCATTTTAATGTCAGAGAAGTCCACACATTAAAGGATCGCTCTGCCAAAAAAAAAAAAGGAATTTCATCCGGGCTTCTTATAGAAGAGCTACTATCCAGCTAACCTATCACTAAGGTTGAGTGACGTCCATACCCAAACCCGGCATGCCTAGGATTTTGCTCTGATTAAAATGTGTCTGGGAAGGTGTATTCACAATCCATCAGGTAAGGCACACCTTCCCCACCACAGAGATTGAGAAGCACATCATGTCTGAAGGGCAACGAACCGAAGCGTGGGACTCGCAGTTTTCTGATTGTGCCGTAATTGTACCCATGTGTTCCTCGGCACGCCCAAATCTCAGAGATCAACGTATTCTCCCCGCGGAGCACGGTCTGAGCTAATGACCCAAAGCACTTGCGGCCCTGTTTGCTATCAGTTAACCAGCCCGTTAATAGTGCAGTGTTTGTTAAAAATACGTTCCCAAAAGAATGGGTAAATTGCACAGAAGAAGCAGTGACTCACTGCGACGTCCCCTGGTGCGTACTCTAGAGACCACACTCGGCGCCTAGATTGCGTGTGGAAAGAAAAACACAGCTCACTACCAGCCAGGCTTAATGACAGTATTTATCTCAACGACTGTGCTCATAACAATTAACTTACGCTAATTAATGTCGTGTTGGGCTCTTAAGGGGAGATCGTGGACATGCTTACACTCACTTTGGTTGGAGATGTTGTTTCTACAGTTGATATCGCAATCAACTGGGTATGATTAGATATAGACTACAACAATAATGGAACTTACTTACTAATAATGTAGCTAACTTGTAAATAAAATGTATAAATACATTTATGTAAAGAAATGGCAGCTGAAATGAGCAGTAAGTAGTCTCTCCTGCTCCATGCTCATGGACTGACAGGTTTTTGTATTCACCTGAAAGACAGCAACAAATTCAGCCTCAGCAACGAAGTGAAGTGAGATGACCATGTGGTCAGCTGCATGTATTTATCGAATAATTGTAATTTTCTTTTGAATTTTTCTTTTGATTTCATATGTATGTTGAGGAACCAGAAAATCCTTCACAGTCTATGACTGTTCTATGATGGTGGAAGAGTAAATAGTATGAGGGTAAGGTCTGTTGAGCTGGTGCCCTTTGGCTGTATGGGATTGCAGTTTGAAGATTGAATGAGCACTTGAGGTCTGATTCATATCACTGCGCTCTTGAGACTGGGCTGACATGGGATGTAAGTGTTCGAGCCGTCGGCTTGTGTTCACACATAGAGCTCAGGCCATGCAATGGTTTCCCCACCATTCAAGGTTCAGAAGGTGAGGGAAGCTGCTGTTATATCAGACTGTCTCTGCATCCGCTCTGTTTACAGTGATGTGACTGTATCACCATGTCTGTTTGAAAATTTTCATTGGACCCTCTCAAAAATACCGTGCTCTTACTCAGTTTGATCATCCTGACTGCAAATGTATGTGTTTCATATGTACAATATAAATGAAAGGTTTAAGATTAAGATGAACACAAAAAAAAAAAACGTGTCCAAAGAAAATGAAGATAGCCTACATAGAGTGAATAAAGAAACATCAGTTCAGTGTATTCTGTATCATGACAGTTTTTTTTTTTTTTTTTTTTTTTTTTTCCAAAGCCTGTGAGCTCAGGGCAGTGAAAGCACAGCCCTGAGTCCCTGCCACAGTGTTTCCAACCATGGCTCTCATAGTTTACCAGCATGTAGGAATCTGTTACCTTGACAACCCTCTCCAGTGCCCACACACTGGCGTGGAACAGTGGCTGGAGAGGTATGGAGAGATTCTAATTCTGCCAGCAGCAACTCCATCCCGCCTGCTGATTGGTCCTCCACAGCACTCTGAATGATTGGTCTTTTGACCTATGGCAAGTTCCACTGATTGCTTGAAAATTAGCTAACAGTGTTCACAGGGTTGAATGCAGCAAGAATATTTCCAACAAAGCAAACAGTATTTTTGCACATATTCTGTAATCACTGTACATTGTGAACTGTACACACAAACAATACCTACATACATACATACATACATACATACATACATACATACATACATATGGGTGGGTGTGTGTGTGTGTGTGTGTGTGTGGTAATATAGCAAGAAATTCTCCATGTTTGCCTATGTATAGAGAGGGAAAGAAAAATTTTGAGGGTGGGAGAGAGAATAATTGAATATGTAATCCTAGCTCACCATAAACTGTATGTAAGTCTCATATAATCTCTACATTGTTGAGGATCGGCAGAATTTATGAGCTCTTTGTCAATGTTGTTTTATTATTTGCGACCTTGGCCAGCACACACTCCTCAGTCTCAGGGAAGGCAAGGTAAATCTCCAAACCTGACATCTTCACTGACATCAGACTCGTGGGCTAAGCTGTAATGACAGCCACATTCACAGCGAGCTCAGCTTGTCAATACCATCCCTGTGGAGCCGGAGGATAACTCCTCAGCTAACAGGCCGGCCCTTTAGCCCACTTCCCATGCTGGGAATGGTGTGCAGCCATCAAGAAATCATAACCCACGATTTCAGGGGCAATTGTTTATAGCATTCATCTTCTCTGAGCTCCGAAAGTTAAATTTATGAGCCTTGGCTAATGGCAGAGGGCCTATGGTACTGTGGGAGCGAGAGATGTTGGAAAGGAGCTGCAGAGCAGCAGCTGAGTAAATAGAGTGGCCTTACAGTTGGCAGAGTGGTGTATTGGCGATCTGAAGCTCAGTTTGTCTTTGGTTCTGACACCCGATCTCCATGGGGGATTGGCCTCCGAAAGCTGTCGATTATTTGGGGTGCAATTAAGAGGGCATCCTCCATCACCAGCCTTTGGCTAATTGCTGGGGCCGCTTGGGGGCCTGCGGAGAGCAGGCGGCAGGACGGTAAAGGGCAGAGGGGTGGTAACACAGAGGGGGTGGCCGGGGCCAGTGGTCCTTTAATTACTCCCTGCCGTGTGCCCCTGCTGGAGAGGGAGAGTCTTGTGACAGGAAGGGGGAGTGTTGGGGGAGGGGCAAAAGGAGGTGTGAACAGAGCACGCTCCCATCAGCCTTTGGCTGTGACGTGACATCACCTCTTATACTCATTAGGAGCTCTCACGACCCTCTTCTTTAGGGCCCTCAGTGACAATGTGGTGGACTGATGGTTCTCCCAGGATTGGGTTAAGCTGGGGTGCTTTTAATGTTCGCGGCTCTCTGTCTCGATGGGGAGTGCAGGACTTCACCATCCAAAAAGGAGAGTGCTGCTAAATTGGATGGTTTAAATTCCCCATGGATTTGCTGTCAGGAGGAGAGGACACGTAATGTCACGGCGCTGATCTCTCACACTGCTTTTAAGCAGCAGTGTGAAAGCAGGCGCATTCTGTGGTCTCTGGAGACACTTTTGCGCTGGTCTGTAGGGAATAGGTTCCACATGGCTGCTTTAATCAGGCGACCTGAAAGGTGTAAAGGACAGCGGAACATCACTCACACACACTGCATTCTTTTGTGCATGCTCATGACAGTGTGAGAGAGAGAGAGAGTATGTGTGTGTGTGTATGTGGGAGAGAATTTGAGAGGCAGAGAATGTGAGAAAAATAAATACACATATATATATATGTCTTAGAAACAACCTATATGTGTGGGCATGTGTGTGAGAGACACAAACTACAATAGAGTCTGTGCGAGAGTGGCTGCGTGTGCGTGCATGCGTGTGTGTGTATGGTGCATGTATGTGCATGTGAGCGTGTGTGTAAGTTGGGAGTAAAGGGGGAGACCCTACACATAAGTTGTTTTGCAGAAGGTGCACACCGTGCAGCTGTCCTGCATTATCACAAAGCCTGCCTCCTTCATTCCTTGCCAAGACAGTTGGTTTGGACGACTTCCCTGGCCCGATATTCTCCATTTCATGCCAAATCAAAAGATTTACATTTCACATCTTCCCTGTGTGCGAGAGCTCAGAGGGTGTCAGGGCTAAGGATGCAGTCTTGCTGCCAGCTTCAATGGTCAGCATAAAAAAACCAAATAAAAAATACTCACAGTATATCCATCAGTGTGGTCTACAATGAATGAACACTTTGAAGCAATATAAATTTCCAACTTCCACTTCTTAAATGAGTTTGATTCTTAAATGAATGGACTCAGACTTTGATTCCCCTGCATGAAATAATTACGGGATTTTTTTTTTTTTTTTTTCGCTGGGAAACGTCTATTTCACAGAGCCAACTGTGATCACAAAACCTGAATTATAAATAGAAAATTTGATGCCAGATGTTTGGCTGCAGAAATGCCGGGGCTTCAAAGGCAGATAGCTCTGCAATTAAAAGCAATCTTTCACTGAAGTGTCTCATAATAATACATGGCTGCAGGGTGTGTTCAGGCCTTCCTGACCGGCACATGATGGACTCTCATGGCTCTTTATTCTGGCTCCCTGGCATTTCCTGTTCTCTGTATTCATTAACAGGTGTCTGGGCCTCGGTGGGGTTCATTCCTGCCTCCCGCTCCTTTGCCGATGATTAAAACCGGTTTCCTACCGGCAGCCGACGGACGGCTAATGGAAACCTGATACATCTCTATGACAACGGTGATTGCTTTGATGAGCTGGGCAGGAAGCCTCTCCGTGCACCATGACAGGAATAACTCCAAACAAAAAGGAAACACAAAAGGAGAGGGGGAAACAAATTGGGTTTGCGTGCCACAGGCAGTTAATTCCTCTCCCGATGAGGGCTGGTGAGCTGATGATCCAAGCTGTGTGTGTGTGTGTGTGTGTGTGTGTGTGTGTGTGCATCTGTGTGTGTGTGAGGCAGAGAGATAGATGAGATTGACAGCTTTCCCTCTCTGATGAACTATGTCAGGCATCTTCAGCTCCAGTCCTGGTTGGCCACAGTGTCTGCAGGTATTGATTCAAATCACTGCACTCATACTGATTTCACCAATTATTTTGCTTCCTGGGCCGAGAGGGTGTGGTAATTAGTGATAGCTTGAGCTGGGGTGGTGTGTTGCAGGGTAGAGGAAATACCAGCTCACACTGCTGCCTTCCAACACTGTAGTTAAAAAGCCCTGCTCTATAGTAATGCTTGCCTTTACGTGTGCAACAGGTTTGAAAATATTAACTTCCCTCTGTGTGATTCAACTAAATATTAATCATATTAGCAAAGAACGGAAGAATGGTAATGACTATACTCATTCAGATATTATCTGGACATGCAAGGTTGTCTCTTAGTGTATTCACTGTGAGGTTTGTTTTGTTTTAAATACACAAGCAGAAAATTAAAGGTTTTAACAGCCTTCCAACACCCAAAACTTCAGAAAACTGCAGAAACTGGGACTCTGAATCTGACATCACCATTATAAATACCGTAGAATGGGAATGCATGCATATCTAGTAAGTAAAGGTAAGAAAAGCCATGAATATTAAAGGAATAATTTTCAACTTGCATGTGTTTTCACAGAATATGAGGTGCAACACTCTCTGTTCTCAGATATTAAGGACCCAGTGGTGCTGCACGTCTAGAAAGGCCCAAAGAAGGGAAGCTAGAGACAGTAGGTGGTCCGGCTGATTCGTCATGCTGCAATTTTCCATCCATTTTGAATTTCTTGTCAACAGGAAATTAATAACATCTGTCTACTGTAATTATTCAGTGGGTCAGCATTTTTTCTCATAAGAATTCCTCAACTGTGTCAAACTGAGGGATTTGCCAAGGTGCAAAATGTCAAAATGGAAAAACAGGAAAACAGACACAGACACCAACACACAAACATATGGAAATGTTTTTTTTTTCCTGAACAGAAGAGATGACTAACCTATTTAGCTATTAACTGTTATCTCTCTGTAGTATACATGATACTGTACACATTTGGCTATTGATAAAAAAAATATTAATTTCTGACAAATTAAAATATGGAACCCGTAAGTGGCTCTGTTGGTCTGAGCTCTTAAACAATTAAAATACACTTCACTTTACTGCAGGCAACACTGTCAGACAGTAAAATGCAAACAACTAAGTTGGGAAACAGTGTGAAAATTCACCCCAGGAGGGCAGTTGTGTCTGGCGGTGTTCGGTGTGTTTCAGTATTTAAGTTCTGAATATTATTCATCGATTGGCTGAAGAATTGATGAAGGGCTACTGATTCAAAGAGCAGCATACACACCTGCACAAACCGAGGCCATCCTGGGATGCAGAATTTACGACCCTGATGAGTTTAAGACACTAAAATGGATCTTTCTTTTGTGCATGGCTGGAGAGTGCAACAGTGAGCATCTGGTAAAGTTGATGCTGAGGGAGACACAGAGTGTGAGGACCACTGCTGTAGGTTTTCCCTCCGAATTTACTCCGGTTGATTAATTGTTGCTTATGGTTTGTAAGAACACACTACAGGACAGTAGTGACAGTTTCTCCAATAACAAAGAATAATATGTCAAAAAAATGTCTTTCCTAATGAATTGATATTAGAACATGCATTGTTGTATGTTTCTATGTTCTCGATCACATTATTTCGTCAGTGATACAAATCAAAACATTTGGAGGGATTTACACTTTTTGGAAGGCTGTGATACTGCTGATAATTTTGTCATTCTTTTGAGTCAGTATTCTGTACTGTACTGTTGGACCTCTGATGAGGGAAACTAATGTATATTTGCTGTCTGAACTAACTGGTTTATTCTCTCTGGTTTAGACTGTTTCTAAACCAGTGAAAAACGTTTTCATGGTTTTCATGCAAACCAACTGCTGTCTCACAACATGGTCTGAGTCAGTTTTCTTTTGTGGTCAATTAGGTGCTGGCACGCGAAGAAACCAGGAACTTAACAGAATGACAGTGCGGTTTGTGATGAGTCATTGTTTATTATGATCAGTTTTACGTGATGGAAGACAGCAGCAGACACGTCCTTGGCCATGCACGTGCTCCTGGTATTAGCATGTATCCACAGGAAGCACAGCAGCTATGGTATCCATGGTGACACCGGAGGAGTGCGGCTGATAAGCGCGGTAGAGCAAATCCGTGTAGAGACAGATTTGACACCTGTGTAAACGGTTTTGATACAGTTACAAAAATAACCTGGATTACCAAGGTAATGCAAGCACATCTTTTGGGTAAAAAAACCCAGCCATTTTGTAGTCTTGTTTTCAAATAATTTTAGAACTAAGGTGAAAAACAACAATTCCGAAGACTATCAATCTATAACCAGAAATTATTGAGGTCACACCATCAGCATTAGTCTGTATTCCATGCACTGAGTAACTTTATGCGTTATAATTCTCATCTCCTCTAGATTCATTGATCTCAGTTGTAGATGTTGACATTAATTATACAATGATAAAGGCCATCATAGATTATGTAGGATCTATATGCTGGCCATAATTTAGATTTCTGTGCTTTTGCACCCGAGGTGTAGTTTTTGCTCAAGGCAGTTTCCTTTTCAGCCCCTGACCTTATGAAACAGGGAGATGATTTGTAAATAATTCACATGCATGACCATTGTGTAAAATGATCTGAATAAAATTAAATTTTCTAAATAAGAATAAACAAGAATAAAGATTAGACTGTTCTGCTTTTTACATGAATCATGGTTGTTGGTTTTTACTCTTTCTTATTTCAGTTCTTTATTGTTCATCTTCCTTTAGGATGTGCTTAAAGGCATAATCTTTGTGACACTCTGGGCTCTTTGTATGGAGAGGGCTGAAGCATGTCACCAGCTAAGCTGCTGTATTGTGTTCTGTGCCAGACGACTGGCCATTTATCACTGCAGACTGAACATACTCATTGTGGGGCATTGGTCCATATCTCAGTCATAAGGGGGGTTTGTGCTGTCAGAAATAGCATCAGCACTTCGGTCATTGAAACCATAACAGCATGAATCAGTGAACTATGCCAGAATGATGACCTTTTAAGTTTTTTTTTTTTTTTTTTCAGCACATGTTTGGCTTATTGTTTTCTTTTTTGAATACACAGGCTATCACTTCTATATCAAAGATGAATCCTATCTTGCTTGAAAATGGCTCACTGATTTTGCCACCAGTTACATGTCACTAGTTAGAAAAATGAACAGTAATGGTTTTGCTGTCATAGAGGACTTTGGAGACTTGGGTGCAAGCACACAGACTATTTAAATTTGGTAATTATTTGAATTCTGAGTTTTGTACGAATAAGCAACAAGCAAAGTGGTGAGCATAAAAATCAAAGCTTTTTTTAGACATGCTTAGTTTCCTGTAGATTGTATTCTATATATTCTCCCTTGCTACACTTGTAATTATACGTGTTTTGGTCGTTCCACGTATACGAACAAACGGTAAAGAAAATCATGTTTAAATCCGATGCTGAAAACAGGCTTTTCGATAACATTTAAAAGGTTCTCTGCTTATCATACACTGGGAAAAGGTGATTGGATCGTTTCATAACAGAATGTACCAACTGATGACACCCCCCTCTGCACATTCAAACAATCCGTGCCTCCCCGTCTTTACCACTCTGCTTGGTTGAACCCAAAACAGAACATCATGGCGATTGATGGTAAGTAGGCCAATAACGGTCTCTTCTTCTCATTAATAACTTCTACAATAAATATCAAAAAGCAGTACGTTTAAATGACAGCGACGGGTTAGTAACTGCATCCATGAGAGGGCTGTGGATATTTAATGGTTTTTAATTTTGTCCTTTGCATAAAAGTTTTTGTCGGTTGTAGTACCGTTGTGCTGTACGGCTGATGCACTGTAATCCCGGTGCTCCACTGTTGCAAAGCCGTCCGCTTCATGTGCTCTGTGAGCGATTCGTGTGGTGCTGAAAGAACAGCTCCAGACGTCGTACCAACGCTTTGTGACACGTTTCCTCTAGAAATGTACGAGCTTTGTGAATCTAAACATATGTTCATTGATGCAACTTCGGTCTGCACACGCGGACTCATTTTGATAAAGGCGTGCATATATGAATTATCAGCGTACTTATTGCTGTCTAGGAAACGAGGGATCTAATACCTCACAACTTTTATCGTAAAAATACCCGAATCCCCGTAAAACATTCAGGAAGACTGGAATCTCCAAAAAATGTCTTTAAGAAGCATATTCATATTCAGTCCAACTCATACAGTCCAAAGTTGTTTTTATTCTAGATGTAGTAAAGAGTTAGAATTCACATGTGTTGCATTTGTTGGCCAGCTTTTTTGTAAAGAAACAGAAGTTTGGCGTTCATTTAAAGGGGCTCTCGATAATATCGTAGGGAGTATTCTTCAGTCGCGTTTAATTAACTTGGCTGATAATATGTTATTTGTCAGAAACCTTCCGGGAATTATAGTGGCTTTAGTATGTCTTTTTGTTGCAAATTGTACAGCTATTATAATTTACTACGCAGCCTATTTTCTAATGTCATCTTCCTTTAGCCATTCTTTTTCATATGTATATATTCGAAACTGTGTTTCACCGCCCCTATACCTTTGTGGTTTTTGCTCTCCGAACCAAACCAGACTGTATAGACTTGGCACATGTACAGGACGTTATCTAGATTTTTCCTGATTGTCTGTTTTATGTTCTACCTGGACAACGTTTTCCACATTGACCCCACGCACACGCCCACGAGAAAACCCACTCAGTAACAGAGACTAGCCGGGGAGAAAATATTTATGTTCTAGCTAGAGCTCGAAAGAGTTTTTTTTTTTTGCAAGAAGGCAGCTAGCTTACTTTGTTGGCGAGAGTGCAATATTTCCATTCCTTCAGTGCATATGTTCTATCTATCTATCTATCTATCTATCTATCTATCTATCTATCTATCTATCTATCTATCTATCTATCTATCTGTCAATTGGCATTTTGCAATGGAAAGACATACATGCGTTCATTGTCAGGTTGTCATTTTTACACAGGCTTATTGTATTTTCATTGCTAAGATAAAGGGACCTGGCCCCACAGTGTGCGAGGTTCAGGCTGCATTCAGCATTAAATGGTATTTACACACAGTGCCAAGCCAGAGCAAATGCAAAACAAAGGTTTCTGAGGCCTTTGTGTAATTGAATCCATTTTGCTTTGGTGTTTGGGCACCTCCTTTATGAATAGGTGGCATTTAGAACTCAGCTGGGAGAGAGGCATTGCACACTGGCTAAAATGCAATGGAATTAAGCAGGACGGGGCAGACATGTGGTGCTCCACTGGCAGATGCTGATTATTTTCAGCTGTGTGTGTGTGTGTGTGTGTGTGTGTGTGCATGTGTGTGTGTGTGTGCGTGTGTGTGTGTGTGCGTGTGTGTGTGTGTGTGTGTGTGTGTGTGTGTGTGTGTGTGTGTGTGTGTGTGCATGTGTGTGTGTGTGCGCGCATGTGTATGTGTGTGTGTGTGTGTGTGCACGCGTGTGTGTGTGTGTGTGTGTGTGTATGTGTGTGTGTGTGTGCATGTGCACTGTTCATTGATATTGACTGGTCTTTTTTTAAAATCTGATTATATGCATTTAATTATGCTTGTTTTACTTATTTTTATATTGGTTTCTATCAATGCTGTGGTTATGGAGGGGAGCACTGCAGTCACCCAGTGACTTTTGAATAAGACCAGGTGTCCAGACACCAGAACGACACACTTCTGTTTAGCAGGTTAGCCAGAAAAACCACTTTGTAGTGTCCTGTGCTAGGCTTTATGAAAAATAAATGCTGCTAGCTTTTTCTCTTCTCCTTTTCTACGGGCTTACATCCAAAATTGTGTGTCATGCAAGGGAAATGTATTATAAATGCAGGAACCGAGAGGTGTATTGGAGAAACAAGAAATTCTGAAAGCAATCAATTCCATTACTTAATTTTCTGTATTATTGTTTAAATTATAACACTGGATGCTCTAAATGTTGTAAAATTGTTTAATATCCACTGCTGTTCTCCCATATTATTTGATTATAGTTTTGATAATGTGGTTTTGTTGAAGGTTGGGAAACACAGTGCAGTATGTTATTTTAGTGTCGATCACTTGGTTAAGAGTGTTGGGACAGGTCATATGATCATAGTTTTGCGAGAAAACTTTGAAAGGACACTTTTCTTTAAATATGGTATGAATAAAATATAGATACAATGTAGTTCTGAGTCTGACCCACTTTTCTAATGAATCACATCTCAGGACTGAGTGAGGGCAGTGATTCATTTCCTGTGAGTTGTGTTATGCCGTGTGATCAGCGTAAAATCAGTGCGGTACAGGTCAGGTCAGGTGTCATCACCTGCCAGGTGATGATGGAATAAGCACAGGTACCAAGGGTAAAGTTTATCCCTGTCTATTTTGGGTAAAAAGAAAAAAAAAATTACTGAACCCAAAACTGATCAGTGGTAGGAAACCAGTCGGAAACCAAGTATTTTTTGGTTTGGTGAAAAGAAAACACGTGCATGGCATGCAGAGTGCCAAACACACTACACATGTCACCATCTACACCTGCTACGAAGGACCTGATGAGGCAAAATGCAAGCCCCTGAGGCCTCATTTATAAACATTGTGTCGGCATTAAAAACACCGCAGAACATACTTCTGCTGATTCTCATGCAAAAGCTGAGGTTTATAAAACTTTAACTTACAAGGCATGATTGTGTGTGATTTAGAACAACACTGTGCTTATAAATCAGTTTTCTTTTGTTGTTCTTGCACAACTAGAGTTTTAGTTGTATGCGACTATTCAGTCAAAAATTTACACTTAGTTTTGTAAGTGAGGCCCCTGGGTTTGAGTATATCTTATCTTGGATCCAGTTTGCTCTGCCCATACACTAACCTCATCCATCAGGAGTTAAAGACAACACTGACCACAGATCAGGGGTGGCATTGACAAAGTGTGTCAGAGTAGGAGTGTGGATCAGCCATCAGGTTTCCTCTGTGAATACCCCAGCCTTATCTATAATGACATAAAAAGGAAAAAAAAAACTGATCTTGGATTTTTCAGAGCAGAAAGAGATACTACTTCCTCACAAAATCTTTTTCACACGTTTGTATGACTGCTGTGTTATGATGAGGACTATTGAGAGAAGAATAGCTGCTTACCATCATCTTCTGTCAGGTTTGAATGAAATTGATTCCTCCCGTTTCAAAGACTTAACAGCTCATACTATTCACATATGACCCTTCAAAAGAATATGCCACACTCATATTTCAGGCAAAATAGACAGGAAAGGTGAGATTTGATTTGATACTGGCACTCTTTGGCTGAGGATTTGTGCTCTGCTGCATTCATTACACAGGAAAAAAAAAATCAGAGAAATGCATGAAAAAGGCCTTCTTCTATGGCTGACAAAACATCCATCTAATACTCAAAGTTGTGATGCAGGGTAGAGTTTCCATTTGCCAGAGGAGGTATTGACTGAGATCTCCTGAGAACGTCCAGAAACGGCCCACAGTGCCAACGGGGGTAGCTTACTGCCTGTTTGAGTGACACAGTGAATCCCACGTCTGCTGCCGAAGCTCCTCTCCTTCCCCTGTCTCAGGCTGTCAGACAGATCTGCAGCCTCACAGGGAGCCAGCTTATTTATCACACCCCCACCTCCCCCCAGTGGCTGCTTGTTTCTGGTGGCATTTCCTGAAAGGCCAGGCGGCCATATCTCACTCATTCTCGACTTCTTTGACCCGGAAAAGATTTCAATACACAATACAGCTTGACTTCCTTATTATCTTTTTTAACGGTTTTGGTTTGGAATGAGGCAGGGTCTGGGGGTCTCCATGGTCACCCTCCATGGTGCTCATTCCTGGTCCTGGAGGACCACAGGGTGTACTGAGTCTTGTATTCTCCTGAAAATCCAAAACCAAGAAACCAAATGTAGCCTAGTTAATGGTGAAATCAACTGGTTGATTAAATGACTTGGTTATTAACTTCTTTGTAACAACATCAATGCTGCGGCTGTGGGAAGGGTGAAGACAGTGGATCCAGCAATAGCCATGCTTCGTTAGACCATATCTCTGTCTCATAAGACCAATGACTTTGACAGGAGTGTTTTCCAGCCGTAGCCTATCACAGACTATCACATGGCAGTCTGTTGGTATATGCCATTCAAAAATGTTGGCATTAAAACTTGTCTTGATGTGCTCAGAGGGAACATTTTTTTTCAATCATTGAGTGTTAATACACATGGGAATGGGACAGAATTACCTTTTTTTGATCCTGCAAAATTTTCTTAATCAGAGAGGAAATGAGTGTGAGCTTTCCGATTCTTACCCGAGAGGGGGTGTGGATTACAGCTCACAGAGACAGAGCTGATGAGCATTGTTTTAGCTTCGACAATACCCTTCATGTTAATTGCCTCCTTAGGCGACATGACTTTCTGTTACATTTGTTTGAACCTGAAGTGGAAATTAGTTTTTTTTTTTTTTTTTTTTTTTTTCCAATCGAGGGATTTACATTTTTCTCCTTCCTCTAATTAGGTGTCTCTGAAGCAGAGATTCATTTCAGTCCTAATGACAGCCGAACCTCTGCATGTTTCCTCAATCCAATCTTCACTGCATAGCCTTCACATGCCGGTTGCCAGATTATATCAGGCTCAATTTCTCTTTACAGTAGAATGTCTGACAAATATCCCTCAATGGTGGAGACCTGGTCACCTGGCAACCATGGCGGATTATAAATACTTTATATTATGCCGATGGTGTAAAGACAAGCAAAGGTAATCAATTACAGGCACACTTTTTTATTGCATGCATTTAAAAATGTAACCCAGCACTTTTGCTCTCTAGCATAAAGTATGGTGTTGTATATGTCCTAACTGTTTTAGGGCCTCTTCTGTAACTACCGGTGCCTGTAAAAATAAATGAATAGATTGATGAGGCTCGAAGAGAAATAAATAAATGCATAAATAATCTGTTTTAATGCACAGTTGGGTTCTTTATGGACGGGGCTGACTAATTGTCTTTGGAGATTAACGGCGGCGTGTCGTAAAAAGGGCTGCTGTAGAGGTGCGGGCGTTTCGCTGGGCACAGTGGGATGAAACACTTCAAGTTGCAGATCGAGCATGTTACAGTGAGATGAGCTAACAATGGCTGTGATGAGCATGTCTCTACAGCTGCCCCCCCTCTCTCTCTCTCACTCTCACCCTCTGTCTCACCCTCTCTTTCTCTCGCTCTGCTCTTTCTCCCCTCCTCTCTCTCTTTCAGTCTCTCACTCTCTCTTTCTCTCTCTCTTTCGCTCTCTCATGTCCTCTCTCAAATTTAAAATCAGATGGAGCTTCTTGGCATGGCAGATAACATTGTGTTGCCAAAGCATAGTAAATAAGTTCAGAAACACAGAAATGCAATCAACAATAATTAAATAATTATACATGTTGATTTTTTATATATACACTCACACACACGCACACACACACACATATAATTTTGTATGCATGTGAGTGCCTGTGTGTGCATGTGTCTTTGAATGCACATACACACAGGCACTCACATGCATACAAAACTATGAAAATATGTCTCAACCTCTCTCTCTCTCTCTTTCTCTCTGTCAAACTCAAAATCTCCTAATTTGGAATTGCACATTACAGTCACACTACATAGGCACTGCTCTGACGGACACAGTGGCTACTTGCATGTCCCCATCCCATCTTACTCTGCCCTGTGTACGAGCCCACAGCATCGATTCCTGGGATCAATCGCGGTTTCCACCTGTCAATCTCGGTGTGTCCATGTGGAGATGGAGAGAAAGAAAGGATGTGTGCAATTAACCCCCTGCCCCCCTGATTTCCACGTCACAGTCATCCTGTTTCTCTCTCTCCTACTCTCTCTCTCTCTCTGAGCCTCCTTTACAGAGCAGGCAGGAAGTGGATAGTTATCCCACAATCCTCTGCAACAACCAACATAGATCTGCGTAATCCAGTCAGTTAGAAAATGCAAGATTTTAATTTAGCAGACGGTTGTAAATTAGAATGGACACTCGTACTGTGGAGGGTCACCAATGCCTGCGGGTTCCTGTGTTTGTGTTTTTCATTAGCAGACTTGAAATCTTAAGCCTTGAAAATAAGGTGTTCGCGCTCTAGCTAATCAACGATAATTACTTAAGTGCCGGCAGCAATCAATAACCAGTAAAGCCTCTGCATTTCAGGGCACCTCGTCTGTCTGACACACCTCTTCAGAGGTTATCATACCTGACAAACTCATTCATGGATTCAAATGGAGTTTAAAAATTCCAAAGGTGGAAGAAAAATAAATGAAAAAAAAAAACATTTAAAAAAGCGAACACTTTCATCTGTGAGTCAGAGTTAAGGACAAATGACTGCATCTTGTCCTCGGCGCAACTGAAAAAAGTGAATAATGAGAGGGATGATGTGGCAGGCTGAAGATCGCCTCCATTTCCTGGGGTTGCTTCTGGCTGTCGAGTCACAGCAAACACAGCTTCCGCTCTGCTCCGATTCACGCCTGTGTGTTCCCTCAGTGTGTTGACACAGTGGGCACAGGGGCTGATGGGATTGATCGTATCTGTTTGCCTATGTGTTTTTGCGCATGAGGCGAGGCACGTCCTCCAGTAGTACTGTGTGCTTAAGGCCTGGCCCTGGAAGGACAGTGGATAGCAGGTGCAGACGGCTGTATCAGATGGGATTAGGGGTAATGAGAGGAGAAGGAGGAAGGAGAGTCATTGCTTTACTGGGTGTGAAGGAGACAGTAGACTACAGTGCTGGAAATGCAGCTGCAGGTTTTATATCTGTGTTTGAGAGTCCACATGTGGTCTCAAATAGCGACCTTCGTTTAAAAACCTCTCAGTCATCCTGTATGTCACACCTGCTCCAACTCCCTCTCTTCTCGCTTCTTCTTCTTCTTCTTCTTTCTCCTCCTCTCCTCCTCTCCTTTTCAGCATCTCTCTCTCTGCCCCCCCCCACATTCCACTCCTTCCTCTCCATGACTCCTGGAAGGCCTAATGTCCTGACCGCTGAGCCGAGCAACACTGGCATCATAGGGCTACAGAGATAAATCACCACACCGCTGCACCTCCCCCCTCCTCCCAGAATTCCCTGTGCTTCCCCCTGGCAGTGACTAGCAGTGAGGGGCAGAGAGCAGCGGTTCAGCCCAGAGGGCGGGAGAAGAGCAGCGCTAAGCCTGCTTTTACGGCTATATATACACACCCGCTCCTGCTCATTCACTGTGCACTTGTTGCTGCAGGAGTCACTTTCAGCATAAAGCTCTTTACCATTGCTTTAAAGGAGCTTGATGAACTCACGGTAATTGGCTCACAGGTAGCAGCTCATAACAGCAAACGGGATGAAAGAAAAAAAAACACCACATGCAGCAGGGTGGAACAGTCGATTTCATTGCTCCAGGCTTGGACACATAGTGTTAAATATGTATGGCCTTGCAGTAGAGCCAAACTCTTTTTTTCTTTTCTTTTCTTTTTTTGTGCGTTGCGGTTTTTCCTGTGTAGATTTATAGCACTTTGCACTTGGGGGCATGTCATCGCTATTCAAGTGCCTTGTGTTTCGTGTTGCCTGTTTATCCATGCCGGAGTGGTTTTCTAGCACTCAGACAATAGGCAAAACACACAGAAACCGCGCTCACAAAAGCTCCACACTCAACATCTTTATTCAAAGATTAGGGTAAGGGTTCACACAGTTCAGCTTGTTGCCTTTGTCTGTGAAACGGTGTACTGTAAGAGGAGAGGTCAGAACAGGACTATCCTTGAATTTGCTGATCAGGTAACTCACATAATGCACTGGTATAATAACTGGGATGGGTTTTGCCTGTAGCGGGGGATGGTATTGTACTGTTTTCTATTGTTCCAAAGCTTTTAGCAGCAACAGTTTTGGAGAAGAGGTCTCCTTGAGTTTGGAGAGTGCTATCTTCCATTGTAAATGTAATTGTTAAATACATAATCACTTAACAAAAACGCTGATAGACTTTTAAGCTAAAAAGCTTAAGAGAATGACTCATGTGGGTGTTAATCTCAGAAATTGCCTCCCCAGTGATGACCACAGTTTAAGACGAACAGTGTAACTTACCAGGCGGTCCTGCTCAAACCTCTAGAGCTGCGTGGTGCACCAGGTCCTTGAGACACTCGGCTGGGTGGCAGGGAGCGGGCACCAGCTGTGTAGTCTCAGGTAATTGGTGTCTGTGCCACGGTGCCAGCAGGGTGTTTAGAGAGTCTCGATGTGCCCTTATCCACTGTCAGAGTGCGAGTTCGGAGAGACCAGGACCCATAACCCTTCAAGCTCATGCCCTTGAGCCAAATTAGAACAGCAGGGTTTCTCCTGGAGTTTTATGACCCGGACTGCAGTGTGTTTTTATGTTTTATTTTTTTTTTTTTTTTTCTTTTCTGAAACAGGTTTTCCCTCCTTTCCTCAAAATACTAAGCTGGCTAGCAAATGCTGATGTGAGATGACGTTGTGTTTATGCTGCCGAAAGCTAAGAAACCATGTTGTCTTTACAGCAATCACCTGACTGCTCAATTCTATGCTTTTGCTATTTGGTTTGCAAAATCACAATGGATGCTCTCCCATTTTTTGCCACCAAACAGCAAGACAGCTAACTGGCTGATGCAGTGTGTATTGCGAAAAATTGAAAAGGAATACTGTTCTTACCGTACGCTTATTCTCACCAAGGTCATGCATATGTCATGGTCTGTCTGGTTCATGGTCCATAGTGATTTTTCCTTTGGTCTCAAGTGGATGAGTGGCTGTGTTAGGAAAAGACTTATTACATCTCTCAATGCTCCAAGAGGACTATGACCAGCAGCACTGACTCTTTGCCCCAGTCTGGCAGGACAGCCTGACAGGTTACTCACTGGTCAGGCCTTGGACTGGAGTTATGAAAAACCATGTAATTGAAAGTATTGTATCCTTTACATACAGTGCAATACTACATTATTTTGCACTAAATATGTGCAGTAGCTGTATTACAGCGTTGAAGTGTTTCTCTTAGTTGTTTAATCAGTTGTGCTTGCAGTGAGGAACGCACTGAATGCGAATGACTGAATTGATAATTATAGTATCATGTATCAGGCTGCTAATGATATGTCTGTGTGTGAGGAGAGGTCGTGCTGTGATTCCTAACAATGCCACGCTCGAACAGCGCCTCAGCATCTGCTCTTTCGTCAGATGACTTCAGGCCCATCACATGGAGCTGGGTAGCACGACTGGGCGTCTCCATTCACTCTGGATTAATTAAAAAGGAAGGCATGCAGGAGGGAATGCAGATGACCTTTTTTTAATGAATGGGTCCAGATTCTGTATTTTGTTTTGCAGTACCTTACGTAAGAACAAGGACAGGTTTTAGAGGTGACTTTGAGCAGGGTTGGCTGTGGGCACATCTGTCTGTAAGGGTGTGAATTGTGATAGCGGCTGTGTTTCTCTGTTTTTTTTTTCTTGTCTTTGCCCTTTGACATTGCTTTTCTTTCTGAAAGATCTGCCTAAAGGTTATAAAGAAAGACTTTGACAATGGACTCATTGTGTGCAAACACATACATGCTTGAGTCACTTTAAAACATTTTATCTGAGTATTTATTGTTGTTGGTGAAAGCAACAAGTTTGTAACCATAAAACATACATTTCTTGACGTATATATGCAGGATTAGCAAATATTTTATTGGATTAGAAACCACTATAAAATCTTACACTTGTTCTCCTGTGATTCCTGCTCCTCTGACTGAGGGTTTTTTTAAATATGAAAGTGCTTTGAACACACTGCCTGAAAAGTGCTGTAATTAAATCTGTTTACATGTAGGGATCTTGGACTGTAATTCACAGTACCTATATGTACCCTTGAGCAGGGTACTTAACTTGAAGTGCCTCAGTAAATATGTACTGATATGCATCACTTTTATAATCGGCTTTATTAATGTAAGTGTGTAGTTTGCTCTAAAAAAAAGAGTTGGGGAAATAAATATTTAAATGTCAGAGGCTTCCTTGGAAAAAAACCGTGTCTCAATTTTTTAGGAGAAAGCTACCATCATCTGTTATTTACCAACAAGCAAGCTTACTCGAGACACCATGTGAACAAAACTCCTCTAATGTGATGTAATGGCTGTTTTTCCTGGGTTCCTGTCGTTTGTGAGATTTGAGGTTTTGTTCTATGATGCTGACGATGTGGGAGGCAGGCTCAGTGGGGTGTCGCTGCATGATCTCAGTGTGCCGTAGCTCGTTCGACATCGGCTTTCAGCTCTGTTCATCTCCGTAAACCAGCCAGCCTGCTTCCATTAAGGAGGAGTAAATACTTAACAGGATTTAACTGCCATCAGTGAGAGTTAATTTTTGCGTCAGGATGCACCTTGTTCTTTTGGAAAGCATCCTGTTGAGCATGGGTAGTAAAAGTGGTGGTTGTTTGTTTATTTAACAATTAGTGTCTGGAAAAAAAAACAGTGAGTATATTTCAGGTTTGGAGCTAACACATAGTTCACAAACACACATATACTTTTCTTTTTATTTTGGGCCACCTGCATATCCCTTCCAATAGGTGATTAAGGTGTTGTGACAGGAAAAGTTACAGGAGGTGTAGTGAGTGGTAGCTTGAAGAAAAAGAAGGAAGGCTTCTTGGTTGCCATATAATGCCAAGAAGTAGTGTTGTTTTAGTAGAGTTTTATGGGATCTCCATTTCATCATCTCAATATTTATTTCCCATTTGATATCTGCACACCGTTTTGGTTTTGTTTGCTGTATGTTTGTGACAACAACCCGTGACATAAACTAAGTACTTCATAGTAGAGATGAAGGACACTGCATCAGTACTGCTTCCCAGGCTGAATCTACCTTATTCCCTGTGTGGATGCTGTCAGGCCGATGTTTTTGTATCTTTTGTACATTTTCCACACATACTCCCCATAGTTAAACTCAGTCTCTCTGGTAGAGCATTCATGTTTGCTTCTGTTTAGGATTATACATACCTTATGTTTTTGAAGACGGCTGCCAAGTTGTGGTCATGTTTTCTCCCATAAAGATGTTACAGTTTCTAAATGGGACAAAGAACACACAACAATAATGCAGAATTCATACAAGGTTAATGGCAGTTAGCAGACTCTGATAATGTGTAACACATTTATTAATAATCTGTAACACATTTAGTAGTAACCTGTAAGATGTGGTAAATCACACCCAGAGTTAAGGAATGAAATAAAGGTCCACGGATTTGAGAGAATTCAAAAGAGGGTTCTCTTCTAGTGATATTTTTCATGATCATGAAAAGCCCATTGCTTCGATGGCTGTTTTATAAATCGGATTTGGCTGCGTAAGAAAAATGAATCTGAAGGGCACAAACGGCTGTGCTCTGAAAATGAATTATTGGTACTCTATCTCACAATTATCATATTACAGGATTATTATGTACATTCATTTTCATGTCAAGAATTGAAAAATCACGATTTGACAATCCAGTTTTTTTTTTTTTCTAAAACTGCACACACTGAGGGAAAAGTGGAACTCTTCATGACTGGAGACAAAGAAATGGACACAACTTTTATATTATGGGAGAGTGCTGGATGGCCATTGCATACACTACTCTGCTAATGGTGTGTGTGTGTGTGTTTGTGTGTAGGTGTGTGTGTACGTGTGTGTGTGTGTGTGTGTGTGTGTGTGTGTGTTTGTGTATGTGTGTGTGTGATTCTTATCATTATGGGAAATGCTGTCAATGTTATTTCAAAGGAAATCCTCAAGATCCACGGAATGTCACTCCCCATCTGTGAATATTACAGCAATACTGGAGGTAGAGATCTCTAAAAAAATATGAACAGATTGACCAGAACAGTCTTCAAATGGTGATGTGCCTTTTTGCATCATTGAAGCTGTCCCTTTTACATCATAGCACACATGTTATTGCCATCAGTGTTAGTTTGGCATAATTTTCTGCTGTGAAACTGTGGCAAGAATGGCTGAGCCAGATGTGTGTGTGTTTGAACAGACAAGATGCATTTGCAGAGCTTCTCATGCGTGTTTGTAACATATGGCCATCAACTCTGGACACAAAGCAAGAGGAAACAAAGCTCAGTTTCTGCTTGAATTTTTAAGTCCTTTACTGTGTTAGCCTAGTCCAATGTCTAAAGAGCTGACCATGCAACTCTGAGCTTTCCAGTTTGAGGTGCTCCCCAGCTGAGGTGCTCATGTTATATTCTTAAGCAATTTCACTTAGCTTAATCACTGCTACAAATATACAACCAGTTAAATGTATTATATGATACCATAAATTGTATAAGTCTATGCAAGTCTTATAAGTCTATTTGCCTTTTTGAAGAGGACGAGCAAAACATCACAGTGCCTTGCTATGTTATGCTACATGGAATTGGGGCTGTCCTTGTCCTGAGAGCTAAGCTTTAATGGGGAACTGCACTCATACACAAGTACATATGCAAGCACACACACACTCACGCACAAACACACACACACACACATACACACTGATGTAACATATAGATTGGTGCTAAGAATAGAGTGTTGATTGGTTTATTTTAACCAGGATCGTTGATGACAGCTGGAGGCCAGGGAACTGGATAGGTTGCGCAACACTGAATCTGTGTGGTGTATTGTAACATTGCCAAAGAGTAAAAACACACACATAGATACACACATATGCACATACATGCTATCTGACACACACACATGCATACTCAAACTCACACATTCTGGAACACGCACACAAAGGCATAACTTGTGTGACCCAATAACATTGAATGCTGTCAGTGGAAATATAGATACCCACCTAGCCCCCCAGACTATGTTCATAGGAAAGTTATACCCTTGCTTGCAGATTCACGCTCATATGCACACACACATTTTTGTCAATTTACACAACTGAATATTTACACAGCTCACTGACGGGTTTCCAGCAGGTCCACAGCTCACTTTCAGAACCTGCACCATATTGCTGTCAAGGTTAATTCCCTCACATGTACACCACACTTCCACTTTAATGTGCACACGCTTTCATGCGCACATTTACAAAACCTGCCTCCTAATTACCTCACATTCGCCACATTCGTATTTATATAAAATACCATGTGACTGGCTTCGCAGCGCTGGATGTGTCATGTTGATTCATAAGCTCAAACAAAGCTGGGGCAGCTCTTAAGGTAAAATGCGCTCTCCCTCAGTGCGACTGCGTGTTTAATTCCAGCCCCAGAACGCTCTAAGATGCCCCATTTACGCCTGATAAAAGAAGCGCAGTAATTACAGCTACTTCTGCTCTTCCATTAGGCTTGTTAATGAGACAGCAGACAGGAGCGTGAATGTGGTACACAAATCCGTCCTCATAGTTAAGTCAGCGTCTTGTCAGCCCAAGCTCTCTATGTGTCACTGAAAATGACCAAACATTGGCATAAGTGAAGGTACAGCCACAAATACGTGCTTATGTTCTTTTCCTCTCCGTATCAAAGATACACCACCGAAACAAAAGTGCTGTAGAGACTCATTGCTATAGTTAGTGTAGGTTTATAGCATATGTGAGTGTTTTTTTTTTTCTGGCTATTGTGTAAGGCTACCAACAGAAGGTTTTCACTGCATGGATCATGGGTATTGCCTTTCATTTAATTCCTATGTCGATATTTTTTATATTATTTTAAGCCTGGCTTTCTGCCTATGTAACTGGAAACCTTGATGTTGCCATGGTTTCCTGTCATGTTTTCTGTGGTCTTGTCAATATAGATGGTCGCTGTGGCACTGTGTTGTTTTTGTTTTTTCTCTCGTCCGCTAATGAGCTGCCAGAACAGAGCTCTCGGATTCCTTTTGGTTTGCACGTTTGAAAGAGCGCTTCAGTTGTTGTTGCTTCATTTTTTCTCTCTTCTCTTCTCCGTGGTTCGACAGTGCAGCATACAGCGTGCCTGCATTTTTGATTATTTTTGAACTCTGTTTTTGATTATTTTTGTTGTGATATCTGTTACCACACACAGTCTTGACATAATATATGGTCGTAGCATTCTTAATGCATTGATCTTGTCGTAAACAATCTGTAGTGATGACCACTGAAGGAGGACTGCAGTACGCCCCACCTGCAGGTTGCACTACTATTCTTCTCCCATTTGAACAGATTTTGAATTCAATTAAAGCTGCCATGTGACTTCCTGAGAAACAGATCTCACCCCTGCAGAAACCAGACACACCACAGAAGTCCCCTCTCAGAGGATCTGGGGGGGATTCAGGGGTTCAGTGAGGGTGTGTGGTTTGATGGCAGAGAAACCGAGGCTCCTCTTCCCTTTTTGATTCTGATGCTGTCGCCATTAAAATGGCACAGGCGATGTGTTGGCAAAGCGTGGTGAAATTGAAACAAAGCGCTCCCTTGAACCGGAGCGACAAACCTTTACTCTGGAGGAGTATTAAACAGCACCCATGCACTGTTGTCAGGAAATAGGAATACGTCTGGTGAGGAACACTGCTGTTTAGCATGGAGGGACTTCACACAAGGCACCTCTCATTATTGGCACTCAGGCCTACATTTACTTATAAAAGCAAAATTTAGACATGGATATATGGAGAGCTGCCATAGGTTTGTTCAGGAGTTGAACCTTGTTTTACCTCAGTGAAAATTCCCTATTCTGGTCCCCTCCCCACCCCCTGTTTTCCATTTCAGTTTTCTAAACCTGACTCATCTCTCTTTCACACTGGCCTCATTTCTCTCGTTCCTGCATCTGCTCGCTGCACAAACTTTTCCTTGCCGGGCTCAATCTCAGAGTGCCCTGTCCTGTCAATTATTTAAAGGTAGTACACAGCACACAGAACACGTGAGGAAAAAGCCTAGTGGATCACTGGTAGAGGCTCTGTGGTGCACTAGGTCCTACAGGAGTCTCAGTATCTCTGGGTGCTGTATCACCGACACTGGGGGGAACCATGCACTCTGGACCCACTGGTCACCTGACCACTCGGGGCCCCCCACCCTCCTGCATTCCCGTCTCCACAGGTTAGGTCTCGACATGGAGCCTGAATGTGCCTATGTCCAGCTTTACGCCATCCCCCCACCCCCACCCCCACTTCCCAATGATCACATTGGCTCCCACAGGACAACCTGTTCAATAATGATGAAACATTTTGCCCACCCTGTTTCAGTCAGTCGATGCATCTCATTTCCTGTTGATTTTCCGTTACCGCACACGGCAAAGGGTGGGAAACGCTGACACATTAGCTGGGGGCCCAGAGGGCTCCCCACAGCTGTGCGCAGGGTGGATTGTCATTGGATTATCCCCATTAATTGACTGACGAAGAGTGAACGCGCCACGTGGATAATCCAGCCACCGATGTTCTTTTGGAGGAGGCCTGAATGTTGTGTGCTATTCTCACATACATGAGTGAAAGGGAGATGGCTGTCAGCCACAGGACAGGCAGGTGTTTGTTGCTTTTATTATTGTTATTATTATTGTTATTATTATTATTCCATCAATCAGAGAAACCCATGAAACCCTAGATGCTTAGAATACAGAACATATGGAGTATTACATACAGTATTTATTATTTTATATATGTATTATTTTACTTTTTCATGCGCTGATCTTCCTAAATGAGCTCATAATAACCCACAATTTCACCTGAAATGAGTGAGTAATATTGCATTTTGTGGCAAGGAGTAATGCTGCCTTGATTTCATTATTGAGTGCAGAAATGAAAAAAAGATAGGCATTGACTTCAATTGCACTTAACAAAATCAGGGACAAAATTATATGTTGTTGATTGATCTTACAAACTCTTCAGTTCTGATTGCTGCTGAGCGATGTTATGCTTAGAAGTAATTTCATTCTTGCAATTTCAGGGTGCAAAAAGAAGGTATGCCCTGAGACACAGACAAAAAAACAGAATTGGGAAATAAAGGATATCCACTGAACCCTCGTCATAGCAGACCTCGTTAAAATTGATTTTGTTATAATTAACTATTTCTATTGCAACAGCATGTGCGGTCTATTCTGGATAATACTGGACAAGTTCAGACCTCTAACCACCAAAGCTTTGGTGTCAGCAGTGTGGGGATGATTCAAAGGTGGGTTTAGTAACATGATTGTGAAATGTTTGTGTTGCAAACTCAACACAGTGTTTCACTTGGGTGGACCTGTGTGTGCAGAGGACAGACACCTTGCCTGAATAACAAAGAGTGCGCCTGGGTGTGATGGAATAGTACTGGTCAGCAGGTAAGGCGGTCTGATGTACCTGGTCGAGTGGAGAGGACCTCCAGAGTATTGTTGTACATCGAACTCTGAGTAAATATGGCTTGGTACCACAGCTGAGATTGGACAACTGTGTGTGTGTGTTTTTTTTATTAGCTATGTCATACTATCGGTTATATCGTACTCCCTTTCCCCCCAATTAGGTTTAACGAGGGTTCAGTGTACTTGAAAGTTACCTGTCTGACCTGGCAGAGACATAGGCCTTTATTCTTCTCATTTTGGGGCCTGCAGGCTGTTGAGGGACAGCCATTAAGCCATGGGCTGGGGAGAGATGGCTTCATCCACTAATTGGGTCTGGTGGATCTTGTGAGTGTTCAGTGTGCTAATTAATCATCAGGCTTCAAAGACCAGGTGAACCTGGCAGCCTTTCTCACATCCAGGCTTTATTCTTCACCTTCCCAGCTTTGCGCTGTCAATACTTGGTATCCAGCTGTTTACTGTCTCTGGTGTGATCTTTCCGAAAGGGCACTTCTGAGTTTTTAATCAATACTTAATCTCTTCTTTAGTTTTGATCATATAATTGGAGATAGCAAGAAAGAAAATATATCTCCTTGGAAACAAAGCCAAGTTGGGTGCATGTTTGAAAAAAGAATGCAGAATATGGTGTTGTTTAGATCACCAAGTGTCCGGAGCTGTCAGGCGACGGAGGATTTTTTTTTTTATTGTTAGTTTAATTGGCCAACCAAACCGACTCCACAGCTTCTGAGCAGCTAAACATCATGCCATGGCAAAGCTGTGAAGTGCAATGAATAATTAAGAATCCTGTTCTGCTAACTGTTTTTCTTTGAATCATGTGTAACCAAACAATAAAGCCATTTCTGTGCTCAGTACTTTGTACTTCTCGTCACATTAGAGGTGCATTTTTCAAGGTGTGATGACTTTGATGAAGTATAACACAATAGGAAACATGTAAAAGTACTGTGTCTTTGATAGCAGTTGGAAAGAAGTTTTACTTAACTGTGTTTTGGCTTGTCAGATGTGTCTTTACAGGTTAACATTCATTTAAAGGATAATTACTTTTCATGGTAGACGGGCACTGAGGACTGGTGCTTTCATGTGAAGACTGATTTTTATACTGTAATATAGTTCCTTTAAACAATACAGTTTTTTAATACAGCATGTCATAAAGCATGTCATTTTTTTCAGCTTTCCAGAAATATTTTCAGTTGATCAAAGCAAGTTATGAGGTTGTGTCGTATTTAGATGTCTTCCCAATGCAGATCTGGCTAAATATCGTTGTGAAAAGTTCTGTTCAAGAATATTTTAGTAATTATGTAGAATACTAGCAAAGTTATTTTTTATAGGACATTCCCTATTTTGACAACATGCAAACTTCTTTTCTTCTCTTATAGTCATGTACAAGAATAAAATAATGGTCTTCTGTTTATTATTTGTCATTCCAAGAGTGATTTAGAAGGATAAAGAGAGGTGTGTGTAGGCATATTTTGTATGTATGTAGGTATGTGTGTATGTTTAGAGAGATGTGAGGTGTTAGAGGTTGGTTGAAGGTAAGGCAGTGATTCATATCGTCTCCCAGGTGACCATGTTTCCTTACTGTATCTTTCAAACTTTCTTGCTGTTGCCGGCCTGATTTTGGAAGGAAGTGGAGATTCCGTAAAAAAAAAGAATTGGGACAGGCCAAAAATACAAGCTCACCACCTCCTGGAGGGAACAGGGTTGTCATAATGCAGCTGTTCCAGACTTGTGTCTGCCTACAGTTTTAGAGGTGTGTGGCGTCCCAGAGGAAAAGCAAAAAACTTGTTGACTGACATCATTAAGCACTGTGCTTTTTTCTTCTTTTCTCCTGAATCACTGTAGGAATAATGTAATGCACAACTGATGAGAATTAAGAACAGCACCAATAGTAGCACCTCATGGTGCAAGAAAATACACATATCATATTTTCAGCTACCTGTTTTTTCATTTATTAAGCCAATCCATTGGGGATGCAACCCTGATTGGCTCAGAAACGTCACTTGAGACAATCATCAGGTTTGTTTAGTTTGAAAATTTTGATATTCAATATTCATACAGCCTTTTTTCACTGCTGTCATGTAGCAATTTTGTAGAGAATATGGTTATTTTTAATACTGTGCATATCCATTGTATAATGATGAATAGGCTTGTTTGTTTGTAGTTAAATAAAATGTTGTTTTCCCCCACGCTACATCCTATTTAAGATGTATTTTTTTTCTGTTCCAAATCTAAATCATGTCTAAAATGAACACTGAGATGAGTAGTAAATGTACATGTATTATCTGACATCATACACCAGTCAGACCATGCATGCAGCAGTCTATTCAAATGCACCCAGATGCCTGTTCAAGTGCTATGCAGTAATACTCTTTTCCTTTTGGCTTGGTTTTTGCCTACCACAACCACCTGAAACCACCTCCACCTGCTCAGTTCACCATACCTGTCACTGGGAAAAGGGGGGAGGGGGTTAGGGTTAGGGTTGTGGTGGGTGGTTTACAGATTTGCCTCCTGCCTGTACTTTCATTTGCTCATGTAATCACTTTGCATCCTCAGCAGAGAGCACCCGAAAAGCACAGTCATCCTCCAGAAAGAATGTAATGAAACTCACTTGTATATAAACTCTTAATCTAGATGCGTGGGCTCTCCTGACTGAAATGTGTTCGCAGCTCCTTCTCTTTTAAACCAGCTGCCGTAAGAGAGGAAACATGAAAAATAAATCAGCATGCTAATCAGGTTTTGGTAGCCCTTTCACAGCGTTAATAAATACGATATATCTAATCCTAACCTAATGGATCAGGTTCTCTCACTGGTCACTTTAGTTTAGTCTTTCATATGTGCAGTTGTGTAGAAGTGTATCGCGTTGCCGTTGTGCATAGCATGGTGTCAGTGTCTGGAGAATCAGACTCTCTGCATATTTTACACTTTTGAGTCCACCACCACGCATCTGTTCCAAGGCTGTTTATGGATTTTTTAAGACTTAAGACCTCCACACGTCACAGAGTTGAGTGGAGATCCCACAGCTCTGCATAATCCATATGGCTCGCTTGAGATGCCAGCTCATTACAGCCGCAACAGTGTAATCATAAAAACAATGAATGAAACGATTAATCATGTGGTTTTTTCCCCCATCCTGTGCCTTGATTTTGAAATGCATGAAAATGATTGATGATTTTGTTTTTGTAATGTTTACCAGCAATCTGTCAAGTACAGACAATGTCAGTTTACCCTGTTTAAAATGATGTTCTGAACTGTATATCCCTTCTGCTAGTGCACATCAGCCTCCATGGTGTAACTGGAGCCCTTACCTCTGTATTAATCAGGTGCAGACATCTCCTCTGATATCAGTCAAGTTTTATATTTCCTTTACTATTTCAAAGCCTGAATATGAGCCTTGCTGTTGTGTAATGGTCGCTGGTTTTATCAAAGCTCATTTGGCCATCATGGTCGGCTGCTGTGTCAAACTAATACTTGATTACAATTACTGTCAGAACTCGTTTCCAGGATAGATCATATACCGTAATTAATGAACATGAACTAGATTCCGTATGGGACCACAACCGATTCTTGGCTTAAGATCCATAAGTGCACATAGGTGTGCTTTTCCCAACAGACCCATGTGATCTGTCCCTGACTGGGAGGCTAGGCCTGATGCTCACAGCCCAGCATTAACTATGCATAATCATATGATCCTGTTGTGATATGAGGTCACTCTTAGATGGTGACTCAACCCCCCAGTGCGTTGGTTTCATCAATCCGGACGCCCGCTGTCTGGGGTCAGGTGGAGACAGCAGCCCCGGTGCGAGGCCTCGTGTTAGACGTCAGGACGGTCAGGTTACCCCCGTGGGCTCGCGGAGTATCATAGGCCACGTTTATTTATTTAGTTATTTTTATAAAGGCTCATTTGTACAGACCGTTGTTATATCGCCTGCTGTAGCCAGCGGTCAGTGGCCGCCAAGGCGAGCCACTGACCGTCGATGGAAAGTCGCGGCAGTCTGTCAGCAAACCTCTGCACATCATAAAGTCCAGGGGAGATCCAGAATTTTGGAGAAAATCAATCTGGACGTTCTGTAGTGCCAGCTGATTGCTACCATTGTAACACCGCCACAAATATAAAGCAACAGTCACACTACATTGTTGTCTCTTATTATTTGTTCCCTTGCATTTTAATATGAGATGAGACATTGTAATAAGGCTATTGATTGTTACAACTGTGGCGCACAGAGGGACCTGTCTGGCAGTGTGCCACCTGCTGTCAGGTTTTGCTGTTGTCACGGTAGCGCTGATATCGTTGGGATGAAAAGAGGTGGCTAACCCTTGAACAGGGCCTAATGGAAAACTGTATCAGATCCTCTAAACACCAGCATATCTGTTACACACTCAGCGATACCCCTGGGCAGTTACAATTACCAGCCAGATTAGCACTTTAACTCACATGTTAGACGTAACCCGAGACAGCCAGGCACTTTGGTTAAGGCACTGCCTATCGAAAGGGCACAGGCCTGTAAGGAAAGCCTCAGGTGGCAGCGGGATCAGCATGTCCCTCCATTCAGCTCTGCTCTCTGCAGATAAGAGAGACAGCGCATTCCTCACATACTCTAAATGGAGGTGTACCATTCAGTCTGCACAATGGAGTAATACCTCGCAAGGTAATTGGAAGGTATCAAGTGTGCGGAGGGGATTCTTGTAGGAGAAGCAGCCTGTCCGAGACATTTAACAATTATGTTGCATAATTTAAAAGATTTGCTCTGAAAGAAAAGCTCCAGAACAGCAGTTTATAAAATGCTGCTGCTCTTTTGAAGCAGGTAGGGGACAGCAGTGGAGAGATGGGGGAACATTTCTGGTGTTGATGAGCTACTCATGTGTGCTCAATTATTATTTATTGAGAGACTCTCCATCCCAGAATAGCTGTTCTGTACTTTTAGTGTTGTGTGGCTCATCAGCAACTCTCTCCACCTTCAGCAGGGCCGGACATTTAAATGGGGGCAGTGGAGACCACACCGCACCGGGCAGAGACGGAGGAGAATATCATCTTTAGATATCGCTCCTCACCGGGAGACCGGAGACTGATAAGGGCCTGCAGTGAACTTCAGAGTAAACAACAGAGTTCTGAAAGCAAAGATTAATATGGATAAGAGAGATGACTGAACACGTCCATACCACTCGCACTGGACTGCTGTTTGAATGCCTCTGGTTTGAGTAACAGAGCAGAGATATCAGCACCCTATTGATCTGGTCTTACATTAACCTTTTAATGTAAAGAACTACACAAATGAAGAGACTGTCAAATTTATTTTTTGAATTAAGGCATACTGCTAAGTATTAATCTTTTTAATCATAAATGTAGGTGTTTTTTTCAGCGTATGGAGTGCAGAGCCACCCATGGAAACAGCCAGCTCACCTGGAGAAAAATCCAGCTCAGAATATTCTGAAATATATTAAAATACAATATAATTGTATCAAAAATCACACAAATATTTTACAAGTTATATGAGTAAGTTTAGTTTTAAGATACTGCATAATATGAAAAATGCTTGCTGTGAAATACATCTGTCATTGAATTTTCCTAAAAGCCGTTGTATTTTATTGCAGTACACTCTATTCCGTTAAGTGCTAATCGCTGATGTTGCTCACTCTGGTGAAAAATGCACTGGGCCTTATGTAATCACAGCCAAGCGCATTTCACACCACAGGGTGACCATTGCTCCAGTCTCTGACTGTTTCTCTGAAAGCTCTCAGCTGCTAAATGGAACAAGCCTGCTTTTATCCTCAACCCTCGCAGAGTTCATCTGTGAGCGATCGGCAGAGTGGCACAACCTGGGCGCAGTGCTCTCTCCTGTTGTCTCATTGGGTTCCGCGGCTCCACAAGAGGCCTCATTAGAAAACCGATTGTGCTTTGCTCGCTCGCTGTTGATAAGAAACACCTGCAAATCGGCCAGACCGTTTTGGATATTTGCTAAGAGGTTTTTTGGGCCCGTGTTCCCGTTTTTAGCACTGCTGTCAGCGAAACACTTTTCCCAACAAAAAAAAATTTGCATCCACACTCTACCGCTGTCTCCTTCCTGCTTTCGTTTCTCACCTCTTGCATTTTGCATCCTGGTGAAGTGGGCAGTGGTGTAAAGACATTCTTGGCTGTTTTACCAGATAAAGGAGTATGTGTGCCATTGTGATAACATTATCTGTCTACAACTCATACATGGATTGTAAAATAAAAATATTAAAAACCAAAATCATAAGAGAGAAATATATTAAATGGATACACTGTGTTCATTATATATGTGATAAACATGTTTGCTCCACAGTGTATCTGATGTGTAGATTCATGATGAATTTTAGACAGGTTGTAACGCTTTGAATGAGACATCACTCCTAAATGCCTGAACAGCGTGTTGACAGCTGGGTGTGTGTGATGTGTTATGAGCCATGTGACCTGTCTTTGTGCTTCGTGAACCGAACAGTGGCTCTGAGCCGTGTACTGTATACGCGTCTCTGTGCTTCCCTGCTGGTTCTGATCCAGACCCAGATTGAGAGATTGATGCAAGGGTCCGTGTAGGCCCCAGACACATGAGCCCACCTCTGTACCCCTCTGTGGTCGGGGTTGTTGGCAGACCTGTCCCCCTGCCATCTGGGAGTACTCTGCCCGGGCTGGCATTAGTCTGGGCGCCAAATCCTGTCTACCTGTCTCTTGGCAGGACCCCAGTTCCACTGGCAGATGGAGAAGGACCAGAAGGACTTGAAATCTGTGGAAAATGTTAGAGTAACTCATCATACTTAACAGCGTATTTTTTTCCCCTTCTCAACCACTTTTGTTTCACTGCGTACAGTAATGCAGAGTGGTATAGTGCGATATAATATGGAAAACAGCCTCTCTTCATGACAAAGAAAAGGCAATGCAGAATTGGAAGGGTTAAAATGGGAGACACAGTGCATTTTAAACAATGACTGTTGACGGTTTTTGTTTAAGCCTTCTTAGTTTGCTCTCTGTCCCACCAGAAACCAACTGTTTTATCAGCCACATCCACTGTAACTTTCAGCCACAGACTCAGGAGGAAGCAGCAGTTGAAAGAACACAAACCCAACTTATTGTAATGTTCACAGACCTGCAGGTTTTTAACTGGCCACTAAAGGAAACTAGAGAGCTACGAGACTGATGAACTTAATGAACTTATCTGCTGTTTTCCTCCTCAAGGCTGAAATGTATTTTCTACGATTACTGCTCGATATGTGTGTGCACACTGGCAATGATTTTTCCCCCATAGGGCTTCCCTGGTCATCGAAGATGAGAACACTTTTTATGAGAAACATGGATCAATACACAGGATATTGCTCCTGTTGTTGTGTTTCTGATTCATACAGTTAAGTTATTGGCTTGTAAATTGCAGTTTACAGTGGGTCTGGAGGGTAGTGTTGTGGGTATAGATATGATTATTTTGCTTGCTTGTCTTTCTTGGTAGTACTTGTTCCACATCTGTCAACACAAATGTTTTGCTTGTATAAAATATTTCTTATTTTAGACATACCATATGGTAAACACGGAAAAAAAATACACAGTCTGTTTTTTTTTCCAGAGGGTTTGTAACACAGGAATGAATAATTTCTATTGATTTAGATAAATGAATGTGATTTCTGATACTAGAAATATTATTCTATTGCATTTCTGATGGAACTCATCATGCTTATAACATTAAAAGAAAAAAAATGAAATTGTATACTGAAGGGCTTTGAAGTCTCTTAATGAAGGTCAACTCTCCTCTCCTACAGGGATTAGAGGTGTGTTGGTCTCTGGTAATTGGGCCCAGGTGTGTGGTGAGCTTTGAGTCATGTGACCTGTTTGAGGAGGAGTTTTGTGCTCTTTGCAAGCCTCCAATTCAAAATGGTGACATTAAGATATTACTACTCTGTTCTAGTGCCTCTGTGTCTCCCTTTCCTGTCTTGAGTACATATGATTGACCTGTTTAGCTAATGGTATCTGGTGGCATATCCCTACCATAATGACAAAGTTCACTTATGTGCCTATCATTACCCATGATGCAATGCATTGCAGACTTTAGAAAGCCATACACCTATGCATCAGGAAGACATTTCTGCTGTACAAGATTAAAACATGTCTTTTGTATGAGTGAATATCAGTGTAATAGGAATCCCTGCCATTTGGGGGATTTCTTACAGGCCCATCCAAGCTCAGCAGGACTGTAGAGAATGTCCGGAAGCTCTTGTATGCATATATTGTAAAATGAAAGCTCTGTTATAGTCTCCTGGGGAGAAAGACAGGCTCGAGGGGGAGGGAGTGTAAATGTGTGTTTTAAACCCTCACACAGTCCCCGTTTGCAGCAGGACCTCAGTAGTGATGCTCAGTGTGAGCCAGTGTAATTAGCTGTGGCTGCTCCTTATTAAATTACCGCTGCAGTCTGATGACAGGGTTCTGTGGACGGCAGCTGCTGTGGGTATTTAGCAGCGGAGGAGGGGAGGCGGAAAATCACGCCACGTCTGCCAAAGCAGTGGAGTCTGGGTAATCTCCAAATATTCACAAAACCTCATCGCAAACGTTGACCTCATTTGACCTCTACATTTGGACATGAATAGTTTTTTTTTATCTGTTAATATCAGCAGCTGTGCTTGTAGTTGTATGTAGCTGAATGCTGGTCAAGTGAGTGTGATTATTTTGTCATGCAGTGGTTACAGAGACCCACTCTCACACAGAGAGGTAAGAGGCTTCAAATAGGACAGTCGGGGATGTGGGGTGTTTTGATGTCATCTTATGGATTTCAGTAGCGTAACATGGCCGGCTTTTGATTGGCTTAAAGTGTTACATAATCATGTTGTGACATAACACTGGCGTTGTTTTTCATGAAAACCGATACAGTGTGTTCAATACACCATTTTCTCATTCAGTTAATCTGGCAGGCAAAGGCTGCACAGGGAATCCTGCCATTCACGTCACTGTTTCACTTGCATGTTGAGTCACCCTGCTGATGACCCAACAGGACATATACTGGATGAATACATTTCTGCAAAGCGATAAGGATATTCTTATAAATAGACCTAAGGATTGCTCTTCTGTAAAAAACCCGTCTGAGATTGCTCTCTGGGTTGACTGCACCTTGTTTACCTTCATGCTAAAGATCGGCGTATTGGTGTATCTACAGTGCTTAAAGTTTTCTGTATCAGTTACAAAGAGAACATGCACATAATTGTAAATGATGTAGAGATCATACGAGATGCTTAATGAAACTCGCAGGGCAATGACGACCCGCGGTGAAGGCAATACGCCAATCTGGCGATTCCGTGCTTGATGCGGGAGGGTGGCGATTCTGGCAATCTGGCCCTTTCCGCCATGGCGGAGAAGCAATTTCACGCCTCATCAGTGCTGATTAAATGCGCCTTAAATGATTCTTGTGACTCGTCAGCCCAGCAGCCATTAGAGAAGTCTGCTGTAATAACACTGATCACCTTTACATTATTACTATTGACAGAGACAAATATGTGATATATCCCTGTACAAAGCAAACAGGGTTTAGAGCAGGGATGGTTTTTCTTTGAGTATCACAGACAACATAGTTGTGTTACGCAAAAGATTCATCTTTTGAACAATACGTGCGTACAGAGTGTATACCATGATGTGACACTTGTAACGTACAGTCGTCTGACTCAGAATAGCAGCGTTTACTCATGTGGGTTAAGTACATATATGTGGAGTATCTTCTGTTTGGGTCATGCTGGCTCTGGCATTTTGAGAAGTGTTTTAACGTAGATGTTTGGATTGCGGGAGCAGTGGATTTTGAGTTGAGGACGTGTGTGGGCTGAGGTTCCTGTTCTTCCACGCAGCGAGAGGAACACTGAACCGTGCGTCTGCGGTCTGCTCATCTTCCAGTACGCTCATTTTTCTGGGGAAGTCAAGTCTCGTCCTGTCCTTTTTGAATTTTAATTGCTTTATTGTCTGATTGTTTGTTTGTTGTTTTTTTCCGTCTGTTGTGTGTGCCATTGCCATCAGTGTTTTTGTCATTAAAGATGCATTTTCTCAACAGGTGGCGATCGCAACTGTGGAGTACATGAGCTCATCTGTATCAGAAAAGGTAAGAGGCCCAAAAATTGCTAGCAAAACCCCCAAAAAAACACCCAGGTACCCCTCTCCCACTGCTTCACGCAGGCTCCCGGGCCTTTCTGCTCCCACTTCCTGCTGCTTCTCCTGCCACTTTCCTCCCCAGTTGCTTTCCTTCACCATGCTGTTTCTGTGCCGAGCCATGCCACGCTGTGCCACGCCCGCACCGTGCCTGTGCCGTGTGTCTGTGTGTTTGTGTCTGTGTCTCTGTGTGCAACACTCCGTGGGGACACGGGGTGGGGGGGAGGGTGACTGGGGTGGTGAACGCGGGGATTGGGGGGTAGCTACAGATTGGTAGTAGGGCTCTGCTCACCTCATTAACTCCATGTGTGAGTTATCGACCTGCCGCTGCTGCTACCTGCTGCTTCTGCTGAGCCCTGTTTACTGCCTCAGCAACGGGTCGCCATCCTGCACTGACAACAGGCTGCGATCACAGCTAGCATGGCTGCCTGCGCTTACGGGAGCTTTCAGATACCTGCTTCCACGTGATAACTCTCAGATGCTTGTGTTTATGGCTCTGGTTATCTGAAGTGTTACAGATGCTGTTGTTTACACACCTCATCTCAGATACCTGTGTTTATGGGAGGTGTCTCAGATGTATGTGCTTGCAAAAGTTGTCTCAGACACTCATGTTAACTTGTGTCTCAGATGCTTCTGTTTACGCGATGTGCCTTTACATGCTGTGTTCTGTATGTGCACAACACTTTAAAAGCCAGGGACTATGGAAAGTGTGTCTCCAGTTTCTCAAAAAGAAAAACAATTGAAGGATGGGAAAGTATAAGGCTATAGACTGTATTTCAAGACACCGGAAACATAACCATTACTCCTCAGGTGCAATGTGTAAGGATGCAGATTATTTCCATCACAGTGTGTAGTTATATTCGTAATTAATTTCAAACAACTAAAGTCCTTAACACTTTTCTGCTCCTAAAAAAGTAACATGAATTTACCTCCATGCTGCTGTCATCACAGAGTGTTGTTTGATGTTTGAAACATGCCCTAACAGACAGGGCATGCTCCGGTCCAGTGAGATGCTGAAATGTGCGATGACTTTTTCCCTGTTTACTGCATCGCACATGGTGCTGCCAGGGTTTCAGTTCCATTGGCCATGGTGAGGTGAGAAGTCCTCGAGATGTTGTGAAATAACTCTCTGGAGTGTGTTTGACTGGAGGGAAATCCTTGTGTGATCAAAAGCATGTTTTTTTTTTTATCCTTGGTGTTTGTAACGTTATGGCCCTCTGGCGTTAGTGGACAGAGGTCCATCCACTCTCAACAAAATAGATAAACATTTTTTACAAAGATGAAGTAAGACTTTGGAGACAGTCATGTTTTTGCTCTTCTTTTTCCTGCAACAGATGTTTCAGATTGCAAAGTGCAGACTGTGCAGTGGTCCTTCAGACTTAAACTTAGAGTTTGCAGCAAGATTGACAACTACTTCCGCTCCCTTAGACGGAGCACCATGCAATTATGACCCTGCATGTAGTGCAGTCGTAACACTTTTCCCCACCCCTGTCCTCACTCACCACTGGGTAAATTTAAAATGGACACGCAGTAAGTCATACTGACACCGGTACGCTCTGGCTGTCTGATTGCTTTAAATCGCCCTGCCGTCCATGTCCGCTGTCAGGGAGCAGCTGTCAGAGGCCGCCCGCCTCTTTATTCCGGATTGACACCTCTGCCTGACTGACAGACCCTCGCTGCGTGTCATGTGACCTGTACGGGTCAATGGCTGACCAGCTGACACAGCTCTCTGGTTGCTGGTGTGGTGGTGACAGGCTAAGGGATAAGAAAAGCATATCACACGCATTTAAATTATCCCAGTGTGGCGCTTTTCTATCCATTAGGCTAACATCAACTGTACTTATCATTTTAATGATTAGCTTTGATCTAATGTCCCAATTTGTGACTTAGATTCAATACAAATTTCATTGAGTTTTGTGCTCAGAGAGTCCTCAGAGTTTGTATATGAGTTTCTCTGGGATTTTCTGGTTGTGGTTTCTTGCCAGAACACATGACATGCGCGCTATCAGTCGATTGGCCTGTCGCTTAGCAAGAATGTACTGTAAAGCAGTCTGTGCAACTTTATTGAAAATCATACTTACTTACTCTAAGCATGATGGCCATGTTCAGCTTTTGAGTGCTGCCTTTTGTGGAGTGGTAATAATGTCAATGAGGAAAGTCCTTATTGTCATGTTAATCAAAGTGCTGTCTTCAGCTTCCACTCTCAGGACCCTGATGAGTCAGTCTGTTCATGTAGCAGAGAGCCAGTCATCAGCAATGCCTGAGTGTGTGTGTGTGTGTGTGTGTGTGTGTGTGTGTGAGAGAGACTGTGTGTGTGTGTGTGTGGCTGTGTTTGTGTGTGTGTGTGTGTGTGTGTGTGTGTGTGTGTGTGTGAGAGAGACTGTGTGTGTGGCTGTGAGTGGGTGAGTGTGGGACTCTGAGAGTACTTATGTGGTGCCAGTGTGGGCGCTGAGTTTCTCTGTAATTGTGTGATTGGAGATGGTTCGAAATTTTGACATGCTGGTGAGCGTTTCCATGCCAACCAAATCTACCGAACAGAACTGAAAGCAAATATATGATGATCTACATAAGAATAACAACAATATTAACAACAACAACAACAGCAATAATAATAATAATAATAACAATAAGAAGAAGAAAAACAAGGACAAGAACTGGAAGAGTCGTACATGCGCCAAGTGTCTGTGTCTCTTTTTCAATTCTGTCTGATGTACTGGGTCTGATGAACAGTGCAGCATGATTTTTTATCCAGTTTATTTTGTGAGTTTTTTTTTTTTTTTTTTTTTTTTGCTGTGGGTGATTCTTGCTGCCCCAGATTAAGTCCTCACCTTGCCAGACCATTTGAGTCTGTCGACCTGGATTCCGCCACACAGTGGCACCCAGGTGAGAGGGACCGCAAAGCCTCTGGCCCAGTTACAGGTACAGACGCAGGTATATCCAACCTCTGATCCACTTTCTGCCCTGGGGTGGGGGGAGGGGCTAACCCCAAAGCTTACTTACCAACTTGGCTGGCAAACTTTGACAAATGTGCTGAAGTAAAATATTCAGGTGTTACATTGATTTAGCACCAGTTTGTCTGATAGAAATGTCTATCTGTCTTCTTAATAATTACCATATAACCAGTGAACCCAATTCGTAATACACCCCCCTGGTCCCTGCCCTGGTCCAAAACCAGTTTCAAATCCCTGACCCAGTTCCCAGAACTGGTACTGATTGAAGTAAAACCAGAGTCCAAAACACAGTTGCTGTCTTTAGTGTTTGTTTATGAAGAAACTTTTAGTTCGTGATTTGACGATAACTTTCATACAAAATGACACTACTGCAAAATGTCATTGACCTCATTGATGTGGTATGATATTCTAGGTGAAGATGTAATAAATGGTAAGACTGACATGGTCCAGGTTGCAAAGGGAGATACAGGCCCATTTGTTTGTTTGTATTTGATGTACAGAATAGCAATACACACACAGCAACTGAGCATGTTATAGTATAGTATAGTATAATATACTACAGTGTAGTGTAATATAATCCTAGATTCAGGCCTAAATTCCAGTCCCAGATTCATATCCATGTCCTGATCCAGTTGCTGTTCTGTTTCCTCTCCTGGTTGCAGGTCCAGATGGTAGTATACGGTGTGGTCCCAGATCTGGGGCTCCAGTTCTGGTCCCAGGACTGAAATTGTCCTTAACTGTAACTCAAAAATAAGTGCAAGTGTTCTTTTCTCTTCACATTCTTTTCATTTAGTTTATTTTTGGTGGTTTTGCTGAGCTCACTAAAGTGTGTTAGTGAAGATGATAAAGTACTGAGATGCAGGTCCCAGTGTTGGACTGACTCCATCATAAGGCCTGATTCAGGTCTTCTCTCACGTGTCCCTGCACAAACTAACAATGTGCAATGAGCCAAACAAGAGTGACACAGACAGCATACTGGACATTCTCTCCACATCTGGCTGTCATATTTCCTTCCTTCCCGCATAGCTCCTACCCACTGTGATCCTCCAGGTCAGTGCCAAAGAGGATTCACTTCTCGTTTAACCTACCTGGTTAATTAAAGGTAAAATTAAATGTTGTAGAAAGACCCAGTTGGGCCTACTTAAGAGCTAGGACTACCCTCAGCGCTGCTGAGACCAAAGTAGCGTGTACATCTCTGTGAGTCCTCCTTAGTCGGCTGTGGGCGTGCGTAGTCACTGTGTGTGTGTGTGTGTGTGTGTGTGTGTGTGTGTGTGTGTGTGTTGTGTGTGTGTGTGTGTGTTGTGTGTGTGTGTTGTGTTTGTGTGCACATGTTTCATAGGAGACAGTAGCCAGGATAATGCCCAAATGCAACAGAGAAAAGGCTGTGAAAAATGTGCCAGAGAGACAGAGACAGAGGGAGGGGGGTGAGTCAGACTATCTGATCCCAGGGGAATATGGACTTCAGCACACAGTGCTGCTGTGGCTCCGTTTCGCTGGTGACACCCTGGAAACAACCAATTAAGTTACACAGACGGCTGGGAAAATAATGCTGAGCCTTCAGATCTCACCAGACCCTCTCGCCCCCTGTACTCAAACACACACACATACACCCTCATACACACACACACACACACACACACACACACACACACACACACACACACACACACACACACACACACACACACACATACTACACTTACAAGGAAATGGCTCCTTTGGGTTGGCCCTGCCACAGCTGTCAGTAGGAAGGTGAAGAGGAGGAGGAGGAGGAGGAGGTGAAGGGCAAATCTGTGCTGTTGGGGTGGAGCAAGCCTGCCCTATACCTGAATCCCCTCAGACTGGAGCTGGTCGCTCGTTCTAGGGTCGAAAAAAAACCAGCAGACATGGTGGCTCTCCATGGTTAGGGGATGTGTGGGGATCTGACCTTGTAACTCAGAGGTTGCAAGTTTGACTCCCAGATGGGGCATTCCTGTTGTCCCTTTACTCTACAGGCCAATTTAAACGCTGTCTGCCGGCCTGACGAAGCGAGTTCCCTCAGCGCCTGCAGCACTGATGCTGTGGACCTCTCCCAAGGTCAGGGGCTGAATGAGCAGGCTGCTTAGCCCTGTGTGGGACTGGCTACAATGTATTAATGATAATAATGATGATGATGATGATGATTATTATTATTATTATTATTATTAATAATAATAATAATAATAATAATAATAATAATAATAATTATTGTTATTGTTGTTATTATTATTATTATTATTATTATATTCAAAATGTTGAATTTATACAGCACCATTTAAGCAGGATGTGCATGTTTGTACAGTTTATTGTGTAGTATGATTATAAGGAAGGGAATTTATATCTGACATTTCTTATTTGAAAGTACCCGGTGAAGGCTGGAATACAGTATGCAGTATGTGCAGCAGATCTCTGTGGCATATTCAGTTATTTTTGCCCTTATGCCATGTCATGCATTATAAAATATGGTCTGTGTTAGCAGGCACTATTTTGCAGGGTTCGCCAGAGTTCACCAAGAGTCCAAACAGTAGGCCTAAAACACTGAGCAAAAGTACATCAAGGATTTTGTGGGTGCCAAATCCCATTAAAACTCCAAGGCAGCTTATGATAAAACAGAGGGCCTTACTCCAAGAAGCCAAAGATTAGACAATAGAAATAGTTGTTGTTCTGAGTTTTTTAAAAAAATCCCGAAATTTGTCAAGGGCCTGCTTTCCTCTGTTTTATGTTTTGGATACTTAAATCTTTGAAAACTTGATGATCCCATGGTTTGTGTACAAATGTAAAAATATGAAAGCCATCAAAATCAAATGTAGTTTTGACTTTGAGTGTCAGATGAGCTATTACTCCTTCACAGATCATATGAGCGGAAGTTATTGGCGCAGCATAATGGAAGGGAAGCTAATATTCTTGTAGGTCTTGTTTACAAATTCACCTTTGACCTTTAGACTTTCCCTGCATACAGCTTTATTATTGTTTAATCAGAGCTGGGAGGCAAGCAGATTTAATTTTCTCTTGCCGTGAAAGGGGAATATTTCTTAAGAGAATAATTGTACACTCACATACCCGAGCACCCCACACTGTCTGCAATAAACTGCCTCTTCCAAACCTCCCGCTTTCTGAAATTGAAACTAGTAATTGAAAATCCATTTTCAACAATAAGACGGCGGTCTCATTTCATTCTTATGTGTTTTCTCTGTCAAAAACAGATGAATTCCCTGGCAGTAAGGCGTAACTCTGAACTTATCTTGCACTTTCAGTTCCCCTTCCAGTCTCAGAAGTGTACAGCTCTCTGAGACATATTTGTGTGTTAGATTGGGAGACGTGTCTTGCCTTTTTGCCACGCTGTGCGAGTGGTAGTTTACCCAGTGCCTCTGATGCCTAATTTATCATATCCTTGATGAAGGGGAAGCCTTAGTTCATTTCTTCCTTGCATGGTCTGTGTCTGTCTATCCAAGGTCAGGAAAAGACAGACTCTTAGCTGCTTGCGAAACCTCCTCCACAAAGTCATCAGGTATCTGCTGCTGTGTCTCGCTGAAAGTCACGCTTTTTTTCTGCTCCTCCTGTTAAACACAGATAATTTGGTCCTCTCCCGTGGCGTGCAATGAAGAGGCCCCGTTCATTGCCGTCACTGTGAAAGGTGGAGGCCTTGGAAACAGCGTGTATTTATTTATGCCTGGTTAGAGGCGTTGGTCGTGAGAGACGGCGCTGCCACAGTATCGAGGTATTCTGTCTCATGCTGTGAAAATGCGCCTCCCAGCATTGACAAACAGACGCCCCTTGACAAAACAGGCAGGTTTAATAGATTTTTTTATGGGTCATTCTGATGCTTGCTGCCTTGATGGATCATTGGGGATAATGGCTTGCCTTCAAGGCATTGATTACAGTAATGCTGATAACAGATAGCTCAAGCATAGATCAGCACTTTACTGGCTGTCTGTGATGCACAGAGTGGTGCTTTCCCCAATGCATCATCTCTCAGGCTCACTGACAGCACAAAGACAACACCAGCTCTTCTCTCAGCGGTGCAGTGGAAGGTATTCACAAGTACATGGACTATAACTTCCTAACTGTCATGGAATTTACAGTACTCTCTTTCATTAGCCTTACTCCCATCAGTACACACGGTCTATGGGGTTACAGTATGCCCAGCTCCTCAGTGTGTTCACGTCCTCCACAACCACTGGACCACTGACCGCCCGCCTCCTCTGCTATGTTCTGCATATGCAAGATGGTTTGTAAATATCATTTTTTTTTTTAAATAATCATTCAGTTTGAGTTGGACAGTGGAGTCTCTGCCATGTTAACCTCAGATGTGCCTTCCAAGCGGTCAAATGTGTTCTGAGAGCAGAAGTTGGGTATGCAGCTATGTGTCATCAGTATATGTATACCTTTTATTATCACTGATGCAAAAAGGTAAGATCAAACCAAAAACTGACAACCAAACAAAATATCAATATTAGACTACTGGGCATGTCTGGGCACTATTGGAAAAAATACAGTGTTTTGAAATCATCAGTGTTTGATAAGTAGACCAGAATAAAATCAAGCAGTTTGCATAAAGAAACCAAAGACAGCTGGTCATTGAGGCATAAATTTAAAGCTGATGTTTGGTAAACCATTTTCCAAGGAATCCTAGTCGCTTCTAATTATTATCATTACTGATTAATTTACACGAAATGTAACACAACAGTAATTTAAGTAGCAATACCAGCCAATAAATGATTCTGATTATTTAAACTTGTGTACATTGATATCAGTTATAAATACTTCAGAGTTCTCAATGAATAATATTCCAGACGTGTTCATAGCTCAGCTTATAGAAGTATGTTATCACTCTCACTGCTGGTTGCCATGAGTAATGGTTTAATGCAGAGGGTTACAGGGCAGGGATCTGTCTGTACCCTAGCCCTGTGTATCCCTGGGGTATTTACGCTCTGTGCATTCTGCCTGAAACCCTGCTGCAGGTTCGCTTAAGGAAACCAGGCTAACAGCTCAGAGCTATATCAACGCCACAGCACACTGTTGCACATGGGCAAGGATACGGATGTAATTTAGAGCCCTTTTTATATCACAGCATTTGAAAGTAAACATAATCACCCTGAAGCACCCTGTTGCACAGTTATAATGTAAATCTCACCAGCTGGAAAGTCTTCATTCCATAAATATTCAATAATTTTTATGATATAAATATTTACACTCAAGCATGCACATACACACACACACTAGCTAAGTTAGGTAAGTAGCTATATTTATTGAAGTATGAGTAACAAGTAATATGATTTGTATAATATATTTTACTTCCATCTCCATGCAGTACTGTATATTGTGTTGAGTTGTTAGCCATCTGATTTAGTCTGTGTGATGCTTCTGTGAGTTAAACAGGGTCAGTAGGTTTGATCTATCAAATGAAACAAGCAATCAACAGAGCTTCCGCTGAAACTGGCTGTTGCTAGGATACGAAGTGCAGCGCACAGCATCGTTTCAGCACAGGGTGAAAACAATGGACTTGTTCTATTTTTGCTCATTGCACCAGATGAACTACGATAAGCTTTCAGAAGACGTCCCCTTAGCCTCCTTTGTGATATTTTTAAGATGCAGTGTGCCTCTCCCCTGGGTGCGGAGTCTCACTGACTTTGAGAGCCAGTTACTTCATCTGCACCAGAGTTCAAACTTCAGGTTTGCTTTGGCAGAGCTCAGAGAGAAAATGTGCTCTACAACAAAAAAATAGCTCTCATTCTGACAATATGTATCTCCAACAATTACCTTAATTCAAATTCACATCAGTATTTTGTTAACAGTTCAGTCAGACCTAATGAAAGTGGAGCTCAGCTGGAACCAAAATCAATATAAACTACTTTTTGAATCCTGAGGGTGAGGTTGGCAAAGCTTAAAATAAACCTGAGGTGAAGTTTTTTTTTTTTTACCATTCATTGACATGTTTAAAATGTGGCACAATACTTGTCATCGTCAAGTGAGATTTAGTCAAAATGTGTCCATGACAAGATACTCTGAGACTGATGCAACACTCTTGGGTCTGAATCACAGAAACAAAGAAATGTGTTGCTAACATACCTTCAGGCAAAAAAAAACTGAAGCGCACGCGTTGAAAGAATTAAAATGGCACACTGATATTAGCTTTGCTGCAATTTTATTCCCCGCTGCCTCTAACAACCTGTTGCAGCTCTCTGACAGGCCCTTGATTGATAAGAACTTCAATGGGAGCGTAACCGCGGCGACAGGGGGCCGCTGAACGGGCAGATGGTGCACCAGCCATGCAGACTTACATTACTGTCTCATTTGTCAAGCTCCACCCACCCAGTAATGTTGTAAACAGATTCCAAATACTTAAAATAGCAGGGTAAGAATGGGAAGAGGTCGTTTTTTTTTCTGGTTATACCAGTCTGTGGAACAGGAACATGGTTCCCCAGATGTTTTGGCTTCTTGTTTTGTACTAAAGGGAAAATAACTAATACCTTATTGAGTTGTTTGTGGTGTTTTATTGGTTCAAACTGACTGACAAAGTGACTGACAGCATAACGCTGTCCATTATGGAAATGGATGAAGCATCATTCAGCCACATAGCCGCCAGGGCTCTGAGCAGTTTTACTGTCGAAGCTTGTGCAAAGTCAGCACAGCTTTATAATGAAAAGATTGTTCAGAACTGAAGTATTACAGCATGGGGTTGGAAATGATAAAATTATTTTTTATTGGATTGTAATACAGATTTAGATAGAGATTGAGAGAATATTACAGTAGTGTACGCAGGCGGCGGGAGTTATAAAGGGAATTCCTTTTAGAAAAATATGTAGTCTCACATAAATAATAGAAATTCTTTCATTTTGCTCAACACCTTACAATTTATTGCTCATGAAAAACTCACCTGAGTTCAGGTCATGCAGTCTTTTATGTAAATGTCTTTATGTCAGACCATGGAACCCCAAGCCTGTTAAAAATTCTATATTTCCCAAGAAATGGAACACACATGCCCGGTGGGTTGCTGAGGGCAGGAATATTCGATTATAAGGGTTTCCAGACACTTAAGGTGTGCATGGCCGGCGATATACCATCCCTGGATCGTGACGCAATCGAGAACCATCTCTGCCCTGGTCTCGTTTAGAGCGTTATGCATTACCTTCCTCACACGTCAGGTTGATTGTGGAGTCTCCGGGACTCACATATTCCTGTCATGGGCTGTCAAAGAGACATCTCTATGTAGCAATTATTTCATGTAAGGCCTGAAATAGGAAAGAGCCCTCCTACCTTGTACAATTGTTAGCACCGTTTGTGACAGCTTAATTCCTGCACTCAGTGGGTGAGACATTATGAGTTGTTCCTCTGTATTGTCTTGAGTCAGCTGTGCTGAGTTTCTTCCGATTCGCTCTGTAGCTTCTTTCCAGCTAAGATCAGAATGTCTGTTGCAATTACTACTTAAAAAAAAACACATACACACAAATCAAAATCAAGAGGGCATTTCATTTTAAACTTATTGATATAATGTTCATGTACTTTACTTGATTTGGCCTGCTATGTGTTTTACTAATTGATTTTAGCTTTTAAGCTAAAGAAGCTATTTTTAAGAGTTAAAAATAGAAATAGATTGATAGAGACCACTGTGATTGATTGATTGATTAATTGATTTATTGGCTTGATTGGTATACATTACTGGCAGCTCAATATTTCACTCTACAGTGTCATGTACATGGTGTCAGCACATGGCCCTGTGCTACATTAAATGCTCTGTACAGTGTTTCTGTCTCTGTGCAGATGTACGCTGTGACCGCTGCCACCTTGAAATATCTGGAAGTTTTTCTCAGAGATATTCTATGAAGTGTTATAAATTCTCTCTTTCTGAGATGAGTTTTGCATGTTCTGTTCTTGCAATGATTTGCCAGGTACATGACAAGAATAAAATTATTTTCAATATTTATATGAGAGTATATACTTGTTGGAGAATTAATGAGAATTAAAATTAATGTGTTGCATTATTATTAATGCTCCAAACATATCTTAGCACAGATTTGTTTGGAGCAACTGCCGCTAGAGTAGTGCCAGAATCCTGGCACAAATCGGGTGCTCCATAATAATCAAATAGAGTGCATATTTCTGTTACCTAGGTTGTGTTTTTTCACTTACCTCTTCATTGAACAGTCAAATTGTGTATTTGTAACAAAACAGCCTAATAACCCATCATTGTCCATGTTGAAATGCTACACTAGAAACACATGAACAGAGCGAAACAAGCCGATTGTTAGTTTTCTGCACCGGGTTTAGTGAGCGGCCCTTCCCTGTGACATTGAAGGAGTGACTGTTTGACTGCAGAAACGTCTCTCAATTCCCCATCTATCACCGCTGTTTGTAGACACAATAAATAAAACATGAAGAAGATCTCATTTCTGTGGCCGGAGAAACTGTCGCTAATTAAGAGCCCATTACCTGGATAAATGTTTAATTGCGTCCTAGAGTCATGCTGCAGTGAAACGTGCAGGGGTAATTTCTGCAAAGCGACTCTCACATAAATAGTGATTGTTTTTTGCTTTCCTGTACTTCAGACCTTAATTGCTCATTAGCACAAATCTTCCTTAAAAGCAAAAGAGAGTGCTCCCCTTGCCTGGTACATTTTTACAGAGCCCTGTGCCCCGCTCTGTCCTCAAGCACGCTTCCACTGTGTTCCATCAAAGCCTCATCACCCAGAGCGTTACGGAGAGATCTTTTGAAATGTGATGAGATGGTAGTACTCACGCATTAATGACCAGTCTTCCACTCATGCCCAGCTACTAAAATCTCATGCATTTCAATCAAGTCAACCGTGCTGCTCATTTCTCAGCTTAGATGGCATCTTTGGTTGATTTTTAAATGTGGGCGCTTTGTACATTTTCCTGCCCTAAACCATAAGACGGCATCATTAACACCCCCTCCTCCTCCCCCCTCCCACACTCCTCCAGTACTGCTTCAGCTTTCACAGTTATTGGGCTACCTGCAGTTTGAAATCTATGACCGTCGGCAATGCCCAGGGCCGCTGCGCACCGATCACACGGATGCGGGCAACGCCGCCACGCTCCAGGGAGTATCTGCTTCCTTAACTTGGCAGATTGAGCGAAAGAGCAACTCTCACAAACCCAGCCAACCTGCCCAGCTGGTGAGGGGGCTCCTTCTTTGGCAGCTCTGTGGCAACGACCATAAGCGTGTCACCTCTTACTGTAGGTTGGGTGCTAAGCTTGGAGGCCCAGGGGGTTGGCAGCTGCCATCATTTTTGCTTGGGTATTGAAGCGGCAGTACAGTCCAGAATGTGCCAGATGTCAGCCCGCTGGAAACCCCTGTCTCTGTAATACTGTATACCTTGACATATTTATAAATAATGGTATGTGCATTCCAAATTTGATTCTAAGTTCAATTTTAATGTGATTAAATGTACTGCAATGGGAAGCATCACAGTTTAATCGCCATTTCTTTAGGCTGGTTTGGCCTCATTGTGTGAATATGAAAGTCTGACATAAACCTGATATATTAACCCTGACTGAAGGCCAGAAATAATTAATATAATAAGAATTAAGGTGCCTAATACTTTTAGAATGTATAATTAAAAATGACATTGACATGTCACTGTTTATTGGTATACATGCTTCAGCACTGGTGGTGTGATTTTCGTGTCTCTTGTTGTTGGGGCCACTCATTGTATGTGATCTGTGTTGACGGAATGATTTCGATAACCCAGGCGGTCATTTACTGTGGCTTCGTTAATGACAAGTCTGTTTGAGGAACCATGACAAGGAAACAAATTGCTTCGCAATGAAACGCCACACTTAGATCCGTTAAATCGAGCAACTACTTGTCAGCCGGTGGCCACTGGAGACGAGCTGTGGAATAAATTAGAGAACAATATAGTGACAATAAGAGGACAAGAAGAAAATTGACACTGATCAATTAAACAACAGAATCCATTCCTCCACTTTACATCTACAAACCGTTGAAGGGCAAGGTGTCTTCACAGATAAGTGAGATGCTTTCAAGAAAATGGTTTCAAGGCTCAAGCTGTTTAAAAGCCATGTCTGAGTGATTTATTACAAGTTTATTTTAATTGAGGAAAGGGTAAAGCAGGGGCAAGAGAAACACTGTCAACATCATCTTTGATTTTAATCCTTCTTTCATCAGAAAAGAATTGTTCTTTCATCATAGAAGAAGGTAGTTACTCAACCGTAGGCTAAGAAGAGGTGTTGATACTGATGGAGGACAACAAACATACAAATCAAAAGAGCGCATCTGCTTCTCTCGTCATCGTTTCAAAATATACATGACAAATCCAAATATGGAAAGAGTATTGATTTTTGGAAGCAGTGCATTATTTTCAATGAGATGCTTCTGAGTAGTTTTGGAGGCAGGCCACAGAACATCATGTGAATACAAATCCTCTTAAAGCCCTGTCTGGCTCATTTTCATGTTTTAGCTTATTTATCGCACCCTTTAGTTTAACAGTGGTGTTGCTCGGTAATTCAATTGGCAACTTTTCGAAAGGCAAAATGTAATTTTATTGCTTTCTCATGTAACTCAGCGTATGTTCTTGTATGTTTGATGGATGTGACATAACTGCCCCTAAAGTTACCGTCCTGAGAATCCCCTAAAGTTACCGTCCTGAGAATCCCCTAAAGTTACCGTTCTGAGAATCCCCTAAAGTTACCGTCCTGAGGGTCAGGTAGAAGCCTGAGGCTCTTCTCAAATGACCAAAACAGCCTTGTGACAAAATTCACAATGCACACATCTGTGTGATGGCAGAAATAAATTAGCCAGCTGGCTGCTAAGGTCCTATGTAACAATTATTTACCCAATGTCTGAAAGTTGATTAAAGGAAGTTTGCTGCATTGATTTGTGCAACTAAAAGAGAATATTCTGATTATTAGCTAGCTAGCTACAGGTGCTGAAGTGGCAAGCTAGCATTTTGCCTGAATTAACCTGTGTTTAACAAAATGTTTCCTCCCAATTAAATATGAGGTTTAGTTTTTATCTTGCCGAATACAAAACAGCAAGTTCAAAGATTTAGAAAAATGTATTAAAAAAACTATGGTTGTGGGAAAATGTCTCCTACACAATCTGCATCTGAACAAGGATGTCCTAGATATTTTACAAGACAGAGGTGGTAACCCTAAGTTGAGTTCAGAAATTGAATCCAGGCCAATGTAATTTTGCTTGTGTTTGTCCATGCGCTGAGTTCAGATGAAGTGTCTGTGGTGGCTGGTTCTCCCTGCAGAGCCTTGGTCAGCTCAGCCTAATAATGAGGGGTAATGCGGTCTGGATGCCTTTGACATTTCTAGTTTATGGTGTTCATTCCAGGTGTTATATGGAAATGTCAGACATGGATTCATCAAACACACTGATGACTTCTTGTGGGTTTTGCCTCCGAGGCAAAACATAAATTTTGATTTGGCTGCTGTTTCAAATGTCTGTTGCAGCATTCAGTCGATAAAAATTTTGCTTCAAAATGTAATGAGTGCACAAGGACCAGTAAAGAAAGGGAGTGTAGAAAATGAGTTGGATATAGATTGTACTGTGACTGATGAAGCCTTGTTTGCTAGTACTGTACAGTGTATCCAAATATACGTCTGTCAGACTGTCTAGGCAATGTTGTCCTTATAAACAGTGACATAAACATGTAGAATAATGAAATAATTAGTGTACAGAGTGTGAAGAATCAGAGCATCTCGGCAAGTGCAATTTCACACCGAACCGAACACATTAAGCGTTCAGATAGTAATAAAACAGTAAGAAACACAGCACAGCTGTGATTTCTAGATATCATTTAATAAAATGCAATGTCGATTTATGACTTTGGGACTAGCCATTATATCCACAGTACTTTCCAGACTTTGTCAAACTGTGCGCCCTTAAACTGGCAAGCTTATAGAGTCTTTTTGGAGTCGTGTTTGAATGTAGTGTCTGACTGGGTACATTGTGACTGAGGAGCTACCTGCTGCAGCAGATCCATTGGGGTTATAGTGCTGGCCCAAGATCATTCAACCTGATTCTGCTGCAGACAAATCTGCAGGGATTTATGATAAGGAGTGAGTAATATATTGGTTAGGGAGCTGGGTTTATAGCTCAAAAGTTGCAGGTTAAATTGCCATGTAGGACACTGACATTGTACCCTTGAACAAGGTACATACTTTTCTGAAATCAGAAAATATCCAACTGTACAACAGGATAGGATCTCTCTGGATAAGAAGGTCTACTAAATGTCTGCATTGAAACATAATGAGAAAAACAGGAATTCTGACATTAAGTGAAGGAATGAGACTGCGCTGGAATGAGCTTGGTTCTTAGCTCCTGGTCCTGCAACAGCTGATGTGAAAAAATTTTTGTCGAAACTCGGTATGTCTGCACTCAGTGCTCCAGGTCAGGAGTCAAGGGGCTGTGGCAAAAAGGCGATAAATCCATTTTTTTTTAACAATCTCATCATTGAGAAATTGACAATGTTCTCCCTGTCGTTTATGTCATGGCTTAGGACAGGATAGTTGGGTATTCCTGTCAGTAATAAGTGCTTTTTATTTTTCATTTTTTCCCAGAAAAATTGAAATATGTTATCAGCCCTACCCAATGCAACATGGGTCTTCATTTGTCAAATACTTTTTTTACACTGCAGATGTGAAACCCATCACACATTGCCTAAGTCACTGGAGGAATGCAGACTTAACACATGGTCAGTTCACAAGTCTGCAGTCTCCCGTTGGAGAGAGCAATGAGGCTTAAGAGCTCAACAAAAGCATACCAACACTATTTACACAGCTATGGTAAACCAATTGTTTCCTCACCAGTGTGGTGGGTAGAGGGTAATCGCTCGTACTCAAGCTCCCAGCCACGAGACGTTCGGCTGTAGATAGCCCCTGTATTTTTTTTTGTGTTTCTCTTTGAAAAAATATTCCCTTTTATCATCTGCTGGTCAATATTTAATCCAGAAGCATATGAACACAGGGGCTCTTTTGGGATGAGTGTGTGTGTTGGCCTGGTTGTAATATCAACTCAGCTGAGTATGCTGTATTTATTTATGTTTTATTATTTATTTATTAATTTATTTATTTTTAGGCTACACTACATTTTAAATGTCACAAGCCATCAGCCTGAGAGTTTATGGAACACTCCAAGGAGCGATGTGTTGTTTCTTTTTCTCTCTTAATTTTTTATTGGGGGGAGGGTAGAGGGAGGTTACCATGAGCTTTTCTGTAATAAAAATATTAAACAAAGAACTACATGCATGCTGCTGAGAGAGAATTTCATAAAAAGGTTGCCGGGGTGGCGGGAGGCAGTACATAATGAAGCCAGAGCAGCTTGCTGAGTGTATATATCTGTTCTTCGTTTGTTTCACTCTTGTTTGTTGACCTGGAAGGTCCTTCCTGGTGGGGAGAAATTGATTTTCCTGTGCGCAGGAGTATGTGAGCTCTTGTTGAATAAAGCTTGGTGATATTTGGGATAGGTGCTGGAAAAACGACCCCCCTTCCAATTTTATTTTTTGCATTATTAATGATGGATTAGGGTATTGTAGAACAGCAGCGTGTTGATAGATGTACACGGGTATAAGTTATTCAGCGGAGGATCACTCTGGATTAAAAAGGACTTTGTTAGTACAGAGGCGTTGGAGAGCTATGTCTTTTAAACAGACCGCTGAAACATTGGTACAATCTTAATGCTTTTCTGACAGCGTAATTATAAACCATAAACAGGGCCTTTATTAACTGTAGTCTCATTCAGAGGGAGAACTATCGCTCTGATGAATATTTCATGCTCAGGATATTTTATTTATGCCTTTGCCAGAAAATATTTATTACTGGTGAATGTTTTCTTTTTAAAGGGCGCGCTCGTTGTCTCTCACATTCTGTTTAATCATGGGATGCCAGGAAAATGACGGACGCGTTTCATGTTTTTTCAGGGAAGAGCGGAGAGGTAATTTTCTTCCATTTTAATTTGTCCATAAACCATGAACACGAGCACGAAGAAGCAGAGCAGAAAATCGGTAGGCAGAATGCTTACTATGTTTCAGGCGGGATTTGCAGAGGGGGATAGACAGGACTGTGTCCCATCAAGGCCACCTCTGCCGTATGTGCTTTGGGCTTGAGATGAGCCATAACATCCATCTATGCCTCACAATTTGTTGAAATCTTGACCCATTTAAATGATTGTCCATCGTTGCCACCTTGCTTCTTCAAGTATACAAACACATTGCTTTTGATCAGTCTTGTGCCCCAGGCTTGTATCTCGTGCCATAAACCTGACAAAAGCAGTACAGTTTAGAGCAATACATCTGCCAAAAAAGGTGTTCCTTTTTCTTCTTTTATAAAAATGGAGGTGGTGTGGGATGTAGTGGCATAGGCGAGTAAATCATTTTGCTGTCATAATTATGTCATAATTTTAGATTTAAACTTCACTCTGCAGTGCGCCTTACCCTATGTTCATCCTAAATCCATATACTGTATGTATGGTGACATACACGTTGTCACTCTTATACATGTATTATATATACTGTATACACTTGCATTTACACATATGCTCACGCCTGCACACACACACACACACACACACACACACACATCACTCAGATCTCTGGAGAGTTCTAGTGAGAATGCAGTCCATGCTATCCTTGTCTCCCTCAGGTGAGCACACAATGTGTCCACAGTTCTCATAGGCTGTTGATGTGGGGATTTAGGTGAGACATGAAGCTGTCACCATGCCAACTGGCCCTGTTCCTGACTGCCCAGTTGAGTTCTGCCAAATCAGAATGTTTAATTTTATGACTGTTAGGATACACCCCTTGTTAGGACAGAGTGGCCCCAACAGCCTCACCTCATACTACGTGCCACACATTTACAATCACCATGCAGCATAAGGAAAAAGATCCCTTACTTCTGTGTTTGTGCTTTGCAGTCAGGTCTGTTTGCTTCCCTGTGCTCCCTCCATAGCTGAGAGGAGGACATCAGTGAGACCATTGTTTTGGACACTCACAGTGAGGACAGTGCTGAGGGCTTGGAAGCTGTAAGTTGTATCCACAGACAGAATGCAAGTGGGCAGTGACCATCATACACAACACCAGCCTTTTTGTGTTATTGAGGTGTGAACATCACAGCTGAAATTGGGACGCAGAACTGTGATACAACATTCAGATTTGTTGGGAGGAGTTGAGAGGGGGTTTCAGAACTGTATAATGCTGTTTAATGAGATTTTATATGCAAACGCTTACATCGGCAGCTGAGAGGAACTATTTTTGCAGCCGAGATGTCTTAAGATTTTCACAACAGGGAAAAATACAAGACAAAGAGAGACAGGGCTGAATTACAGAGGCTGATACAGGGCTGTTGATAACCCCGCTCAGATTGCTTCTCACCCCACGTTAAGAGAAATTCGGTGTGATGTGTGGGGGTAAAGTGATGTTGAACTGAAAGGTACTAACCTTTTATTTCAGTTGGAAGGACAGCCTCGAGTTTGTGTCTCATTTATTCCGAAGACCTGGGGATACAAAGGCAAGTCTTCAGAGATCGCCAGCAGTGGCTCTGGTTACACGGTCTTCCATACTGGCCATGCCACACCACTTCTATGGCAAAGTATCATGCAGATGATCCTACTTTTAATGGGATAGATATGGAATAATTGTGCCCTTTCTAATAAAAGCCTGAAACTGGGCCTGAAGATTTTCAAATGTGGAGCCACACAGCTTTCCCTTGAGTTGGCATCTTGTTTTGTCCCACCATTCCCAACATTCAAAAAATCTATTGTAAGATCATTTTGGCAGGCTGTCATTCATATACTAATCAAATGCTGTCTGTCACCCTCAGATCTCAGGCAGGTGAAGGCTGAAAGGTGGAGAGGTTGCACCCAGAGGCTAGTGATGGATTCTGTGAGCCCTGTTCAGTAATGGTGTCAGCGGTGGGGCTGAGCTGTTTATAGACTTACTGAATCACTCAGGGCCGAGGGCCCAGGTCAGGCTGCAGCACAGCTGCTGTTCCTGGCAGGCTGGGTCCTCTTACCTCTCACTCAGATCCACATTAGCCTGAACAATTAGCGCTGTGAGTGATGGCTTGCCTTGTGTCTCTTCTGGGACTTTTTTGACCTAGCATGTCTGTCGCTTCCACTGCTGTTTTCATCCTGGACACAAAACAGTACGAAAAAGTTATCATTATCTGAATGGTTCTCCACATTAGTAGCAAGGAGTACTTATAATAATAAAAATAATAATAATAATAATGAGCAGAAGAGGAGGTCAGGGAGGCTATCCCATGATCCTCCAGTTGCTGTGGGTCTTGAGTGATTGTGAATCCAAACACAAGCTGTGAGTTGGAAAATGGGCATTGTTCTCTATCAGATGGGCACCGGAACGCCCGCGATTGAGTATGGAATGGGATCGCGTTGCATCTGCTCAGTGAATAATTCAGGCAGCGCTGACAGGCAGAACGCAGCGGATCGCCATATTCAGAGGCACACAATGGCACATGGCTGCCCCTCGCCACATTCTGCACCAAATCCCAGGAGCAGCTCCGAAACAGCTGAAACAAAATGGAGTTCTGCTTCCCATTGTCAGCTAAGGCGGACACTGGAGGCATGCGAATCAGCTCAGCTGCGACTGAAGCCAGTGCATCTGCAGATCTGTGCTAGGAGGATCGTGGGCTAGTGTGGATTGGAAGCCAACTGGCCTTTTGGAGGACTGAGAGGAAGCAAAAACAGGAACACAGCAAGGGAGGGATTACGGACACACAGCACAGCGGGTTTCACAGATATGGACTGTAGCTGAATGTGACAAGGTCAGGTGATCGCCACTGGGGTTTTGAGGAGGATAACGTAAGCTGCTGTTTTATAACTGTCACCTTTTCACCCTACTCTTGCATTTTTTAACTTGATCTGTAAAATCTTTCCCCGTGTCATTGTGTTTGGCTCGGACAGTCTGTTCAGCGTCTCCCTCTCCTCAGTCTGCCGCTGTCTGTCGCTGTAGCCTCAAGCCTGAACGGTGTGGTCAGAGCCAGTGCTCTGTGCCACAGACTATAGCTGTCGTTCCAATATGTATTTGAATATGTGTTTTATATGTTTTATATGTTGATGAAAACAGACTCCCCAGGGAATTGTCAACAAAACTTGTTACCACACTTACAGAAAAGTCAGTTAACCAGAAGGATTTTATTGGTTAATTTTATTGGTGAGATATTTGATTGAGGGCTATTGCATTGTGACCACAGGTTGACCAGGTTGTGATCAGGTCATCACCACTTCATGGCCTTTCCTTTTTACCCATGATTCATTTCACTGGCCCTTTTACATGGGGGTCACCATTCTTTGGGCCAGTGTGAGTGTAGGCTGTTTCTTCAGCCCAACACTGAAACACCAGACTTAGCTAATTATCTAATAATGATCCCCTAAACAAGCCCATGATTATCTACATCGGATGTGGAAGAAAATTCACAAAAGCCTGGAGTCTCCCCAGCCCTTCTCGGCTAAGACTGCTGACACCCACTGTTTAAAAACTCTTTTCCTCCCTCATAGTTTTGGCCACTGTTCATTCAACATTTGTCCCTAAATGACATGACAAATAAACTAAACTAAATTTCTTTTTTTTTTTTTTTTTTTTTCTTCGCAACCACAGTCTGGAAAGTTCATTTTTCAGGGCTAGAGGCAGACAGCTTCCAATATTGTGGAAGAGTGATATGTTCAGTTTCCATTATGAAAACGTTCTCAAAAGACGTCTGGAATGATTAAAGCCCTTTACGCCTTAATGAAGCATTAAGCAGATGTAAGACTGGAACAGGCTGATAACCCTGACGTCTCCATTACTCTTACAGCCCGGCAGCAATCTGAGTAAGCCCTGCTTATCACTCTGCATTCGCGCATTCAAACACAATGGACTGTGTGTTGTTTGGCATAATGCTTTCTGACACGTCCTTCATTTTACACGAGTTTATTTGCTTTTTCTTTTTTTGCAAAATTGGTTCTGTTGAGGCTCTTTGGTGAAATAGAGCATGCACTGGGGTGCTAATAACTGAGATGGATGTGTGCAGAGGTGTATCTTTTTCTTTATTCCTCCCTTAATGCCAAATCTCATAGCAGACTCCACTTTCTCATTGGCTGACCCCTCGTGCCTAATTTGCAGGCCCTGTAATGATTTTAGAGGCAGGCGGAGGTCACGGATATTTCTCACAGAGTCCGTCTCCGGTGAAAGGCAGTCGACTTCCTCTGAAGAGACTCTTTGCTGACAGCTTGTAACTGGTTCTACGTTGCTACGGTGATGAAAATCAAGGCTCTGTAGTGATATGTTAAGGGTTGTTATTTTCTCTCTCTCTCTTTTTTCTTCCCATTTTTTTGTCATCTGATCATATCTCTTGTGTTATCAAATTTCCTCTCTGCAATGGATGGCTTCAGCAATCTGCCGCCCTTACATCAACCTCACAGACTCATGAAAGGGGCCTGGAAAAAAGCCTGATGCTGATTAATTTAGCTCCCTGTATCTCTTTGATTACAGGCAAAGGCACAAGCAGGCCCCCATGATGTTTCTTTGCTGTTAAGTAGCCTGACGCCACTGCAGGCTCATTCATACCTATGAGTCTTACAGGCTTTAGCCCGTCACCCTGATGTGGTTTTTCTCCCGGGGATGTCCTTTGCTAATACATCAATGCTCAGTTTCTATAAATAATTTCTATGTCTATGTCTAATATCTAGTGTCTACAAATCTCTGGGTCATGGGGTATGATATAATTAAATGCCCCAGACAACCAGATTCACTGTCAGAAATCTACTGGCACTAGTCTTAGCTTAGGCCTGATTTTAATGAAGTTATTCATTTGTGGAGATACCAACCACCAAGCCTACAGGAGGCGCTATCATACTGAAACCACCAGACTGTAAGAAGGATAAGCCATCAGGCATGTATGACTTCCTTCTCATGAAGTCTGTGGGAGACAATCATGTGGTAAGGTTTGTAGAACAGTTCAATATGGGTGGGGAAATAGGGCAAAATAAAATAAAAAAGGACCCATACTGAACCTCAATTCAGTCGCCTACAGCACACTTTCTTAAGTCAAAGTGCTGGAGGGTATAGACTGCAAAATGCACATTGAATGACTGGAGGCTAGTGAACTCAAGCCCTTCTCTGTCTGTTGTAACGTTGGCCATGCGGTATGGAGTCCATTCCCGGAGCCTGGGCAAACTGTAAGCACTGAAGTGAAGTGCAGCGGCAGCTGCCAGCAGGCTCTCCCTGCCATTGGCCGTAATCAATCAGGCTTCTCGCTGTGTTCTACAAATCGCTCAGGTAGAGGACAAGGCAAGCAGGTCAGATTGAATGTCCTGGTGTCAACAGGTTAAGCCTCCTGCGATGACGGATACAGCTGCTCAGAAAAAAAGAGAATCGCATCAAGTTACCCCTGAGCAATGGAAATCCTCTTAAAACTGGAAATCTTGACCAAGAGCAACCCTCTCTGTGATAGATTAGATACATAGGGAAACGTTTGTCAAAATGTGTATGTGTTCACTGGATTATTGTTATACATTGACATTCCTGTTGATAGATTAACACTTTCTTTGTTGTGACATTTTATTTCCTTGCTCTGAGCCACACAGCACGTGCTGTCGGGTAACAGACTGATTGCCATTTTGTTAAGTCGCCCTTTAAAGTTCTGGTCGGGCCTTAACTCGGCCTGATCCAATCTTTACCATATGAAGGAAGTGTTAATTACTGACCCAAGCGATTAAAAGAATCAAAGATCTCAGTGTTGGGGTCTCATGAGCCCATCTGGAGCTGTATTGGCAGGAGTTACATCATCTGTGGGCTGTGTGCTCACTGAGGTTAGGGCAGAGTCTGAGGCGTTACGCCAGACCAGGCCTGCCCACGGCCAGGCTCCCTGAGCAACATGAAAGTGTGACTGACAGCTGAGACTGCTGCTGCTGGCTCTGAATTCATTTACGCATAGTACTGTGTGTGTGTGTGTGTGTGTGTGTGTGTGAGAGAGAGAGAGAGAGAGAGAGAGTTTGCATCTGAGAGTATGTATGTGTGGATGTCTGTCTGTTTCTGTGAGTGTGAAACTGAATTGAACTATGAATTTGTGGTACAAAAACAGCAGCTTATTTTGAAACTGACTGCCATTAGCTGTGCACTTGGCCATGTATGTGATGGTGCTGTTTGCTCCTGTCAGTATTGTTCTGGTCCTTTATTGAATGGTAAAAAGCAGCAGCATGTGCAGATGAAGTGAGTCTGAAAGGGGTGTAGTGTTGAGCCTCTTCAAGGGGGAGGCAGGAGTGATCAGTGCTCATTATCACTTTTTCTCCTGTTTAACGCCACCGGCACGTACACTGCTGTCCTATTTTCTATTTTCTTCACACTTTCTCTCTCTCTCTTTCATTTTAAGTTTTTTTTTTTTTTTTTTTTTGGCAGATTGCTCCCAGAAATGAATGAAGCAAAGCGGGGAGTGGTATAAAGCGGGTTTTTTTTTTGCGAAATCCGACACGCGCCAGGGCTCTACGCGGGCGGTCTCCGTGGCAACCGGCGCGTCAGTCTCAAGGGCGACCGCGTCTGCCTCTCGGTGAGCCTGTGATTGGGTCTGTCTGTGGCGGGATGCTGTGGTAGGGGCCGCCGCGGCGCTGTCTGAGCAGAAAGCTGATATACACACAGCGCGCGGAGCCCGGGCCTGTGCCGCTATCTGGCCCTGTGAATATTTAATGCGCTCCTCTCCATTCCACGGCCCGAGCCAAAAACGAGCGTACTCAGCCCTCTCTGCTCCAGCCTGGGGGCTCAACAGTGTGCTGGCGGGGAAAACTCAGCTGTAATGATGGGGTGGGGGGTACGGGCTTTTACTCTGTGTCCACTCATTACACCTGTACTACAGGACCTGTGCTTTTGAACAGGAAAGCATCACCTACAGGAACAGGGTGCTGTAGTATTGTAAGGTGAAGAGTAGAACAGGAAGTATGCTGAAGGGTAGAATAGGGGTGTTAGGTGAAGGGTAGAACAGGAAATAAGGCGAAGAGTAGAAAAGGGGTGTTAGGTGAAGGGTAGAACAGGAAATAAGGCGAAGAGTTGAAAAGGGTTGTTAGGTGAAGGGTAGAACAGGAAATAAGGCGAAGGGTAGAAAAGGGGTGTTAGGTGAACAGTAGAATGGATGTGGGTGAAGGTAGAAGTGTGTTAGATATAAGATGCTATCTGAATAGAGGAAAGGGCTGTTATCTGCTTTTGCCTGAAAGACACACAGACCAGTGGTGACTCACTCTGTGTGTGACCTCTGTGACCTCAAAGACACCCTCTGCCTCTGCTGCTGGGGTCTGATCCGGCTGCGTTTACTGGCTAACTCTGATGCTTTATCACATGCGCTCAGCTTAGGTGGGCTGCTGCTGTCCTTTGACGGCTGCAAGTGGTCTTTTGAAGTATGAATACTCACGTCCTGTCTCCCCCTCCCTCTTTTTTTTCTCCACCCCTGATTTTCTCCTCTCTTCCACCCTCTCTTCCTGTCTCCTTCTATCTCTATCCTGTCTTTCTCCCAACTCGTCCTTTCTCTCACCCCCCTCTGCTGTCTCTTCTTCTTCTTCTTGTCTCTCCACCCCTCTCTCCTGTTTTTCTCCCTCTCCTCCTCTATTTCCCATTCTCTGTCCTGTCTGTCTCCATCTGTCTACTGTCTGTTTCTCCCTCCCTGTCTGTCCCTCCCGTCTCTTGCCTGTCTCTCCCTCCCTGTCTGTCCCTCCCGTCTCTTTCCTGTCTCTCCCTCTCTGTCTGTCCCTCCCATCTCTTGCCTGTCTCTCCCTCTCTGTCTGTCCCTCCCGTCTCTTTCCTGTCTCTCCCTCTCTGTCTGTCCCTCCCGTCTCTTGCCTGTCTCTCCCTCTCTGTCTGTCCCTCCCGTCTCTTGCCTGTCTCTCCCTCTCTGTCTGTCCCTCCCGTCTCTTTCCTGTCTCTCCCTCTCTGTCTGTCCCTCCCGTCTCTTTCCTGTCTCTCCCTCTCTGTCTGTCTCTCTCTGCAGTGTCCCCTGAGGCGCTCGGGTTCCTGACTGCCATCGGAGTCTTCATTATCCTGATGATCCTCCTTTTCTTATACCTCAACAACAAGCTGTCGTTGGAGAGCGCTGGGGACCTGTCATGCCTAGATGAGTTCAGGAAAAACAAGGATCTGCAAGGTAAAGCTGCAGAAGTGCATACAGCACGTGCATGAGGGAAAGAGAGAGTGTGTGTGTGTTTGTGTGTGTGTGTGTGTGTGTGTGTCTACCTACATGCGTGTGAGACTGTGCAGGAAGAGAGCACAGGATTGTAGATCTCAGAGTTAATCAGCTCCATCTCGATTTGTGGAGGCTTTGCTGTTTCCTAAAATGCACTGTCACTGTGTCCTGGCCCGCCTTGGTTCCGGACTAGCATCCGAAGGTTAGCCATCTGCCCGGCCCGAGTATGTCACCCAGAATAAGATTAAGTTAGCCGGAGCTTGCCAGCTCCAGAGTCATTGTAATTGAGTTGTAATCAGTGTTGTCCTTTAAAGAATCAAATACGCCTGAGTTTAACAGAAGGCCGGAGACAATTATTCACAGGCTGCACTTATAATGGAGCATCAGAGAAACAGTAGCTCTGAACAACACCAGTCAGAATGGCCCAAGAGAGAACCCTATGGTACTGAGATTAAGCTGGCTCATTACATTAAGTTTTAACAGACATTCTAATCCAAAATGGCCTGCACACCTTTTATTTTTTATTATTTTAAATCCAACTCTGAACCGGGAATATTTATTGAAATAATTCACATCAAGTTCCTTGCTCAAGGGTACAGCAGCAGTACTCAATCTGGGAATGAAATCTGCAACTTCTGAATAACAAAGCCTAGATTCCCTATTATTCTACTCCTCTGCCCATATTGTATTCCGTTGCTCTCTTGCATCAAACTTTTCATTGAGCCTCTTGTAGTGCACATATCTGGATATGTATTGTACTTGTATACATACATTTATCATATAGAGTATATCCTATTGATGCATTAATGTAGGTTTAGATTCAATTGCATCTGACAAATTCTCTACGGGAAACATCATGGAAATTCACTGCTTTGGGTTTAATGGATGTGAATGTGAGGGCTTACCCATTAGTCTGGTTTTTTCCGGCCTGATTACGGAGATGTTGACCAACAGATTCCCCAGGGTGCTGACCTGATAACTGCAGCACGGTGTCTCAGAGCGAGGCTGTCTCAGGGAAAGCAGTTCTGTGTGAGTGCGGGAGATATGCATGTACACACACAGCAACAAAACATATGTAGTGGCCGAGGGGCACAGAGGTATTCTGCAGACCATATCAGGGGAATGAACTGAACGGAGCAGCAATCTAAACACACAGAGCAAACACACTTCACTCCGAGAGAGAGGGAGAAAGAAACAGGGAGAGAAATACTATGGTTACCTTGAAAACACCAGAATTGTTGCCATGATGGCTTCCCACTCAGCTTTTACAATTCATGAATTCCTCCATTCTTTTGGATGGGTCTGGAATATTATTTGCCTGAAATGTTTTTTTTTTGTGTTTTGTGCCTTTGACAGAACTTTTTTTATTTGGAACAGAACAGTTTTTTAACCAAATTTCTCCAGTGCTCTGGAAACGTTTAGCGTGAGCAAGGTTCCTGTGGAGTAAGAATCAGGGCCGCTGTTTCTCCATGGTTACCTGGCTGTTTGAGCCAATAGACCTTCCCCATGATGTGTTTTCCCCCATGGAGAGTTTCTCTTAAGCGTGTGAGACCCACCCAGGACCCTCAGCAGAGGCAGGTTTCAGTGGGGGGTGTAGCCAATACCGTTCCACGGCGTGCTTTCCTTTTCAGTTGGAGCACGCTGTATTGACTGTTGACAGTGCGCAGAGAGGTGGGATTTGTTTAATGCTTTTTTTTCCCCATCAAGGGAAATTTCTTACCAATGCAGAGTGCTGTGAATTGCAAGTTGTGCATTTGTCTAGGGTCCCCTGTTCCATTTTTATTACATTTTACTTTTAGGCATGTGGTAGACTCTACAGTCTCAGCAAAATTTTACTTCTGTTCTACCTTCCTGTCTAACCCATGCCCATTTTTCACCCTGAGTAAACAGACCTTAGCCAGCAAATCAAAGCTCCTCCCCTCAGGTCTTTAAAACTATGTCTATGTACTGACCACTAGGGGTCCTCGTACATTTGTATGCACGCTGTTGTTAGGCACGTGCTGTACATTTTCTATTGTTTTTGCATCTGTTGCAGGAATTAGTTCACAACCAAGTGAAAGGGATGACTCATCAAACAAAAACACATCATAACAAAAACAAATCATTGCTCGTTTTGGATTCTGTAATGCTTGTGTCACGAGAAGTCACCGCAACTAAAAAACCACAAAGATTCATCGGTCTCAAAAATCCATCTGATATTGGGCAATATCTGGCAAGCGTGTGCTTAGAGGATATGATCTTGAAAACATCTGCAGATGTAATTCATGCACAGGCAGATACTGAGAGGACCGTATGGCAGAATCCTGGTTAGCTGGTAAGCTGCAGCCTTCGGAATGAGCTCATATAGGAGTGATCTGTATTCACTCACACTACAGAGCTGCATAACTCTCCTCTCCACTCTAAGTCTGTATGCACTGAGCTTATCAGCAAACAGGCAGCGCAGGCCATTCACATTGGCAGTCAACATTTGGGCATTTAGCGGACGCCGTTATGCTGAGTGACTTAACGCGGTTTCCATTTTTAAACGTAACCCGTCTGTCTAAGATCGGCGTTGAAGCACGCTCATGAGAGAGGGAGACCAATAGACGCTCACCCCTTGCCCTTGCTAGTCTCCAATGCTAACATACTTAGCCTAGCATCCCTGTAGTCTGATTGGTGCCTGCATGATTCTGATAGTAGATTTGGTTGGGCATGGATGCTCAGTGTTTCATGTATCAGCTCTATTGTGGGATTTTTTGGACATACTAACTCACCATTGGTTTGTTATCAAAACATTTCCCCAGGTAGTGGGGCACTTAGTCCATATCTATCAGAATGGGAAGTTGTGTTGAGTTATCACTAGCATTAGTGAGGCTATGTCCAAGTGATTTGACCTAACCTTTCCCCCTAATGCACACCAAGGAAAACGTTTCTCAAGCCTTTATAAAGTTCTGTAGTGTTGGTGATGGGTTTGAATATTTTTGGAAGACCTCAGGCTTCTGTTTGGCTAATTATTGCTGTGCCACTGTACGGAAACAGATCAGTTATGTGCAAGAAGACCACATTACGAAAATTCAATTAACAGCCCCGTCCTGACCTCAGTGAGAAATGTTTATGGCTGAAAACAGATGCAAATATAATAAAATAAAATTGTAATTATATTGAACATAAAATTCTATTTAAAACTCTTACAGTCAGCAAAACCACCGTAAAGCTGGATGTTGGAAAGCTCTCCCCCTCTCTTCTCTTGAAGAACAGAGCAATGCTATACCCTATAACCCTAATGGAGGAGAGAAAAAAATGTAATTATTATATAATTGTATTATATTTCTGGGTAGGTATCAATTTCCTGTGTCCTTTTGGGCTTTTGACAAACCAAGGCTATCACTCTCACCTGCCTCGTTAACTGAACACCCCTCCCCACCCCACCCCACCCCACCCCCCTGTGTGTGCTAGCAGCGGCTGACAGCTAGATCCTGGCACCCCGCCCACGGAGGACTCGGGCCCTTTATCTGACGGTGGGAAAAATTATTCTAAAAACCCCTGGGAAGAGACAGTTCTCAACCGCAGCAGGGTCGGGTCATTTAGGGGTGGGTGGGTACTGAGGGAGGGTCATCCATCACTGTTGCCATGGCATTCTTCAAGAGCTTGGACCTGTCCTCCATGCTGGACTCGGTGACTGAAGCCATGGACGACCTGGCTTTTGCGGTAGGGGACGTCACCTACAATGTGAGCGACCAGCTGGCGGAGCAGGTGAGCACCATCCTGCACAAGGTGCAGCCGGAGGACCAGGAGAGGCAGCGGAGGGTGGAGGCCGCTGAGAGGCTCCTGAGGGAGCTGGAGCAGGAGAGGCAGGCCTCGCTGAGCCTCAGGGCCCGGGACCCCGAGGCCTACACCACAGATTACAGCACGGGCTCCGGCCTGTCGGCCGAGACCTTCTCCACCTGCAGCGACCACTCGCAGACCACAGAGGGGAGCAGAGGGGAGGGGTGTGCAGGGACCTCGAAAGGGGGCAATGATGCCTGGGAAGGGGAGGAGGGCCCTGGAATGGGCAGGTCCTCATCTGCTAAGGGGTACCCCAGGACAGGTAGGGATCAGGTTCGGAAAGGTGCCACGCCCAGCGGTGCCCGGGTGAGGTCTGGCAGCAGGGATCTGGAGGTGGCACAATCCACAGCCCCTGGCAGGGGAAAAGGCCAAAACGCAAACATGTGCGCAAGGACGGAAAGCCAAGTCAGCACCAGAGAGAGAAAGAAAATGGCAGGTGGGGCCGATATGGCGTCTCCCGCCGACCTGAGGTCATCGAAGAAGGGGAGGGGCTCGGCCAGTGTCAAGGAAAGCACGAGGAGGGGATCTTCCAGAGGGGACTCGAGGACACCAGGTGACGGGACTAGGAAAGAGAAGAGTAGGAGGAATTCTGGGAAAGGTGAGGTATGCTGAGGCCCCTTCACCTGTCGGGCTCCTCTGCTGAGTGACCGTTCCTCTCCTCTCTTCTGTATCGCTCTCTGCTTCAGGCCCGGGAGTGATGGTTTCCCCCTCTCTCCCTGCATGAACATCACTTCTGAGGCCAGTTGCATCTCTGCTCTCCTTCCTCTTGAAAAGAGTGACTGCGTGTGTCTGAACTGCACCTTTTGAAAGAAATCGAGAGCCTTGTGGGTGAAGGTGAACCCAAAGACAGGCTGTGGCCGACAGCGTTTGAAGCCACTTTGCTATACTTTAGTCTCGCCAGACTGAACTGTAAAGAGGGAGGCAGACTTATTGACTTTTGGAATTAGCAATGATGCTAATTAGGAACTTAATGCTGCATGCAGCTTTGCATCCATTAGCTAACAGAGAAGCTGTAACTTACAATGTAAAGTAGCAACCCTGATTTCAACCACTGTTATTAAAATAACCATAACGTGTTAGGCTGTGAGATATCACAATTAAATAAGATGATTTTTTGTTAGCTTGTTTTTTTACTTCTCTTTTTTGCAATGGCAGTCAAATATTATGAACAAGTAGACACATCCCTAGTGTTTTTATGTTTGTAATGATCAATCGCAGCAACAATTATCCCGTTTTCCCATCTGGCTTTAACTATATTATCAGCAACACGTACATCAACCCTTTCCCAGAAACTCAGGAGAAAGGGGCCAATTCAAATGGCAACTAGCTTCAATGATTTTTTTAACACTCTATTTGGGGAACACAAAGTCACCATGAGTTCAGGTCATGAATTTGGAGGCACCTGACTGGCCTGGACAGGCCACTGGTTTACACTGTTTTTTTTTTTTTTTTGGGGGAGGCTGAGCTTATTGATGCCAGTAATGTCGCAACAGACGCGGCCGGGGCTGGAGCTCCCAGCTGTGGGACACACAGCTGCTCCAGTAAGACGTGCCACGTTCAGCGTTTTCACAGGCCTGCTCGCGGTCTGTTTCCAACATGGCTGTCAGAGATGGCTGTGGAGACCGAAGCTGAAACGTACCGTGACACTCACAGTTAGTGGCTGCAGTAACCGTTCTGCCGTTGATCATGAATGCCAGGAAAAAGAATGGAGCGTTTCTCATCTGTTTCCTGCCAATGAACTGCAAGGTCCCGCCCACGCAGAAGATTAAGATGTAAGACATCAGGTCATCAAGTCTCAGAGCGGTGATGATACCGCTGTCGGGAGAGATGATTGGATGAACATTATAGTGATAATGTTCATACTTCATCAATAAGGCCTGCTTACCTTGAAAGTTTATGTCGCACAGTGGTGATGATTAAAACAGTTTCACATCATTTTCCGACAGATAAATAATTTTACATAATTACTATCTGTATATACCCTTGGTATATTTATCACAGTGCTCTGCAGACTGCAGCCACTGTGTTATGTAAACCACAAGGACATGATTTGTTTTCACTGATAATTAGTGTACAGACTTTCTACAGACTGTACACTTGTTTAGTTACATTCCACTCATTACAGAAAATAGTGCTCTAACATGCAACTGCTCCATAGCAATAAAAATGCTGTATAAAATTTAACTTTTATAATATTTTTGGAAGTCATTTTATGATTTTGCAACCATAAATCGGCTCTCTGATAAGCACATTTGAAAACATTTGGCTTCTCTTCTTGGAAATATGGAAAAATTCATTTTGTGGCCTCGAGGTTGTTTTTTCATTTCTCTTTCACTTTACCCTTCATGCTATGAAGACTTATCAGAAAAGAGCAACCCTTTCACCCTCACTATCTTCCTCTCTCTCTTGTCCCTCTCACTCTCTGTCTCTGTTCCTCTCAGAGAACGTGAGAGAAGGATCACTGTAATCACTCCAGCTCACCCAGCGGTTTGATATTGGGAGGTTACATTGAAGGCATTCTGTGAGACATTTTTCCCATTCGTTATTGCAACACATCTTGAAACACACATACACACACACACACACACACACACACACACACACACACATACACACACACACACACACATACACATGCACTCACGCACTTCCTGTCAGTTGTCTCCACAGTCATTACCAGTGGAAGCTTCCTCCAGCCCATTACGGAGGCTGAGGCGAACTGTCACAGCCCAGCCTCGTCCTTCTCTCCAGCTTGGCCGTGACTCCCTGGTAACCGTGGGACGTGTTGGACAATCACATTTATTCAGTCTGTGCACCACGCATGAGAAGAGCCTTCTCAGTGTCTGCACATGAGAGACTGAGATAGAGCAGAGCTCTGACGGTGACTGAAGGGAAGGTGTACTTTGCACTGCATTGAATCGTCTCTGTCTGCAACCAGATGCTCAGCTCCAAACAGCAGCTTTGCTGCCCCCTGGTGATACCAAGCCATAACTGCAGTATATACTATATGTTATGCCAAGCCTTTTCTTTCTCCCTGTATTTCTTTTTCACCTTTAATTTCTCTTTTAATTTTTCCATCTGATATATGTTGTTGTAAGTATTCAGGTGAAGAAAGGTCCTGTTGAGATTTAAGATGATGTTATGGGGTTTGTGAAACGTTTTTGACACTATTAGTTTCTCTCCGCTAGATATTTATCAATATATTATATATCATTTATATTGAATACAATCTGAAAGGTGGCTCTATTCCTATTTTTTTTGTTTGTATGTCAATAGGAACATCTAAAAAAGCAGGAGCAGCTTGTGAAATATTTTGACAGTAGGTGAGATGTAATCTATTACAGCTTGAGCGGCAATTGAGAGGTGAGGAGTAGCAGGTGAGGGGCATGTACATGAGGTGAGGGGAATGGACTGTAGGGTCCAGGTGAGTGTAGGGTTGCTGGAGAGGCAGGTGTGTCTGGAAATTTACATTTGGAAGAGCAGGTGAGGGGGTGGAATATAACTGGTGGAAAGACAGGTGCGGATTGAACTATAACATTTGGATCATGATATGAGGGTCTGGAGTATTGCTGTTGGAATAACAGGTGAAGGTTGGAGTATTGTTGTTGGAATAACAGGTGAAGGCTGGAGTATTGTTGTTGGAATAACAGGTGAAGGCTGGAGTATTGTTGTTGGAATAACAGGTGAAGGATGGAGTATTGTTGTTGGAAAAGCAAGTGAGTGTGTAAAGTAACAGATAGAATAGAAGGTAAGCAGGTTCTGTTGTAACAGATGATAGACACAGACAGCAAGGCAACAGAAGAGACAGGACGAGAAGCACTTTGACCTGACCGCTCCTCCACATTCTCCCTCAGACAAAAGCTACCCAGACGGGGACCTGCAGGGCTCGTCGTCAGACAGCGAGGATGAGGTGATGGGGAAGTACCAGGAGGCGGTGTCCCGCTCTCAGGGCTTGAGGGGGGAGGACCCCCGCCACCACAAGGGCTACGGCTGGGAGACCCGGCAGAAATACAGCCCTCTGTCAGCAGAGTACGATGGGTACAGCAGTGAAGTCTCCACAGAAGAGGGTGAGTACATTGCTGTCCTTCTAGGTGTTCAAGTCATGCATTTTATCTCAACCATATTTAAAGCATTTACCTTCAGAAAAGACAACTTTCGGGAAGTTCATGGAAAGGTTCTATTGGTACATTGCATTGCATTTGACAAGTTTAACACATCCAGCACCACATTTTCACAGGGTGCAACTTTAAATGCAACTGAAAATTTGCACAGTTTGTAGAATGTGAATTGAGAACTTCATGTGGAAGCTGTTTCTGTCAAAGTTTCTGAGGTACAAAATCAAATATGTGTTTAGTTATGATTTCAATAGCCATTTTACATTAAAATTGTCCTATTTAGTGTGATTCATGTTTACATCACTTGCTTACTTCCTGCTGGGGTGCTCAAAAATTGGGCCATTACTGCCATCTGTTGGTTCAAAGTAGAACTTGCATGTTACAGTCCCGCCCGCAATACTGTACCATGAGCCAACTTGAACAGCTTCAGAAAGAAAGGATACAAACATTAATGAAAAATAATATTAACTTTGTGAATGGGTATGAATATTAGCAGTGTTGTTTAACGTATAAGGTATTCACCTGAACAGCTGTACGTTGTTCAGTATACTTCTGGGATTCTCTTGAGTGCATCACAATTTGACAGACTTTTAAGCAGCTACAGACAAAATATGTCCTTTTAATGTATATAAAGACTTTTTCTACACTATATAGCATCCACTATGTCTGTTTTACTGGGGTTAGTAACACTCAAAGACATGGCATTTTATGATATGGGTGCTGCATGGTGAAACTCTATATGTACTTACTTTTCCCCACTAGGGGGCACCCTCAGTCTTCTTAACCCGGTATCCATCAGTAAAGAGAGATCTGTAAAATTGTGTTATCGTTATTGTCCCCCATGTTATCATCTTACCTTTGTCTCCAAATTATTAATGCTAGCATTGTTTTACTTAGATATGCATAAAAATTCTCTGGATTCGATATGTCTATATATCAGAATTCATATAATACTATAATTATCAAGAAATCTAAATAATAAGAATAGACACAACAAGATTTCATTCCTATTATCTACTTCTCATGTCTCCAGAGATAAAATGCCTTCACTGGTAACTGAATAAATACCTCCAGGCAACTTTAATATCTTAGTATGGTTCTGATAAAAACATGCCTGACTCTGGCTTCTAAACAGAGCGTAAGGTCACAACGTCCATGGCCTCGGTACAGACAAAAGGGGTATGTTCCTCATTACAGAGAACCGTGAGAGCTGCCTGTTCTCCCTCTCCTGTAAAGCAGTCAGCAGCGCCGCTGTTTCATCCGAGGGAGTAAATACGCAGCGGCGCTCGCGTCCCCTTGTGAACGGCTTGCGGGGGCTGCTTCCCATTTTCCCTTTCACAATCCTGTGGTGTTTTCCAGCCAGCGGGAGCCCTGGAGAGTAGTTGTCTAGGCAGCTGGCCCAGCGGCCTGCGTGACAGCCAGTCTGCAGCCCTGCGAGGGGAAGGCGGAGGGTGAAGCGGCCATCTTCCCCTGGCTGTTTCCCCGCAAGGCAGAGAACAGGGGCGGCCATGTTCTCCTCTATGTCTGTCTGTGAGGCAAAAGGAATATGGCGACCATGCCTGCCTGCAAGGCCAAGAAATATGGTGGCCATGGTCTTCCAGCAGTGTCCCTTTGAGATGCAGAGGGGGGTTGCCATTTTGTTTAACTGCTCAACAAAGGAAGGAGCTGAACTTGTTCCCCCAGTGCCTGTGAGGCAAGCAAACATGACAGGCAGCCACGTCCCCAGACCCCAGACACTCAGTCTCAGACAGGATAACTGGATCACTATGGATAACTATGCTTTCTACAGTCTGATTGATGCCAGCAGATTATGATGGAGGATTTAACTGACTTAGATGGCTTCCGCACACCCACTCATCACACGTAGGGCCCATTGTTTCATTACCAAAGCTAATGGAGATTGAGCCAGGCAGAGCCACACCTCATGGGACTGAGAAAATAGTCAGACTCATAGCCATGTCAGCTCTTAGCTGTGAGCATGATGGGAGATTTCCACAGATTTCCTTCCTGCAATGTACACACTATCTAGCACTTCAGTACCTTAGGAAATGCTACATTGCTGGTGCCCTGTCTGGGAATCTAACAGGTACTGTCTAAGTTAAGAGCCCAGGTCCATGAATGTTATACTTACATACTGCCGCCCCAAAGAAAGAGGGCAGCCATTTTCACTGGCTGCTTCTCTGGGTTTTTCTCTGGTGCGCTTGAATGTGTGTGTGGCGCAGGAGTGCTCTGATGCAGAGCTCTGGAACACAGCCGCCATGCATTTTACTGCCGTTTCTGTGCCGCCCCGACCAGCATGAGAGAAAACGCAGGGAGCGTCTCTGAGCTCTGAAGCCATTTCAGTTGAAAACTTGAAGGCGCGGATCTTGCTCACTACGCCTTTTCCTCGTTTTTTTTTTTTTTTTTTTTCCTCAGCGCTTCTGTCTTTTTTTAAGACAGATGACTTTAGTGCCATTATCTTCAGATTCTGTTTGTGTGTTTCTTTTCTTTTGCTTTTTTTCCTCCGTTTCCTTTTGCGTCTTTGCTTTGAAGCGGGTAGAAGTTGCCTCATTGCAGCTCATCACTCATGCAGAGGTTGATTCTCTTTGTTGCCAGTGGGATCTGAGGCTTGTCGAGCCTCCCCCTCTTCTTTCTCCTCACTCTCCAAAGTCATTTGTTCCTCTGTTTGGCTTCGGGAATATGCACCTTAAGACAAATTCAGTTTTTCTGACACTTTTTGATCTTCAGACTATTTTTCTTTATCTCTTTTACAGGCGACAGGCTTAGGGTTTGGCCACTAGCACAGATAAGGACAAGATAATGCCAATTTAAAATAATGTATGACGCTATGCTTTTTTGTGTTTCGTTATTAATGGTGTTTTCTCAGTAGATTCCCTTATTAAGGGGAAATTTACATTGCTTACATCTTACATGCCATCCAACTGGATATTTTATAGGCAATGTAAAAACAAGAGCTATGTTCAAGATCACAGCAGCAGTGTCACAATCAAGAGTCAAACCTGCAGCCTCGAATCAATAGGCTAACGGTCTTCTGTGGTCTTATTTTAGCCTATTGCAGAGGATTTTTTTCTTTGTCTACCACCATTATCTCAGATGAAAGACGAGCACATGTTATCTGAAATTAAGCCAGAACAGACACATTGTGTGTTGGAAAGCAACGATATGTTACAGGTTATGTAAAAGTGCTCTGATGATAAATATTCTTTGAGTGATTTTTTTATTAATATTATTTTGGACACTGTAAGTATCATCAAAGATATCTGCCTCCAGATCCCTAGATTGAGGTAAAGAAACATTTAATGTGTAACTCATGTTGAGATTGATTTTATTTCTGTACGAATGCTAATTGTGTAGTCTTTGAATAAAATAGATCTTAAAATAGAAACATTTTAGTATGATGGAAAAAACATGTGCTCAACCTGTATTTTTTGCTATGATTAAAGTCTGGAGCAAATCAATTATTTACAGAAAGCTCTTGAATATGACCGTTTTATGACCCTTAAGACAGCAATCTTCTCCTTCCTCCCAGTGTCACGCAAAACTTAAATTACACACGTCCACTGAAGTCAGAGTGAAAAATTTATTACTTGAAATGGGGGGAGGATCCGCTCAGCTGCTGACCCCCCCTCCCTCACAGGCTGGGAGGAATTAAGGTGACGGGGATCGGGGGACCGCCACTGGCCCAATTAGGGAGTGAGAGCTGAGTGCAGGGGCTCTTCACCAATGCGGGGACTGAAACGCTTGCCCTCGGCTTGAATAATAAAACCATACGTTTGGAAAAAAAGAACAGAGTTTGCCCCTAGTCCCCCATTTAGAATTCAGCCTGTGACATCAAAAAAAAATGGTTCTCTCCTACCGATCACTCTCATTTTTGTGAGGTAATTTAAGGTCGGGGCGTTATTCGCACTGGAGTGTTCATGAGGCCTGTCGTATTGTTGTATGGATGTGAGGCTATATTACGATCACATATTGCGCCAGTTCTGCATTGCGGCCTGCTGAGTTTCATCTCTCAATTCATCGCTTCCTCTGGGGGCCGATTGAAAATACATGACAGACCCCTTTGCTGTTGATGTGGATGTGTACAGTGATCTTGGAACAGTGCTGCAACAGCCTTTTAATCACTAGGGCTGCAGTACGAGACAATAGAATACAACACAATACATCCTTATGTTCCCTGTGGGAAGTTTGGCATGCGGGCTGAATCTGACATAAAACAGGCTCGCGCATATCGTGCGTACTACCGCTCACATGCTATATACAGATGGGAGAGTTAGCATGTAGAAGCAAGAATCATGCTGACAGGAACATGACTGACGGCACAATCGAGCTGCTACCACTGGCTGGTACAGAGCAGGGGCACCTCCCCGGAGCCTATGCGGCTGTCTCTAATGTAGTCTCCTCCCCACAGTCTCAGATCTTTTCATTATCTGTCTCTGGATTCCTCCAACTCAGCTGTCAAAGCTCCCTTAATGCCCACCTCTTACCCCTGTGTGGGAATCTGATCTGGTACGCTGATAGCTTTGCCTATTGTCGAATAGAGGTCTGACAGGCAAAGTGTGGTTTTGTTTTTGAAATTCAGAAAGCCAATAGAAATATAAATGCAAATCACTGACTGGACAGCCCATACAAAATCCTACCCTCCTCCCCACTGAGGTCTTGCAGTGTTGTTTGTGATGTCATAAAAGAGGGACAGTGGTACCAGCACCACTTAGTGGATACAGCCTGTCTCTGCCATTCACTCTTAAGGGTAGCCAAGCCACATGCAGAGATCCATGTAATGAATAGCACTGTACCCATAATGGGGGCCAGATGACAGTCGAAATGAGGTCAGCTGAACTCGCTCTCCTCCTGACCAGTGTGGCATTCCTGTGACTCGGGGGGCGTTGACATGAATCAAGATTTTCATTGTTAACGGAAATTGCGCTGATGTGGTAAACACAAGGTAGCAGCGATTTGCTGCGGTGGCCATATTGAGTATGTATCACGGTGTTGTCTGAGACGCTCTGTCAATATCTGCCAAAGGGACTGCAGCTCAGGAGTACCTCCACTTAACCCCCGAAACGTATGCACCAGCACAGAGTCTACATCTTAGGCTGGCAGCTCTGGTTTAGCAAGCCTCCAGGGCAGCTGAATGATTCAGCGAGGTGAAAGAAAAAAAAAAGATGAAGGAGTCTTCCTTTAATTTTTCAGCACAGTGCTTGCTGATGATTTATTTAGGGTGCGTTGTGCATTGGAATTAAACCGGGTACCTATTTTAAACTTGAACTTTTGAGACTCAGAATGCTAACTGAGACCGCTGCTGCAGTGTGAATGTAAAATGTAGATTTCCTAATTTGAAGAAACGTTTTTTGTTCTTTTTAATGACCAGTAGGTCAGTCTTACATCTCACAAATGTGTGGTATAGATACAGTAATTACCTAAATAAACACAGAGACAAATGACCTCACTGACAGAAACAGCCTGCATCACAAGGACAGAGGCCATCTATGTTGCACATACAGAAATAATATGTATCATGCAGGAAGGACCACCTATATAGTATATTGAGAGTCAACAGAGAGGGTGGCCAACCATGATGTGCCAGTTTTTGTTATTGCACAACATGTACTTGATCAATTGGCACAATTGATTACGCAGTTGACTGACCTCAGCTGGTTGCTTGGATTAGAATCAGTGTTGAAGTGTAAACAGTGAATAGCTCACCCTGTATCTCTGAGGGTGGAGGGATGGCCATCTCGAGCCTACGGTAACGCCACAGTGAAGAATGGCCTGTACTATTGGGACAGACCTCCCAGACCCATACCTAATAAGTAACTGTTTCACACAGGCCCAAACAAGCCTGTTCTGATCTGGTCTCCTAAGACCTTGCTCTGACATGGTTTGTGTAAATACAAGAGGAGAGGTGTGACTCAGCACCAGACAACACTGATGTAGCATTCAGTCATAATTTATGCTAACAGCTCTCATCTCATAAGGAAGGAGGACTGAAAGTCAGGAGGGTGAAAAGACTTTACAGGTCTGATAAAAAATGAGAGAGGTGTATTGGTAATTCCCCCATAAATTAGCCTTTTCCTTTATCTGTGTTTTTTCTTTTCAATGAGACACAGAAGATGTAGCGCAGTGTCAAATTTCATCCTGAATAAACCCAGAATAAATCCCAGACTCCATTGTAAATAATCTTGGATAATTAATGGAATTAATTTTGTCTTCCGTCTACTTCTCTCTCAGAGGGACCCCTGACAATCCTGCAGAATCCTATCATAATTAATTTACCTTATGCCATTTAAAGTTTGTCTTTCTGAAAGGGCCCAGTGGTGTGCGCTCATGTTCATAGTATATCTCAGAATAGTACTGCTGGTCTAAGATCAGGCTTCCTCCGTCCATCTCATTGCCTGATCTTTATGACCCAAAAGGTAAGCTGATTCCTGATCAGCACTACTGCTCTTAGACTCTTAATTAATAAGGACTTGTATCATGGCCCATATTCATAAAATACGTCAGAAGAGGAGTGTCTTGTCTTGGGTGATATTTGCCATAGTAATATCCTAACCTTATCAATCATCTGCTAAAAGGCTAAACAGATCCCAGATCAGACTCCTTACACTGACCCCTTATGACTACAGGCCCTGATCTATACTCACACTGACCTCTGATCAGCATCTCTGATTGGTAACGCATATCTCAGATCAGGTTTCCTCTGTCCATTTTTTTAACATTTCCATAATGAGCTGAAAGGCTAAATGATCTTAGATCAGAACTTTAACATGGATATACTTTCTGAATATGGGCCTTTGATCTGGGCAGACACTGAGGTTTCATATGCTGTGTCTACACAATCCCGGAGTGCTGAACTTCAGTCAAGGCCTTCTATGCTCATATTGGAGTCTGGGCTCAGTGTTTAATGATGTGTGTCTGTGCCCCCATCGCACCCCACCCCCACCCCACCCCTTAGTAAACTGCATCCAGAGGATGAGGCGGACCCCCCCGTTGGACGAGCTGCAGCCGCCGCCCTACCAGGACGAGGACGGGTCCCCGCGGATGTCCTGCACGCCCTCCGACATGGGCGACGCCAAGTGCGAGCTGTCCCACTGCAGCGACAGCCCCCGCCACTCCTACGGCAAGTGCCCGAGCGAGGGCAGTGCGGGCCAGGAGACCGAGAGCTACCTCAACAAGGGCTACGAGGAGGACGTGCCCAGCGACAGCACAGCCGTGCTCAGCCCGGAGGTCTGCACCGCTGCCCTCTGTTCTCCATCAGGGCCCGCGGCACATCACAGCTTCACAGCGCACAAGCGCCTCCACGTATCCCTTCCACCCCTCTGCTAAACTGCCTGATTCTAATTAGCACAACCCCTCAGCCAGATAGGAGAGCTAATTAGAGAAATCAGCAGGTTTTAGTGCATGGCTGGATGAATTTATCAGAGTGCTTGTGCTCTCTGAAGCTGGGATCTTCCACCTCTATAGCTCATACTGTAATACTTCAACATGCTTCCCAGGTGCCGTATGGATGATTAATGATTGACAGTGAGATACGATAATAGAAAAATTGAGCTAAATTAAAAGAAAAAATGTAAAGAAGCAGCAGCCTGGTGTGAGTATGAGTTGCTCACTGTGAGATGAAAGTAGTGGAGCTGCTAACTAGGGAGAGTTGCAATGCATGGAAAATGCATTGGTTTTCTGGCATAGGCTCCCTTTCAAGCTCATGTGTACCGTCAGATATCTGATGGTGGATTTAGTTGGCATGGAAATGTTTTCATATCTATAACTTTTACCACAGAAGAAGTACAATAGAATTTTTCCAATTCTGAGAAACCACTGGAGTCCCGCCCTATATGAGAATGTGATTGGTCAAAAGTACTGACTAACCGTTGGCTTATTAGCATACAGTGTCCCTAAAGTGAGGTGGTGCTGTCCCACAGTAAAGACGGTAGATCAGACCCTCAATCTTTCAGCACTACAGCTGATCAGATTACAGCTGGCTCAGTGCCCTCGGGGTTGAAGGGATGCTAGTGTAGTGAATGTCTTTTTTATATTAAAAAATGCATTAATTAAAAATCCATCTGGAAAAATTTGCCTTGGCTGCACATGGTATCTACAATGCCTTGAACACTTGTTTATAGCAGTGAGCAAAAGTTTAATTCAGAGACAAACAAATCAAATAAATAAAAATGAATAAATCAAGCTGCAAGACAGCCAAGAGAAATTTCACAATCCGCAAATCTCACGACATGCAGTAGGGATTCTCAGTTTGAGCCGGCTGAGGCGATGTGCTGGTAGGCCGAAAGGACAGAGAATATGAATGGCTGGATGGAGTGAGCCGAGGGAAGGTGAATTAGGGGCTTTTCAGAGGAACCAGTCCAGCATGGTCTTTGTGCGCGACAGTTACCCTTACATACAGGAGCCATGGTGGACTCATACAGGCTCTCTCTCAAAGAAATCTCATGCCCTCTGAAAAATACGCTCAGCACACACAAAAAAATCACCGTACGGGGCACGTTCAACAATGAAGAAACCATAGCAACAACACAGAGACACGGATCCATGGAAACGAAGGAGGAAAAGTTTATTTATTGTGGTACATTTGCGCTGTGAGGAAATGCGTTTGAGCATTTTTATTTATTCTCCTTATTTTCAAACCACCTCTGACAATGAATCCATATCCCCCCAGACGCTCTGTGGAGACAGTGGGTCCAAATAAAATTGTTTTGATAAAACCTGTTTATTGAGGAAGTGTACCAGCCGTGATCGATAGCTTGTTCTGAGCTAGATAGTCAATGATGAGGCACGACTCATACACAGGGAAAAAATGCTGATTTAAAGTAATATATGGAATAGACAGAGCTATCTGCTTTGGTAAGACTCTTACAAATATTGAAACCACATTCAAGCTGAACATTTATTCCACCAAGAAATGCTCACAGGCTACATGTACTCGGATAAACACACAGACACACACACACACACACACACACACTAAATTATAAAGGTTTAAATAAATTAGGCAATAATGGTATGCATGTTATTATGTACTTACCAAAAAGAATCACCACAGAGATTTTCTGAGGTTGTATTTGAGGCATGAAAAAGTGTTCTCATCCCAGATTTAAGATCTGTAATATAGGGAATCAGTGACAAATTTGGAGCATGTACATTTAGGCTTACATCTCAAAGAATGTTCCTCAAATCCCAAAATATGAAGATCAAAAAGCTTTTGTAAATGTAAGCAAAAAATGAAAGGGTGTGCCATATTGTGAATATTGTCACAGCTAGAAGGTGTTGGGATTTTTATCCTTTTTATGGAGACCAGCGTAAACACTCATTCATGTTGAATAAGTAACTGAATGTGTATAATGGTCGTGATGGATCTCTCTTCTGCAGGACATGTCGGCCCGTGGGTCAGCAGCCCGGCTGCCTAAGGGATACGAGCCAGAGCCAGTGGCCAAATATGGCACTCTGGACGTGGTGTTCGACTACGACTCGGACGAGCAGCGTCTAATGGTGACGGTGACGGCCGTGACGGACATACCAGCGCTCAAGCGCACAGGGAATATTAGCTGGCAGGTGCACCTGGTACTGCTGCCCACCAAGAAGCAGCGGGCCAAGACGGGCATCCAGAAGGGCCCGTGCCCGGTGTTCACCGAGACCTTCAAGTTCAGCCACATCGAGTCGGAGATGATCAGCAACTACGCCGTGCGCTTCCGCCTCTACAGCGTGCGCCGCATGAAGAAGGAGAAGGTGCTCGGCGAGAAGGTGTTCTACCTCACCAAACTCAACCTGCAGGGCAAGATGTCTGTGCCTGTCACATTAGAACCCTGCTGCACACTACCGGTGAGCTGATGGCGATGGATAGGGTTGGAGGATCGTGTGTGTGTGTGTGTGTGTGTGTGTGTGTGTGTGTGTGTGTGTGTGCGTGTGTTCATGCCTGTGAGTGTGAGCACGTGCATGTGCATGTGCATGTGTGTTAGTAAACATGTGAAAGTTGTCATTAGCACGCATGGTTCTGAAACGTCCACTGATGTTTATTTGCTGTATATCACACATATCACAAATCTGAAAATCTCACATCAGTGAGAAAGTATTTTGTCTGTAAAAGAACATTTGACTTCTCCCAAAATGATTGCCCCTGTGTCACGTTCTGTCCTGTTTGTTAAGTTACTAAGCAAGGTTTTATGGGTATTTCTCAAATGGTAAAAATGTACAAGTATGAGCATGCAGCAGTGGTGGTGCATAAGTGCATACGCATGATCATTCGTGAACCTGTGAACATGTATGTATGTGTGCATATGTGCTTTATGCCGTTGTGCTTTGTGCATGTAGTTTCCTGGTTGTCTCTTCAACATTATATGCCCAGAACATTCCTCTGTGGTTTTAACAGAACTTGATTAGAGCAATACAATGTTCTAAGACCATTAGGGGAACATTCACATTGTGAAGTTACTTCACTACCAAATGTGGATCTGACCGGAATCCTCCCCAATGTTCTGGAAGCAGTTTGTGTTGGGCGAGAGGGTTGCCAGAACTGGTTCCATTCTGTTGCGCTTTCTTCACGCTTAAAGCAGTTCATCTGCATGTCCGTCCATCTGATCCATCTGTCCACCAGAACTCTGATCACATTTAATTCAGCTGTTTAAGTCTGTTATTTACCAAAGGAAATTGCTTTTTTATGTGCAGTTAAATTATTTTTTTTTTAGCTTTCTCAACATATAGCACAGCAGTGGAATAATCAAATGTGCAATAATTCTGGACTGCAGTTTAGATAATTAATTTGACCTATAGGGAGCTACAGGTAGTAATGGTAAAATGGCTTCATGAGAAGAATCATATTAGATGGAGCTTCAGTGGCCTGTCAATGACTGACTTATTGTCACCAGCTGAAAATGTTTGCTCTCGAAGGCAGCACTCTGTGGTTGTTTTTTTTATGATAGCTCATCACCAGCCACCTGGAGCAAGGTGGTAAGGTTGGTGATTTATGAAACATCCAGTTCTGTTGCACTTGGAGCTAAGAACTGGTCGGTTTGCTTGTTTGCTCTGTCCTTCTGCAAGCAGGGCTGCGAGTCGCAGGTCAGCATCTCGGAGATGTCGTGCAGTGAGAGCGCCTCGTCCTTCCAGTCGGCCGGCCAGGGCTCCACTCCTGAGATCCTGGTAGGACTGGTCTATAATGCCACCACAGGCCGCCTCTCTGTGGAGGTCATCAAGGGCAGCCACTTCAAAAACCTGGCCGCCAACAAGCCACCCAGTAAGTACACTAAACCAGCAGGTGCTGAGCACTGACTGGCTTATTTAGCTTAATGGTTAAGGAACTGGGCTTGTAGCCTAGATGTTCAAGGTTAATGGCCTCCAATGGGCACTACCATTGTACCCTTTACCAAGGTTTCACAAACAAACCATCATAGATATAAATATATGATGATTTGTGAGTAAAGAAAATGTAAACTTTGAATATCTGTGGTGGATGTGATATTTTGCTAACTATAAAGGTGTTTTGACATGGCAAGTCCAGAATGTTCCAGATCTTTGTCACATACTGTATGGCTCTGAAAAGTAGCTCAACCAACCAATGACCAAAGAAGCATCTTTTCAAAAGTTAGCTGCTCTCAGAAAAAAATATTCAGTTCCATTTCCAAATCACAAGTGCCATGTAACTGTTGGATTCCCCTTGGATTGATTTACAGTATGGATGCATACTGTAGCTAACCACTGACTTAATTAACTGCAGAGATGTGTTTGTGACTAATTAGCGCATGACAGTATCAAAGCTCCTCAGAGAGCTGGAATAAGGAAGACTCCTGACGCTCATTCCCAGTTGTTAATATATGACCATTACTTCAGTGTTTTGCAGTGCATGGTTTTTTTTTTTAGCTAAATTAGTTGCAGACAGCATGATGGCTTTTAGGTTTCATTTTGTTTCTTCCAAATCTCAGCAAGTAACAGCTATAGTGAAGCATCCTGGGAGATGAAGGCTTGATTTGAGAAGATGAAGGCTTCGTAACAGAATAGAATTGTGCTTATATATTGAAATATACTTATGTTTTTGTCTGCATTAATAGCACAGATGAACAATATGAGTTAATTATCCTGTTCTTTTTTCATACACAATCTTGACCTCACACTATGATATTACCAGAATTGTTTTTTGTAGTTATTCTAGTGAGATAGAAAGCAAAAGGTAAACAGAGGCCAAATTTAAGGGTAAAATTGATGAGGTTTTTTTACAGCTTTGTTGTAATATTATAGTCATCTCCTTCAGATGATGGTGTTTCAGGGGAGTCACTCATGGTGTACATAATCATGGCATGTTGCCCCTGACACAAGCAGAAAGATGCTGATCCTGGATCAGCAGAGCCTTAATGCATGTGGGATCATCTCAGCAGAATGTGGCTGACCCTAGATCAGCCCCTGCCTGTACGTGATGTCATCCAGGCAGAATGTGGCTGACCACAGATCAGCCAATCCACGTAGGTGACGTCATCCGAGCAGAGTGTGGCTGACCATGGATCAGATGATTCGTGCTGGCCACGGTCAGCTTGGAGCCACCCTCTATCCCCGACCCCAGCCTGCTGCAGAAAACTTTCCCCCTCCTGTCTTTACCTGAGAACATCTGAGCTCCAGTCAGTCTTCTCCAAGAATGACCTTCTTGTTGACCTTTTGTGATAAGTTTGACCTTTTGACCCTGTCTCTCTCTCTCTCTTTCTCTCTCTTTCTCTTTCTTTTTTCCTGTGTCTCTCACCCAACTATTGACATCTTGGTCATTGTTTCTCTTACTGCTTCCCAACCCCTGTTGTCAGACGGGCTGTTCTGTTGTCTAAAACACTTGATAGGTGGACAGGTTTATATAATCAGAGGTGAGTTCATGCTGTCAGACCCAGGCATCTGCTGCTTGCACTCCCCACTATCAATGTTGGACACTTTCTGTTTCTCTTTCTTTTCTGTTTCTCTTTCTTTATCTCTTTTTTTTCTTATTTCTCTCTTTTCTTTCTTTCTTAGTCTTTCTCTCTATGTGTCTTTCATTCTGAATACCCTGCTTAGGCAGTGGAACTAGAGAGGGGCAATGTTTTCTTCATGGGTGCCATTAGAACTTAACCTCAGTGATGCTCAGACATTCTGGGTAAATAATTCCCACATTTAGTCACCAGTGTTCCCATTCCCTGTACCTCTGGGAGAAAACAGCTTCTGCATAATAATGTAGACCACATTTACACACACCAGCACTGAATGTTTCAAATTCTGAGGCATATTGTCAGAATTTGTTTAAATATGCCACTGAAATCACTTGAATATGGAGAATTGTGAACTGTTGAGGACAAAAGTTCCAGTTTCTGTGGGGATTTGTTCTGTAGATTTCAAACTTAAATCAATGTTATTTGAATCTTGTAGGTTAAAATAAAATGAAAAAATCTTTATCTTTTAATTACTACAAATAAGAAGGTAACTTTTTCAATTTGTTCAATTTAACAGTCAATTTGTTGATTCACATCTGGTGATTCTACTCCATTGCTTACTCTAAAGATTAGATTATATATTATATAAAGATCTACATTATATTTAAATTAAATCCTCAATCACTGCTGTCGTCTATAAAAAGTATAGGCAGCCAATGTCTTCTGATTCTGGTGGCAGAAGTCTGATTTTAATTCATTTTTTATTCAAGAGCACATCCATTAAGAAAACCTGTCAACTCTGAGCTGTGTGTATTATAGTCCATTCCACCGCCACCTGGGAACAGGTGGGACTACATTTCCCAGCAGCCCACATCCTTGCTTCCATCTTCCATCCACTGCATCCCCCTCCCCAGTGCCATCTGCCAGTCATGCCTGTTTGCCTACCTAATGCCTGCCTTGACTGTGCTTCACACGCTGGCGAAGGTTCGACCTTGCGCTTTCTCACGGTGCTGTGCCGCGGTCAGCCGCAAGGACTGCTCTGTGGTTGGTGGCTCCCTCGCTGTCATAGTAACGCCGAATTTCTGTGGTCATGGCCGTCCGGTTTTCCAATCATGACCATGCATGTGTGGGTCCTTTATCCAACTCAGTGTGTCTGTCTGCCATGAAATTAAAAATAAAAAATTAAAAACAGCTGAGTGTAGGATAAGAAATTAGAGGTGCGTTGGGCTGAGTAAAATGTCATTTTATAAGAGAACAGGCATTACTGACTCTTGTCTGCCTTCAGCATCAGTGCACATAGGTTTGGCCAATACATTTCCATGAGTTCATTCATAACACAGAGGATGCGTTTTCATAGAAAGCTAATCCTTGGCCATAGAAGATTCCTGATGTTACTCAACATGAATAACAACAATCAGATTACTTTTTTTTTTTTCAGAATGCACACTAACACTGCTATGTTGCATCACTATGTTCACTTTCAACTCTGTGGAAAAGTTTAGCCCAAATCCGTTCTGGATCAGTTCTGGAACACAAATCATTCCAGTCACGACCCAAACCAGGGCGGCGGCTTTCTGTCACGCCATGTAATCTCTGCAGCTGAAAAACTCACTCAGCAACGAGGAACAACTGAAGCCACTTTTTACATTCAGGAGAACATTTTGTATCATCTGGACCGTGCCGGGACACCGTGTGCAGATGAGGCAGAATGGCAGAGTGGCAGTGAGGAGACTGACCTTACAAACAAGGAAGCATGAATTCAATTTACGGGTATAAAACAGTGCAGGTACCACCCTGCACTGTGCCACAACATCAATAAGACAAAGAGACATCACGAATGAGGTATATCCGCTAAAATGGAAACATCTTTAGTCAGTGACTCCAATGATGATCCTGGCCAGTCTAAAATGTTTTCTGTTCCAGACAGCCAGTACAGATTTTGGCTAAGGCTCGTCCTAAATTATTCTAGATTCCACTTACTGAGAAGTGCAGTACAAAGAGAACAACTAAAATGTCTGATATTATTGGGGCAAAAGTTATTTCTCCCGTGAACCTCCAACGTATGAATGAAAATCAATTCCAGACGACAGAATTCGTTCAAACATCATGTGGCAAAAGAACAATATATTTTTTTGAAGCCATCCACTGGCAGAATTTGCCGCCAAAAGGTTGCAGAGAGCGTGGAGTTGAAGAAGGCAGCTTTCATTGGGGCTGCGTCCCATTAAAAGCCCATCAAGAGAGCACAGCTGGATGGGAGCTGTCACTCACGTTAATTGCCAGGCGCAGCCCAACTCATTTAACAACAATGGCAGCCGACGCCTTCCACTGGCGCTGGCCACTTAAAGCACTGACAGCCCCTACAGCGGATCCGTCTCAATGCCAGCAGAATGGAAATCAAGGCTGCTTCAGCCGCCGCTTTCATGTCACTGAAAAGAGAAGAACCTTTTTATGCAGAGCAGTAAGATAGAACTTCAAATGCAGCTGGCACTGGTGAAAGCTCAGTCATAAAGCATGTTTCTAACATGGGGGGGGAAAACACACACACACACACACCACGCACACACACGCAGTAGGGCTCAGTTTGGAGAGAATTCATGACTATTGCTATTAGTATTATTATTATTAAGTATGGTTTTAAGCATCGGCACGACACATATGACAGGATGTGAGCTCATGTTTGCTCTGGCTTTTGTGATTGCCTTGCTTGCTGAAGTTTCTCCACTTGATTGTATGCATTGGTTTGTGTCAGCCATCCCATCTGGATTTGGGCATGAAATAAAAATGCAAACAAAAAGAAAAACACATGATTGTAAAAAAATGAATAATTCAAGTGTATAGAGGTACAAATTGATTTTTTTTCCTTCCATTGCCTCTCAGAAAGCCAGTTAGATCTTCCTTTTTGTTCGTTTGAATAAATCATTAAGTGCTTCATCCAAGCCCTGAGATACGACGTCACTGTTAGCAAAGTGAAGGAAAAATAAAGAGAAAGGGAGAGGCATTCAGACAGAGAGACACATGGAGACTGAGCAGAACCAAACAGGAAATCAAAGATCCTTGTGGGGGGTGAAGTGTACTAAAACTGAGTGTCGCATTTATCACAAACCGAAATTAATTGAGCACTCCTATAAGGAGAGAAATGAAGCTGCTATTTATATCAGGACTGTAATAAGTGATTAAGTTAAAATGCAGATCAAGTAGGTGAGATTAAACTCTGGATGGTGAGATTGATCTTTCCATTTAAAAATAATGTCTTTGCTGACAAATTCACCAACTGTATCGTTTAATAATTGCCTGTGTATCTTAATTTTCAAAAAGACATGGAATAAAGTATTGTTCCAGGAGAGAAAACTCAGCACAGAGTATATGCATACAGTATACTTGCTTGTTTTCTATATAAACAATTCATATTAATTGAACTGTAACTAATGTCAATATAAAAGTACATTTTAAAATAAAATATTAATATATCGTATGACGTTTAAGATTTCTCTATCCCTGAGCATATTAATACTTGCGTGTTAGAATTTGGTTTGTTGAATATAATTAACTACCATAATTGACATAAATTATATGATTAGCAACACTAAATAATTAGCATCGGTAAATACACCAGCGACTTGTTAACAAAGTGGCTAAAACCTCATTTAAAATTAAAATGTAGGGACAGAATAGAGAGCAACCTTTTAATAAGCTTCTTAGCAAACTACAAATGATGACTCGTCTGAGCAGTCCAATCATTGCATTTTTACAACTTTTTAGCCCAGGTGTCCAGCAATCTGATTGGTGGCAGCAGATTTTTGATAGTGGATCTGGTTATCTTAGGTGTTCTTTAGTGTTTCGCACGCCCACACTCTACCGTGGAATTTGTGAGAAGTAGTGACTGACCGTTTAGTTTGTTAAGCCAAGCACATCCCTGATAGTTGGGACAAAATTTAATCACATCAGCAAGAGATATTAGTCAGGATTATAGCTGTGAGATCTTTTCATATATCTAGTGTCCTGCTAGCCCATAGTTGTAGGCAGTGGTGGCGAAAATGGCTCTGTGATCCGATGTGGCTTTTCAATCTCTGATTGGTCCTTTCTCGTCTCCCCTCCCTCCATCCCCTTCCCTCTCATAGACACCTATGTTAAGCTGACGTTGTTGAACTCAATGGGCCAGGAGATGTCCAAGTGCAAGACGTCCATTTGCCGGGGGCAGCCCAACCCCACCTACAAGGAGACGTTCATTTTCCAAGTGGCCCTCTTCCAGCTGTCGGACGTGACGCTCATCCTCTCCGTCTACAACAAGCGCAGCATGAAGCGCAAGGAGATGATTGGCTGGATCTCTCTGGGTCTCAACAGCTCGGGCGAGGAGGAGCTATCACACTGGACCCAGATGAAGGAGTCCAAGGGACAGCAGGTGTGTCGCTGGCACAGTCTGTTAGAGTCCTAGGAGGAAGACCAAGGAGGATGCGGGGAGGAAGAGGAAGGCTTATGGGGACAAAGGCTTCTAAACTCCGCTGTGGCGAAGTGGAAAAGGTCGGGGTAGGGCTTGGGGAGGGGCACAGCTGCCTGTAGGTTGGTATAAATCTTTAAAAAAAAAAGAGTCTAAAAGCCTGGTAGATAATTGATCGAATCAGAAGAGACTGAGAGAATAAGGTGTGGTATTTTTGGGCGGGGTTGTAGAAGATGCATCCCACCCATGCCAGAGGGTAACCAAAGGGGCTAGCAGTGGGGTGGGGAAATCAGTCTGGAGGGAAACAGGAAGCATGGGGGGAAAACAAGGCTGCCAGTGTGATTTCAGCTCTGCCGCTCTTACAACCTTCAGCTCCATCCAGTATGGAGTGTATGAGCAAAGCACTGTGGGTAAATAAACAGGTAAATACCGACCAGACAGAACAGGCAGCACTTTGCCCAGTTCCCAAGCCCAGTTCTCTGTGTGGTGGGCAAAAACATACAAATTTAACAGCCAAGGAGTAAACCCTCACACAGTAATTACACAGCCCTTTAAATGAAGCTCAATGGGGGCAGGCCTACGGCCATGCTGGATTTTACAAGGAATGAATCAGTTTTAACAGACAGGTAGGGAAGCAATTGATTGGAAACATTTTGATGGTTGAAGTGAAAGGATTCAGTTCCGCTCACAGTGGTCACGCGTGGAAGGATTAGGCATAGTCTTTGATACCAGTGCCTATTAACGTATCCACTCTTAACACATAACAGTTCACTACACTTCATTTTTTTTTTGGCTTTTTGATTCACTAGGTTGGAAAACCCAGTACTTGGGTCCTCACACAGATTCCATGGTTAAAATGCAAGAGCATGTGCACACATGTTGGGTTGTCCAATGAAAACTCAGTTTTGGGCCTAAAAACCCCCTTGAAATAACAGGGTAACAAAGTTTACATTTAAAGAAAAAGCATTCCAGTTAACACCACTGTGGTTTCAGTCATTGGCTGGAAGCGTGTTTCTACAGAGACCATTTCAGGACACAAGTTGAGAGATGAGACATTTAAGCATTTCCCAAACTTCTCTACAATGAAAACAGAGGTTACGATGTAGTATGGAGCAATGTGTTACCAATGTGCATATTAAAACATTTTTCTGAAAGGTGTAATGGAACTCCATACCTGTGCAAGGTCAGATGATAGTGTATCCTTCCTCGCCCATGTTACTGCCAATAAGGGACAAAAGTGCTGATAACAACTATTAAGAATATGAGCCCAAATATACAATTATTAGAGAACTAAATGTAAACAATTAACCTGCATACATACAATATAGTGCTCTTTTTCACTCATTGACTCATCGGTGCTAACTTTGTTTTCTACGCTACTAATAGCATAAGTTCCAAAAATAGGAATTTCCAATATTTCCCATGTTTATATGGTGATAATTAGCAAGAGTTCACAGCTCATTTCTTGGTTGAAAATTAGTTGTTTTATTTTAGCTTTGTTGTTAATTTATGAATATCAACAGTTATTATTTTTTCATATTATTTTTGGTAAACATTTCTTTTTTAATTTCACCTGTATATTCTGCCTTTTAACCATACAATTCAAATAACAGTGATTATTATTCCATAATTATACAAAACATCAAAGAAGCCTGGTCTGTTTCTACAAAGAATATACAGACATTTTACAGAGTAGAGTACCCTCATTATGAAAATGAAAAGATAGCCCACAAACAACTGTTTAACTTGCTGTGGGTTTTTTTATCCAATGCAATTGTAAGCTGCATAGGATTTCACACTGGCATGTAGCTGAAAGTCAGCCTTCCACCGAATTTAATATAGTTACAGGATTTAAAACTGTTTGATCAAAGATCCAAAGCTGTCCATCATTTAATCTGTCCTGGGGGATAGAAATCATCTTCAGAAATTGCTGGGATGTTTGGTCTTAAAAGTTGAAAGCAAATAGGTCTGCACTTCTGCCATTCATGGACTCAGTACTGGTTAGGGAGCACCAGAAGTCTTTAAAACTCTCAGTAATGATTCAGCTTCCTTTTCTCCAAGCAGTCTAATGCCATACATAGTCACAGTTAACCAGAAGTCTAAGATGAAGAGGAAACAGAAGCTCTGAGCTGGTTAAACCTAGGACTTGAGTAATGCTAGTCACACTTAAGTGGAGTGCTCAGCTGCAGAGGGAAGCTTAAGTGGGGTTGTGATAATTCAAGTTAATAACAGTTTCAGTGGCTTTTAATGCTTTTTACTAAGTGGCATTTTCTTTATGCATACTTCTGTTTTTTTCTCTGTTACTGACATGTCAGCTGAATATATCTATATGTTCTGAGCACATTTTTTAAAGATATTCATTGTGTTTTATGCAGTGGTGTGCAACAAGCATGTGTTAAGCCTACACTGAAGATTCTTATAGTTATCTACTCTGACTGCTCCAATAAAACTACGACTATGAAGTGACCGGCAGAAGGCAGAATATACAAGGCATTGTGTCCTTGTTAAAATCTCTGAGTGTCTGTTCATTGTGACTGCAGCTTCAGTGATATTACAGCTTTATGGTCAATGATAGTCCTTTAACCCATGCTTTTTCAGACAGCATTTATTATTATCATTGTTATTATTATTACTACTACGTTATAAAGTATATTCGGACAGCTAAGAAGATGTAAAGATGGCTAATAGAACAACAGGGAAAAACCTGTATTGGTTTACATGCATCTCCACATTTTTGCAGCCTTGGAAGTGAATATGAATGTGAAATCACCCATACAGTGCATCCTCAGGCTGTGTTAATACCTGGCTGATCTAATGTAATGCAGTTGTTGGGACTTGAATTCTAGGGAAAATGGCGAAAGTGGATGGATTTCCAGTCTTTAGCGGTTGACTGCCGTATGTAAGTGACAAGCGAATTTGGCACAGTGGCTTTGCATTGGTTGAAGCAACATTCCACCTCTTTCACCTCAAACACAATTCTTTCAAAACACAGCATCTCCTATAGTCACTACAGCTGGAGTTACAATATGCTACGATATCTTAATATTTATAAGTCTGTTTAGCTAATGTTATCTACTGAGATATTCAACTGGCTGACTTGATAGATCACAAGCTAGCTAGCTAACATTAGCTATTTGTACATCAATACATAATTTCTCCTACTAGCATAAGTTAGTTAGCCAGACAGTGAAAGAAAGTAGCTAGGCAGCCAACTAGCTAGGTAGGGCTTTTATTATTTTAAAAACTCTGTAACTTTAAGTTTTAATTTGGAAAATTCTGTGGAAGCTAATGGGAGGGTTATTTACCAAAAATACGGCGCAGGGTCATCATTGCTTTCAGTAGCTCATATTTTCATAGCTTTGCTAAAGAATCGGAATGTGGCTTTGAACGATTTTACATTCATTTACAGTACCATATGACAGGTTACATTTTCAGATAGACTGCCATAAATCATTTCCAGATAGAGCTCCATAAATCATCAGTTCTGTTGGCCAGGGAGTTGTTCTATCTTTTAAATCACAGCAATGCCTAAAAAAACTTTTCAATGGACAGCTAAAACTTGTTAGACTCAATGCATGTGGGATTAATCCTGATTACTTTACTGCAGCTGTGTGTGACTTTTGTCAGCACTCTTTAAAAAAAAATGCTGAATGTGTACTAGGTTAGCGTTTCGAAATCCTCCGGCCTATAGGTGGCACTACTGAGTACGCTAAGCACCAGCCCTTTCAAACTCTCCCCTCAGGCTATCTGGATGGCCTGCCACACAGTTCAGCGCTGTTTTCTGTCTCTAATTTACAGCCTTTAATCAGTAATATTCTAGTGAAGATTTGGCAGGCCCTGTTCCAGCCGCATGGGCGTATGCCAGCACCGGTGCTGTAACCAGAGCCTCTCTCACTTGCCTTAGAGAGGGGCGTGGCCTCATGCACACAGGAGGCGGGGCTTCCTGTGCTTACCAGGGGCGGGACTGAGGGGGAAGATTCTATTCAGAGCCATGGGGGGTTCAATGAGCCCATTCTATGAGGAGGAGAACATGCATGCATGCACAAACACACACACACACATACTATACCTGAGTGTATGTACACACATAAACATACACACACACACACAAACACTGGCACCCCAACCACCAGGTGAAAAGCACACAAGCTGCAATGGTGATGAGCAGAGAAAGTGAGAAGAGCAGTGTGGCATATTATCTGGCTGTTTTAACAAGTGGCTTTTTTTGTATGCAGTAGCAGCTCCTTCTGAACCACAAGGACAGACACTCACAAGCAGAAAAGAATACAATCCATCCTGATCTAGAATGCTTTGTGAATGCTTTACCATATTTGCCTTGTGCTGATTGTTGGCCCGCTGACCTCTGAATCGCAGGAAGCGAGAATGTTACTGTAAGTGTATTTCAGCTCTGTCTAATGTTATAGATAGCCGCCCGTTGTTGGGGTCGTAAATGGCTTTAAGTGTTTTGCACAATAGACGCACCTGTGATGTTAAACGGCAGTACGCGCTCAAGCAGTGGACATGTTCACGCCTACCACCAACAGTGAGAAAATTACCACAACACCAGTGCTGCAGGCAGGCTGAAGCAAAGTGGTGTATTGGCTCAGCCTGCCGTATCAAGGTTAGCATTGGGTTTTCCTGTTTACCATAAAGGTGGGTCCATTGGTTGGGCAGGCTAACTGCCAGCGTGGTGGCGTGTGGGTTCTATAAGTAGCTAGCTCTTTACAGCCACTGTAGGGTGAAACAGGAAGAGGAGGAGCCCTGTTTGCAGCCTGCTGATTGGTTGCTCACATTTCCCAGTGTGCCGATGGTAACTGGTTTCAGAATCTCTGTGCGATCTCCCTCAATTATACCGTTGCATTTGATCAAGATACTTCTAAACTATTGATTGTTGCATACTGTATACTTTATATAGATTTTTTCCTATCTATTTTTATATTAACAATGAGAACATTGAAAAAAAGATGGTATCTGCTATAAGTTCAGAAGCTCTGTGAGCAGTATGATTTTGGAGATGCGTACACTGGGGTCCTTCTTTATTTATCGATTGTGTCGTTTTCACAAACTCTAAAACAGACAGAGAAAAATGCTTTCACTATCAACACGGTTGCATTTCTTGGTCATTATTTGTGTTTTTTATTTTCAATTCTATGGGAAATAACAAAAAATATGTAAAATGGGGGTAAAAAATAAATGGAAATACATTGTTTCTAAATGTGATATTGTCTCTGAATTGTGCTGATGTCAGCGGTTTGGTGGTATTGATGATGAAATGTCTCTGGTTCTGTTTTATCCCCATTTAAAGATGTACTTTTAAATAGAAAGAAAACTACATTGAGTCACTCAGCCTTGTGAACTGGTATGCTTTGTAATGACAAAAGCACATCTTTACAGCACAACAGTGATAAAACGCACCTTGTGAAAGATAAGCAGTGAACCAGAAAGTCCCCCGACGGCACACTCACATACCTGCCTCTATCCATCTGTCTCTTGCTCTCTCCCTCCCTCCATCTCTCCCTCTCTCTCTCTCGGGCACCTCTTGAACAGAGCAGAGTAGCAAAATGGCGCCCCACCTCACTCTGATCAAAGCTGAGACTCTAAGTTACTGCATTTTCACATTATTCTCAAGGCCATGGGATTAGAGAGTTTCTTCACTCTGATTTTTTTTTTTTTTAGAAAAAATAGAACAAGAACATGTGGCAGAGTGTTTCACAACTACTGATTTGTGATTTAATCTCACAATGCAGGCGATTTCCTCAACCAAATGTGTGATCTCAGCACTAATTACAGCCTGTTAACTGCTCCCAGAATGTTTGGACAGGCAAACGTGTGACTTTCTCTGTGGGGAAAGGTCCAGAGTCGCTGCCCAAGGATACTGAATAAAGTCTGAGCGGGCTTACTGCATGGCACTCCACTTCACATACAGATTTTTACCCACTAATATGGCATGCCTTACTCTCTTGTTGGAGCAATTTGCTTTTTTGACAAAAATATATTACACTGCAATATTCAGTTTTATCTTACTTTTAAAAAAATGCCAATTCTTTCAATTTTTTTGCATTATTTTGCAATGTTCACATTTATGACAAGTACTTTTGAGGTTGTTGGGAATAAAAGTTTTGGCATTAAACAGAGGTATCCGTGTACCAGCACTATTGTTGCTAAGTTATGAGTGGCTTCAGCTGGCCTCTTGCTGCATTTCCTGGGCTTTTCCACCTGTGGTGAGACCTAATTCTCTCCTTGTCATCCGGGGCAGTGACAGAGATGCAAGTAACATTCTAGAATGTAAAATGTTATGAATATATGAAGTGGAAGCAATTCAATTTGAATAAATATGTACCAACTTTGTCAAGAAAACACACAGAAAGTATAATCACAAAGTGAAATCACAAGAGTAGTGAAGTTCACCTCTTCTCTTCTTTCATCAACTAGCCCTACTGTATGGCACATACAGTAGGGTACAAAGCCGTAATGACAGTCCAGTTGCAAGGCATTGTATTTATTACTTAAAAAACCTGAACCATTACCAAAAGAGTAGTAACATAGACAGCACCAGCGAGGAATCCACACCCTACACAAGGACAACGGGGGGGATCTTAGGACCTAGAACTACACCAGCATCTCCTGAGAAGCATTTGAATAAGCCCACAGTCACTAGCACAAGAGACACTGCATGCGGGAACAGGTTTTCCGTGTGTATTTTTTATGTCACTCAGTCTTTCTGCAACGACACCCTTTTTAAAAAAATCACTTTCACAAGGTGTGTTCTTACTACTGTGGTTTAAAACAAGAAACATTTTCTATGTATGTTATCTATGCTCTGCTGGTTTCTTCTTTCCTGATTTTATTGAGTACCTGGGTTACTACTTTCTTTTATTCTTCCTTTAAAAACTGCCTACTGTACAACCACCGATTTTGTCGGTGCCTTATGTTTTTTTTTCTCATTTTGTTTTCAACAGCATTATTACTATGATTATTATTATAAGACAACATTGTGTCACTGTGTGTAAATGTACCTCTTCAGATGTGAATTAATTTGTAAAAAAAAAAAAAAAAATGTCTAACATGACAGTTTATGAAAAAGGATTTGTATGTGATATCATTGTTTTAAAAGAGAAACACTTCTACCGTGGGCTGTTGCGCTGTGAGTGTTCTTTCCACATGCTCTACAAAAAAACCAAACTTTGCATATTGTATTTCATTTATAATAGTTGGTCCTGCATTATTTACTATTACTGATATGAACCAGAAGACTGAGATGTATATACTGTCTACCAAACAGTCCCCCTTTGCCACCCTGTGGACCAACCGAGACACATAAGTAATTACTGCACTGTAACAAAACAGATACTAAAGGTGAAGTAATTGAAAGTGAGTGCCAGTAGATTAGATGAAACATATTAAGTATATTTCACACACAACACAGACTGTTTCTGGATCATTAGGACAAGCAAGTCAGTTCAAGGCAAGTTTTCCTCCTCATGGAGAGAAGCTACAGCAATGAAACAAACTAAGATGAATATTTGGACATTCCAAAATTTGATGAATCTATTAAAAGAGCCGTATATTTTGGGAAGAGTTTCCACTCATTCAGTAACTGCATTTCATATAGTAACAACATACGTTGTCTATTTTAATGTCCTAACATAAGAGCCATACAAGTGATGTAAACGACCCTTCCCCTCTCATTTGTTCCCTCTTCTCCTAATTTGGAATGTCCCATAATGTATCTAGGCCTAACTCATCATTGAAGTCTCCCCTGTCTATTGGGGGAGAACACATGCAGCTACTCTCCTCCAAAACTGGGTTCTGCCTGCCGCCACTTCTGTTCTCCCTGCTGCCTCACATCTGATGCACACAGCAGTTCCATCAGAGGATTACACTTAACAGCTGGGGCAGGTGGACTCTGCATCAAGCAAAGTAGGTCACCAGTGCATAAGCATAGATAAACCTGGGTACCAAAGCCCACCCTCCTTGGGCAGTGCTACTGGAAATCGTGCATGGCAGGGGTGCTGATTTCACTTGGCACTGGATGTGATGCCAGTCCATGGGGCACATCCACATACTGGAACAGGATGAGCCATAAAGCAGACCTCCTTCTGGTTGCCAATACCATTTCTGTCCCACTTAATTATCCACCATGCCGCTCAATGAATACGCTACAATGCTTTTCAATTCAGACTGACTGAAACATGTTTTATGTTTACATTGACACTTTTGAGCCTCTCTGTTTGCCATACATCCTGCACATTTAGTCTACAGGGAATGGAGGGCCTATAAATATGAATTGATTGAATTAAAGCGCTTGGAAGCCAGAAACTCTCCCACCAATATCTCTACGAGTTCAGAATCTAGGGTTTCCTCCACATGATGAAGTGATGCAGATTTTATGTTGATAATGTAACTGTAATGTAAATGAAAGTAGCGTAAGCCTACATAAAATGTCTGAACAATATAGCCACAGAGGTATTAAGCCCTATGTCAGAGCTCCACAATAACGACGCAGTGGTGAAAATAGAGCATATTACCTTGTGATAATTGCTGCCATCTTTCATATTTATTTCACAAGTTAAGTGCCTGCAACGGTTGCATTCCAAAGCACTATAAAATAAACTTTTCCCTGACACAGATACAACACAGATCTGGGTTTTCAAATAAATGATGTACCAATTGTTAAAATAGAATAGTCTTTTTTATCATCGCACCACAATGGACTGTCAAAATAAAAACCATTAAAGGCTTCAGGTTTCATTTTCTATAGTTCTTTTTCACCCCTGGTGAAAGTAGCGGGAATCAAAGAGTTTTTATGGGGCCTTGGAACCGCTTGTGCAAATCAGCAGTTTGGATCTATGTCACATGCTAAGCAGGGGGCCAACTGCAAGATGGATCCAGAGAGGAAAAAGAACAATTTAAGCACAACAACAACAACAAAAAAAATGGACATGATACACCTAGCTAATATGAATAAACCAATATTTCAACCGGTATAACTATCAATTAATCATTTAATCAACCGAGTCAAAGAGAATCCATCTGACTATTTAGTTTTTAGGTCTTCACATCAAACAATATATTTGCCTGTACCCACTATCACACAATCACACATATTGACACCCACACAAGCATATGCACATATACTTGCGCACACACACACACACACACACACACACACACACACACACACACACACACACACACACACACACACACACACACACACACACACACACACACCTCCATAAACCCACATGCACATTCACATACACTTACAAACACACAAACAAATACATACACACACATACATACCCATAAAACCCTCACACACACACACACACACACACACACACACACACGTGCGAGCACACACACAGTTTCTTCTGCACCATTACCACATGGGACAGGCATGCTAAACCTCACCCAAGCTGGGTCTGCCATGCCTGCTGTGGCTGGGCACACTGAGCAGGACCAAGAGCAAGAGCAGGGGCACAGAGCAGGAGCAGAAAGCAGGCACAGGAGCAGAGAGCAGGAGCAGAGAGCTGACACGGGAGCAGAGAGCAGGAGCAGAGAGCTGACACAGGAGCAGAGAACAGGAGCAGAGAGCAGAGAGCAGACACAGGAGTAAAGAGCAGGAGCAGAGAGCAGACACAGGAGTAAAGAGCAGGAGCAGAGAGCAGACACAGGAAGAGAGAACAGGAGCAGAGAGCAGACACTGGTACAGAGAACAGGAGCAGAGAGCAGACACAGGTCTGCATGGGGGAGACAAGAAGCTCCTGCAGAGGAGCCCGAGGAGCACATTAAACTTTAACACTTTCCCTGAAGAAAGATGGAGAAAGCGAATTAGAGGAATAGCTGAACTCACGAGAATGCCAAACATTGCCGGGGGGCTTTCTTTCCCCCTCAGAGTTTTATTTTTTGTATATTTGCTTGGAATACAGTAAAACCTCTTACTCTCCTGCGATAGGCCCAAGCTGGCTCTCTGGAATGCCATCTGGTGTATCTGCAGATAATTGGCTACACCGTGCCACCGCAGAGCTGGCTGCATCATTTCAGCGCAGTCCAGAGATCCTGGGCCCAAGCCATGGGATCATTATCAACAGCCAATAAAAAAAAAAATAGATTGAAATTCGGTTGCCCACAAGCTGTCTTAATGACTGCACGTCCCACTCAAACATCCCTCTTTTGTCCTCTGGATTGCGTCAGTTTTTCAACAGGATCGTTGTTTCATTTTGGGTCTTCAGCTCCTCCACCAACAAGAAAAAAAAAGATATTCTACACAGACCACAGCAGCTGAGGGGAAAATGTGAAGGACTGGCTTTACAAAAAAACAAGAGTCATGGCTTTAAAATGAAAGCATGTGAAGCCATGATTATGTTTTGTCTTCTGGACTGACGGGAAAAAAATTCATCTATGAATCAGTGCTGCCCTGGTCCTAAATATCAGCATTTAAACTGGGCTGTGTCAGAGACACTCTTATCCAGAACAAGTTACACAACATTTTTCATACTTTAAAGCCCACCTTATACAGGAGAATACATTTACCTGGAATATTTCATGTAAAGCACCATGCTCAAGGTTGTAAGGACAGTCCTTGGTACCGACTCTGCAACCACGACATCACAAGACCAGTTCTATAACCATTATAATGTGTGTGTGTGTTTGTGTGTGTGGGTGTGTGTGTGTGTGTGTGTCCACACTGATCGTGGCCTTTGGTGATGCTGACAGCCAAACAGGGTGGTCTCTCTGTTCCCCAGCTCTCCTCTGGGGTGTCTCATCTAAGGCAGCAGCCGTTAACTGGGTCCTGACTCCTGGCAGCTACCACTCCCTCTAAATATGTTGCACATGGGCCAGAGTCTTTTCTCGGACTATTTATTGAACAATAATTTAAGAGGATGCACTGCACATGTGTGCAAACCAAGTAGTTGTCTTTTTGTCTTTTTTTTTTGAAAATGCACATCTTTATTACTTTTTGTGTCTGAAAAAGGAAGTATGCTGACCTTGTGCATGCAGACCTGGACATTACAGTTACATTTTTTCTGAATCTAAAACAATCCTTTTTTTTTTTTTTTCAGGAATCAAAGGACTGGGATTATGTCTATGGCAGCGGCCTTGGTCACTCGGCTGGCAGTATAGCCCTGTTTTAAAAGGCTCGCATGAGTCATTTTAGGCTGTACATCACACCCCATGTGGAGCTATGTAATGCTCCAAGTTGAAAAACTGACACGTCAGCAAAAAAATATTTGTATTTTGGACATACAAGTCAATGGTCTGAGTTCCTGCTCAAGTAATTTCCCATGTGCTGTAATGTAGTTTCTTGCATATTTTGCAGATGTGAAGTGGTTTTCCTGTTCATAAAGCTGGAGTGGTAATGAGAGGAAATTACTCTCAGAGCACCAAGCAAGCCTGGACTTTGCCATACAGAGTCAGCATGAGGGCTGGTCATGATCGCATCTCAAGAAAACTCTGGTGTTGGACAAAAAGCTCAGTTACAAAATGAAAATTACCCAGCACAGAGTTTACTGCTCCCTGATTGACTTTTTGTAACTATACCACCATAAAGCAATATTTTAACTAGCCAGGACCTCATCAGGCGATGAATTTGTCCAGGACTTACCAAATTGCCACTCCCCCCAGTACAGGGTCTTCTCGGCACTTAAATGGTGAAATAAAGCAGTTGAATACACAATTTACTGACCTCTGGTTTCCTAGGTCAGAACCATTGTCAACATTATGGTTAAAAAAAGCAGTAGACACCACAGCCCTCCAGGACCGGACTCAGCCACTTTAATACAGCGTCACAGTATTGCAGGAATGAACCTCTGCTTGGATGAATACCCGCCCTTTGAGGACACCGCTGAACGCAGTGAAACCCTACACTGCATTAGAAATGAACTGCACAAAAATGATATCCATTTGTGCCGATATGCCCCTTTCCCTGTGAAACTCTGCTGCCAGGGACCTTAAAGCAGCAGCTGTACTGCATAAACGTGGCCCTTCAACCCCTGGGAGTATCAGTGTGGTACTGCGCTTTGATGATGGATAGAATCTACTCAAGTCAGCACCATCTAAAACCCCAGCCACCCCTGCAGCCATGCGATCGCTCCCTAGCAGATGTGGGTGACGGGGTGGAGGGTGGATGAATTGCTCTCCTTACTTTCTGAGAAACAATAAAAGGGAGATGTGAGACAGCAGGGTATCTGTGCCTAATTTATTTGGTGGGTAACTTTATAAGAGCGTGTCTGGGGCTGCCCTGTTTCTCTGCAGCGGCTGTGGGAGGAATGACTGCAAGTCTGGCCACCCGTCAAGAGCGTGTGGTCTAACGGAACTGAGGGGCCATCTCTGAGACACACACACACACACACACACACACACACACACACACACACACACACACACACACACACACACAAAGAAACCCACATATGCACAAACTCACATATAAATGCACCCAAATATGCATAGACTCACACACATCAACATACACACACATCATGGCATACAAGGAACTGTGTAATCACGTCCAAGCTATCGTGATAAACAGACTGAACTGAGAACTGAGAAACTTTCCTGTTTCACGACGGTTCTGTGAGCTTTTATGTGTCCAATGTATGACATGTCATACACAAAAGCGCGCCAATTTTTTCAAAAATAGGTGATAGCTACGCTTATTTCATAGAAACCTGCACAATGAGCACAGCGTTTGATCGTTTGTTTTTTTTTTCCTGCTAACCTACTCTACTCTGATACTCTACTGATGGTGAAGTTCATCCGCTGCATATCCCGAGTATCAATCGCGCTCTCTGTCTCCTTCCAGCGGTTTGTCCACAGAGATGGACGCTGACTATACCGTACGTCATTAACATGCATTAGTATTGACCTTGTACTCCTTTTCAGTGGCAGAATTCAGCGGACACAAATGGAAGTGGAGAATCAAAGCTTCAGCATTATGACAATGAAATGACAGAAAAGGCTCAAAATCAAGTAGATTTTTTAGAGAAACTTCATTGTGACTATGTGTAGGATAATTCCGTTGGATCTGTGTGATCATGACTTTTAAATAATTAAATAGCTTAAATAATTATCGTGATATATTCACTCCAAAGCCATACGCTCCAAGAGATTCCTTTGTACCACCACTTTTTTAACAACAGATGGTGCCAGAGTAACATCTTACAGAGAGAAAGTAAACGTTTCTGATTACATGACCACATCATGAAATAAGAATAAGAAAAATAAGAAAAATCATAATATACTGACAGTGCAGCGCATTTAATTCATTTATTAACATGCATTGTTGCATATTTCCTATATTTAGGAGGGCCTGTCAATGAAGAGAATAAACAGAACTAACCGATCTAACTGATTATGCAATCAATCACAGAGGCCATCAAAATATATCAATATGCATTTATGACAGCTATGCAGCGGGGAGAATGGATTCAGTTCTGTAGAGTTAAATAGATAGATGGACTAAATCATGTAATTATATCAACGTTGCACAACAGGTCAACAGGTATTGTGGGAACTTGTGTCTCCAACGCGACAGCGCGCTGTACATCCTGTTACTGTCTCACTTTTTCCCGGTTTTTAAGGAGCTGGTTGAGCGCATAAGCATCTTCACAAAATGATGTAAACTATACAAAAATGACGTCAGCATTTTCAGATAAACAGAATGCTTGATAATGTTCATACCCATGCACATTACATGCGTCACTTTTAACTTTAAATAGCCCAGGACATAGACACCCCCACCGCACCCCAAAATGGTCACTACTCTCCTTCATCTGGAAAAGTAATGGGACTTTTTACTTGATGAGGAAATCGCTTTCAAAAAGAAAAATATACGGTTTTGGCCCAAACGTATGTATGTCTGTCCCTGACTCGTAGCAGGGTGTGTTTTTTGGAACTTGAAGGGAGCGAAAGAGAGAGAGAGAAAAGGTAGTTCTGAGTGGAGCCTGTGAGCACGGATTGGCATACCTCCCAAAGCTACTCTAAATAGGAAGCGCAGAACAGAATGCATTCTGGAGAAACGCTGGAAAATACGACTCGACGCTGGATCAAAGGGGAAATGGATAACAGATGCCCGAGCTGGTTCCCTCCCCTCCTCCCTTTGTCGGTCACACGTAAAATCCATCTCCAGTCAGTAAGCAGTCCAGCAAGGGACTACCGCTGGAACGGAACAGAGCTGATTTGAAAAAAAAAAAAAAAGTGCAATGAGTGTGTGTGTGAGGGATGGGGCGACGCTCGTGTTTTCTCCAGACGTACACAACTATCATTCCGACCGACGGAGCTGCAGCATCGTTGCACCTTTGCGGATTGCCAGTGGAGTCTTTCTGTCTCGAGGAAAACAAGGCTAAATGGACGAAACCAATACACCGTGTAATTTCGGAGGCTTTGTTCAGATTCTAACACGATCAAGAAAGTGATGCTCTATCAACCACATTCCGTTTCTGAAGGAAGCGCGGACACAGCGGTCGCATGACCTCGGTGACAGACAGACATACACAATTAAATGTTCAATATAAGTGATTCGTCAGTCATATTTTATTTATATTTGGGTGCGATTGGTATTGCGAACGGTGTAAGTAAGTGATAACGATATAATATCGCTAGTCCTTGGAGACTATTTAGATAGTTTGAAGTGTAGAGTGATAGCTGAAAAATACCAAGTGTTATCTTCGGACGGAACTCAAAAAGGAAGATAATACTTGGGTAAAAAGGAAAACAAGTGGACGCAAGTACATCAACTCAATTCAAGGTATGTTACTATATTCATGGATGGGTAATACACTGGCATGTGCGATGCTACCTGCTAAGGTATCCTACCTGTGGACTCGATAATGGACCTGTAGAACTACATTTTCGTTCTACACTTGAGCAAATTTACAGTAAGAAAAAAACGCACTAAAACAGACCTAGAGCTGATGATCTCGAACCAGAGGTCCTTATGTGGTGGACTTTCGTGACATCACGCCCGTCAGGATCAGTTTTGTGGTAATATTTTCAGTTCGGCAGTAATTAGATGGAGACCGTTTGCGTAATATTATGGTTATCTGAAGCGAGGTGTGACGAATGTAATAATCCATATTCATCAAGTACAACGTTTTAACACGCCATTTAAAAGGTGCACGTAAAGATTAAAGCAATTAATATGTAATAAACGCTTAAGTGAATTATGTAAGTAAATTATTATCACGAAAGAAATCGGAAAAGTGAAAATGAGTTATTTAAGAATACATTAGGGCCAATTACAGTATTATAACCTGTGGTCGCGATGTAATGAGAGAATAGCCTGTGTTGAGTATGAATTGCCAGTTCTACCATTTTAAATTAAAAGCATTTAGCAAAGTGTACAATGGCCACCTTTAAGAGACTCGCAGATGATCATCCGATGCCGAAGTATAGGTAACAAAATGTTTTCTGTGTCAGAGTTGTTTGTCAATATGTATCAAGTTTTGGCGTGCACAGACAAGTAGGTAACCGACTCTTCTCGACTCCCGTGGAATAACCTAGGTGGACGCTTGCGGCTAAAACGCTGCATTACTGTATCAATCAAGGACGCTGGCGCATCGCAGACAATGGCAGTTCCTGAGAACATAAGAGGTTTTCGTTGTTCCCTTGTACAGTGCAGTGAGATAGGGCCCGTAGTTTCGGTTGTATCGACCTCCAAGTGAGCGCTGTATTCTGTCATGTAGTCATAATAATGACTTAACAGTAAGTTAGCGATAATGAAATCCCAATTGGTCACGTGTCTATATACGTATGATCCACTTTGTGCAACATTTTATCATACCACATCCCGCCTGTAATTTGTCAGCGCACTCTTGTTTTCTCCAGGGCTTGTTTGCGCAGGAGTTTAAAAGAGGAGGGATTCTGTAACAGCGCCCACAGTATCGAGTGCCTTCCGCACTCAAGAGGTCCCGCTATTCCATGAAGTTTTGTCATTAGCTGTATCCTCTGTGCGGAATGAGCTCGCGCCCCCAAACCTCCTAACGGACAGATGCTTTGTCAGAGGGTGTGGAGGGACTGGGGGTTGACGCACCTATGTGCAGCAGAAGTGGCAGGGAGGCTGTCTGTTAGAGCCAGGGCTTTCTGCTGGCCCATGCCAAGTAGGCGGCCATTTTTTTAAACTAATGGCAGCTGTTCAGTAGGACACCAAGAGAATTAAGGCTCTCTGTCTCCTGCTCTCTCTCTCTCCTTCTCTCTCTCCCTCTCTTGTGCGTACTCTCTCGTTCTCCTCCTCTCCCTCTAACCTCTCTCCATGTCTCTACCTCTGCCTCTCTCCCTCTCTCTGTCTCTCCCTTGCTCTCCTCCTCCTCCTCTTCCTCATCTCCCACTAACCTTTCTCCACCTCTGTCACCCTCTTGCTCTCTCTTCCTCTTGCTCTCTTTTGCTGTCCCTCCCTCCCTCCCTCCCTCCCTCGCTCCTTGATGAGGAATAATCCACATAGACCCTGCGGACTGGTATTGAGCTTGGACGCAGCTTGCGGTGTTCGCTGCCAACAACATCTGGAGTCACTTGCCAGGAATCCAACCTTTGCTGTTTGCTTCCCTTAGAAGGAAAACTGTAAAGATGGAATTGCGATAGTCTCGCAGGCACCGGGTGCACGGGTGATTGTGGTGATCTGATTTCGCATTTGTGGGAGCAAGCTATTGTTCGGATTGTTGGGGGCCGGGGGGTGGTGGGGGGCGTAGGGGAAGGGCTCTCGGGGGACAGGGTCTGGCGACACATGGGTAAATCTCCCAGAATCCCCACAGGACCCCCCAGACCACAACCGCCCCTACCCCGCCCCCACCCCACCACCCCCCACCAGTGAAAGATCTCATCCACATACCCACACAGAGCCATCATAGAGGTCTCTCATTATGCACTTAGTCACTGTATCCTGAAGAGACCCGTGTCGAGGACACACACTCATCTCTGGCAGGCTCTCTCACATGCCTGGGCAGTGACCTGCTACCACTCTCCATTCTCAGCAGGGTTCCTACTGAGCAGGTTAAAAAACATGACCGCAGTATGGACCCTGTGCTGTTCTTCCCAGGTGTCTCAATGAGGTGCCTCTCAACTGCTCTGCCATATTTTTTGGGAAGTTTATAAAAAAGGCGATAAATCATATCAGAGGTAATGAGGAACAGATCGCTCTAGCCAATGCATAGAACCATCTAACGTCTTTCTGCAGCAGTCGGGTGGTTAAGGAGGACTGAAAACCATGATCTCTGTTCAGCGCACTCATCTCTCTGCTCTAGGTTCAGGCATACAGCTGCTGACTGGAGGTTTATGTATCGCCATACTATAGTATCTTAGATATATGAATTGTAACATCAGCATTATAATACGGTGAGCAAATACAATGCAATATACAGAAATCTTGTTTTCTTTATATATACTGCATATTGATTGGAAATGTTTCACGAGATATGCGTACATGCTTAAAATATGCATTCCATTAATTTCATATACAGAGAATCTTAAATCTATAATGTGAACATTTTATTGACATACACGATGACTGTTTCTGACATCGAGAATAATGCAAGGATAATATGTCTCAAAGTGAAATCTGAATTTAATATTGGTTAGGTTAGGGTGCATAATCGACAAAATGCAGGACATGAACATGCCTCAGTAATGGTACATATGTTTTAGCATATCAAAAGCATGTTGATTCCCCCCCTGGAAAGCTCATGTTTTCACACAGCTCTGACTCACGGACATTGTGAGAGTGCTAGCGTGGGGCTCGGCTGGGAGTTGGTTAGCTGGCTGAAGCGGAGCTGGGTGGGGTGTGGGAGTGAATTTGTGGAGGGGCTGAGCAGTCTGCGGACCACCACAAAGGGCCTGGCAGAGCATGAGTTTCCTGTCAAAGGTTAGGGTTTTCTCTCTCTTTGGGCTAAGATGAATTATTCATGTTTATCATTCAGAGCATGTTAGCGAGCGTGTGGTGCATGTCCCGAATTGCTCTGTGTAAACTCCAGCTGTTTAAGAGAGTGATGTTGTTTTTGAGTCACCCTGGAGGAGAGCCTACCGATGGAATGTATCATAAAAGACATAATGAAAACAGCCCCAAAATCCTTCTGTATGATGTCTAGGGGGTTAAAGGTCAAAGGTCACATCTTCTGCCTTTCATAGATCAGTAATGTAATATCAACCCTTCCAGGTTTGATCCTGAGTGTCCAGGAAATACTGATTTTCAAATGCTATGTATGTTAATGAAAGGCAGATGCTTGGGTATGTCATGAGCACACACTTAAAAGAGCCTTTTTACTCTGGCAGCGAAGAGCGGGATAGAGTAGGCACCAGGGGTGTGATCCATGCATAAATCATGAACAATCTAATATGAAGTTATTGAGGTGTAGTCACAGAATGTCTCACCTTGTGCATCGAGAAACAAGTGACACAAACTCATCAGGCGCAGCCACGACGAGAACGAGGACGGTAAAGGAGCAGTACAAACACAAGCAGAGCACAAATGACCTGGAGTGATAGCATTAAAAAGCAATTGGATATAAACGGAGTCGGAGTTAACGCATGCCTCGCGCTCGGGTTGACGGGCGGGTGAAGGGCTAGGTGTGAAAAGCACTTTCACGCATCTGAAGTACTTCTTTGCCTCCAAGTCCTCTTATCTCTACGGCCCAGGATCCCTCTGCCGACTCTCTGTGTTTACTCCAGGCGCTGCACTCCTCCACTCTGTGTTTCTTCTCACTGGAAACAGCCTAATTGGTGTGCCAGTGTGTGGAAAGGCATAGCTCATTCATGTTTAGATAAAACTGTGGAGCCCTAAAAAAAAAACGTCTGTAAATAACGGTGCATCGCGCGCTGTTCCTCCGTGCTCCTCCGCACGGCCGCTTGCATTCGGCTCTCCGGATCTGATTCCTACTGGAAGAAAATGTTGTTTTGAAACGCGATACAGCGTCGCTCCGCACAGCCATTCATTAAGACCCATTTATGAATCGTGCTCAGAAGTTTCCCTTCTTTGTTCATTAATGGCGATGACGTTTGCAAGATGGCGACTCCATTCAAAGCTCTGTTTCTTAGGATAGTGCTGCTTTTATAGCCTTCAAGAAGCCTTCAAGTCTACAAGCCTTCATGAACCTTTCATGGGCTTCCAGCTCTTAGATATTATCCAAAATTATTATTATTATTATTATTATTATGCAGGCATAATCGCTGCAAGCTGCCACATTTAACCTTGTGGTAAAAGCCTGGTGAAATATAGCTGTCATTGTTTTCTGCTATGCCCAAACAATGTCCTTAAATGTGTGCTACGGCTTGGCCTTAAGCAAAGCCAGACCAATACACTGTGAGACAAACTATCCCCCGAAAGCGACAGAGGTACATGATTGATCTGAGGGAACCACTGCCAAGGGGAGGTAGCCAAAATATCATCTGACCTTTCTACATCAAGTTGTGTTTGTGCCTCATAGCAGCTAAATCACTATCAGCTGTTTAATAAACACGATAAGCTATTTTGGAACATAACTAATCACATTGTGTTACATATCACAGTCCAGTAACTTTTTTTTTTTTTTTTTTGCGAAATGCGTTTTACACTCTTAACTAGGTACCACGGAGTAACTTAAGCCGCAAAAACTGTTGTTAAAAGCAGTTATCATTGGGAGCAGACAATGATAGGTACAGACATTGTACCTGCAGTCATAGTATTGGCAAGGAAAGAGTACCATACTATATCATGATGTATCCTTACTGTACTTTTGAGGGAATAATTGATACATTTTTCCCAGGAATGTATTTTGACTGTACCCCTATATTTGAAAGTGTAGGACTACAGTGGTCTTCTTTGCTCTCGGTTTCAACAGTAGAAAATCCCATGGCCCTCTGGACCCAGAATGCCCTGGTCAGTACAGTATGCAGGCCCTGAATGCTACTGCACATTGCTGCCCAGCTCAGGAGTGTTACGCCTGTAGTCAAGCCCTGCTGGGAAAGCCTTCGCTGCAGAATACAGTCTCTCCAGAGCACTGTCACAGCTTTCCACCCAGCAAAGCTATTTTTTTCCATGTCCTTTACAGTCCTTAGATTAGGAACGGCCCGTAAGGCCTTCTGTGCAGCCAAATTAGCCCTGCTTCACAAGCCGAGACAAGCAGAGACCTGAACACCAAACGAGATGCAGCCATTAAGAGATAAAGGCTCATTAGCTCTTTCATTAGCCGTGGTAGGAAGACGCTAATGCTCTGGAAGGCACAGATAGTAGATGTTTGAAGCGAAGTGCGGAGGCAAGAATAGAAAATGCAGGCCTTGCCTTTTTCTTCCGTCCTTCGGGGTGCTAAGGAACCCGTTTCTGAAAACGTGTTTGTTGTTGCGGATGTGAGGGGCTTGCTCCCATTTGGCTTCGAGTTTACGAATTACAATCAGGGGGCTAATTGTTAGCTGTTTTATTGCCTCCTTTTGACTCTTGGCAGTGGCAGCGTTCAACAGTCACTCTTAGAGAACCCCTTGGATACAGCAACAGACCTTTGGTTTCAGTCTCGGAGATTTAAAGCTCATCGTCTAAAGAGGTTTTTTTTTTTTTTTGTAGACCAGGTGCAAGTGGCCCTCCAGACTGGCCGTACGCAGGGAGCTGTTCAGCTCCGGGGGAACTTCTCGGGTTAGGTGTGAATTCCAGGCACCTCAGCTAAGCAGCAGGATTCTCACAAAACCGCACACTGTTACAGAGGAGGAAGTGTCTCTTCTACAGGGACTATGAAAAAAAAAAGACAAGAAAATGTACCGTTGCATGTAGCGGGAACATAGAATACATTATGACTTATGAATTTCATTTAATATCCACCTCTGGAAGGAGATCCTGGGTAGCTGAATTTATGCGATAATGACCAAAAGGTGTAAGATTTCCCAAAAATAAAGTGCTACCATGCAGCTTGGAGCAGAGATCTTGGGTGTAAGTCCCTTTGGTCCTTGATTCTATCTGTAGTGTTGCTATACAGATTCTCTACATGAGGCAGGGCCCCTCGAACCCTTAGCCAGCTGGAGCCCTTACCACTTAGCTATAAGGCATGGGTGTCAAATTCAGGTTCAGGAAGGCCCATGATGTCTGCAGCTTTGTGTGGTTCCTTTCAGTCAGCAGCAAATTTAGGCCATAGAAGGGAGTTTTATGGACTCTTTAGCCAATCTATAACTTGAATGAATCATTTAAGTGCTGAAGTACACTGAGAAACTTGCAGGACAGAAGTCTGACACTCGTCACGCTTTAAGGGGAACATGAAAAGCAAAAAGGGGGGATGGGGGCGGAGGGGGGGCTGGGAGGAAGGCAAGTTGCTTGCCGTCTTCCTCCGCGCACGCCGGGGCACTGACGAATGGGAGGCGCTTTCATGTGTCGGTCGGGAGTGGAAGTAGGCTGAATGGAGAGACGGCGCCCGCCTGCCTCGGCTCCTTACTTCCAAAGGAATTCAAAGGAGAAACCTTTCCGTCGGATCACAGGCAGCTGCGAGGTGGTGTCACCGCTCCTGTCAGTCAAGCCAAAGGCGTCGTTGACAGCGCTACGCCCACTTTTTTTATTCTGAAGCTCGACGTCTCTCTTAAAACTCTGCTGCGGCTCCCATGGACTGATCTGATGGCAAGATGCACAGACAGACAAAAAATATGGAAGTGCCATTGTTTCTTTTTTTTTACCTTAGGGGAGTTGAGTTTCTCACTTTGTACCTTAGCCTCAGGGTCTGTGCTCCTACGCTCAGTGTCTCTCTCTCCAGAGCTCCAGTGCTTTACTATTTTGCATAATGTAAATGCTGCCCTTTTGATAAATTGCAACGGAGACCTTGTCATTTTTTTTTTTGACAGTTGAAAGCACAGTTCATTAATATATAATAACCAGTAACTAATGATGCGCCATTAGTACTCCGTTGTCATCTTCCAGATTATTAAGCATGAATATAATTTGTTCTCCTCGGAGGGAACAGAGGCTTATTTTTCGGGACCTCTGGGGCATATTCTGAAAACACCTTCCTCAAGAAGCAGTCCCCGTGTTCTATGAGGCAGTGCTTCTCTTTCTGTCAGTAGTTCCCAATGCATTGATTACGCTGACAGCTTGACTTCATGTGCCCTTGATCTTGTCAAGCTAAAGATATTGATTTATTACTGATGTCCAGCCCACAGGCAGCTGACCACTGGCCAGAGAGCAGGGGGTTTCACCTTCTAACTTTGGGCCAGATACGTCTCCTTAATACTCAGTTTCTGTATGCATCTGTCTGTCTGTGTGTAATTGTGTGCTCAGGAATAAGCATGTATGTACATGTCTGTACATGTGCACATGATTGAGTGTGTGTGTGTGTGTGTGTGTGTGTGTGTGTGTGTGTGTGTGTGTGTGTGTGTACTAATGACTGAGTGAACATGTTCCAGCAATCCCCTTGTCATGCTGGGCATGTTCTCGGACCTGTAGACAGCCCTTTGGAGAGTCAGTGTGTAAAGGTCAAATGCTTTCGTTTGTCAGACTGAAGATGAAACCACAGGTCAGGGGGGTAACACAACTCAAAGCATAGAGCTTTACAAGGGGACCATGTGTCCGTGTGTGCATACGTGCATGCCATAACATCCAAAAGTATATACCAGTGTGTGGACTGGTGTGTTTGGCTACACTTGCATCTGTGTGCATACGTAAGTGTGTACATGTACTCCTTTGCGTCAGAAAGTGTACATGCGTGGGTGGCTCAGCGTGTGTGTGTGTGTGTGTGTGCGTATGTATACACATGAGTGGGTG